>OY971417.1:24825000-26030232 GCA_963853865.1 Helleia helle
ATCATAAAATGATATTAATATACAATCACATTGGACCGTTTGTTATAAGTACACCGTCACCGTCAGGCACCGCTACAGACCTCTATCATCGTATAAATTGTTCACGGCGGGTTCGAACCCTTGACCTTCGTGTTATGTTGCATGTCATTTCACTATTTTGAGAAGAGGTAGTGCCATGATGCTTTTCAGACGAAAAAAAGTGGTCAGCGTCGCCCATGAACATAAACATTAGTAAGAGGGCCGACACGACCAGGGTGGCCTCTCGCTCACATAATACCGGCGTCAAATGACAGCTATGCTCGCGTTACGTGCGGTTTGTGAGTTTCCGGTGGCCCATTGGGTGGGATAGGGAAAAGAAGGGCAACGCGTCTGCATAACCTCTGGTTGTGATGGTCGCCAAGGCTTCAACTATTCGTTTGCCCTTCTATACTATTTATTTTATTATTCTATGTATTCTATAAAAAACCATAATATCAGGTTTATACTTTTTTAGCGTTCCGTTTCCCAAAACGACAAAACGGAACCGTTTTAGGACCACTGCGTTGTCCTTCTCTGTCTGCGTCTCAAACGAAAGCCTATAGTGTACTTCCCACAGACATAGACTCATGAAATTTGATAGGGAAACATCTGAAAACCGTTAATTAGATGTTGTATGTTTGTATATTTGTTTTACCACACCTTGATGGCCACTTTGGTGTCCTTGTGCGAGAGCTTGAGTGCGTTGTTAAAGACCTTGAGGTCCTCCTCCAGCCCGAGCGTGGCGCCGGGCAGCTTCTGCTGCTCCACCTCCACGTAGTCGCTGAGCCGGCTGTGGTTGTCAATGAATATCAACTTGCGGTTGCCCTGAGGATTCACAAAGGTACATTATTACAATTTTTAAACCACCTCGTTTCTCAAAATCAAATCTTTAACACATTATCTTTGATGTTCTTCACTCACAAACTATCTTCAACAGAATGCCCAGAGCTTTTTTTTCCGGATGGATCTATGTTAACGGCCCGAAGGCCCTAATGCTACATCGGATTAGTGTGAGCCCATTTGACTCACTTTTGGTTTGTAAAAATGGGGGGTTGCCCACCGCCAACCGTGCAGTCTGCGACCACACGGCCTCCTGGCGTCGGGTTGGGCCCAGAGCCACGTACTGATTTCTCCTTTTATAGTTTTTTTACCCTCCGATTCATAACCGGAAGTAGAGTAACAACCAATGAGAAATCAGTATGTGACAACTGATGTTGCAAATAAATAAACAATTAATTAACTGTAGATTATGACAAAATTCAAATAAACAGCCAGTTATATTTCTGTAGATAACAACGGATTCTTATATCTATAGTAAAAAGCTAACACAATAGACTTTTTGAAAACCTTTAGCAATAAAAGGAAATTTGCTTATTGAAGACAAATAATATGCTTATGGTGCTTTATCATCATAATCAACCTTCTTCCGTCCGCTGCCAGACAGGCCTTTTTTAATTAAGGCCGCAGACCCTCGTCACTTGGACCGGCTTCTGTACGGAGAATCCATTTAGTCGAAGGTCGACCCTGCGTGACCTTCGCTCTTCTTCTACTAGCTTATTCGGTTATGTGCTCATACGGGGCGAAAAACGTCAAAAGAACTCCCTAACAAAAGGCCTGATTATCAAATATGGTCGCACATACCCTGAGCGGTGCGAGGATGGCCTCGTGGAACTTGGTGTACTCGCGCACCCAGCTGTTGCAGTTGTAGATGTAGCACGCCACCACGTTGCTGTACGCGCACTCCGGCAGCACACTGAACCACTTCTGCAGGAAGTCCGTCCTGCAGACGAGGAGACAATCATATTAACAACAATTTTCACTTACTTGTACAACCAAATGATTAGACACTCGAGATTCTTACTTCTACCTATTAGGAGTTGAGGTTATAGATATATATTTTGTGAACCTTGATAAAGTTTATACATAACTAGTGGCTCCGACAGACGTTGTCCTGTACAAAATATTTTTTTTTGTGAATCTAAACCATTCTCGAATCCACTTGAACACACACACAAAAAATCATCAAGATCGGTCCAGCCGCTTAAGAGGAGTTCAGTGACATACACACGCACAGAAGAATTATATATATAAAGATTGTCCCAACCCGACGCCAGGAGGCCGTGAGGTCGCAGACTGCACGGTTGCAAACCAAAAGTGAGCCAAATGGGCTCACACTAACCCGATGTAGCATTAGGGCCTTCGGGCCGTTAGCATAGATCCATCCGAAAAAAAAACATAATTGTCAAATAAAAAAGTAGTGTCCAAAAAATTCGATTCAAGCTGGTGTAGTCATCAAATGTATCAAAAGTATAATTTGTAAATATTATTCATTATTTACTAGTCTCTGGTGATTGTTTGTATGTATTCGGTGTATGTACATTATAACGTACAATCCCATTGTTCTAATACCTATATCGAACAATATCGTGCGTCAGCGTACGACAGAATATCTTCTGCCTCGGCTTACAAACAATCTACCTCCCAAACTACGACTCAAATTAACACCGATAAATATTAAAACTATATAAAAAAACAGTTTATAGAAAATAGTCACCTAGCTACTAAGTTTAACCTTTAGCGCGTACCTATCGATTTCTCGTACATTTAAGTTTAAAATAGTGTAAAATTTATGTTTTTGTTTTATTTTTTATTTGGTAAATAAAAAATAAACTTGGTAAATAAAAAATAAAAAGTATAATAATGTACTACATGTAGTGCAGTACCGGAACCTATTGTCGGAGCTGGTATGCGTGAAGTCGACGATGAGCTCGAAGGGCTGCTGGCAGAACGGCTTTAGGGTCAGGATCACGTGGTAGATCAGCAGGTCCGCGTTCACCTCGCCGATCCTGGAGTATAACATAAACATAGAACGTAAACTTAAAAATACGACCAATCTCCACGATCCAGTTTATAGTCATCTTACAAATTAAAGCTATTTAAAACTGGATATTTAACGATCTTCAGCCTCGTGAACAAGAATTTCGTAGACAATACTGAAAAATTTAACGCTCCGTTATAAAAATGAAAAACATCGTAGACATTGAAAATTGTCTATTCCAGGCAAAATTTTAACCTGCCCCTGGGCGAGCGAGTCATTCGACAGCTAAACAACTCGGCAGTGAAATAATTCACTTCAATTCTATTAAATGATGATGATTCTATTATATGCTCAATTTTATAAACATTGTTTTTGTTATTTATTTTTTAAACGATGCGGGCCGTGGGTCTACTAGACGCAGTAGTAGTAAGCGACTCACTTGTATCTGCGCGAGATGAAGTAGAACACGGGGTTGCCGATCTTGCTTGTACCGGCCTGGTAGAAGATGTTGAGGCTTTTGATGCTGCGGAACTCCTCCTTTTGGTGCATGTTGTGTTTCACGATGAACTCCTCGAAGTTTGTCGAGGACATGTCTATGGACGACCAGCGCGCGTACGACGCGAACAGGATACTAGACGACCTGTTACAATAATACAAGTCCGCCATCTTGGGTGTTCCGCCATGTTGGATTTAGAATGACGTCACACAGCTAATTTATGCTTTGTCATCCAAACTAAACTTGCAAACAAAATTTCAGCTCAATCGATTAAAGATATCTGCTTAAAAATTAAGTTACAAGATTCCACCCGGACAAACATTCATACATTGAAAGTAAAAAAAAAACTTGTGAAAAAAGAAATTACGCAATTAATATAACATTTAATTTTGATTCTTGTTTATTTAAATGCATTATTATTATTGATTGAACAACGACACAAAAATACAATAAAATCGCAAGACAAAGTAATACATACGATTCAACTGGTTTATGTTCTGGTGGTCCCAGGTACGCCAGCAGAGTCGCCATCTGGTTAATAATGAAAATAAAGTTAAGAAATGTATATAAATACATATGATATACACGTCCATGACCCGGGCAGACATCTGTATTCATTTATTTATTTATTTATTTGGGATAACAACAGCGTAGATTTACATTGTTAAATAAAGTTAGAGGGAAAAAAACATTTGAAAGCCAATAACAATTATCCACTAGAAAATTACTTGTTTTGAAAAACGAAAAATAGTACATCCTATCGTGTGAGCATTAAAACAGGAAGTAGTACAGTACAGTAATTTTAAGATATTATGTTAACAAGAAGTTTAGGAGTGCTATTTATTGTTTCTTAATTTAGTAATAATTAATCTTTATATTACGAAAGAAATAGGTTTTGTTTATTTATGGGTAGGTCGGAGTGGTAAATGTAAGTAAATGGAATATGATAATATAAAAAGAGAAAAGAACGAATGCAAAAAAAAAACTATACATAAAATAAAATAAGGCACAATAAACTATATATAATAATATATATCATACACTACTTAAACTATAATATAAATACACTGGATATTTGTATATAGATATGTTCATCATACAAATTATTTGCACCTAGCGGGATATCAATCCGCGACCGCTGCGTCAAGTGTCCAGTAGCCTGACCTGAGTAGCCAGAGACTGGATAAGGGGAATAAGCGTTAAACTGTAGTTTTAATTATATAATAAATGAAATAAACATAAACAAATTCTTAAGCGGCGGCGTACATTGCGAGGAAAGATGGCCACATATTGTCATATAATTATAAAGATCAAGAATATAAATTTACCATAAATAAAAACAACAATGATCTAAATAAATTACTTAAATATATATTTATAGCATTAGGTTATATCAGTCGTTTATAACGTAATAGAGGTTCTATCATATAACGCTGACACACAGCACACCTTGTCGAAGGGTCGGCGGCCCACGGCCTTGTGGTCGCGGCTGCAGGACAGGTAGTCCCCGATCTTCTCCTGGTGGTTCCACAGCAGGCGGTGCAGCGCGATGACGTTGGCGTCGCTGATGAAGGACAGGTTGTGCGCCGCCTGGTCCACGCTCTCGCAGTCCGACGCTATCTCTATGAAGAACCTGGACGTGTGGTTTATATTATAATGTATCTTGCGTATGTTAAATAATTCTGTCCGGATAAATGCTTAAAAACAGACACAATCAGAAAATATGCACAAAATATTTATTAACGTTTCGAATTATTCATGTCTTTTTAGAAATAAAAATAAGTTTTCACTGGAGTATGATCAAATACAAGATGTTTTAATTGGGTGCGTCTCATCTACATCTACACTATTTTTAAAAAGAGGAAAGATTTGTATGTATGTAAAGAATAAACTCAAAAACTAGTGGACGGATTTCAAAAATTATTTGCCACTTAGAATGCTACATTGTCCATTACTAACATAGGCTATAAAAATAACCATTATCAATCCGGGTGCAGCTTAGTATATAAAGTCATTTGTTATATTTGCATATCAATAACGTTCACAAGATATAACAATCGTGCGATATGCCAATTGATGATATAATTTCATTTCATATATCTTTATTTAAAAAAATGTTTATTCAATCGAAAATTATTTGGTCAAACGTTTAAAATGTATTAAATTCATATTTGTAGTATACCATCATTATGGATTCAGAGCAATCCGACTGGGATAGGTTAAGTATTAGCTTTGTTTCCGCCTTCGTGGTTAGGTTATTTTTTTAACTGCACAGAAAATCACTGTCGCAGTTTTGTTGCCTCTGCCAAGATTTTTGCCTTCGTGGTTTATTTAACGACCCAGAAATAGGAGCACGAAGCGGTCCAGTATTTGTTATCACTATTTTACTATGAGTGTATGTATGAGTGTTTTTCAGTGTACATAAATTATTAAATAAATAAAATAATAAAATATAATAACTACTAACTTACAGTTTTCAATACAACTAATATCGGAAACAGTTTAATATCTTTTCACACATATACTCCTACTCATACACCACACGCATACGTGCACGCGTACGTACAAGCATAGGCACGTGCGTACGTGTACGTACACAAATAAGCACATAGGTATGTCTAAACAAGACAACCTTAGCTTTTAAACTCACTTGTGACCAGCCTCGAAGTGCGCTTTAAGGAAGCTGTTGAAGGGCAGCATGTGCTGCTCCTTGGAAAACTCTACGTGGTTGGCGATGTTCTGCAGGATCTTGGACATGAGCATCAGGCCCCGCTTCACCGATGGTGGCACGCCCCGGCTCACGATACCCATCTCTTGTGGGGACACTAAAAGAACAAATTTAATACGATTTTTTTTTTGTTAGCGCGTACTCCGTGAACCATGTAGTCTATATAGTAGATGTGCGAGTGCTCGCATATCATGCACAAAGCACCTTCATGCTCCTTTCCCACAATATTTCCCACACCACAATCCATGAATATTGTTCAACAGAACCATCAATTATGAGATAATATTACAAATATGTCCATTCACACATGAGTTAGTAGAGTTAAATAACCCAATAACAGTCCTTAATTTTACGAAGTAAAGGTTGTTCCGGGATTGTCCAACAGCCCATTGGTTGCTTATGCTTGTACGTCAGTTGGAGTTTCCTCTTTTTTCATCCAACGACACAAGAGCTTATCGATGATCTAATTGTTATGAATTAAGCTATAATGTACAAGTTGGAAGCCGTACCTATAGCGGGGTTGATGAATCTGAGGAACAGCACGGTGCCGACCGCGCCGACGCTGGTCTGCGGGAACTGCGAGAACCTCTTACTTAGCACCTGGTGGAAAGTTTTAAGTTTTTTAAATGTAACTTTATTCTTTGTCCCATAAAAATCTGCCATTGGCAGATTGCAATAACACGCTAACAATCTCAGCCCCTCTAGACAAGTGGCTTTTACGTTTATAGAATAGATTATGTATAGAATATGAACATCAATGTATGAGATTTTCTGTAGGTGAATGGCATTGGGTTTAAAACGCAGCGCCAATCTCCTACATTGGTGTTTATGTCATAATCTCTTTACATAGTATAAAATGAAGTCACTTCCGCTGTGATCTTTTAAACTACTCAACGAATTTTAATGCAGTTTTCGGCAATAGATGTAAATGTAAACGTCGGAAAAATTCAAGCCGCTTGGGAGCTACCATTGGAAAACGGTGCCTTATTGCCTGTAATAAAAAAATCATGGTGGGATATTTGTCTTTTAAAGATCTATAAACAGTCCGCGATGGCATATATTTGTCTTTTAAGAATAGAGCTTACTGCAGTACGCATTTTATCTCGTAAAATGATAGTCACGTACATCGCGGCAATTGAAAAACTGAAACAGGTTTTTATTTTATTTTATGATTGATAGGCTTGCATTTGGCCACTGTCTCACCTGATGGAAAGTAATAATAATAATAATATGCTTTATTTTGTACCATAAAATTATTAACAGGTAACAACAAACTTATGACTAGGAGTACGCACAAAAATGGCGGTCTTACCGCTTTAAGCGGTCTCTACCAGACAACCATAACAAAAAAAAAAAAAAAAATGATCGCAGCGTGAGAAAAGGTAGGAGTCGGCACAAGCATTCTTTGTTGAATAAGAAACAAATAATTAAAATATTTTGGTATTTTCTGTTGAATAATACATACAATATAATATATACATATACATACAATATAATACATACTATTAGGTACACGAACGAGATATATATATAAAGTGATGACGTGGGCGACGAATCTTCACTTCTGAAATCTAATATAATATATTCATCATACAAAATAACTTTCCTTGATGGGATTCTACATTGCTAGCGCTGCGTGTCTACTTGACCGGCTGGCCTCTTCCAGTGTTATTCTTTCAATCAGATTATCTTATGCAATATCTGTATGTATACTTATAAAGAGGTAACATTTGTAAGTTTAGATATTGTATGAAATAATCTTCTAAATTATTACCAGCATGATATGCTGGTGAGAGATGTTTTACGTTGGATACAATAGCAATATTGCTATCATAGTGAAATAAACTATAACAGGGCCAAGCTAAATAAAACCGTTTAAAAATAATCATCATTTCGGATACTACAAATCTGAGGTCCCAGGGGGAAATCCAGGCAACATATAGGTAAGTATATTTTCCACACCTGATAGAGGCAGTGGCACATGCTGCGCAGCTGCGGCGGGAACTTCTTGGCCGAGCCGACGATGCGGTCGAACACCTCCTTGGTCAGGTCGATCAGGTTTGACCGGTTCACCTCGATGTCTTGGTTCGGGTCCAATCTGTTACATAAATAAATATACCCATATTTGATGATATTTGACATATGATTTTTTTTTAATAGGAAGGGATAGCAAAAGCGAACACGATATATTTCTCTATTAAATAAGACAAAACCATTATCCTGCGCTAGGGACAGGCAGGTTCCATCTGCAAAGATGGACCAACCCATACAGATGGGTGCACTTCCTACTTACTACTCCACCAATACAACACCACCCCTAGCGCGAGGATGTGCGGGGAGAAGACGGGGCTCGGGCGGTCGCTGTGATGCGCCTGATTGTTTTAGTTGAGTAGTACTCATTATGTTATGCCATGCCTGCATGGATGGAAAACTAGGTATGATACAATAAGTGCTGGGATATCTATGTTAATATTAAAATTCATGATAAATATACATGTATATCGAAAGATGGAAAAAAACAAGAGAGTATAATATACGCGCGCGCACTCACAGGGCACCGGACTACACAAAGGTGTCGAGAGCGGCGGAGTACTGGGGGACAGCGTCATGCTGTTTCAGGGCATTCAAGTCAATGTTACTGTCAAGGCGCGCCATTATAGGTTTCACGTCAAAAACTTACCTTGCTGGGTCAACTTCGAAGCTCAACTCCGGCTGCTCCTGCGCCTGGTCCAGCAGCGACGAGATGAGCGGCTCGAGCAGCGACTGCAGGTAGTTGAAGCCGTATATCTTGAAACAGAACGCCATGATCTTGCTGCCCAGGGAGTTGCCGCGAAACAGAGTCTGCATACAGTCTGAAACCTGTTATTATCCGTTCAAGAATACATTAGTGATGGTAGATCTGGTGTTAATTTCCAAAATTGCTAGTAACATTTTACCGTAAAGGTAAATAAAAATATGTGGATCCGAATTATTAGTAAAATCAAGTCTCAAATTAGAATTTCTTTCATTTGGATAAAGATAGATAGTAAGGTAATAGTAGAGGTAATCATGATGATTTACTTTACTTTAACGCCGATAGCGTTCACAAATTTGGACGCAATGGGCATCGCCTTCTTTTTCAAAGGTACGAAAAGAAACCAAGGATGGAACAAAATTTTCGGGATAGGGTAGTTATCCGCCTCAACCGTCCTGAAAAACAGCCGGAGTTTCAAACACGACGGAGGTATCAAGACTATCAGTAAATTACGCCTAGATCGGCTCCGGGACCTTAGTCCCCTCGTCTAAACGTTATTACACTAACTACTACGAAATTATTTGTTTCAGAACGGGCATCCCATAAACCAGTTGGTAGTAATAAAAACATTAATTAAAAAGTTAATATAGGTATATTATACCTACTAGCAGACCCGGGCACGCGTTGCTGTGGCGAAGATATACGTTAAAATATATTGCAGTAAACTATTCAATACAGTAAAATTAATATTTATGAATAATAATGCGATTATAAATTGAGATTTGGTTGGAATTTGGTTAAAATCGGTTCAGTAGTTGAGGAGTTCATCGCGGACTAACAACGTGACACGTAATTTTCATATATAAAGATATGAGGACACCGACCTCGACCTCCCGGAAGAATATGTTCCAGAGCAGCGGCGCGAGCAGGTGCTTGGCGTCGAACAGCGTGACGAACACGCGCGCCAGCTCGTCCATCTGCGACGTGCCCACCACGTTCGCCAGCGCCATCGCGATCGGCAGCTCGCCCTGCACAACGACCACACTTATAAATCGACGATGCTCTTAGTTTGGCAATTATACATTAAACTAGTAGTAAAATTATAAAAAGAACTTTTATCCAAATACGTGTTTGCCACAATCAGTTGGTCGGCTCCATTAAGCCGGAGATAAGCGCGTTTGAACGAGCGAAAATCAACCAGCCATAAATTTTTTTTCATTTCCTTATCTTAATACAATATAAGATTTTAAAAGGAAGTAGTGATTTGTTTGTTTTTTATCTGAACCTATATCATGAGAACTATAAAGTCAAAATGTTAAGACTTCGAACATCATGACCATCACTGCTAAAACATTACAGTTTTCATGCCAAAAATGTCATTAAACTTTATTTCTTCTGAACTTCCGTTTCAATCGGCAAATGGGCAAGGAAAAAGAAGCTAGTAGTCTCATTGTCTCATTTCGATCTTCAATTATTTAAGCTGGAAATCTATCCAATTATATACAAGAGTGGCTAAGGTCAATTAGCCTCACCTTATCGGAGATCATGGTGACCAGCTGCACCAGCTGTTCAAACCGGTCGGCCAGCACGGTCTCCGCTAGGGTATCGAATTCTGTCCCCTGCTGCAGGATCTTTGTCAGCACCTCCATGAATGCCGCGCGCGTCTGCAGGTCTCTATGGTATCCCAGGTCTGGAAATATTATTAGGTACCTCATACATAGTTCATTGGAGACTAGGGTTCAAAAAAAATATAAGAAAGATTTTAATCTTAGGATCACATTTTATTTATAGCAATTGCTAAAATCAGTAATTTGATTTGGGTAACATGGTGCACATATATTTTATGTTTATTTATAGAAGGGGGGGCAAACGGAGTCATTTCACCTGAAGTGATAAGCAACATCCAAAGACACCCACTAATTTGTTAACAGTTATCAATGCAGTAAATGTCCAGCAGTGAGGAGAAACAACCATCATCTAATATCATCTTCAACGGCATCTTCTGTTCTGTCCGACCCCTGTCGATTTCAAGTAGATTAAATGTCGATCTCCTCGAAGTGGCCTTGGATGCGAGTGGTCAGTGATCGTACATCTCGGCTATCATTGGTTTACATATTCCTTCATCCAGCAGTATATGAAATAAGATCGATGATGACAATGTAATTCCCTCACTCTCTCTCACTCACCGATGCTGTGCATGAGGCCCGAGTCGATGTTGGCGGACAGCAGGTTGGACATGGCCTGTATGGTGGCGTTGCGCAGCGTCTCCAGCCGGCCGGGCCCCTCCGTCAGCTCCACCTCGTTGCAGTCGTTCAGCAGGTTCATGAACAGCGTGAAGTATCTGGAATTTATTGTATACTATTTGGTTAGGTCTGCGATTTACTGTTGCTTATCATCTCAGTAGGACTTCCAAGATAAAAATTATGTACGACTTCAAATACAAATTCAACATTATGTAGTTTCAAGTGCATCCAAGGATATATCTAATATAAAAACACATCAAAGAATATATCTTTAGGGCAGTGCATACATACGTGTGCGCTGGTGGGTCTGGCAATATTGAAACTAGTAATAGATGGCCCTACTAATTTGTTGTCCCACAAACAGGAAGGTTGAGACACAGAATGAACATACAATATGGACTGGGTGAGGTCCATAACTAACATACTTGAGGAACAGCTGGCTCTTGGCCTCCATTAGGTCTCCGCGGTCGGACTCCTCGGGCTGCAGCGGCAGGCCCTTCAGTAGCGCTGCGACCGCCTCCATACATGCTTGGTCCAGCTCCCTGTTAATTGTATAAAGTGATATTTTACTGGGTACATCTCAGATTCAACTGGCTTCTTATTAGGTACGTCTCGTATTAAAAAGATATGTTTAGGTGTGATGATTATGTTAATAGCTTTACAAATGCATCAGACACCTTATTTTATGAGTAGAATTACCTGGTCGTGGAGGAAATGAGAGTGACCTAATCGCCATGATAAATATACTGGTTTCGTCGTGTAATAATGACACAAAATAGTTTCATCATCATCATCATCATCAGCCTCTACCCGTCCACTGTTGAACCTCCTCCCTCCTCCTCCTTAATGAACGTCAAGACCGATCCCTAGCTACTTGCATAGTCTATAGAAAAATATTTATTTATCATTCATACCAAATAATAGCTAAAGTTTTTTACTAAGGGTACTTTTCTCATATAGAGGAAGTGAAAAAAATGAGGATGATTGTTTAGTGGTTACCTGGTGATGGAGGAGGCGTCGGCACGCAGCGGCGGCGCGATCTGGTGGCTGGTGCCCAGCACCCAGTCCGTCACGTACTCCACCATTTTGTTGCGGAACTTCATCTCCTAGGGAAGGGAAGTGGGAACACAATATTACTTCTGGTATTTGAGTACCATAGACATCTAAAGTACCAAGCTGTTAGTGACACATTACATTTAGACTCATATGTATTGTTTTTGACTTATATTATACAAACATGCGGCACGTGAGTTGATAGCCTAACTGTGTCACACCCAAAAGTGTACTTTTATTTTGAAAAAGGTTAATGTCCATTTGGCGTATTAGTAACACGGCATTATAAAATTTAATAAACAACACTGACACAACACAAACTGAAGCCATTATAAAGTATAATTAAAGATGTAATATTTGATACTGGTGGTATAACTCACCTGTCTGAAAGCGAGATCGTCCCTCCTTCTCATCATAGCGTCCACAACCTGACACAGCTTCGTCTTGATGTGCACCGACAGGACCGTCATGTCCAGGTGACGGACATATCTGATAATAATATATGTATTAAAATAATTTGAATGATGATGATGATGACTTATGAGACAAATAAACTAGATATCTGATATTTCTTGTCTTTAATAGCCAGCCAATCTACGAAATGCCTTGCCTACTTTAAGACTAAAGACATTAGGTGCACCTAATAATATGTTGAATTCTAATTAGATACCTAATTGCCTATAACTCTTCTTATATACAAAGCACATTACAATAAACCCACCGAACGATGGCCAGCATGAGACCCTCAATGGAGGTGGTGCTGAGCGGCTCGCACGGCTGGCCGTTCTTCTTGTTGTCCAGGATGCTCTTCATAATGAAGATGGTGTGTTCCACGAACTGAGTGTTCATGTCTGTCAGCATCACCTGTACACATAGATCAAATGGTGTAGATACAAATGTATGGGGCTCGTCTGATGGATGAATAGGATTTATAAAACATATCAGGATTTTGAAAATATATACAGTATTTGTCTAACTACTATTATTAAAAAATGTAAATAGCAAGTTAAATGCTGTGTTCTATCATCAAAATTTTAAAAAATAATGTTTAGCAAATGCATTACTGTTATAACGAAGCACCAAAGGACTTTTAAAAAAAGAAATTATTTATTACTTATATCACTTTATTTTAATACGTTTGGCGTAAATAGAGAGCAAGTGTCACGCGCGGATGATGGATTCGAACTGACCCTTATTATTTCAATTTTCAACAGCTACGTGAACTTTCCGAAATGCTGAGTCGACATTAGGATGGGACCAGTAAGCACTATCATATACATAGCGTGTATATAGCAGTTCGTGTATTTGTTTGTTATGTATTATGCTTCGGCCGCACCTGTGTGTATTGTCACATAGTTTCGCGCCATGACACGATACTCGCAGATGTGACCGACTAGTATCGGCTATCGTCGCGAACATTCGTGCTGCGTGTGCATTATCGTGCGGGTGGCGATACATCAAAAGGTTTTAGCGCGATATTTTATCGCGCTGCGTTGTCAGACTAGCGTTGTTCGTTTTGACCCGTTGTTTTCGATCAGTTTAGACACCCGGCTGCGTAAAAATGGAGTGGAGCGATGAAATTGTACTATATTGTATGATATGGGATCCAAAAAATGAGAATCACAAAAAAATCTGGTGTTGTCAAATTCTTAGCACACATGTAGAAGTAAAGAAACTCGTTGTCCATAGCTGCCATTTGAAAATGATTTCGGCCATCTTGGATTATTTCACGATAACTCATGCAAAATATGGAAGCCGCTAATGTGACCACAGTTTTTATGGCGCTAACTTTTTAGTGTTCAAACGTACGAAGCTTCCGCTCGCATTACTTCAGGACGATACAAGTGCGGCCGAAGCATTATGTAAAATTCTGATGGAATTTTTATTAATTATTCCAAATAATTAAAAATAAAAAGAGAAATACATATAATAGATGTTCCTAACCTGTTGTTGTTGGTCGAAGAACTTGTCGACGATGGCCTTGATCTGGTCGAACAGTATGGGATAGAGTGCGGGCGACATCTCGTTGCCCACAAGCTCTTTCACGTGCCCCTGGATCTGCGCGCCGAACCGCTCGTTACTGCACAGCAACAGCCGCAGCAACTGTCCTATGAACCTGGTAGGACAGTTAAATATAACTTGTTTGAGAAAACTGCAGTAGAAACAAATATTTAATGTGATCTAATTTTAGGTAATAAGTGGTCAAATAAACAATACGTTTTTGATTATAGATGAGAAAGGCAAACCAGTTCAAGGCAAAAGTAAGTCAACTTCCCCTAAAACATAATCAACTGTTTACTCAAGCACCTAATATTGTTTCAGTCTTTGTACTCGACTGGTATTACGTCAGAAAATACTCTGTCTTTCCTTTTCTTTTCTTTAAAGTAAGGAACAAGGGTCCGGAACAATGTATGGACGGCAACTATTAACTCCCACCCTAAGCTCCCACTGCTGAGAGAGGATTGAAATTTAAGTCGTGCTCTTCGCTTCCATATATAAATAATCGTTGATAGGCAATAAAATAACACTCACTGAGTCACTGGACAGTATTGAACATCTTGAGAACTGTTTGCCAGTACATTGTATTTTCTTGCATCTGTAACATTGAAATTTTAGTCAAAAGGATGCAAATAAAGAGTTAACAAGTCAATTTGGTACATAACACATTCACACAGTGTTAATAATTTAAGTTGTTTAGAACCAACCTTGCCAAGCAGGCGCCGGTTTCTTCTGTAGGCAGACGCCCCCCAACGCGCATAAGAAGGAAGTTATGTTTGCCCATTCTTGAATTTGCATCTGATTCAAATACCAATAATAACCATTATTACGTTAATCATTACAATATACATATCATTATATCTATATAGTGTATCAGGAAGTAATACAGTGTCCTTATTATTCTATAACAGGGGTGTCGAACCTCTTATCGTGCCATATGTATATAAAATATTTAACGATCAAATTTCATTAGAGATTGTGTTCATTAGCGGCGTCACTGTCTTCCGTCCTTTTAAAGTTAAACTTTTATTACACCGCCTCAAACTTTTTTGATCATCTATTGCATGTCGCGTGACGGTCGGCCACGGAATAGGGGTAAAGTGAAAGTTGTCCGTTGAAGTTTCACTTTTACTATATGTTTTTTGCGCAAGAAAGTAAATGAAGCTATCTCATCGAAATTGTGAACACAACGGGGAAATGGGCGTGTGGGATATATTTCGCCTGCCTCATCTTAAGACCATGAGAGCCACTGGTTCGCCATCGCCCATCCCTGTTGAATAACAACTGTTTCTTAGTAGTAATTAATTTCGTTCTATTAGTGAGAGCCTTAGCATTAGGTCTATGTATAAAATATTAGCATATCGAGATATTGAGATACTGGCTACCGTGACCCCCAGCACAGGTTACAAGTTTCATGAGTTTTCTCCATGTTTTCTTCTGTTAGTATACATTAATATAACCTTAGAAAAGCCAGCAGTTTTAGTCTCAGTTATGTACAAACCTCAACGTCGTGCTCGGTGCTGGTGTGGTGGGGCACTCTCCGCTTGTGAGTTCGGGATATAGGCTCCTCGTCTACGGCAGAGCTTTTAGGCCACTTCTGGAGAACCTTACACGCCGAGTCCCTGGAAAGTAAACGCAATTGAAATAATCACAGAATAAACTGCTACAGTATGGCAGTCTATTATTTTCCTACAGTAGGTATATTGAAATTGTTTGTCTTCCTGTCTAGACAAACTGCCTAGACTGTTTTTTGTGATCTTCTATACAGATAAATAAAATTGAAGTGTCTGTTTGTAACATGAAAATAAACGCTTTTTACTAAATGCATATATGGATGTATACGGTACATGTACCAAAATATTTTTGTACAACAAACAGACAGACAGGTCTGTTTGTTCCGGCTAATCTTGGAAACGGCTGGGCCGATTTTGACGGGACTATCACTAACAGATAGCTGATGTATTAAGGAGTAACTTAGGCTATAAAAATAATCATCATCAATCCGTTTACGGCTGTAAATCTAAGTTAACGCGGGCGAAGCTGCGGGCAACAGCTAGTATCCAATATAATATAATTTAAATGTAAATAGATAATTAAATATGAACTATCATTGTTCAACGTCCCTTTACTTGGTACGTCACACTCGCTGTTTAACCTAACCACAATAATTTCTTCATATCATATTATGTGTATTTTAAAAACATGTTGTGTGAAGGTTTATGCATTGTGCTGGCATGACCGGGGTGGTACCTCTTGCTCACATAACACCGGCATAATGTAACAGCTATGATGTCGAATTTGTGAGTTTCCAGTGGCTCATTGTGAGGGGGGGGGGGGGGGGCGATAGGGAAAAGAAGGGCAAGGCATTTGCATAGCGTCTGGTTGTGTGGATGTCTATGGGCGTCGGTAGTCACTATAAAGCTCCGACTGCTTGTTTGCCTCCTTTTGCCTTAAATCAAAAACATACAGTTGTCTCTCTCACTAAATATAGCAATTAATATCATAAGCTGACGCCCACCAGCATCTGAAGGTCTCCTCCCAAACGGGCTGCACGCCGTTGACGCAGTACTCTATCTTTCTCAGTAGCGCCATTATTCGCTTTTGTAAGGCCGCGGAACCTGTATTATAATGAAATTAAATTTTTAAGGCTATTTTTTTTTTTCGGAAGGGCTAGACTTTTCGGCCTGATGGCCTTTAAGCTCAATCGGTACAGTAAGTGAGAAGATGGCTCACTTAAGAAATATTCGAAAGGGGGACGCCACCCTCCGCGCGGCGCGGTTCATCGCGCGCGCTGCTCGGGAGAGCAGGATTTGGACTAGTCAAATCCGATACGGTCGACGAATCTTTTACGGTTGAATTTAACCTATCATCATGAGGGCCGGTCCTCATCCCTCCCTCTGGAGAGGGAGGCGGGTCATGCGCGGTGCCCAAGCAATCTAGCGGTAGCGTAGTGCTAGCGCTGTTTGCGCGGTCTGGGTTTGTGTCTACTCGTATCGGATACGAGGCTTTTAAGGCTAGCAATTAATTGTATGAATGAAATTCGGTTTCAATAATAATAATAATAAATAATAAATGACACTTTATTGCACACCAAAAAACATAATACAATAAACAAACATTAAAACCTAGAAATACAGTACAAAAGGCGGTATAAGACCGCCTTTTGTACTGTATTAGATTTTTGTATTTTACTGTATTAGATTATTGTATTATTATATTGTACTGTATTAGATTAATGTATTTAGAAAGACTAATTGAAATATCGCTAAAGCGATATTTCAATTAGTCTTTCTAAAGTATATCTAGCACAGTAGGGCTAGCATGCGCGCACCACAGACTTTTGTCGACCATTCTTCTCGTATTACTTTATACAGTTAATACGAGAAAAGGTGTAGACAAAATTTTGTCGTGCGCACATGCTGTGTTGTCGAGATAGTGTTGATAAAATCACATTTTGATAGAATACATTTTCTTTCTTAGTTATTCAAGTGTTATTAACATATAAGGAAAATACTTACTGTGTATATTTTTGTAATAGCAACCTCTTCCAATATCCTGACTAGCTGCTAAAAACATTGTTGCAATAATAATATCAAATTTCATAATACGAAATATAATTTAAATATTAAGATTTAGTCGAACATCTTCCAGTGGTGTAAGCAAGGGTCTCCTACAGTTGATGATTGCTTTTCTATGCACCTACTTCTTTCGGGTGTTATATTTGGATACATCTGGATCAGTTTTTGCATTGTGAACATACATGCATACAGACAAATTTTCTTTGCAAAGTGGACACAGCACAAACTTTTGCGCAAAAAATTATAAAAGGCTTCTGTGCAGACGTTGCATGTATTCGGTATGTTCAGGTATATAATTTGAACGAACTGTACGTATGTACTTTCGCACTTCAGCGTGTTATACGTACACGCTAGTACACATGCATATGGTAGTTGGTGGTAGTTACCGGTGGTGAGCACGACGGAGGTGTGCGCGATCTCCTGGAACACGGCGTAGTTGGGCAGCAGCGTCTGCGCGCACACGTCATCGGGCCCGCCGCGGATGTCCGCCTCCTGGCACAGCAGCGCGAAGCACGACATGGCCACCAACACCGCCTCCGTGTCGATCGACCACAGGCACATGAAAAACACCACCTGAAAACGCACACCCACATGTACTCGCACATAATCGCATAATGGACCAATCAAGGAGAAATTGTCTAGTACCTGTCACCCTGATGATACAATGGACAAGCTTTTTTTTTTAATGGCATAGTAGGGCAATGAGCAGTCGAAGCCGTTTGGCGACTATCGACGCCCAAACACATCCGCACAACCAAAGATTATGCAGATGCGTTGCCCTCCTTTTCCCTAACCCTGGAATGGGCCACCGGAAACTCACAAACCGCACGAAACGCGACAGCATAGTTGTCACTTGACGCCGGTGTTATGTGAGCGAGAGGTACCAACCCCGGTCGTGCCGGCCCAATTCGGCTGCTAAGCAGCATGGCACTACCTCTTAACAAATTGCTAATATAAAAATAGCTTGTTGCATGTTCGAAATGAACATACGGTCGTATGTTGTGGTTACTAGGAGAACATAAATTAACGAAACTGTACAGCAGTTGTATCAGCATGTGCATGAACACACGTCTAGAGGGCTTGTTTGTCGTACTTAATACTTATCTTTTACATACCTTTCTTATGCCTTTTAGCACACACACACAAAAGCTCCTGTCTGACGCATCTACCTTCTAGAAAAAAAAATAGGGTAGGGTGTAGTTTCACCTCCAGTTTGATGTGCGCCTGTTTGCAGATGGGTATGTGTGCGCCGACGTTGGCGTACTCCTTCTGCGCGGCGAGGAACTGGTTGCGGCAGGTCAGCACGTCGCGCAGCCAGCGCAGCACCTCGCGGTAGTTGCCCACCTGCCGCTGGATCAGCTTCTGGCTGATGTTGTACAGCACCTGCGAACTGGACACAACACGACTCATTAGATATGACTTTCTTGATAGGTATTTAGTGTTTCTCGATCATTAGATTTAGCTAACGGGATTTTTAAGATGTAGAAAATGTTTTTGATTATTTCTAATCTATACTAATATTATAAAGCTGAAGAGTTTGTTTGTTTGTTTGAACGCGCTAATGTCAGGAACTACTCGTCCGATTTGAAAAATTCTTTCAGTGTTAGACAGCCCATTTATCGAGGAAGGCTATAGGCTATATAAAATCACGCTGTGACATATAGGAGTTGAGTAAAGCGGGCGAAGCTGCAGGCAATAGCTAGTTGAGTAATATTAGTGAAAGCTGAGTGTAAGTTTCAATAGGAATTGAGTAGATGACATGATGATTTGTGATGATGTTGTATTTTTTTAACCAATAAACCACTTCCACAATTAGAAAGAAAATTTTCAGTTTGAATTTTTATTCGAAAATGCTGTTTGCATTTGTCTCATTGTTGTTTGAGTTTGTGGCCTAGTTATTACAGCCAAAATACATGAGTCTAAGTCCCTTTATAGCAAAACGCAAACATAGTGTGTATGTGTATGTTACATGCATACAAAAGCGTACAATCTTATTAAACAATTATTATAATTGCATTATAATGTAATTGCTTTTTATTTGTAAATGTTATTTTTAATACAAGACTGTGTTTGGCCCTACTAAATAAATAAATAATATTTAAAATAACTGTAGGTGAACTTAATATAGGCTAATTTACTACTGGTAATCGAGATGATTAACCTTATGTCCCAGAAGGTATTCAACGGCGCCTCTGGGTTCCACATATGGACACGGTCGGGCCTGTGCAGAGCCAACAGCGCATCCATGGCCTCCTGCGATATCTCCCCCATGCCGGTGTGGTGCACCAGGGACACCAGCCCGTTGATCAGCTCCGTCGTGGACGACTGGATCTCGATAGACGAACGGCCAGGGTTCTGGTGGTTTTTAAAACACTGTAGCCACATTCACGACCCCAACACAGGCGTTTATAACGTTTTCCTATGATGATAGCTTTCGGTTGTAAGAAATTGTTGGTATTAGGAATCTTAATGAACTTGATTTTTTGTCAAGGACAAAGTTTTTACCAAGTCCTGCAAGACTCAAAAAAGAGGTATAATAGTGCTCTACTCGTAGGTAATTCCTGTTCAGCGGTCATTTACTCACACTCAGCATCAGCATAGGATCGGCGTGTATCAGCTTCACAAGTAGCAGCAACAAGTTCCTGTAGGCCGGCTGTTCCTCCAGCCTGTTCAGCTTGGACTGCACCTCCTTCGACTTGAGAGTCAGCGAGATCATGCGCAAGGGCGTGTGCACTATGTACCCCTGAAATACATACTTTGATAAAAATACACATGCCTACAAAGTATACAATATCTTTCTCGCGACAGATTAGGCTCGAACCCAACACGAGTCGACACCAACTCAAACCGCGAAAACAACGGCAGCAATACGCTACCGTCTGATTGTACGGGTACCGCGCGCGACAACCTCCCCCACTGGGGGGAGAGGAGAGGGCTGGCCCTGACATTAATAGAACCGAAATAAACTCGTCGACCGTATTGAGTTGGATTAGCTCTACTATAGTAAAAAAAAAAGTTTCACTATGATAATTGTTAGTACATTTTAAAAAGTAAGTAGATTTCGACAAATTGTAATTTTTGATAAAAATGTTGATATTATAAATATAGGAAATAAAGATTAGATATCTCGCCATTGTATTATTAAATTCTTTTAATTTCATAAAAAAAAATGAAACAAAAAGTGCTTTTAACACATAGTAAAAATATCTTGAAAGTAGGTCTTTTCAACCCACGCGCGACTGTACGTGTTACAAAAAGTTGCGCGCGCACTGGCGGGTTAGCTTCACTGGACTACAAACGTCAAAGAACTCTGCATCACTTGTAGCTAAGCTTTTTTTCTGGATGAATCTATGCTAATGGCCCAAAGGCCCTAATGCTTTGTCGGATCTGTGTGAGCCCATTTGGCTCACTATTGGTTAGTAAATGTGTATTGGTTAGTAAAAGTCTGCGACCACACGGCCTCCTGGCGTCGGGTTGGACGTAGCTAAGTTGACTCACCTGCGTGGCCTTGTTGAGTGTGTCTGTGAACATGACCCGTAGCTCGGCCGCCTTGGGGTACAGCAGCTCGATCTGCGGCCACCACGCCAGACGTCGTTGCTTTATTATCCTGCCATTATAAATACTTTACTATAAAAATAGGTGGACGTTTTTATGTTGAATGACTCTAAACTGTTTTAATACGTTAAAAAAACCAACTTCAAAAAATTAAAAACAAAAAAGTAATAAAATAATTTCGTTTCTTTAATTTTTGTGCCTACAACTTACATCATCTTTTTTTCTACTAATGTAAAATCAATGCGCTTATCAACCCGTTTAATTAACGTACTGACTCAGCACCTTGATTTTTATACACCTAATAATGGGGACTATAGACCTCAGTATCTGGTAGGAATTTCAACTTGCTAGGTCCACCCGTTCCCGAGAAAATCGGCAGTGACACACGTACAGAAGGACAAGAGAGTGATCTTATAAGGGTGGGTTCCTTTATTTGAGGTACGGAACCCTCAAAAACATGCCACAAAACCTCATTTTCCTTACATTGTAAAATCCAATTTAAAACCACTTTTGTACAATCAGTCAGATATAGCGTATATTGCGTAATATCATACCTTAACAGAGCCTGCACGATGACGTAGTGGTATGAGATGTGCGTGTTAAGGTTGAGGCACACTTTGAGCGCGTCGTTGGAGTGCGGCATGATGCGGAACAGGGAGACCAGGCACTCCGTCATGAGGTCTAGATCCGAGTAGCCCGGCGTTAGCGATCCGCGCATGTAAGGCTTGGCCGGGTTGAACAGCAGCGTCTGTGGCATAGATTGGTTGTATTGCTCGTATAGTTAATGACAGTATATGGATAAGATGTCAAATCCGGCTCGAAGGACCAGAAAATATTCTAGCACCAACATTGTTAGGCCTTTATTTAAAACCTCTAAAGTAATAGTAATGTAATAACAATTATTATAAAATATTAACTTACTACTTGCCACTTTTTTTCTACATTCATATCATGAACTTTGTGAATTTATGGGTGTGTGTATGTTGGTATGCTCTTCGGCCCACATATCAACGAACAGCGTTCACTAATACAGTGTTTCCCATTAGTAGTACCAAGATTTGCTCCATAAAGCCTTCTCGCTACTTATAATAGAAATATACCTTAAGGTCGTTGATGACAGACTTAACGAGGACAAATGTGACGTTTCCCGAGTCAGCGATGTTGAGGTACGTGGACGCTTTACACAGCTTCACACAGGTCACCACCGCCGCCTCCGTCACTTGCTTCGAGTTGTTTTGAGGACCTTTGATAAATAATATATATTAAAAACTAACAGCGCCCCGCGGTTTCACCCGCGTATTTCCCGTATTTTCCATTCCCGTGGGAGTACAGGGATAAATTACAGCTTATGTGTTATTCTGATGAATAAGCTATATTATTGTAAAGTTTTATTAAAATCCATTCAGCAGTATTTGCCTGAAAAAGTAACAAACATCTATACATACAAACTATCACGTTTATAATATTTGATTTGTATGATAATATAAGTAGGATTGTTTTTACACACAATTTAGTAAGAAATCAGACCAGATCTTTGGAACCTTCAACAAATTTTATTTAGCCCTATATCAAACGAACGGATGGCCGATGGGCCAATAAGGTTCAATAGTGGAAGAGGCTTTAGGTAGACGAAGTGTTGGTCGACCATTAACCAGATAGAAAGACGATCTACTTGCGGTGGCCAGTCTGTGGATGCGAGTAGCAAGGGATCGGCCGTCTTGGCGTTCATTGAGGGAGGCCTATGTTCAGCAGTGGACATATTCTCCATAGCTAATAATGATGATGATATTAAGCATAAGAAATAATGTCCTTTTTAATGTGATAATATTGTTCAAGATATGTTTTTCTCATAACTAAGCACTGTTAAAAAGAATCCTCATGATATAGATTGTTATATATTTCAATAACACTTACTTAATCCCCTTTTGACAGCATCTATAAACTGTTTCTTCTTGCAATGTCTAGGACTGCATGGCGCACCGCTGTCAGCATTCACAATCTCTTCTAGAACTTTCTGGAATACAGGAGAAAAAGTTGAATATTAACATAGTCTAAAGGAGCATTTCTCGCAACAAGTAGTTTACATATTAGAAACCAGCAGAGGAATACACTTACAGGATTCAAAATTAGTAACATAATTTGTAGTGGCCACATAGCAACTCGAGACTTTTTGTTGTCGGAGAAGCTGTCCTGCAGCATGTCGAATAGGGTATCACAACATTTGCTTAGTTCATCATTAGGCCGACATTGAACTTCTGCAAATTCCTGTAAAAAGTGAAAGAATTAGTATGGAAAGAATAGATATACACATATAATGGTACTGACATCATACAAAATTGAATAGTTTTTGGGAATGTGTTACCTGGGGATATGTGTCCATCCAATTCCAAACTGCCTTTTCTAAGGATACCACTAACACAACGTGCGATGACTTCCTCAGCAGTCTGAACTTTTGTAAAGATTCTAGACAAGAATATTATATAGTAGTACTGTAAATTTGTTGATATATAGAATATAGAATTAAAACCAGTAAAAGTTAACTTGTTTAACTTGTCTTTTTTTATTATTTTTATTATTATTTTATATGTTTATTATTAAAAAAAATTATGTCATAAGTTAAGTTTTGCAGATGAGTTACCCTCCTTTACCCCCCCCCCCCCCCCCCAATGGGTCACTCACAAACCGCACGAAACGAGACAGCAAAACTGTCACTTGACGCCGGCATTATGTGTTAATTAATATAATATTGTGTTACTTTTTTAGTATAATTTACAGACAAAACTATAATCTGCAATGTGTTTTTGACATTCATAATAAAAATAAATAGAATTTTATTTCTATTTCCTCTTGAAATACAGATGATTAAAAACATAGATATACAATATATACCTGTAAAAAGCCGTATAAGCCTGACAATGTCCACATTAATATGTTGTATTAACTCTATGTCTGTATAGTCGGGGTTCTCCTCTGAACTAGATGCTAGTTCCTAAAAAAACATGTACTTCATTTATTTCCAATATTCTAATGGAACTATAAAAAGTGTTATAAACAAATAAAAAAATACTAATTAAAATTTTTGCCAAATCTAGTAATTAATAAAAATTATTAAACAAATACAACTTATTCTTTACATAATATAGTCATTTACCTGCAACCTTGCACTTATCCTATTAAATACTGCATTAAAGAAATTTAAGCTTAGGGCAAAAAGTACTTTACTAGCCAACTGACGGAGTTCTGTATTGTTAACATTGCTTTCATTACGTAAATCTGAAAAGAATATAATGTTTTCATTTATTCAATGTACACAAACATTCAAACACAATTTAAACATCAACAAATGTTGATATGTAAATTTAAATAATATATACTCATAGGAGTGATCGCGTGATCCTAGGAGAAATGAGAGGGAGGATTCAAGGAGGCTGCAATGGAGCTAGTTTTGTCCCACCTCCAGAGTAACAGTTGGGCGCCAGGTCCAGACGGGGTGCACGGAATGGTACTCGCTCGTGCACCTCGGAGATAACCTTCGCGAGCTGTTCGACCACTGCCTGTGATCTGGCCAATTCCCAGGGGTTTGGATGGACGGTCTACTCTGCCTGCTACCAAAGGCAGAGAAGACCCCGGTCAAGGCATGCCCGTCGACGTCCTCAAACGACTTCAAGCGGTGACAGGTGAGGCCTGACACAGAGGAGATGTGGGGGAGGTGTCCTTGGACATCGCGAACACCTTCAAAAGCCTCCCTCACAGTGTGATATGGGAGGTGCTGAATTTCTCCGGAGTGCCCCCGTATCCATCTATTGGAGACGTGCCTCTTTGAGAGAAGGGTAACCTTCAAGAACCAGTGTGGCTCCGTGGTGGTGTGTCAGGTGCAGTGTCCCACAGGGGTCAGTTCTGGGTCCAATCCTGAGGGACATCTGCTACGGCTGAGTCCTGCGAAGCCACCCGAGATCCGCGTAGCAGATGACAGCCTCGTGGGACTAGGCTATAAAAAGGCGGCGCGCGGCTGGCTGTGCCAATCCTTTATCAGCCGCATCGAGATCATCCACACACACATCGACTATCAGCCGCATAGAGAGGTTAGGGATTCAGGTTAGACTTGAGAAGACCGAAGACCTTCTCTTCGAGTCTACTGGAGTATGGCAACGTACGGTCCACCTATTTGGGCGGGTCACATTACCGCGAGGAATCAAGGACCCGCTATAAGGGTGATTCGGGGGTGGTACCGTATGGTATCGTGGATGCAGCCACTGTCCTGGCCTGTGAGTACCTGTGCCTGACGGCCCACAGGGAGCCAGTGACAGTTTGTCTCAATTGTGGCGCGACTGTGGACTCGGCCCAGCACACCCTCGAGGAGTGCCCGAGATGGGTGGAGCTGCATCGCGATCTCACGTCGGTCATGACCACGATGCTCGGTGATGACGAGTCCTGGACGGTAGGAAGTAATGTACCCAAAGGAGGCGAGAGAATGGGAAACGGGGCCCAGTATGACACGACGCCGCCGAGACAGCTTAGTAGCGGCTCGCAGTCGTTTTAGTTTAGGGTAACAGTAGATGGATAAAGGCTGATGATTTATAGTGTACAAAATCATTATTTCTCTTACCTATAAACTGGCACACTTCTCTTAGTAGGATCTTAACATTCATTGCTTCTTCGTGTTTGGCTGTATCCTTTGGCTGTGAGTTTAGGCATATCTCTAAAGTATGGAGAACTATTACTAAACTATCATGGTAGCCCTTTTCTTGGTCTGTTTGAGGACGATTTACACATGCCGTTAGAGTTGGTTGATACTAAAAGAAGAAATATATGTGAATTTTCTGACTTTGAAGTTAGTTGACACAACAGATACAACATATAACACTTATTTTCTGGATGTGATCATGAACCCAACTCATTACCATACTTGATTACAATGGTATAATTTAAAAGTTATTTACAAGCTTCTTACCAACTCATTGACTCGTTGAAGAATTTTAGTTAAGCCAGCAATAACAAGTGAAAATCTGTGTCGACTGATTTGTACGAGACAACCTTTGAATTGCTCATCATTTATTCTGGAGTGGAGATTTTGTGCACCCGTTTTGTAGGGTAGCTGAAAATGTTAAAGGTATCCTATGTATAGTGTCAAAACATCAATCAATTTAACGATAATCTCCTTAACATCAAAATTGCTCGACTTTCATTCACCTTTTTTTCTCTCAAATAATACACTTAATATACCATTGCACTTACTATATTTAACAATGATATGGCACCATAAATCATCAAGCAGTTACTTTCCGAGTTGCTGCTATTGATAAAAACTACAGCTGTACCTTCTTTTGTTTGCAGTTTTGTTATTTTATTATCTATCACATGTTTACCTTAGACTATCTGTCTGAGATTCTAAGAAACATTATATGATGAACTTGCACATTGCCATGACACCTTGACACCTTGGTCACCAGACTTTAATCAAGTTGTTACATATTATCGATATTCGGTGTTGCTTACAGACAAACTGTCAACATAGCGAGTAACCAAAAACCTTTGTGTATTGATGAAAAAGTAATATAAAATTAATAAGCTCAATAGAGAGAGCTCAAGAGAAAGGAGAAAAGATGAGTGATGTTAGCTTAAGTTGAATTAATTGCTCAATCCGTTGAGTGTTGATTTATAGAATATACACTGTATATTGTTAATAGTATTAAATATTAATATGTAGTATGTAGTAGACTACATAGTTATTTATTAATATTAACACTATTGTAATACATACTTTCTAGAAGTATGATCGCTTTTTTATATTTCGACATTACACCTATTACATTTATCAAAAGAATAATAAGAAGGAAAGTTAAGAGATTTCTTATTTGAATAGGTTCCGCAAAAAATATTTTTATATATTAAAAAAACATATAAAAGACCGGCACTTTTTAGGCCTTTATATATATATATTTATAAATTCAGAAATGTTAATATAAAATTACTATTGTATGGTTGCAATTATGAGAATACAGATTAATTTTTATATTATATTATTATGAGTATGTATTTGAAAATAACATTAAAATTTAATATTTTTGAAAATATAGAACTAAAGATTTATGGGTGGGTCTGTAAATATTTATAAATGAATCTTCAAAGCTTACTTGTTCTTCGAATCGACTAATGAGCGAATTGGCCCATTCACCAGGTTTTTGCGTACCCATTGTGCTGTGGAATACTTAATTATCCTAAAAATTTTGCTAAAGAAAATTATTTAAATACGACCCCATATTTTCTTGTTTCGATATTTAATTTTTTTAAACATCCAAGCCAGAGAGACAAGAACAATGAGCATATTGAAAGAATTGCCAATTTAAAAAAGGGATGTTGACATTTTTCATAAATGTTTATAGATCATAGGGATAAAGACATTTTTCAGAAATGTTTTTAAATCATTTATAAATATCTAATGGAGGCCTAAATATTATCAACTTTTGCTTAAATACGTCTAATGCCTATAAAATCTTGCATTTTATAATGCATTTTAAATTTCGCTCCAAAACGCTAACACTTGTCACGTGACGTCATATGTTGTTAAACATCGTAAAAGAGATAAAATGATTCTAGTTGTCGTTAATAAAAAATAACTTCTTATAAGTGTTGTACGGTGCCTATGTGTGTGTACACTGTCAAAACGCCTGAAAAATAGTTTTTACAATATGTACTGCGTACGGAAAATGGTGTATAAAAGTACGTCAACATTCTTCCGCTTCCGCTAAATAGGAACTGGTGACGTCATTTCCGTTTATTATCACGTGACCTATTTTAAATTTTGTTACATTTTATTTATAAAGTATTAATTTAATCATATAAAAATAAGGGAAAATATTGTATTTTTTCAGAATTCTATCATATAAACTACCAATTAACATCAAAATTATATTTTTATATGAATACTGTCAACATCCCTATTTATAAATATCTAATAGAGGCGTAAATATTATTAACTTTTGCCTAAATACGTCTAATGTCTATAAAATTGCAATGCATTTTAGCTCTCCGTAAACTCGGTTGACGATAAAAAATATGAATGAAAAAATTATTATGATACGTCGTGTAGTTTCCGAGATATTTAATTTCAAAATAGTGCGCAATTCAGGAATCCACCAAGCCGGCGCTCGATGGCATGACGTCACAACACAACACTCGCTCAGTCCACTCGCGCGGTCCTTTTACTATTAACCTTTTGAACGCCATTGTCAAGTATATGAGACAATCGAAATCTGGCCATGAACGCCAACATAGCAAATATGAGACAAAATACACGTGGCACTATATCATGAAATAAACAATTTAACCATTACATTTAAGTGTTTTTATTTATATAATTTAAAAGTGTAATCTGCCGTCTAAATTTGATAGCATGAAACTAATATAAATAAACCATCAGTATTGAGAAATTTAATGTTTTAAAAGTAGATGTTATATGCGTATAAATGGAGGGTTTCTCACGCCATAGCCTTATTTTTTTTTATAATATTTTATGGCCTTGTACCATAGCCTTATATATGAGATAGCTAGTGTTGTGACATATGATTGTAGGTAATATCGAGTATATATAACCAGAATAGCGCGATAATGTTATGTGTTTTGTATGATAACAAATTCCACCAAATTCATGCTGCGACGCTGTGCCGGTTCTGCGCTCTGATTGGCCGACTGATGGCCATTGATGGATGGTCGGCCGATGGGACGTACATACAGATCACTGGTTGGTTAAATTGCTATTACGTCAGTGACAAATCACTGACCAGTTTCAGATTTTATAGCTCATAGTTCTTCTCTATTCCGTTATAATATTATGCTCGATGGATTGTAATAGCCGTAAAATTTATTTAATAATAATAATAAATAAAATAAAAATAGTTTATTTCTTTAACTATAAGGTCTACAAGCATCATTCTGTGGCCAGTCGCCCAGGAAACATGTAGTTATGCTTGTGTTGGCTGACTCTGCTCTTCCATCGGACCGAGTACCTATACAAATATTTATTTATTTTTGGTGCTTATTAATAGTTAAGTAATAAATTTTGACAATTTTTCAAGGGCTATAATAATATTTTTATGATATACTAATAAAATAACTAAACTAAAAGAGAACTAAAAAAAACTAAAATAAGAAAACCGGCCAAGTGCTAGTCGGACTTGCTCACGAAGGGTTCCGTACCATTACATAATTTACAACATAAGACACTTTAACAAAAAACATGGTTTATTTTGAAAAAAATGTTTTTTAAATATTTGAGATGATTGAATGAAAGGTAAATTGCGGTTTACGATTTATGACGTTTAAAAAAAAAATACTTACTAGATCTCGTTCAAACCAATTTTCGATGGAAGTTTACATGATAATAAATATATGATGTACATTTTATATTTTTTTTTTAGTTTTATAGAAGTTACAGGAGGGGGGGACACATATACTACCACTTTGGAAGTGTCTATCGCGCAAACTATTCAGTTTAGAAAAAAATGATCTTAGAAACTTCAATATCATTTTTGAAGACCTATCCATAGATAATTTTTTTTTTGAGTTTCAGCTCTAAGTATAGGAACTGTTTTGGGTGGGCTGTAGTAGGCGGTCGGACTTGGGCAGTTCCTCGGTATGTCGTTTGTACTGTAGCTCGCCGCTTCGCCTGGGACAATCTCCCACTATATTTTGAGGTACGCCTTTCCTTTCGTTCGCTGGTAACGTACGCCACCACGCACCCCTGAATGCGTATTTTGGCACTACGATCGTGAGGACCTCGGGAGAGGCGTGAATTGAAACAGAGTTGGGATCTTGGGAGTCAATAATTAAAACCACTATTTTCCTTCACACTCGCTTCAAGGTCTCGGCTCTTCCTTTTATTCGCCTCTTCTTATTCGGCTGTTCTCTTCGGACGACCGATCGCGACTGACTGCCGAGCCTTTTTTTTTTCATTGAAGTTATCGAGACCTGCACACCTCACCGATCTCACCGATCTGGGGTGGGTGTTACACGGAATAGAGGTGGCAACAAAGAAGATACCGGTATACACCGTCAGCCATGTCACCGCTACATATGAAGATGAAGAACCCATAGAAAAATTAATGGAGGAACACTTCTCACTGGACGCGCTCGGAATAGAACCCAGGAGGTCATACAACGATCTTGAGAAACGAGCCATGAAGATATTAGAAGAAAAAACTTATCGCCTGCCGTCGGGGGGATATGAAACGGGACTACTGTGGAAAAGAGACAACATGTGTCCGCCGAATAGTTATGACACAGCGTTTTTTTGTTTTTTTTTTTTGTTTTATGTTAGTTGGATAGGCACACTGGCAAACGTCTTTGCGACGTCTCCACTGAATAGAGAAAAAACTGGATAAAAATGAAGACATGAAGCGTAGATACAATGAACAGATGAACATCCTTATGCAAAATGGATACGCTGAAGTGGCGCCAACCCGAAGAAGTGAACAACACTGCCTGCCTCACTTCGCGGTCATCAATCCACAGAAGCCGGAGAAGCTTCGAATCGTTCACGACGCCGCCGCCAAATCGCGAGGAACCAGCCTCAATGACATGCTGTTATCCGGCCCTGACCTACTCCAATCGCTGCCCGGAGTACTGATGCGATTTCGTCAAAGGAGGATAGCAGTAACAGCTGACATCAAAGACATGTTTCTCCGAGTGAACATCCGAGAAGAAGATCGTGACATGCAACGCTTTCTGTGGAGAGGAGATCGACGTGAAGGCCCGCCAACAGAATACCGCATGAAGAGTGTGATCTTCGGTGCCACTTCATCGCCATGTACTGCTATCTACGTAAAGAACAAGAACGCTGAAGAATATCGTCAACAGTAGATGACTACCTAGCTAGCTTCGACACAGAAGAGGCGAGAACGTCGCCGACGATGCCACGCGAGACACGCCGAGACACTTCGAGGCGCAACACAGATGGTACCGCGGACCCGACTTCCTGTACTTACCTGAGGGTCAATGGCCGAACGAGAGGTCAGCTGACACCACAGACGATCACGAAGAAGTCGCCATAGAGGAGAAGGTCAACGTCGCCGCGGCCACCACCTGTCTGCCATCAAGTCTGCCTGACCCGATGCGTTTTTCGAGTTGGTTGAGATTGATGAGAGTTACTGCGAGAGTTTTACAATTCATCGACGAACTCCGTTCGAGACAAAAAACACGTTGTACAGCCATACGCAAGAGGTATAAGAAAAACGAAGACGCCGACCCGACCTGGAAACAAATTAAGAACATTAGTAAAGCAAAGCCGAAAATTAAATGAATAGAAAAAAACCACGTCACATACTTACCCATCGAGACACACCACATGCACCGTGCCCGCCAGCTGTGGATACGATCGGTGCAAGAAGAATCCTTCCAAGATGAAATAGTATCGCTGCGAAATAGCAAGAATATACCTACATCGAGTCGCCTGATACACTTGTAGTTAATACTCGACAGTGAGAACATAATACGACTACGTTCCCGCATCGCCGTCACACGGATATCACGAGCGAACAGAGGGAACCACCGGTAGTCGACGGCAACTATCCCTGGGTGAGACTCTACATCGCCTGGACTCATCGGAAGCTACATCACGGGGGATTCGAAACAACAGCGAACGAGGTACGGCAAAGCATGTGGGTTATACGCCTACGTCACTCCGTACGCAACGAAATTAAGAAATGCATCACTTGTCGCATAAGAAACGCAAGGCCAGCGCATCCATCGACAGGCAATCACCCGAGAAGCCGACTTGCACATCATCACCGACCGTTTACATTCACCGGCCTTGACTATTTCGGGCCGATGAATGTCACAGTGGGCAGATCAACACAGAAGAGGTATGGAGTACTCTTCACTTGCCTGACTACACGAGCTGTACACCTCGAGCTCGCCCACAGTCTCAGCACCGACTCCGCGGTGATGGTGATCCGCCGCTTCATTGGTCGACGCGGGTGCCCCACCGAACTGTGGTCCGACCAAGGGACCAACCTGAAGGGCGCCGACCACGAGATGCAACATGCTGCGCTAGAAGCTATGAAGACAGAAGCTTCGGTCCGCTTCATCACCTGGCGCTTCATACCACCCAGCGCACCCTTCATGAGAGGTGCCTGGGAGTGCCGGAGCGTGAAGACCGCCCCCACCACAACACTACAAGAGCGCGCACCCAAGGAAGAGGCGCTCGCGACTCTCTTGATAGAAGTGGATCACACCGTGAACAGCCGCCCACTCACCCACGTGTCAACCTCAGCGGACGACGAGTGCGCGCTCACGCCCAACCATTTCTTGTTGGGCGGGCCGTCGCGCGTGCCGGTGCCGGGTGCCTTCACCGAGGGAGATGCTGCCGGGCATAAGGAATGGCGCGCCAGTCAACGACTGGCTTACGCATTCTGGTGCCGCTGGGTGAAGGAATACCTTCCCGAGCTTCAATACCGGCGGGAGCCCCGTGCGAGAGGAGCTATCAAGCTTCACGATCGGGTGCTCATCGCCGACGGGACCCTACCCCGGAATTCCTGGCCACGAGGTGTGGTCATGCCACCTATCCCGGTCCTGACGGCGAGGGACGAGCAGTGGATGTGCGGACCAGGAAAGGCGTGCTACGGAGGCCGACCAAGAAGCTCGTGATTCTGCCCACGGTATAAACAGACGACGCGAACACCGAGTGACTTCAGCTACGAGAGCTGCGGCGGGAGTGTATGTTCGCGATAATGACTAACAGTGATTAATTAGTGCATAAATAATAACAATCCGTGATTTGTGTTAGTGAATTAGGTATAAACAATAGAAAGTGATATAAAGACCCCACAACCCATATAACTTGTGAAAACTTAAACTGTTGATTATTTTCTTGTTTATTTAATTTATAGAGTAAGTAACGTTATGTTTGAATGTTTATTATATCGAAATTGTATTAGAATATAAGGTAATATTGTAAGAAAAAACATACTTGTAAAATATGGTTTATTTAAATAACGATGACCGACCAGGAGCACATCCTACGCACCCCCACTCGGTTGCGAGCCGCTCGAGTGCGTTAAATATACGGCCCGTCGGACGCAAAAAACCCAAAACGCAAAACACCCCAGATGAAAATACAATAACTCATAACAGATTGGGCCAATGCAATGTAGATATATTTCAAGAGTTCTTGAGATGTTACATGTCTCAACTTTTTAATGACCCTTAGCTTCAATTTGAGGGTGCCAAGTTAGTCGGTAATCCAAAGTAACCCCAAGGAACTTTGTACAGCTAACACGCTGAATCACATCGCACCCACACTTAATATTGTAAGTAAATTTACAAGTGTGAATTTTCAATGTCAGGTTTTGGGGGGGGGGGGCGTAAAGTACGTTTATCGAATGCAAAGCAAATAAAGTTTGTTTTGGCGATGGCGAACCTGTGGAGACCATGCTCGGCAGCTTCCAAAACAGATTTCCAGGAAGTACTATTAAATACTATGGCTGTGTCATCTGCGTATGAAAATATGTGCCCTCTCTCAATTTTGAGATTAATTAGCTCATTGAGGTATATAAGGAATAGTGTAGGGCCTAAGACACTACTCTGGGAGACCCCGTACTCAATTTTAGTGTCAGTACTAGTTTAATTGTCAATTTTTACGCATTGGGATCAGTACTCAGTAAGGAGTTTTAGTGGCACTCCCCGAATGCCAATACTTTCCATCATTCTCACAAGGGTGAGGACAGACACCGTGTCAAAAGCTTTTTTTAGATCTAAGAAGACTGTCAGACACTTCTTTCTACGATCTGGATACTGAGTTACTAAGGAGGTTAAGCCTGAAGATGCCATATCTTCTGTAGATTTTGCTTTTCTGAAACCAAATTGGGAACTGGATAAAATATTAAAATTTTTCAAGATAGGTTTTATGGCGTGAGTTTAGTATCTCAATAACTTTAGAAATAACTGGCAAAACTGAAATTGGTCGATAATTACTCATGTCTTTTTTGTCACCACCCTTGTAGACTGGTATTTATGAATTTACTTACTAACGTTTTTTTTATTTGTTAAACAAAATATTAAACGATAAAAAATATTGTAATATTTTTGCTACTTGCATGCGTGTTTAATATAAACTATCGAGTCAATGATTTACCGTTTTTTACTCTAATAAAATCGCACGTAAATTATTTTTACTTTAATTTATGTTATCCCTCTTCCTTTTCCAATGGGTTTTATTCTACTAAAGGCTTCGGCACTAGTGCATACTAAGATCAAGCATCAAATAGATTTGACAAGTGAATAATTGTATTACCGTATTGGAACGAGATCACAACATAGAAAACTCCAAGAGTGACAGAGACATAAACACTTTCTTTTGTCTTTGTCAGAATATCCCTTTTTTTGTTGGCCCAACAAAAAAATAATCGACTAAATTTGAATGCCTAATTGAGTGCCTAATAAACATTTTTAATCGCAAAACAATTTGTCAAATTTGTCTGCCATTTTGTACTACTTTTTAATTTGGTCGGTTTATAAAATCTGACAAAGAGCAGCAGACTGCAGACCTCCCTGGCCTCGGCTCAATTTGCTTCGCCCAAGGTTCTGTAATTATTTATGGTTATTCTGTAACAAGGTTATACCTACTTGCCGAACATGTTACCATTTACCACCATAACATCCGGATTTTATAAATATCAATATTAAAAAATACATGTGAATGTGAATTTTTTTTTTGACAACTTAGAAATTTATTTAAATTAAGTCTTACATTCTAAGGTCTTATTAAAATAGACAGTTTTATTCATTTATTGATATAACTGTTAAAAAATTAACTATTATATACATAATCAGGTTAACGCCATTTACAAATAAAGCTTCAGCCGATGATTTTCGTAGAGCTAATCTTGCTTTTAGCCTATCACCGTAGGCCTCGTAAAACAATTCCCAAAACGCGGCGTTGGCGTGGGAGGGACGAGGTATCACCTTCAAGACCTTGTTGATTTCATAGCACTTGGTGTCAGTCATGGTCGGCCATATCACTGGTATCAGATCTGTCGTGTGTGGAGTTGGGTTCCTAAAACAAATAAATTATCTTCTTAATTTTTAATAAAATAAAAAAAAATCATTCGACTACGGCAACGCCAAAGGAAGGTTTCAGGTTTGCATAGACCTTACCACAGATATTTGAAATAAGAACCACAGGCAAAATATGGTTTCGCTGCTGAAACTTTTAAAGCTTATGAGGCCATTAATTTACCTCAGCAAAACAATATTAATTTATGTAAGTATAGAAACATTATTTATATTTGGAAGTAAGTATCTACTTACTTATAATAATTCTTGAGTGTTATCAATTTTTATAGATTTTTTTAAAGTATATACGATTCCCTCCGGTGGGAGGGAAGCGCTGTGCCGCGCTCCCGGCTGCATGGGTACCACCATCTTGTTTATTTCTCCCGTGAAACAGCTTTGCTGTGTTTCGGAGAGAAGGGCAAGACAGGCAGTGTAATTACTGGCACCGAGACTTAACATCTTATGTCTCAGGATAGGCAGCACATAAATGAGTTGCCTGGGCTCATTCCAGGTATACTAGTTTATGTTCATGGGCGACGTCGACCACTTAACATCAGGTGGTACGTTTGCCAGTTTGCCTATCCAACTAACATAAAAAAAAAATACCCAGGATTAATCCATGCAGCTCATTCATCCCCACCATGGTTCAAGCCTTATCGTGGCGGTGGGGCTCAGTAGCCTGAGGTGAACCCAACACCTTGCAGCAAATTGAGCCGAGGGAGCTGCTCTTTGTACTCTTCTTATAGGAAGAAGGGAAAAAAGTGCAGGGGTCAAGGGGTGAGGATGGGAACCTCACCCTATTGAACTGATTCACGTTTTTCGATGGACGGGTTTTAGTGGGTAGAGCTGCGTCCACCTTACCTTCTTTCGGGCGCAGCGAGTCTCCCATACCCGCCTGGTGAGTCCCCGCGGGATGCCTAAGAATATTTCCCGGCGGAAAAGAAAAAAAAAGGCAGCTCATTCGTGTATGTACTCAGACGTTAGATGGTACCTATGTTTCGAAGCCAATTGCCTGTCCTGCACTTATTTGCGAAACTGATTTACGGAAGAAATATGGAGGATGGTGGTACCCATGAAGATGCGGGCGCGCAACATAGCGCACGGCCCTCCCACCTGTTATATGAGAGTAGGTATTCTTTGAGTTTTGTTGGTTGCTGTCTTATTGGACAGTGTGTCGTCTCGTGACACGTACAAGTAGCTATGTTAATTTTAAATCTTATAATATGTGTGCTATTTGGCCAAGAATCGATTTTAGATAAGTAGTTATATATATTATAGATATCAATTAAAATCGTACCCATATTTAACAAAGTTTGTCCATAAAATTGTCATTACATCGATCATAACTTGGTCGTCTGCGTTAGGTACAGCCTTATTTAATTCTGTACTGAAGAGATAACCCAGCTCGTCTGCATGGACCGCCCCACTCTCTGTCACGTTGTACATCGTTTTAAAGAAATTTATGTTTCCATCGTATGAAAACAGATATTGATAAACATTGGTATTCTTGTATTTTCTATATCTTTCCAAAGTTCGTCGTATACTCGTATAGAATTCGAAATCGGAAAAGAAATCAGCCACTTCATATTTTTTTAATTGTAAGTTTGTTTCATCCCCTAAATAGAAATACCGAACGATTTCAGCAATTTTATCGACGTCTTCAAAATCGAATGTGAAACTCAATTTGTCGCGGAATAAATGTATATTATTGAATCTATCTTTAAATACATCTCCGTACAATCCAAATAACCATTCTCGGTTTGTAGACCCTGCTAATATATTGAGGCCATCCACGTTAGGTGCCTCCGAAACTTCTGGATGAACCGTTATATAATTGAACACTCCGTCGAATTCTTTTTCAACACAAGGACCAAACTTCGTCTTAGATGAAGCGTCGATCACCAATCTGGGATCGGTTTTGGCCAAAAATGATATGGCCGAAGACGTGTCTGTGGTCTGAAACCCAAGTTTTTTGGCAATTTTCACTGCTCCCATATCATCGGAGGGCACGAATAAATCGGGGAATATAGCGGTGCCGCTCTGCATGATAGCCTGCTGATGCAGTCTGGGTTTTTCAGCCAACGCATGCAAATCCACGCACATGCTGCCGGCGCTATGTCCTACGATTGTAATCTTGTTGGGATCACCTCCGAACGCTTTAATATTATCGTGTACCCATTTCAAAGCCGTGTACTGGTCCTTCAAGCCTTGGTTCCCGGGTAGTTCTGGTGTGTTCGTACACAAGAAGCCGTAAGGTCCGAGTCGGTAGTTGATGACCACCACGATGACATCGTGACGGACGAGATATTTTGGTCCGTACAAAAATCGTCCGCCGTATCCTTGAACCAAACCGCCTCCGTGGATGTAGAACAATACTGCCTTGTTTTTATTACTGTTATTCGGCACGTATATATTCAAACGTAAACAGTCCAATGTGCCAGTGTTCTGTTTGCTGAATTCCTCCACTTGTGGACATATAACTGTTTGGTTAGGGCTAATGCTTATAGTTATCTATCAATCTTTACCAGTTTTTTATTATTTTTAATTCACTTGTTTCAAGAAAATAAGTAGACTTGTTATTATGAATGTGGTATCCCTGTAAAATATGCCTGTCCCTTTCGGGTATACGCGAATGTCAATAAGTATAATTTATTAGATACTAGCGACCCGCCCGGCTTCGCACGGGTGCAATGCTGGTACTTAATAATAAATATATTACAGAATGTCTTTATCAGCGTGACCACTTTTTCATCACACGATCTACCACAAATGTTGCTAAAATCTACCAGAATCTACCAAGCCCTGTGTGAAATTCTACTTAAATTCTACCTTCTATTAATAATAAAATTTGTTTAGGTGTTTGGTATAAAAAATATTTATGATCATTTTTTTTATTTATATTAATTGAAGCCATTCGAGGCAATATTTTTGTGTTACAAGCTTTGCAAAAAGCGCTGATGTTGTAGTCACTGGTCGCGATATTTACACAGCCACGCTGAAAATTATAGATTTTCGTCTCATTCAACACGACGGTGCTGTTCGTATTTGAACTTAACTTCACTTTTGTTTTGATTAAAAAAATCGAATTTTAACTCCGCACGCAACAAATTCAAAACAAATAATATAAACGAATGCCCATGCTGATCCGAATGATAGAGATACCTAGCGATTTCCTACCGTATGTGGAAGAGAGACCGATGTAGCACCGTCCCTATTCAGTAATACGTTACAGGAAATCCCCTGGATCTGGTTACAGTGGTTTTTTGGCCTGGATTGCGTTTTAGATTACCATTTTTCAAAATGTTCTCAAATACTGACTTTCTACTGAAATTACTACTAAACCATCTTTCTCGTTGCCTTAAATCTACCAAAACGTAAAAATCTATTATCAGTGTGACCGGTCTTTATATACAAAGTTCAAAGCTTTTTTGTCATTAGACAATAAAAAAATGTTTTCTTTAGAAGTTACTCTTGAAAGAGTGATATTTAATTGGCCATGTGAAAAGCACTCAACGCTCAAATCTACAATGCAACGTTGAAAGTTTGACCCTGCGATTTACGGATATCCCGGACGGTTCCACCGCAGCACATGTCGCAGCCCAGCAGCCCGACAATTAAATCTGTAATATATTCGAAAATATTCATTTAAATTATAGGCTGTAAAGAGCCACATTGATCTTTAATGTATAAGGTAGGTATTTAAGGTATTTAATTGGATAAGGAAAAATGCTGAAAATTGCTAAAAGTTAAAATCGCTTCGTAAATAAGCTATTATTTCTCGTTTAAAGTAAAGTATAAAAAATTTGTACGCTATGTACACTTGATGCTGGGATTGGAGAATTGAAACAATAATTTCTTCAGAACTTTTCCTTTATTCCTCTTCTTAGTATTTCTTTACAAGTTATTTCTATTACTGGTAGCCGAATACTGAACTAATTCGTGTAAAATTAGCGCGATATTTACTTATACAAATCTCGCCATAAAGCATATTATATTTTGATTGACCAATCAGAGATCATCTTATTTCCCTCTCACTCTAACCTATATCCTATCCTTTCTAACATTGTCTAAACTTTACAACTAATTTTCTCTTATTATCTAATTAAATTAACATTTCTAATGCTTATAGGAATCTAAATTCACAATTATTCTAACTAAAAAAAAATTTAAACATTCTTATTAGACATTTTAAAAACACAACATATTGCATCTTTCTTACTCTTACGTAAAACGAAAGTGATAGCAAGCTATAAGGTATATATGGCGTACAACCGAATTGGGGCGAGTCAATTACACGACACAAAGTTTTCTTATTGTTTTCTAATGTTTACGCGAATTTCACTCATTATAATAAAACAATTTTTACGGATTTTATCGCGGTTTATTAAGATTTTTACAAGCCCGACGTTTCGGATACTTTACAGCAACCATGGTCACGGGAGGACTGAGGTGTCATACGTCCTATCATAGATTATACATATTAAACTGAGACGTCCTATCATTACAAAGTTATTCGAAACTACCCTATGATACATCAATATTTTGGTCAGTCCTATCTACGCAAAAAGTGCTAACTGTATCTTTAATCTGTGACATATTATGCTTGGATTTTGATTTGATAATTTTAATAATGGGATCCCAAGCAGGTGGTAAAAGCCAGCCATCTTCTCTATTGAAATTAGGATGTTTTTTAATTTCAATAGCCTCACGGATCATCCTTGGTTGGTTTGTATTATAAGTCATGATATCTCGTAGGATCAGGAGCGGATCTTTATTCCTGATCTCCTGCACGCTGAGTTGCTCCACCGCTTTTTCCAGTTTTTCTTTAAGCTTCCGTCTTTCCGTTTTATTCTTGCATCCTACTATTACTTTTCTGTCTTTTGCTTTTCTTACTCTTTCAATTACTATATCTCCGTCCTTTGATTTGGCAGCCCTCCTTACCCTATCAAGTACCTCTTCTCCGGTTTCTTCGGAATCCTTGGATGTGATAACGAGCGATTGGAGTGTGGCTAGTTCAGGGGCCTTGGTATTTCGGCCACTTGCCACTATACTAGCGTACGTTTTCACCTCCAAGGACTCCTGGTGCTTATTTATGGCCACCTGTAACGTTTCTATCTTTACGGTGGCCTCTCGGAGAAGGAGTGAGTTGAGTGCTCGTCATGCCTCAGAATTAGCGAAATTGAAATTTTTGCACTTTCCGATATCTGATCCCGACAAGCGAGGTGTCAATAGACGCGGGAGAGCAGCAGGTATACTATCAAGAAAGTTGGGATGGCTTGACCACTAAGTGGGCAAGTGGTGGGTAAAAAACGGTGTTTTTGAGAGAAATTTGTATGAAAAGTTAAAAAAAGTATATAGAACTGTTGAAGAATTTTGCTATGGAATGTTAGATGAGGCCGAGATACACGATATACAGCACCCGTAAGTGCAGTGGGTCAAAAGTTGTAAGTTTTATATCCGATTAAAGCGGATTCGAATCTACGCTAACTTATTTTCTTTTGTTTTCAGGTGCTTCCGGTGAGAAGTTAGTCGAGGTGGATGTTAAAAGGAGCGGACAGACGACCTGATGATGATTAAAGCGGAAAAATGTGGAATATGTCAACCAATAGGTAAGAAAAATATATGAAAACTATAAGATTTTATTAATTATGTGTTAAAAATGTCAAAAGATTGCCGAAATTGATGAAACTTTTATTGTTTATTACAGGTCTATATAGGGCCCGCCTATTAGAACACGATACAAAAAGAAAAAAATTCGAATTCCCACAACAACACCACCAAATTGAGGTATTTCAAAGAAATATCTTTGCAGATCATTGGGTAGAGGCGATGTAGTACGTAAAGTGCCTTCTTTTTATATGAGCATGAATGAGGGTAACGCTTGTGATAACGCCGAGGAATTGGAAAAGGAAAGGCAGCCGAATTGTGTATCTCTTTCGCTAAACAGTTTTTCTCTCTTATCCTTAGCATAACTAGCAACGTCTTTATATTAGCTTACTTCGTAGTAGGCGCATTTGGCATAGTGTTAACTGTTAACATAAAGTGAGTACTAGGTAGCTATCCTAAATCGAGTAAAATCTCTGACCAGTGGAGAAAGAAAGAGAAAGTAAATGTTTGTTCAATCTATTAGACACCAATGATATAAGTAGGTACATATTATAATAATATTTACATAGTGTTGGACTCTAAAAATAAACCGAGCTTCTAACTTAAATAAACACTTAAATTTAAAGCCAATTATTATTACCGGGATTTCGTAGATTATAAAAAGTTTAAACTAAATAATAATAATTAGGAGCACGCTGGACTAATGAAAATATGTCCACGTGGGTGAAGCTGTAGTAACGCCTATATAATATAAGACAATGACACGAACCATTTAGATAAGCTTTCTTAAATATTAAGGTAGGTATTAACCTCGATTTGGAGAGTATAGTGGCCTCCCGGCTCGTTCAGCACCTGGAGGAGGGCCCGGGACCGGGACTCTGAGAGTCCCAATTCGGGTTCCGGGCACGCCGGTCGACCGTCGACGCCCTCAAACGCCTTCGGATGGTGACGGGTGAGGCGGAACACGGAGGGGAGGTGGTGGTCGCGGTGTCCTTCAACAGCCTCCCTCACAGTGTGATACGGGAGCCACTGAATTTCTTCGGAGTGCCCCCGTATCTAAGGAGGCTGTTGGAGGCGTACCTCTCCGAGAGGAGGGTAGCCTGCGAGAACCGGTGTGGGTCCATAGAGTGGTGGAGAGTCGGGCGCGGCGTTCCACAGGGATCGGTTCTTGGTCCGATCCTGTGGGACATCGGCTACGACTGGGTCCTGCGAGGCCGCCTCCTCCCCGGAATGGGTGTCATATGCTACGCGGATGACACCCTCGTGTATGCCCGGGGACGAGGCTATAAGGAGGCGGCGCGGCTGGCCGAGGTCGGGGTGGACCTCGTTATTAGCCGCATAGAGAGGTTAGGGCTTCGGGTCAGACCTGAGAAGACCGAAGCCCTTCTCTTCCGCGGGACTGTGCGGAAAGGACCCCCACCGGGGCTGCCCTCCAGATCGGAGGGGTGAGGGTCAGGATGAGCCCCCATATCAAATATCTAGGGCTCATCCTTGACGGAAGATGGACCTTCGGCCCACATTTCTCAATGTTGGGACCGAAGGTCGTGAAGGTGGCGAGTGCACTGGGCAGACTCCTCCCGAACCTCGGAGGACCCAGCGCCGCCTGCAGGCAGCTATACTCCGTAGTCTGCCGGAGTATGGCGACGTACGGTGCACCCATCTGGGCGGATCACCTTACCGGGAGGAATAAGGACGTCGTGGGGACTACTTAGTAGCGGCCGGGCAGTCTCCCTCTACGAGAAGTAGTCTGGCCTTCGCCGGGGCCAGCCTGTCGCTGAGGTGATCCTGTCTGTTGCCTGCATATCCGGGACCCTCAAAAAGCGGCTGAAGGCGGTCGCAGTGGTTTTAGTTAGGGTGGGCACTCCCAGGTGCGAGTCCCACATTGGGTCAGGATCTACCCCAAGATTCTGGCTGCATCCATAAGGATTTCCCTGCGATAAAAAAAAAAGGTATTAACCTCGATATGAACATTATTATTTATAAATAATTTCTGTTATCTTGACTTGTTGCTTGAGTACCGATGAAGTAACCTCTTTCTTTTATGTAGGACGTTTTGAATTCGATGCGCACACGAGTCGTGATGGAAGCTTTAATGTTCTTAACCCCCGACGCAAAAAGAGGGATGGTATAAGGACGACCTCTGAGGGTCAATGGTTAGCGCGTTGACGATCAAGCCGGAGGTTGCGGGTTCGAATCCGCCAGGGAACAAAAAAGTTTTCTTGGCACATGGATGTGTATTATATTATAAAAATCTTAAATATATGTATAGTATAAAAGTATTAAATATATTTCCGTTGTCTGGTAGCCGTAATACAAGTTCTTCGAGAACTTACCACGGGATTGACGTGGTGTAAAAAGCGTCCATATATATTATTATTATTATATTATTATAAGTTCGACCGCTCCGTGTATGTCTGTCTGGGGCGGGCGAGGCCTGAAACGGGTGAAACGGTTTGGATGCGGTTTTTTTCGAAATGTCCCATACCTTTTCTTCTTTAGCATCTTTGTCGAAAGTAGTAACAAGAGTACAATCATGACCTCCTATTAGTACCACCATCTTGCTTGTTTCTCCCGTGAAACAGCTTCGCTGTATTTCAGAGAGAAGGGCAAGACACGCAGTGTAGTTACTGGCACCGAGACTTAACATCTTGTGTCTCAGGATAGGCAACACATAAATGAGTTACCTGGGCTAGGGCGTGGCAGTCATCAACAAGATCTTGATCCCAAGAAGTTCCCTGGCCTTCCCAGGGAACAAAAGGCAAAGGGAAGGGCAAGGCCCAACAGTTACAACACATCTAGGTGTAAAGTTCTCATCAATACAATTAATCAAGCCAAATATGTTTGGTTACTGCTGTAAATCGTCGAGTAGTTCCCTCGACTGTCTTTTTCGTCTATAGCTCCGGCATTAGATCAACTCTACAGTAACCTTCATTAAATTGGAGTTCTTTAAAATACAAATTAACAAACACACTAGTCGCCGCTACGATTTTCGAGAGAATCCCTCGATTTCTCCGGGATGTCATTATCAGATCCTGGTTTTCTTATTATGGGACCATTTGGGAAGTATACCCATACAAAAATATACAAACATCCAAATTGAGAACCTGCCCCTTTTTAGGAGTCGGTTAAAAACTATTGAAAGTGTATTACTTATGAAAAATTCTGAAGTGATAACCCTAAAAGTCAGCTGTTGTGGTTTGTTTACAAACTTTCTACGTATAGAACAAAATATTTTGATTTTTATCTAATTAACCGATATAATCGTAAGATTCAATGTTCCTTTTCGGAGTATATAATATCGTGTTTGTGGTGAAGTGTAGTTGATTGGTATGATAAAATTATAAACTAAGCTTTACTCTGATATTGGCAAATCCTTCTACGAGCCAAAGTAAAAGAAGAAGATCGTCTTGCATCCGTTATGTAGCACTTGCTCTGTTCCACAATAAAAAACCGGCCAAGTGCTAGTCGGACTCTCGCACGAAGGGTTCCGTACCATTACATAATATACAAAATTAGACACTTGTAACAAAAAATAAGGTTTATTATTATTAGATTTATGTTTATGAAATGAAATGTTTTTTTTTTAAATATATTTGAGTTAATTGGAAGAAAGGTAAATTACGGTTTACGATTTATGACGTAAAAAACTACTCACTAGATCTCGTTCAAGCCAATTTTAGGTGGAAGTTTGCATGGTAATGTGCATCATATTTTTTTTTTAGTTTTATCATTCTCTTATTTTAGAAGTTGAAGGGACACACACACATTTTACCACTTTGGAAGTGTCTCTCGCGCAAACTATTCAGTTTAAAAAAAAAAAATATTTGAAACCTCAATATCATTTTTAAAGACCTATTCATAGATACGCCACACGTATGGGTTTGATAAAAAAAAATTTTGAGTTTCAGTTCTAAGTATGGGGACCCCCAAAATTTTTTTTCTACTTATGTGTAAAAATCTTAATGCGGTTCACAGAATACATCTACTTACCAAGTTTCAACAGTATAGCTCTCATAGTTTCGGAAAAAAGTGGCTGTGACATACGGACGGACAGACAGACAGACAGACAGACGGACATGACGAATCTATAAGGGTTCCATTTTTTGTCATTTGGCTACGGAACCCTAAAAACGACTCTAACATCCAGGCCACGCCCCTCAGCATTGGTTACTAATAAATGTAGATCTTATTTTGCTGGGCCTAAGTGCACCGTGGTAAACACAGTCTATACAGTAGGCCAACGGACGTGTCTAGGCAGAGTAATCGTGCGGGGTTTGCGGGGGAGAGAGAGGCGGGACGTCTCCCGAACTGCCATACACTTGTTCGGGAGAAGTCAGCCGGGGCTGTCGCTTTTTATTTTGATTGTTTCAAGGTGGCGGAAGCATTTTTAAATAAAATCAATATTGGTGTCGTTTTCATGGTTTACAGAGGTGCCAATTACGAATATGACGATATATTTCGAGGTTCATAATGGCGGACGCGAATTAATAATAAAAATCGGTTGTCTGTAAAGTCGGTTTACTGACGATAGTTGAACGTGACAACTTCATAAGAAAATGGAACGCGTCACAGCGAGGTAACGCCGCGTACGTCATCGGATGCGTCATGTTTTTTCGTGCGTGCAGCCGGCTCCATCGAATTATAAGACGTTGTCTCGTCAAAAAGATAAGAAAAAAAATTCTCACAGGCTACTCACAGGTACTTACAAAAAACCTATATCAATGACGAATGTTAAAACAAACGCGGCATTTCGCGTGACTTCAAACGCGTTCACCCACTGTTGATACTTACACTGTGCTAAGTGACTACCTGCAGCTTCTAATACTTGTGTTAATTAAACTGAAATCTCACCTTCAATAACCATTTAATGTTAGGGTGACGCTGACCCCCCACCACGGTTCAAGCCTTGTCGTGGCGGTGGGGCTCAGTAGCCTAAGGTGGACCCAACACCTTGGGTGAAACCAAGTGAACCGAAGGGGCTGCTCTTTGTACCTCTCTTATAAAAAGAGGGGACAAAAGAGCCGTGGCGAGGATGGGAAAAAAATCGAAAAAAATATAATAATAAAATTCTGTACGCTTGGTTCTTAAGGTCCTACAGATTTCTGAATAACTTCGATAGACTTCCATGCCAAATTTTATCAAGTCATCACGACGCGTGCGTAAGATAATTAAGGTTTTTTAACTCTGCATTACTGCCGAGCGCTCGGGGCGCTGTAAAAATAAAACTAACCAGTCTTATGGACTGAAAGAAGTGAAAACTTATAACTCACAATTATGACATAATGAAAACTTTAATTTATTACGAAAAATTATAAATTTCATAACCTTTTCGCAAAATTAGGCACTGTCTGGCACTGAATCGCATTATGCTCTTAATTTGAAAATCTCCCAACGTCGGGACAGTACAATGGGGTGAGAATCCCGTCTTCGTCCCCTGCTCTTTTGTCCCCTCTTTTATATATGAGGGACACAAACAGCTCTCTGGGCTCATTTCGCTTCGAACAAGGTGCGGGGCTCACCCTAGGCTACTGAGCCCCACCGTCACAAGTCACGCTGAAACCCTTTGAGTCATTATAATGAAACAAATTTTCGACGTTTCTTTGCTGATACCTTTAAATGTTCCACAAAAACCGACAACCAACAGCTTTGTGGCGGATGCACACAGAACAATATTACTCACGGAGAAGAATGACAACTCCATACAAAAAGAGTGACGCAAAAATACAAGACAACTGACGCCATCTGTTGGTAGCACCCATGAAACTATACGCACGTTTATACGCTATAGCGTATTTACCTATATGTATCACACTTTTTTGTGATATAAATAATATTATTAATATTAATAGTTTTACTATGGTACTGTTTTACAATAATAAAATAAACTTAAAGTTTATTATATTTAGTAAAACTAGTACAGTATGTCGCTATAAAACCCAATTGTCTTACTAATGTATATTTGGAAAAAAACGAATACTTATCAAAAATATTTTATTATGACAATAATTAATAAAGAATAACATTTTTAACACATTTCTGGCACAATCTAGAATGGAAATATAGATCTATAAATTAATGATCTTACTTAAGAGGACGCCTCGGTAATTTTGTCGTCAATAATTTCAATTTATTTCAGTAATTCCAAAACACATGAAAATATAAATTGGTGACCTGGATAGTTCATGATATAAGCCTTATTTTACTTATTTTCGAAACACGAGTAGGTAACTTTTGTAACAGAGAAAAAAATATCAAACATACCTCTTATTAAAAACAGATTCACATCTTATGGGCAAACGGGTCCGGTTTAAGCCTCTTAATTTTCTTTGTAGATGAGTTTATATGTGTTATTTAAAATAGTCATATGAATTTCTCCAATTATCGTTTTTAACGCAATAATATAACAAAAACCATTTTGTCGTTTACGTCTTTTAGTTATAAGCAGCGTATGTATGAAGGCCTTGTCCCGCTCAAGCCGCTCAGTCCCCTCGTGACTATTGTCAGCGACGGGTCTGTGCCAGTTCCTCGCTAGTTCATTTCACGAATTTATTTAATGGTTTTATTAAATGTCTAAATTGTTTGTTAGCAAAATGACAAAATATGAGACAAAAGAGGTTTAAAGTTTACATCATAATGTTTATTTGTAACTTTCTTTTTGTGTCAAAATATTATATTCTGATAAGTATTAAGTGGTATTATTTTAAATATTTATTATATTTTAGAAAACAATGGTTGGAACAATGTTAGGAGAATAAATGGAGTCGTCATCTGATTGCAATAGAAATAAAGAAATGTCGGTCAACTTTTTAAAAGGGCACGTATGAAAAATCCTTTTTTTTTTTGGATGGATCTATGCTAACGGCCCGAAGGCCATTATGCTACATCGGATTAGTGTGAGCCCATTTGGCTCACTTTTGCTTTGTAAAAGTTGGGGGTTGCCCCCCGCCACCGTGCAGTCTGCGACTACACGGCCTCCTGGCGTCGGGTTGGTGAAAAATTCCTTTTTTTTTTGTCCATTTACAATCAGCCTCATAGCTTTAATTAAATCTGTTGAACTTTCTGGACTTTATATTTTTTATATCACCGAAACACTAATTTATTTTGTATCTTCTAGAAATCAAGACACCTTACCGAATTACGCAGAGTTACTCAATGTCTTGCCCGCATAAGTTTTTGTTACTATGTATTTATAAATATTGATTATAGATAGAAGAGGGGGCAAACCGTCGGTGCACCTGGTGGTAAGTGAAAAGCGATATCCACAGACACCCGCTATACCAGATGATTAGCAGGTGCGTTGTCGGCCTTTCGTATCGGTTCAGAAATACGTAGGTGGCAGCGGATTCCATTTAATCGTCGTGCGAGTCAGGAAATGCCGTAAAATCGAGTTGTTGTGGGTTTTCGGACATCGAGATGGTGTGGGTGAAATTTGGTAAATATCCGGTGGAGGAATTCAGCTCCAGGTATTAGTCCGAACAATTCCTCATAAAACTCCCCGTGGTAGATGCGGTAGATTTTTATAGAAAAGGGGGCAACCATATAGTCGGTGTTCGATAAAATGCAGAGCGATCCGACATCTCTACGCAGCGCTAAATAATCAAGTTGATTGAACCTTACTATCGGTGACGATTCGAGCCGCACGGCGTTGAACGCAGTCAAATGGAAGAAACTGATATTGGGGCGGTACAGCCTGCAGGTGAGAGCAATATTCCATGTGAGGCCGGATCTGCGCCTTGTATAATTGTGGGCGGTCTGAAGGCATGAACTACTGCTTCGCCCTATCCGCACGCCTAGTTTTTTATAAGAAACTCGGCGTGATCGATAAAAGGCTATGAGCCTAGAGGCTAGTTTAGCCATCCATATGACCATGAAATTGCACATCGCTCCATATGTCGACGCCAAGTATCCCAATGCTGGCTGAGGCGGTTAGGGAAGTGCCTTTAAATTCTAGAGGAACGACGATAGCCGATTTTTTAGCGCAAACTTGTGTCTCGTTCGGGTTAATTGGACTAGGTTAAGTCGCCCCCATTCCAGAACTTTGGCTAACAGAGACTCGATTTCAAACACAAGTTTCTTGCGACACTCATCGACTTGTTACCGAGAAAAATTTGAGCGACCAAGTGTATAGGGCATCTCCAGTGCTGTCGTCTGCATAACACTGAATGCCGCTAGTTTGCAGCATATCATTGATATGCAGAAGAAACAAGGTTGAAAATAGTACACAGCCTTGCGGAACACCAGAATTAACAGACTTGAGATCCGAGCATGCACCGTCGACAACGACCTTGATGTTCCTGTATGCCGAAAAACTGGTGATCCACTTATATAATTTCTCGGGAAGCCTTTACTATGTCTAAACTAACCGCCAACGCCTCCCCTTTGGTCTCAACTGCTCCAATCGCAGCGTTAGGAATATTAGAAGATCACCAGCTAAGCGATTCCGTTGAAAGCCATATTAGCGATCGCTAGTCAGCTGGTGCTCCTCCAAATATCGCCGGAGCTGGCAGTTAATTATGGTTTCCATAATCTTTGAGAACAAGGAAGCTATAGCTATTGGTCTGTAGTTGAACGGGTCAGAACGGTCCCCTTTCTTAGGGATCGGGTGGATCAAAGCGGTCTTCTACGAGCATCGGACGACGCCTAATGAATAATAGTATCGGAAAAGACGGGTAAGGACGGGTGCCAACTCAGGAGCACAAGTTTGTAGCACTAGCCGAGGGATGCCGTCAGGCCCACTCGACTTATGAATTTCCACAGAAAAGAGAGCTTTGCGCACGGAGATCGGCCTGAAAATTATTTCCGACATTGAGGTATGGTACCAGTCACCAAGGGACCGTCGGTAGTATTTTTTCCTGGTCATTCAAAGTCGAGTTGGAAGCAAAAAGGGAGCCTAGAAGATCGGATATCTCCTTAACGTTGTGGGCCAACGAGTCATGTGATGTGATGGTGGGGATGGCTTACAAAAAATTCCCTTGAACAGCCTTGGCGAGCAATCAAAATGCACGAACTTCCGAAGGAAGTCGAACCAATCTCTCACCAATTCTGTTTACATGCTCCGCTTTTGCCTCAGCAATAGCCCTTTTGAAGGACCTGGAGGCAAAGTTATACTCTTTTTTTAATGCACTGGTCTTTACATCCTGGAACATCGATCCATTGGCCCACGCTTGGTAGCTTACCCGCTAATGGCGTGTAGCAATCTTACACAGTTGACCAAACCAGGGCTGAGATTTGCCGCCTATAGGCACTGCCGAGCTTGAAATGAAAAGCTCCATGGCTTATAGCGCCATCACGGCAACAAAATTGGCAACGATGTCTGGGTCATCCAGCGAGAAGCAAATTCGCCCCCATGGGTAGGATGCAAAAAAGGATCGTATCCCATTTCAATCAGCTGACCTATAGTGCCAAACACAGCGGCAGCCCGAAAAACGAGGCCGTGATGGACTTGTAACTGGCACTGAACTTCGGATCAGACAATGGTCCAACGAGCCAAGTCGAGTCGAGCCACTTGGTGTGATGGACGTTGAAATCACCAAGTATCTCTATGGATGGGATCTGTTGTAGCACGGAATCTGTAGCCATTTGTACTCCATTAGTCGATCGGTTTTATCATTACCGCTGTGGGACCTATATAGGGAGGTATAGACGCGGGGATGGTCATGCACGATGCACAACCAGAGGATGGAGAGGTCCCTTCAAGACTTTCAAGACTACCAAGGTGATGAGAGCAGACATCCTCTCTGACGTACGCGCAAACTCCAGCCCGTGGTACAAAAAGTGTTCTCATTTGTACCCCGAACAGGAGAGATAAGAAGTATCAGCTGGAGAGGATATCTGAGTCTCGGTCAAAAATAGGAGAGCCAGCTTCGCCATCTGGAGGTGGTAATGGACGATGTTAAGAAGTCCCCTGAGGTTACAGAAATCCACGGTCATTGTGGTAGGGAACTTCTGTCGACTACTCCGTTTGACCCCGGGCAGTTTTTGTCTTGAGCACAGATTGCCCAAGAATTCGCGGAGCTGCCCAGGTTTCCGGGTTCAAGTAACTGTCCTGAACCCGGAAGCCTAGAGAGGGATTCTCCGGTGCTTTCGCGACCGGTACTCCCCAGTAGGGTACTGGGGAGTCTTTGCATAGTCTGTGCTGCCATGTGTGGAGGGAGGGATGGGCAACCGGAACTCTCACATAACACCGTCGTCATTCGACGTCGGGTTTATGTAAGAGCGAAGCACTTATAAGCGCCAGCCCATTCAGCTGCAAATGCAAGTAATTTATGTTAGTAATTGTATAATATTAAACAATATAAACTTAATAATAATTATATAAAGTGTTTTACTGTACATTGTACATCATAATATCAATATAAAATGAAAATATGTTAAATGTAAAAGTAAATGATAAAGAACTAGAATCATCGTATATTATTTTTCTAATATATAAAATTTCCATGTCACAATGTTAGTTACCGTACTCCTCCGAAATGGCTTTACCGATTTTCACCAAACTTTATATGCGTATTCAGTAGGTCTGAGAATCGGCTACTATCTATTTTTCATACCCCTAAGTGATAAGGGTGGTCAACCCCTCAAATTTTAAAAGTTAACGCGGGCGAAGCTGCGGGCAACAGCTAGTGAAAGTATAAAATGAAATATATTTATCGAAATACAAAATGACGTTTATATGACAAAAAACAAAATTAAAAATATATAAAATAACTCCAAGACGTCTACGATGTTACACATGGCGCGCGATAGCTCGCAAATTGCAATATTTACGTTCTAATCGCCTATCGGGGTGTGCTGTGTGCGGGGTGCGGGGCGCGCCTGCCCGGTTTTAGAATTATTGTTTACCGAGGCGTCACCTTAATTAAATATATGTTAAGTTGATGGAATGTATTGACACTTCATGTTTGTAAAACCTGGTTTTGGAAATCTAAAGTTTTGTGTCAGGGTGTCTGCCGATGGGCAGGCAAGGAACCACATTTAATACATTTTCTTTTGTTCTCTTTCATTGTTCACTCACAAACGTTGATCACAAATAATTAAAACTAGTTAAGTCACTATCTCATATGATTCACAAAACTAAATTAATCTAAGCACTGAAAAATGGAGGAACCGAAACTCAACTCAACGATATTTGGCGAGGATAATTCAGTTAATATGAAAACTCAAAAGATAGGATTTACATGAAATAATAAAGCCGAACGAATTACGAAAGCAACGGCAGACATTTTTCTTGAAACAATTTAAAAGTCCGGACCATAGAGTATAGACTTTATACATACCTGCATGGTGGGGTGCCCAGTAGTATTTAACAAAATTATAATTACTTAAACGTACATAATTTTAGGGAATGTATATACATTTAATTATGTAATAATTAGAATACAAATTTTTGGTAAATTCTAGCTATAAAAAATTATAAAAACTTCTAAAGAAATTTAAAAACTCGTATATATTGGCAACCCAAATCTAGCCCCCATGCGACAAATGACGAGAACAAAGTTGACCGCCCCTGCGCCCCTGCGGATGCATCTGCTGACGTTGAATGTCTACGATAGACAAGAAAATCACCCGTCAGCGGACGTCTACACGTCAACGGACACCTCCGCCGATGACGCCTGCCAATGCATCTGTCTACGTGAAGAGAAGAACTAATAGTGGCACTATAGACTATTCACCGGTGTTACAAGTGTTAGATGACGATTTTTATTTATTTCACGATAATTATTTTTGCACCTAAAAAGTGCTCAAAGCATCTACAGAAGTTTTCACTTCAATAAAAAATATATAATATTGAAATTTTGAGCGCTGGGTTTTTGAGGTCATGGGCATTTTTAATGTGTTCCATAAACTCTCTTGCCAAATATTATTAAGTTTGTGCGCTGTCTTTTTTGAGATGATGGCTGATTTTTAATTAGTAAGATAAACTTCTATTCCGAATTTTATGAAGTTATTACGCTTAGGTAGACGAAGTGTTGATCAGCAATTAATCAAGCGGAAGACGATCTCCGTGCAGAGACACGTTCGTGTTGGATGCGATGGCAAAGGATCTGCTGTCTTGGCGTTCATTGAAGGATACCTATGTTCAGCAGTGGACGGGTAGAGAGTGATAATGATAATGATGATTATGACTAGCTAAAGAGCAACTGAACAACCATGACCCATACCATGATAGTAAATATAATAATTTGAGATAGGGTTACAAAGTTATCGCATTGATTGTAATGACGGCTATCGTCTATCACTCCTAGAAAAGTAGTCCGCGCCACTTAGAATTGATAAACTCAGCCGTGATTGATTTGGGAGGCCTATGTTCAGCAGTGGACGGATAGAGGCTGACGATGATGATGACGACCTCTGTGGCTCAGTGGTAAGCGCGTTGGCGCTCAAGCCGGAGGTTGCGGGTTCGAATCCCGCCAGGGAACAAAATATTTTCTGTGTTCCTGGGTCATGGATGTGTATTTAGATATAATAAAAATCTTAAATATATGCATAGTATAAAAGTATTAAATATATTTCCGTTGTCTGGTACCCGTAACACAAGTTCTTCGAGAACTTACCACGGGACCAGATTGACGATTGATTGAAAGGGTCCATAGATATTATTGTATTATTATAATAATTGTAATAATATGTTGGGACAACTCACACACGGCCATCTGATCCCAAACTAGGCAGAGCCTGTTCTTATGGTAACCAGACAACTGATAAATACTTAAATATATTTTCTAAATACATACATATTATTATAGATAAATTACACCCAGACACGTAACAAATGATCATGTTCATCACACACACATTTGTCTTGGGTCGGGATCGGACCCACGACCTTCTGGTTTAGTAGTCAGCGTCACTAACCACTAGGCCAACAGGCCAGTGATGATGATGAAGATGATGAAATTCTAAGGCCTTCAAATATGCTATACAATAAAATGGGATATTACTTACGCCGAACGGATTGCTGTCATTGACCCGAGCATATGGTATACCAAGGAACATCACATAATCTCCATCATCTGCCTGCAGTCCCTGTATTATTCCCACATCCGTATAAGCTGTTAGCTTTAGCTCTACGCACTGGACGAATAAAAAAAAAACTACGCTCGCGCGCTTCCACATTGTGTTGTCCGTTTGATATTTTAAATCGGACTGTGTTCGTTTTATTAATTTGCAAGTGTTTTAAATGTGTCAACATAACTGGAGAATAAATAGATTCTATCTTAATATCTTGTCTGATTGCGCAACCTATTAATTACGACCATAAAAGATTAGATGACATTATTCTTTACTACAAAATTTATATATTCACTTGATAGAGTATTCTTGAATTTAATATGGTTTTAACAGAAAACGCAGGAACGTGTAGTTCCACTCGCCCTAAATTTAGAAAAATCACTTTTTTAGCGCTTTTAAACAAGCTAGTAAACTATTTTTATTAGTATAAATATTAAATATTATAGGTACGTACATGACAACCACAGATTTATAAACTAAAGATTTATAGGTCTGTGAAGGCAACCTATGAAAGTTCCCCACCATGGTTCAGGCCTTGACGTGGCGGTGGGGCTCAGCTGTAGCCTAGTGTCAGCCCAGCTAATTGCGCCGAGGGGGCTTTTTGTACCCTTCTTATAAGAAGAGGGGACAAAAGAGCAGGCGGCAAGGTGCAAGGACGGGAACCTCACCCCATTGTACTGTCCCGACGTTGGGAGGGGTTGTTCTGTGGTGCGGGACAACCCCTCTGTGGATGTGGCGTCAGTCCCTTGGGGGGACTGAGTAGCCGTCGAGGTTTCTTGTTTGCTCAACAGATCCGGGGCACCTCACCAAAGGCGGCATTGGTGGCACTCGCCGGGTTTTAGTGGGTAGAGCTCCGTCCACTTGCCACCTGTCGGGCGCAGCGAGTCCCACTCCCCCGCGGGATGCCTCAGAGCATTTCCCGGCGTTAAAGAAAAAAAACCTATGAAAGTTCTTCTGGTGCTTCTCATTTTTACACGCTTTTTATTAGCTTCACCTGTATGTTTGTATGTTTGTTTGTAACCGACTTCTTTGGACGCTATTTTGACCCACTTCTAACGACCAGATTTCGTTCAAACTTTGTAGATTTATCGAGGACCGATGACAATACAATAATTTGATAAAATTATTCCAATATCCTGATCAGGATAATCAGGATAGCACATGATAGGAAGGCATACCGCGCAAGTTACCTACATCACATGTGTTGTTTTTAGTCTCTCACTCATTTCTAAAGTGATTGCCATTAGTTGAGTACTTTAAATTAATAAAATCTTTTATTAAAATAAATTATAGTTTAAAAAAAACTAAAAAACACGCTTTAATAGCAAACCGAACTATAAATTTGAAAATAATTTTTAATAGAAGAATTAAATGGGTTAACATAATAAATAAATGATATTACTTATTGTAAAAAAGCGCGAGGTGCTCGATATTCTTGTTAAAAATATTTCATCGGTATCTATTTTTCAAAAGTGAAGTTAGTATAAAAACTTAGTTACAAGCACCACACTTTTTTACAATAAGTAATATCATTTATTTATTATGTTAACCCATTTAATTCTTCTATTAAAAATTATTTTCAAATTTATAGTTCGGTTTGCTATTAAAGCGTGTTTTTTAGTTTTTTTTAAACTATAATTATCATGATAAATCTTTCCTGTGAGTACCTATACTTACTTACTTATTATGTTATCCTTTTCTGCGTGTGTATGTAAATTAACTCCTTCAAGGCCGATTTTGATGAAATTTTTTGAATGCATAATTCAGGCCACTACAATTTTTTATAGGACAACGTCTGCCGGCTCCGCTAGCAGTGCATTTAAAATATTATTGTGGCTGATTTAACCGTCTATTATAAAAATAAAATACTTGAGAAATGAAGCAACTTCAATTTAGAATGAAGTCGTCGTTGAAGTAAGTTTATAGAGAACCCAAAAAAATATAATTTGCGTCTATGATATGTAGTAATAATACAAATATTTAGTTTAATTAAGAATAGATATTGAAAAAGTAGATTAAACTTTTATATCTATATTTATTATTTAGTTTAGGACAATTGATAAATATCATATAGTTTAGCATTAATTTATAGTCATATCAGGGTAGAGAGGACGACAATTTACTCGGGAACAAGTCGATGAGTGTCTGAACAAACTTGTCTGAAATCGAGTCACTATTAGCTATGTCTCGGAATAGGGGCAACCGCAGGCGAAACGGGAATACGTGTATACGTGTAAACTGTAAATATACATATATGTACAAGGTTTATAAAAGCGAGAGGCATTAAATTAAACCACATATACTATGTACCATTTTCAGGCTACAAACCAAAACTATATAAACCAATAGAATCAATTGTTTAGTCACAGGATATTTTTAAAATTTTTAAAGCCGCTTTGTTCGACCCGGTGAGATGCACCCTGTGCCACGCCGACGCAACGTGCAGTGCGACGTTGCCTTTTATATTCGAAGGTCAGTTGACATTTTACAAAGATGTTTACGTTTTACTTTGACTATTCACGTATTTAAATTCTTTGAAAAAGTTTTTTTTTTATTTCTCTTATAAACTATTTTTTAAAGTTTCGGATTAACCATAAGCATGCGTAGTATATGTGGTTTAATTTAATACCTCTCGCTTTTATCAACCTTGTATAATTCACATTTTTCGCACTCTTGAAAATATTTTGAGGTTGACGTACATCGACTTCGAAATCGAATTTAAAGTATAAATTCGATCCCAAACTATAGCGGAGGGCAACGCGTGACACGGGTGAAATCAGATTTTTTGCCGGCGTTAAGCGTGATTAGACTATGCGAGTCGAGTAGGCACCTATAACTACCTACCTACGGGAGAGTGTGGATGGAAGAGCCAGTTTTTTTAAGTTCCTAAAAATATATAAAGCTCACTATATCTTATTAAAAATGCATTTATATTTTAACTCGTTTATTAGACTAGACATGTAAGAAATAAAAATATAAAAAACATAACTGTAACATAGTTAAATCTTGATTTGAAAAAAAAAATAGAAATCGTCTCTTTCAAAACATGTTGTGATTGAAAGAGCCATCGAATGTCATGAAAGAACCGGCTACCATAGCCGGCTCTTTCATGACGCATATATGTGTGTAATCATATCATTAAACATACAAAAGTACAATGACATGACAAACTGAGAACTAAGGTAATTTTGGACATGATAACTAAATATCAGCATCCCCACCATGGTTCAGGTCTTGACGTGGCAGTGGGGCTCAGAAACCTAGGGTGAACCACCTTAGGCGAAGCTAATTGAGCCGAGGGGACTCTTTGTACCCCTCTTATAAGAGGATACACAAGAGCAGGGGGCATGGGGCGAGGATGGGAACCTCACTGTACTCCTCCGACTCTCTAGTCGGACACCTCACATTGTACTGTCCCGACGTTGGGAGGGGTTGTTCTGTGGTGCGGGACAGCCCCTCTGTGGAAGTGGCGTCGGTTCCTTGGGGGACTGACTAGCCGTCGAGGTGTCACAATACCTAATAAGCGCTATTAGGTATTCTGTCAATCGCTGTACTAAATATTCCTGAAATAAAAACATTGTATTATTTTAACTACCATCGATAGTTGATTAACCAAATTAATAAGAGCCAGCTCTTTCAAAAAGTAACACCGTAACCTTAAAGAACTTCCAATTATTTTCAAGTAATTACCTAATGAAGTACAATTAATAAAACAACAGTTAATACGTAAATAAAAAAAATCATAAATTCCACAAATGCTTTGAAAGAGGAGGCGGAGGCCGGCTCTTTCAAAGCATGTAAGAGTGGCTCTTTCACAGCATAATATGCCTTTTACCAACATAACCTTAAAATAGAACACTTAATACTATAATTATTTACAAAAACAATACAGCGATTATAGACTACTAATATATGTAACAACTTCGACGAATGCTAAAATTTACTTACCTGAAACAGTTTCTTCATAAACTATTTGAAATAAACACAAAAATAAATACTTGTTGGTCGCAAATTTTTTAGGCCGTGTTCCGATTTAGGTTCCGTGTTCCGATTATGATTTCTGACCATATGATAGAGACTTTTTTATAATTGGAAATAAAATCATTAACAAAGTAACTTGATAAATAAAAATATTATTTTTTATGAAATTATCTGATATAAGAATTAAGATTTTAATATATCGTGGTCACCAACACTAGAATTTGCTTAAACCCGGAATTTTTACCACGTAATAATATTAGGTAATTTTGAACCCCTTTTCAACTCTCGATATTTAGGTTCTGTTGCAAACGACGATAATGAAGAAGCAGGTATTAAAATGAACGTAAATAGTTTTGATATACCTACTTACTTATCACAAGCTTTGTTAGCTTTCGATATGTAATTAAAATCGTGGTAAATATTCCGATTTCGATAGTTATAATAGGTATGAATAACTTTATCGAATAACAATGGATTCCTAACAGGAAATGACTTTTAAAACTCGCTATCAGTATTCAGTCATTAAGAAAACAGTTGTCTGTGCATAATATTCTGTTCTAGGGATAATATTTTGACCCACTGTATTACAAAAGATATGAGCTCTTCATCATTGTCATCAGAGTCAATATCGGAAGATTCCAATAAATTTTGGACTGCACCAGCAATTGCAGTTGCAATTATTGCGTGTTCCGTTAGCTATTTTTCCAGTTAGATAATAAATACCTAATTTTTGTAAATAAGTTCATCACTTATTGACCTTACCTAATTTCAATCATTCGGTTATTTAAGATATTATACATTAAAACTTGAAAAACAATATTTTCTTTAATACTAACAAGTATACATAATTTACTAACTTAATTATACAATAATATAATTTTTTTTTCAATTTTTTTTCAAATTTCACGTAAAAACAACCCCACAAAATATATAGAGTATAAAATATTATATTGATATAGCAACCCCAAAAAACGTAGATGTCAGTTCACAGTATACTGTACAGCGTTCCGTTATAGACGTTATAGACCAGTATAGCTCACTATAAAGGAACGGCTTCTCAGTATACTGCAATGACGTCACACCTTACAGTGGTCCAGTATATATCGGAACGCAGCCCGCGTGTCTCGATCCCAGATTGTCACACAACTGTCAAACTTTTGTGAGTGACGGCTACCCAGTGTTGCAGTTTAGGGAGTATAATCGATATTTGCTAGGTCATCAAGAAATACGTTAAATCGAGTTCGGCTCTTACAAAACCCGGCTCTTTCATCCACACCCTCCCCTACCTATTTACTAAAAAGTAAAAAGTATTATACTAGTAACACAGCTAGTAAAAACCAAGTACCTACTTAGTATTTCACACGGCGAGGTTTACAGTCTATTTTGAATACCTACTTACATCGAAATGATTCTTACAACAATAATATTATGTAGCTGTCGTTTTTAACCGACTTCAAAAAAAGAGGAGGTTCTCAATTCGTCTGTATGGTTTTTTTTTGTATGTATATGACTTCCAATTTGGTCCCATATTAATTTTATTAAGGTCTGACGAGCCGTATTTTAGTTATTCCCAATAATGCCTATTTGGTTGGTTCCTTTTACCTCGACGATATGCTGATGTGCTCATTTTATTACGTGTCGATGTAACAATTGTATAGGATGCTTTGGTAGCACACCATAGTTATATGTCGCGGTCATCGTAATCATCATCATCATCATCATCGTCGTCCTTTATCCGTCCACTGCTGAACATAGGCCTCCTTTTCGGAATTTCGGAATCACTAACGACGAAAAGTAAAAGTAGGTGTCGTATTTGTTGCTGTACCCTAACCTACCTACCTTGGCTGACATCGACTCCAAAAGAAACTATAATGACTTGGTAAACGCGAAGTTTATACATTAGTTGAAGATTAAGTTGATAAAAAGTTGTAAGCACAAAAATTAAAGAAACACATTTATTTTTTAGTTTAGTATTTTTGAAGTCGGTTTTAATATTTTGTAAAATTATTTTTTGGTCCTTATAGATGTGTTCTTCTCATCGCATTTGTCATTTTTTTCTAATTTTTGGATCCTTAGGAAGGTAAAGAACAACTTTTCGGGTGTTTTGTGGCTGTATTTACGCACAAGGCACAATGTATTGATAGATAATGTTGTTTTAATAGTTTCTTATTTAAAATAAACAAGAAAGGTACCTACTACCTAGTTCCGCGCGCAACCGACACATTCGGGTAAATGCTTCGCATCAACCGAAAATGTTAATTCTGCACTATACATAATAATATCTCAGTCAGTTTTAAAGATACAAAAATAATAGAGAAACCCAGTAATTCTCGTAATTTTTTGTAGAATTTTTTGACGTATAAAATAAAAAATGGTTATCTTCTCCATTGTACCATTAACTTACATTCTTATTTCTTATCTTACACGAGTAATAAAAATATTTTTTATCACTACGTTTGTACACATATTACAGTAAGTACACTTCCCGTATTCTAATCATTCTATATATCAAAACATATCAGTTTCAAAATATTGTTTATTCCACAGGACCAGTTTTCAAAACTTCTAAAACACATTACGTACAAAAACTAAAATAAAGTTACAGTAAACAATTCGTTTGATATTATTCTGAAAAAAAAAATTAAAAACCTCTAAATTTTCAAATAAAGTCTAAAAATAATTCTATAGAATTTACCTTAATAATATCTAAGGATTAAGGTAATTTGCACGCAATTACTTAAGCTCTCGGGGCGGCAATTATAGTACGCTGCCCCGCGGAGGTGGCGAAGGCTATCGTCGCAGGCAAAATAGTATATTATCAGTTATATAGTATATAATAGGTCTTTACCTATGAAACTGCCGTTCTGCAGTACTGGCCATTTCAAATCAAAATAATTTTTGTTTGGCTAAGAATTCTAATTTCAAATTAATTTTATTTTAAAAACATGGAATTTTTTTTCCAAAAGTAGTCATTTGTTTATTGATTAGTGTTACATTTTCATCGCATTTCAATCTTTTTCGTCATTATGGATATGGATACGTAAAAAATTCGAGTAATTATGGAATATGAGTACCGTCGTGACACTTCTGTGACACTTTTACGTTCTGGAAATTTCGACCTGAAAAATGAACCGTCGTCGTCCGAAGAATTTGGTCGACAATGACGAATTAAAGGCGATGATACACAATCTACGGCTGAATCTACAGCAGCTTTCGACGTTAGCGTCAAATTGGCAAGGTAAAAAAGCTTGACAAATGGATGCTCCACGAACTCAATGATCCCCAGAGCGAAGTACACGTCGAGACGTGCCTTGCACTGCTTAACAGACACACAAATGAAGGAATACTGAACCGCATTGTTAGCTGCGATGAAAAATGGATTCTGTTTGATAACCGCAAGCGCTCAGCAAGTTGGTTGAATCCTGGTTCAGCACCTAAACAATGCCCTAAAGTCTAAACGAAAACTTACGCCTAGAAAAGTTATGGTCACTGTTTAGTGGTCTAGCGCCGATGTTAATCATCACAGCTTCTTACCAAACGGGGTGAGCATTACTGCAGATGTGTACTATGAAGAACTGAGCACAATGATGGAGAAGCTGGCACATCTCCAACCAGCATTTGTCAATCGCTCGTCTCCGCTGCTCCTGCACGACAACGCGCGGCCTCATACTGCGCAGCAGATGGTCTCCAAGTTACAAGAACTGGGGTTGGAAGCTCTCCGTCATCCGCCCTACTCACCAGACCTTGCGCCTATAGACTACTTCTTTTTCCAGAATTTCGATAACTTCTTGGCGGGAAAGAAAATCAATACCCGAGAGACAGTACAAAATGCCTTTAAATAATTTGTTGCCTCCCGTCCAGCTGATTTCTTTAAGAAGGGCATCAATAAACTGCCACTGCGTTGGCAAAGATGCATTGATTGCATGGGTGATTACTTCGATTAATACAAATAAAAATACATGAAAAAAAACCGTGTGAGCCGTCACGGGACGCCTGGCAGATGTGAAACATCGACATTATTTTGTAAAAGTAATATGCATATAATATGTAATATCGTATAGCGTGGCGACGCGTCGCCACGGCATGCGTCGCCACGCCAGAAATCGGTTTTACGTGCGGCTATAGATGTTTCACATCAAAAATCGTTTAAAATTTTTCATACAAAACGGAAATTTAATAGGTAAAGACCTAATATATATACTTACAGAATCTAATAAATGTGTTGCAGTATTTTTAGACCTTCGCAAAGCATTCGACACAGTCTCTATTCCAATTCTTATAAGTAAATTACAAGACGTGGGCATAAGCGATCTTAGTCTCCAACTTATTTGCAGTTATCTAAGCTACATAAAGCTGTGAAAATTCATCAAACGATCCCGATCCCGTATGGCGTCCCTCAAGGCAGTGTTTTGAGCCCCACACTATTTTTAGTCTTCATGAATCAACTGCTGTATGCTGAAGACACCACATTGCTCTTTGGTGGGGAGTCTTTGGACACAGTACATCGAAATGCAGAAAATGGTCTAAAGAAAGTTGCATGCTGGCTCAAAGACAGTTTACTAACAATAAACGTTGCCAAGACGAATTACACTTGTTTTTCGATTCTAAAGAGTACTCAACCTCCCAGTGAATTTGATATTAAAATACATAAATGTACTAGTGGTTAAATGAAAACTGTATGTTCGTGTCCGACAATTAATAGATCATGCACAACTAAATAACTATTTAGGAGTGATGCTCAATCAGAGGTTATAATGGTACCCGCATTCGATATTAATTACTGGCAGGATTAGAAATCTTATACGAATCTTTAGAATTTTTGTGTGAACCTAAACCATTCTCGAATCCACTTAAACACACACAAAAAAAATCATCAAGATCCGGTCCAGCCGCTTAGAAAGAGTTCAGCACACGTACTGAAGAATCTTTATATATATATCTTTATATATATAATTCTTCTGTGCGTGTGTATGTCACTGAACTCCCCCTAAACGGCTGGACCGATTTTGATGAAATTTTTTGTGTGAGTTCAAGATGATTCGAGGATGGGTTAGATTCACAAAAAAAATATTTTGTACAGGACAACGTCTGTCGGGGCCACTAGTATATATATATATATTTCTTGTGTGCGTGGGTATGTCACTGAACTCCTCCTAGACAGCTGGACCGATTTTGATGATTTTTTTTGTGCGAGTTCAAGGGGATTCGAGGATGGTTTAGATTCACAAAAAAAAAATTGTACAGGACAACGTCTGTCAGTGCCACTAGTTATATATATATATATATATATATATATATATATATATATATATAAAGATAAAAATTTTAGATACCCAACTGCGAAACTATAGGTATACTTATTGTGCGCTTCTATCAGCTAGAAAGTTATACCACGTTATACGTTCTAAATATCCTACTCAGAGCTCTTAAATACTTACCGTATAAACCAACATAACAAACTAAAAGAAGAAAGCAATTAGTAATACCTCATAAAGTTATTCAAACATGTTTTGCAAGTCGCTAATTTTACTATCAATTAGGTTTTTTTTTCTTTAACGCCGGGAAATTCTCTGAAGCACCCTGCGGGGGAGTGGGACTCGCTGCGCCCGAAAGATGGTAAATGGACGCAGCTCTACCCACTAAAACCCGGCGAGTGCCACCAATGCCGCCTTTGGTGAGGTGCCCCGAATCTTTTGATCAAACAGGACACCTCGACGGCTAGTCAGTCCCTCAGATGACCGTCGCCACCTCCACAAAGGGGTTGTCTCGCACCACAGAACAACTAACGTCGGGACAGTACAATGGAGTGAGGTTCCCGTCCTCGGCCTATGCTCTTTTGTTCCCTCTTCTTATAAGAGGGGTACAAAGAGCCACCTGGGCTTAATTCGCTTCGCTCAAGGTGCTGGGCTCACCCTAGGCTACTGAGCCCCACCGCCACGACAAGACCTGAACCATTTGGCTATGTGCCTTTATAATAAAACAAATAATATATTGCATACCCTATAACAACGAGATATCTCAAAAACACCCTTAGTAACTGGTTAATGATGCTAAGTTATGAAGATACCGAAAATTTAACTAAATGTATATCGCTATAATGAAAATAAACATAGTTATAATTATTTATTTATCTATATTTATTTCATTAATATTCATACACACTCACACACACACAAACACATACTCTCTCTCTATCTCTCTTTCACAAACACACACATAAATGATGACAGTAATTCTAATAGTATAAGGAAGAGCGGAATAACCTGACTCAAGCATTGAAGCTTGTTCTCTACAATGTCTACATACTTACTATACTGTATAAGGTTGAACTAGTCGATGGCGCGAACTCTAACAAAATGATTGCTATCTCACCTGACATAGTGCGCGAACATGTGTGCTAGAATGAAATGCACAATGATTCATTCCGAAAATGTCCTTTTAGCAAAACAATTATTATAGAAAAACTAATAAAATAAATTTATTTTGAAAAGATACACTTGAAGACGTATTTGTAACGGCTCCTAGTGTAAAAAATCAATTTAATTGTTTTTTTTAATGAGTATTATGTAAAGTAATAAGCCCTTGCCTACCAGTTTCACTGTCCTTTATTTGTTTAACACTCAAACTGTTATAACTGAGATATTCCGATCACCTCACTTCACTGCCACTTCATCATATACTTTTATCACTATGGAGTCTATCAAGCAGTCCATCGCCGACACGACGTAAGTATTTCACTCCAGGATGGCCGGTTTTCAAGAGGAACTTCAAACTCTTTGTCATAAATGCACTAAAATCTTTGCAGACGCAGGTTGAAATGTTGTCTGATTTAAATGACCAAGTGGAGATGAGAAGCAGAAGAAAGATTCTCTTGGTCCATGGCATTCGAGAAGATACCGTGAGTAACAAAGATCTTCTCTCAACAATATCGGAGGTTCTATTTTCAAAACTGAAGATTTCTGATATAGATGCTACGTGCATATAGCACTGTCATCGCTTAGGTCGTCAGATAAATGATAAGCCCAGACCGATACTTATCAAGGTTCGTGATATGGCCCTTCGTTCGAAAGTTTGGGATGCCAAAACGAACCTACGACAATCTGGGATCACCTTGTCCGAATTTTTGACGAAAAAGCGCGACGATATCTTTATGGCCGCGCGACAACGACTCGGCCTGACCAAGTGCTGGACAAGGGATGGCTCCATTATTGTTAACGGACCAGATGGCTCTCGACACCGTGTCACTAGCATGGTTGACCTTGATTCTGAGTCCCAGATCTGCAAACGCCGCTTCAAGTGTTCCTGCTGTACCGTCGCCCGCTGCTAAAAAGGTGAAGGGTCGAACAGCGTCTAGAACGAAGAAGATCATCAAAACTAAATAGGTTGTATAAAACATACTTAAATCATATGAATTAACAATAATTTCATATTAGATAGTTACCTTTCTCAAATGTTATATAATGTATTTTTTAATTAAATTTATTTCTTTGTTTTCTTCCACATTTCTATTTATACTTCGTATTCACTGTGCTTTGTTTGTATTTATATCCTTATTTTTAACCGACTTCAAAAAAAGAGGAGGTTCTCAATTCGTCTGTATGTTTTTTTTTGTATGTATGTGACTTCCAATTTGGTCCCATATTAATTTTATTAAGGTCTGACAAGCCGTATTTTAGTTATTCCCAATAATGCCTATTTGGTTGGTTCCTTTTACCTCGACGATATGCTGATGTGCTCATTTTGTTACTGTCGATGTAACAATTGTATAGGATGCTTTGGTAGCACACCATAGAATGACGCGGTCATCGTAATCATCATCATCATCATCGTCCTTTATCCGTCCACTGCTGAACATAGACCTCCTTCAATGAACGCCGAGACGACGAATTTCGGAATCACAAAAAATTAAGAAATAAAATCATTTTACAAAAAATTAAAACCGACTTCAAAAATACTAAACTAAAAAGTAATAAAATAACTGTGTTTCTTTAATTTTTGTGCTTACAACTTATAATCAACTTAATCTTCTACTAATGTAAAAACTTTGCGTTTACCACGTCATTATAGTTACTTTTGGAGTCGGTGTCGTCGTCGCGGATCTCGGCTTCGGCTGTGCGGCCGGTGGTACTGCTGAAGAAGCTGGGAAGGCCTTGGCGAGAATAGTGGGCACCCGGCTCGCTGAGCACCAGAAGAAAAGCCCGGGACCGGGACTAAAGAGTCCCAATTTGGGTTCTGGGTACGCCGGTTGACCATCGACGCCCTCAAATGCCTTCGAGTTGTAAGGCGGAACCCAGAGGGGAGATGGTGGCCCGTTGTCGTTGGACATCGCGAACGCCTTTAACATCCTCCGACATACGGGATACGGGAGGCATTGAATTTCTTCAGAGTGCCCCTGAATCTGAGGAGGCAGTTGTAGGCGTACCTACCTCTTCGAAAGGAGGGTCGCCTACGAGAACCTGTCGGGGTCCATTGAGTGGCGAGTCGGATATATTATATATAGTCGGTGTCAGCCAAACAAACAGCAACAAATACGACACCGACTCCAAAAGTAACTATAATGACGTGGTAAACGCAAAGTTTGTACATTAGTAGAAGATTAAGTTGTGAGCACAAAAGTTAAAGAAACTGTTATTTTATTACTTTTTAGTTTAGTATTTTTGAAGTCGGTTTTAATTTTTTGTAAAATGCTTTTATTTCTTAATTTTTAATGATTCCGAAATTCGTCGTCTTGGCATTCATTGAAGGAGGCCTATGTTCAGCAGTGGACGGATAAAGGATGATGATGATGATGATGATGATGATGATGATGATGATGATTACGATGATCGCGACATACTATGGTGTGCTACCAAAGTATCCTATATAATTGTTACATCGACATGTAATAAAATGAGCATATCATCGAGGTAAACGAAACCAACCGCATAGGCATTATTGGAAATAACTAAAAAACGGCTTGCAGATCTTAATAAAAGTAATATGGGACCAAATTGGAAACACCAGCTTGCAAACAAAAAAATAACCATCGAAATCCATGCACAAACGGCGGAGTAATCGTGTCACAAACATACAAAAAAAACATACAGACGAATTGAGAACCTCCTCTTTTTTGAAGTCGGTTAAAAATAGAGAAAGTGATAATTTCTAGCTTTCTTAGCTATAATGTAATGTATGTATTGCAAAGCAAAATAGATATATTATAATTGAGAAACTGTTTATGGCTACTTCTATACTTCTATATTACAATTTGATTTCAGTTTTTCGAATGTTCCTTATATAAAAAATAAATGGATTGAAGCAACAATCCGTAAAAAATGTTTCCCACAATAAACAGCCGGATTTGTTCTGTACATTTTCACGATAAAACCTTTACTGGCCCATCAGGCATCAAAGTACCAACGAATAATCAGTAGGTACAGCTTATCGGAATATAGTGATTATGTCAGAAGATGAAAAGTTACATAAGTGATAAGTACACATTTAAAGTACTTTATAAATGCTAAATATATATTTTTTAAATGCGTCATAATTAGTCATGAAATAGTTTATATAATATAGAATCGGTGCCGTATTCTAATCTATCTGTGAATCGATGCTTTTGAATTGTTTTCGCGCGGCTTATATTATTATGTTTCACTTATGACAGTATTTTCTAAGTCTATGGTTTCACCTCACTAAATTACACCCGTGACGTCATAGTACCTTAGAGCAACACGGACCGGGGAACAAAAAATGACTGAAAGTTTTGTATCGGGAATAAAGTATAAACGCTATGGCTTTTATCCTCAGGCGCCGGACGGAGGCCCGTGTTGCTCTATGCGTGTGTTTCGAATTCTAGATTTTATTTATGTCAATACTAGAATAGCATGATGTGGTCATCATAGTTTTTTTTATACACATAGAAATTATTAATTTATTTCACACAAATAAATAGCAAACCAGAATCCTTCATCAATAAAAGGATTTAATACTAGAAATTAAAAACTAACAGCGCCACCTAGTGAACTAACATTGATACAAGCAGTGCCATCTGGTTTTAGTGGGCCTAATAGTACCGACTGCAGATTCAGAGGGCGCTTCAAATTAAACTGACAGGGAAATGTCGCAAGGGAGGTGTATAGATGTATTTCGATGTATCGGATGAAACATCGATGTTTTGTTAACATCGAGTACTTTTCTAACATTATTATATTACAAAGCTGTAGTCATCTTGGCTTAAAGGTCTCGTAACCAGGCCATAAAACATTTAAAAATAAAAGCTGTAGTCATGTGAAAAGTAACTCAAAATTGGTCATCTTTTCAGAAATATCTTTTTTATATAATATGGAGGTAAAAAGAGCTAAACAAAAAATATTATAAAGAAAGAAAGACAAAGGATTGTGTGGTTTTATGAAACCACGGTAAAAGTGAAACTTTTTTTCACATTATAGACATTTATTTTAAAAAAAAATGAAATAATATTCCATTAAGGGTATAAAAATCGCTTTATCAATCTTAATTTTATACTTGGAAAACTTGGCGGCCGACCGTCACACAGAGTACCTTATATATGGACCGTCACGCGACATGCAACACACAGAGGAGAAAGTTTGAGATGATGTAATAAAAGTTTCACTTTAAAATCGCTTTATCAATCTTAATTTTATACTTGCTAAACTTGGCGGCCGACCGTCATGCGACATGCAACACACAGATGAAAAAGTTTGAGACGATATAATAAAAGTTTCACTTTAAAAGAATTAGATCCAACTCCTTTCATAAAATCTGTAAGAACATACAAAAAAATTCACTTTGAAATATGGCCTAATATGAAATGCACATATATTACTTTTCCCGGGACACAGATCAGATAATATACTACTTCTACACAACTATTCATGCACCCATCGCTAATTCAAACATTGTTTACTAAACAAAGTAAAATCTATAAGAAAAATCTTAATCATCACTTACAAAAGAACAAATAAAAAAAAATTATCTTTAATAATTTTGACACTGTATATAGAATGAAATTAATGTCCTATTTCCAGTGTTCCAATGAGAAACTTTGCAAAAACAACAATTTATTTAAATGTTTGCCTTTTAGTCTATTTCGTTGTTTACTGACTATGTTGTTCTTTGAGAGGTCTATGTTCAGCAGTGGACGGATAGGGAATGAATAATGATGATGATGATAATGCATTGTATGAAATTTAAGAAGATAAAACTTGAGATTATTTCAAAGGTTCTCTTTTAAAGTGCCTATTTGCCACTGGGCTACGAAGGTAAGTCTGTAAATATACAGTTCATCAGAAATAGAATCATCAGATTTCACCGTTTTCCAGCGACAGTTTCTTGTGGATAAAATTGTGTTGATCTTCCCACAAAGAAAATTTATCTTTAGCTTTGTCAGAATGATCTGATGTATCAGATTCCACGGACTCATTATATTCTCAAGCTTTCATCATTTTATCAGTTCCACAAAACCAAATGTTGACGTTGACCGCGACGGCATTGTATTGTCAATCTACTACTATTGAAAAAAACCTACCTGTGGTTTGTAAAGTCGGTTTACGGATGATAATTTTTCGTGATAACGTCATAATGCATCACAAGTCGAACGCTTAGACCGATCATGCCTCTCTATCGCATGTTCCGCGTTTTCGCTTGCACGCTCGGCTCAGGCGGAACGTGACACTGATTTTTCGTTTTCGCAGCCGGGGTTCATCGATTTATAAAACGTTATCACGTCAAAACAAGCCTATACATCTCATTCAAAAATAGAAAGAAAGATTTTAGGTAGGTACTTATAATTTTAGTGGTCAAACGTGAAATGTTGTGAAAATAACTGGTTATCATCGATTCGATGTTAAATGAAAAAACATCGATACATCGAGTAAATCGAAAGCTTTTCAGAATATCGAATTGATTCGATGTATCGCAATTCAAATTTGTAAATTGTAATTTGTAATTTCATAATTCAATTTAAACAAGACGTAAGGTGTGGTTACTCGTGTTTACTATGGCGTGGAATATAATAAAACACTTTGTTCCGATACTTTTAATATGTTCTCTGAGTAAGTAAGAAATAGTTAATAAGCATCAAATTTCTAAGAATACATACTTATTACTTTGTAATTTTTTTGTTGTTAATTCATTTCAATAAAATAAAAAATCATTAACAGAAAGATGCTTAATGACACACCTTAAATTGTTTTTGTTATTATTATTATTTATTGTTTTTTTAATAGTAAAATGCGTTACTATTAAGGAATAAGAATTATTATTAACGCACATTAATATGTAACGGCTTCATATTTACGTTTTAGTTTAATATTAAGTATAAATAATTATGAACATTTTTTTTATAAATATGAAAAATGATTTATACCGGCTGGAATTAATTATTAAACTGCGAACATTGTTAAACGATCGATTTTACGCATCAATGCACTAAAATTGGATGCAGGGATGATTTGCATTAGCGTTACACGACATATTGGTATTTTTTTAGGTACTTTATTCTTAGCCATTTATTGTTGCAAAGTGAATAAATGTTACTCTACACCTATACCTATCAACGTTCATCTACTTTCTTTAATCGCGTTTATTCAACTAGGTATTCCATTAATAATAATTTAATTAGTATTATAAACTATAAATTACTCCTTATAATCTCCTTGGTCTTATTAGATCTTCAGTTCATATAATAATTATTTGTATCTTTATAGCAAATGGACAGAGAACGCCAACAATTTCTCACATCACTCAGGAGCAAATTCGGGATATTGGTGGTCAAGTGGACTTGGATTGCTCTGTTCACTATGCCAAAGATTATCCAGTTGTCTGGGTAAGTTATGAGTATAACATGATTTATTTACCAATACAAATATTATGTAAGTATAATGTAAAAAAATCGAACAACTTCACTCGGCAGAGAAGTTAAAGTAGCCTAATATGTAAATCCCTTTTATCCTTGTGTGGGAAATACATGATAAAGAGTAGGAAGGGATAAGAGACAAGGACAGGAACCTTACCCCATGGCATTGTCCCGATGTTGGAAGGGGTTGTTCTGTGGTGCGGGACAACCCCCCTTTGTAGGAACTGTCGAGATGCCCTGTTTGCTCATTAGATCCTGGATGCACCAAAGGTGCTATTAGTGGCACTTGCTGGGGTTTAGTGGGTAGAGCTGCGTCCACCTTACCATCTTTTAGCTGCAGTGAGTCCCACATACCCTCCTGGGGAGTCCCCCGGCTGTGAAAAGAAGAAAAAAAGATGTGCTCTGCTTGCTGATGGTTGTTGTAGTATGATTGCCTGTTGAAGCCGAACCCATAGGGGTTCGACCAGGATTCGGTATGTTGAGATTAGTTAGCCAAGGTACCTGATAAGGCTGAAAGCTGACTGGTGTGGTGTGGAGGGGTGGGGGGTGATGGTAATGATTGTTCCAGAAGTTGGCGTGTTTTATTGAATCCATGCTTTGATCTATATTCTATATGTACCTCTCCAGTGTCCACTTCATGTTCACTATTAGCTCAGCTCTTACAGTACTGAGTAGTGTGAAAGATTGGATACTTAATTAAACGTAATTGTTTCAGTTGAAATATGATCGCCTGAAGACGACAGAGTCAGTGCCTCTGTCTATGAACTCTGGTTTAATTATCAGGGACTCTAGATTTTCACTAAGATTTGATGTGGCCTCAGCTACCTACACATTATCTGTAAGTAATATTTTTTTAATGTACTACAGACCCAACAGACATTGTCCCATACAAGACATATGCTAGTGGAATGAATTGTGACTCTAAACCATTCTCAAATCCATTTGAACACAAACAAATAATTTCAACAAGATCAGTCCAGCCGTTTACGAGTAGTTCAGTTACATACACACACACACAGAACAATTATATATTTAAGAGGTAAAAGGCTCTTTATTTGCAATGACCCATAACTTGTATATTCCGTACCTATACTTGTGACTGTTAGGCTACTTCATAAGTTTGAGAGTGTTTGTCATTCTAATTATGTACAAAAAGGATTTATTTCTTGTCATAGTGTCATAGATAATCAACTGTCCTCATTGGATTTGTTTCTTGTGTGCTGTTGATGTTTTGGCATTTGTGTGTTTACTTATCACTAATAATGTCCAATTATGAACTTAAACCCAATCTTCTTTATATATTTGGTGGAGGGGGGTTGGTTGCCATGCTCCAGTCTGCCCGGGTACCTCCATCCTACTTGTTTCTCCCATGAAACAGCTTGTGTTTCGGAGAGAAGGGTAATTACTGGCACAGAGACTTAACATCTTATGTCTCAGGATAGGGAATACATAAATGAGTTGGCTGCGCTAGCTCTAGTAGGTAAACCTCGCTTTCTGCCAGTTTGTCTATTCAACTACCAAAAAGGAAATTTGGGTAGATACATGATATTGGATAAATCTTAGTTAGACCCTTATATTTACAGATTAAAGACATCCAAGAGACTGATGCAGGATGGTACCAGTGTCAAGTTATCCTCACAGTTAATAACAAAATAACAGCAGAAGTTGAATTGCAAGTCAGACGTCCACCCATAATATCCGATAACTCCACTCGATCCATTGTGGCAAGTGAAGGAGAAAGTAAGTAGCTTTTAATAACATTATAAAGTAATTTTATTTAAACATACTCATGTAAAAGTAACTATTATTACAAGGCTATCAACAAGTGATAACTTTCTTCATATCTTAAATAAATATTATTTATGTTCTTTGTAGAGGTCAACAAACAGTTATTATCATACTTGTTTACAAAACATGTGATATTTATAAAAAATATTATAATTAAATTGTGTTAATATGTGCTATATAGATTTATAGTCGCGATTAATAATGAAATAATTGTATTGTTTTAAAACGTTACATTATATTTCTTACAAATGTCTGCTATAAACTTGTGCTCATTACGCGTCACTGAGCGTCTTTTCCGGCACCCGGTTCCCCAAGAAAGGGAGGCCCCCTGGGGACTCAGACCCGTCCAACTATAGACCAATAGCTATTGCTTTCTTGTTCTCAAAGATTATGGAATCCATAACTGCCAGCTTCGGCGGTATTAGCGGAGCACCAGTTGATTAGCGATCGCCAATATGGCTTTAAACAGAATCGCTCAGCTGGTGATCTTCTAATATTCCTAACGCAACGATGGGCGGAGGCAGTTGAGAGCAAGGGGGAGGCGCTGGTGGTAAGTTTGGATATAGCGAAGGCCTTCGGTCGGGTGTGGTATCCTATGGACTACCCGAGAAATTATGTAAGTGGATCACCAGTTTTTGACAGACAGGAACAAGAATCAAAGTCCGTCGACAATGGTGCATGCTCCAGTCTGTTAATGCTGGTGTTCTGCAAGGCTGCGTACTATCTCAGACTATCTTCTACCTTAATTCTTCTGCATATCAATAATATCCTTTTTTTTTTTCTTTAACGCCGGGAAATGCTCTGAGGCATAGTCAGTCCCGCATGGGACCGACGCCACCTCCACACGGGGTTGTCCCGCACCATTATTATTATTTATGGGTGGGGACACCAGCAAGGCCAGACGGGTGATCAGTCCTCATTAACGGAACCATTTCACCCAAGTCCCGCACCATAGAACAATCCCTCCCAACGTCGGGACAGTACAATAGTGAGGTTCCCATCCTCGCCCCCAGCCCCCTCTTTTTATTAGAGGGGTACAAAGAGCCCCCTCGGCTTAATTAGCTTCGGCCAAGGTGCTGGGCTTACCCTAGGCTACTGAGCCCCACCGCCACGTCAAGGCCTGAAATATGGTGGGAATATCAATAACATCCTGCAAACTAGCGGCCAAAGTTACTGCGGCCTGTTAGCCAATGTCTCAAAATGGTGGCGATCAAAACGGAAGCAAAGACTAAATTAGCCTCTAAGAAACTTACCGGTTGGAGGGAAGCGCTGTGCCGCGCTCTCGGCTGCATGGGTACCACCATCTTGCTTGTTTCTCCCGTGAAACAGCTTTGCTGTGTTTCGGAGAGAAGGGCAAGACAGGCAGTGTAATTACTGGCACCGAGACTTAACATCTTATGTCTCAGGATAGGCAACACATAAATGAGTTGCCTGGGCTCGTTCCAGGTAAACTAGTTCATGTTCATGGGCGACGTCGACCACTTACCATCAGGTGGTACGTTTGCCAGTTTGCCTATCCAACTAACATAAAAAAAAATCTTTGTTGCTACACCGTTTACTGAATTAGACCCTCATTTAATAATGGTAAGTTAACAGTGCCAATTAATATGGGGAGGTGCCAACAATGAGTCAAGTGCATAAATTTAAAAAATATTAATGCCAAAAAATGAATTTTGATAAAATTGTAGTTCAATATTTTTAAAGTATTTTAGTTATACCTACCATGGCACATGATAATTGATAGGTATAACTAAAATACTTTAAAAATATTATATAATATCAACCCTTTTATGTCCCACTGCTGGGCACGGGTCTCCTCCTCGAAATCAGGCGAGGAGGGTTTTGGGCCATAGTAGTAGTAGTAAAAATATTACAATAAATTATCTTTGAATCAACTGCCAGGAAGTTTAATATATTGTCATCGATTATTATCAAATCACATTATCAAAAGATTTTGGAATTATAAATTAGCCAAATAGCTGCTATATAATATGGTATTTAATGCAGTCACCTTAAGAAAAGATCAAAATAATCAATCGCTATATTGGTCACTGGAACAGTGTTTCCAATTTTTACAAAAAGATAATACTATTTTAACTTTTCATGCATAATAAACTTGAATAATCTATAGTTATCTTGTTTTTTTGAGCTAAAGCCTCAAGTGCCAATATTTGGAGGAATGCCAGCGATCGGGTGTTTTCCCTATTATGAATAAATTACAATTTCAAATATTATTTAGTAAAAAACTGGTAATAAGACTAAGGTATAGTGCCATTGCTGCTTTACAGCCGAATTGGGCCGGCACGACCGGGGTGGTACTTCTCGCTCACATAACACCGGCGTCAAGTGACAGCTATGTCGCGTTCCGTTCGGTTTGTGAGTTTCCGGTTGCCCATTGGGGGGATAGGGAAAAGAAGGGCAACATCATCATCTACCTCTGGTTGTGCAGATGTGTATGGGCGTCGGTAGTCTAAAGCTTCGACTGCTCGTTTGCCCTCCTATGCTATATAAAAAATAAGGATCAAAATGATCACTATGAGGTTCTATACAAGTGTAAATGTAAATCAATATTTGAAAGTAAAATAATTGGCTTTGTTAATAAGGTGCCGGTGTTTTGTCAGCACCGATGTCACACCAATTACCTTCAATCCTAATATCTACCCTGAGATATCTATATCCATGTCATGTTGTCAACAAAAGTTATAATTCCATTTGTATTATTAACAGGTGCACAAATGGAATGTTACGCTGGAGGCTTCCCGCCGCCAAAGATCTCTTGGCGTCGTGAAAACAACGCTATATTACCCACCGGAGGATCAATTTACCGGTATGTTCAACCTTCAATAGGTGTTATATTTATCTATAAACCTACCATGGCTGATTAAATAATAATAATAATACCATGGCTGATAAGCTATAGATATATATTACATACTTTACATTGTCCTGTACGGCTAGTCAGTCCCTCAAGAGACCGACGCCACCTCCACAGAGAGGTTGTCCCGCACCACAGTCCCACCCCTTCCAACGTTGGGACAATACAATGGGATGAGGTTCCCATCCTTGCCCCGCCCTACTCTTTTGTCCCCTCTTCTTATAAGAGGGGTGCAAAGAGCAGCCCCCTCGGTTCAATTGACTTTGCCCAAGATGCTGAGTTCACCTTAGGCTACTGAGCCCCACCGCCACGACAAGGCATGGTGGGGTCATAATGACAGTCCTATAGTGAAACCAATAATTAATTAACTAAAATAATGGAAAAACTGCTTTCTTTCTAGTGGAAACATCCTAAAAATTAATTCAGTGCACAAGGAAGACAGAGGCACATATTACTGTGTTGCTGAGAATGGAGTAGCCAAGGGCGCTCGTCGTAACATCAACCTCGAAGTGGAATTTGCCCCAGTTGTGACAGTGCCTCGGCCACGTTTAGGACAGGTAACATTTGGATCATTGCCGTTGTCGAATGTAGCAAGTTTTGTTGTTAATATTTGTCAGCAGTTTGATATTCCTAATAACTATATTGTGTTTAACAATTTTATGTCTGTCTAATGGTCCCATAACCAAAATAGTAGTTACCACAGACCCAGTTAAGTCTAAGCACTAACTAGCCATTCACAAAAGATGGAAATGGGTGTGAAAAAATTACTAACAGTTGATGAACCAGTTACGTTTAAAGTTTTAAGTTTTATAAACAGATTGCCATAGATTAATCTAATTATAATTGTTCCGTACCTGAACAAATAATTTGTTTAAACTAAAATAGATATATGAGTTATTTCGTATTTTCGTGCATCTGCATGGTAGCATAAATTGGACAATATCGTTTAAGTACATATTATTATTATTTCTTTGAACTGAGGGGTCGCTTTGCGATATACCGCCATCCGAATGCGATCGTGAATGCGCCCTCTAGTGTGCGCTTATAGCCAGTACAAACTCAACCACTGCCGCTCGCGCATACAAACCGGGAGGCCTCCCGTAACCCGTTTAACTCGATCGAGGATTAACATCATTCATCCTACGCTGGAGATCCGAATCAGTGTGTCCCTATGGTGGTGTTGGATACGAGGGTTGGAACAGTTCGCGTCACCTACAGAGTCTCCGGAGCAGACCACGTTGCCGAGGACAGCGGTGAGTGAAGCGGGCGACCCCGGCCTTATATCTAACAATAATATTCGTGACCGATACTAGGTATTAATATTAATCTGATCGAGCTGTCATTCATTTTCAGGTTTCATAATATATAAGTGCTACTAGATAATTTGTAAAATAAATCCCTTCCAATTTAAAACGATTTAATATTTCTCTGCATGGTGTGCATTAATAAAAATAACGTATTTTAGGCTTTGCAATATGATATGGACTTAGAATGCCACGTCGAGGCATACCCTCCACCTGCCATTACTTGGTTGAAAGAGGAAGTTCAGCTGACCAACAACCAACATTATAGGTATGGAAGTGTTTCTTGGTAAGATTACTACCGTATAATATGTTTCATTGGGGTCACGTGCATGACAAATTAACAATAAAAAACCAAACCGAAAGGGATACCAAAGAAGAATATCTATAAATCTGAGACACATCAAAGTGGTTCCATAGAATATATAATTATTACACATAAACACAGCCGTATCACTTCTGTTTTCTTTTTAATGTTACTTTGATAGGAAAATGTGTCGACGTGCCACTTGTGAGTGGTCAACGTCGCTCATTATCAAATGAGTTTACCGGGAACTATCCTCTGTACCAAAAATTACACTGAGTACAAGAAATAAGTGGGATAAATGGATGGTAGCCGGTACACATGAGTGCAGCACAGCCCCTGCCACCGGTAAGGAAATACGCTTCATTTGTATCCTATAACATATTATTTTTTCAGAATCTCGCACTTTGCTACAGCCGATGAGTTCACTGACACAACATTACGTGTCATCACCATCGAGAAGAGGCAGTACGGTACCTTCACTTGCAAGGCTCAAAACAAACTTGGATCTGACGAAGGAACTGTGGAGTTATTTGGTACGTCCAGATTATTATCACATTATTGTGACTGGCTGATGATAGTGGCAATAAGTTTAACCTATGGGGCTTATAAAGATTATTGGTTACCTCTCATTTTGGATCTAGTAAAAGTTTTCTAATATTTTACAAGTCTCATGCGTTCGATTGAGGCTTTCTGGGACTTGATGTGCGTATTTGCTATTTTCAATAAAGTTTGAATATCAGAATATGTTATATCTAATAATTATCTGTGAGAACTTTGCTATAGCAAGGTGGTTTAAAAAATCTGGAACTGTTTTATTTATTCGCAAGGCAATGAATGGTAGCGCTGATGACATGCTGCTAAATTTTATGAGTTGATTTGGCATGATTGTTGGAGCAAAATGTCTGCATGATATGTTTATGATTTGTCCTTGTTTTTGTAGCATTTTTTTATAGTAAAATGAGTTTCCGAGTTATACCGTGACATTTGAATACTATTTTGAAGCAAGAAAACACTTAATCATAGTAATAAACACGAATAATTACTACGACAAAAAACAAGAATAATTACTTATTCTCATTAGCTATAACTAACTGTTTGGTTCTTCAATATATATTTATATAATAATATATGTTTCCTCTAGGAATTTTACAAAAAATTTGTACTCATAAAAAGACCCCTTCTTATCTCTATTATTATACGACATGGTAACTTATAAGACATTCAACTTTTATACAAATATGTATATTTAAAAGAAATTTTGAAAAAAAAAAACGATTAGAATAAGTAAGAAAAAAAAAGAGCGTGTTGTGTAACTCGGTAACTCGTGTCGCATGTAGAGAGCATCATTCCCGTGTGCCCGCCCGCGTGCGGCACGCGGCAGTCCAGCGGCGCGATGGCGCTCGGGGTGTCGCCGCTCACGGTCGCCGCCGCGCTCGGCATATACGCCATACACGCGTACAGACGGTGAGTGTTTTAGTGTAGACCTAGCTTAGATTATGTAGGCTATATTACTATAACTCTATATACAAATATTATTTATAGCATCTAGCCTAGTTAAGAGTTGTAGATGAAATTCCAGAAAACGTTCAAAACTTTTCAATAAACAAATTGAGTTAAAGAATGTTTGTGTGGTATGGGATATTATAAAATTTATTACATAATTTATTGAAGACACCACACCTTGGGAATAAGGCGTTCGCTATGAGGCTTTTTTATATAAATTTATATCAATTTTGAATATATAATAATATATTGTACAATATATATTCAAAAGATTAGTTTCACTGAGTTGGTTGCGTCGCGCCGGTTCTTTTCAGTGGACTAGCTTTAGAACTGGCAGAAAAGTGACGTTCAATAAGATACTTTGAAGTACAATATTGATTTTTTTTTCTAAACTTTGTAATGCAACCATTATAAGGTTTGAAGTTTAAATAAGAAATGATTATTGATTATATTTGATTTTGATTCTATATTTGCATATTATATTTTTTTATTTAGTTTTTTTAAAACAAATTATTATAAAATATTTTTTAAACCTTTTTTAGATTGTTTATATATATTTTTAGACCATATTCATTTTATTATGTTTATTTGTATTAAATATTATTATGCCAATGCTATTAGATTGCATTTCAGTTATAACTGTTACGTACTATTAGTGTATATGATATAATATAATAAGTATTATATTTAATTATTTCCAGAATCGTCAATACCAGACATTAACTACCGGGGACTTCAACTGGACCCCAGCATCTACGGCAGCGCATATCAGACGGACATTTCAACGTATCTACTTATTATATCTATCATGATCATCAGATTCTAGAAACTCTTAATATATCAACATCAACAGCACACAAAAATCATTAGTCACGCAATATATTATATCTACAGGTAGGTTGATTGTAACATTACGCCATCTCTATATCCGAATCCGCGGTGAATCGACGCGGACGTCGTTTAGCGCGTGCGTTTGTTCGTTGAGGATTTTTTTTACATTATACATCAACACGGTAAAGGAGTAACTAGATATAATAATATTTTACAATCAACCTGTATATGATAGGATCTAGAAAGATGACGTCACAATTTTTTATATATTTACCTACTTTTTATACATTTACAATGATATCGTCAATACAAAATCAAAACTAAAATATGAAGTGTAGACTATGTGTTATTATTTTCTTGGTTCATTTAATTTACGCTTTTAGCGATGTTACCAATCTTGGTAAACCGAATACCTCTTTATTTTCCTCTTAGTGCATTTATTTAAGCATAGTGGTATAAATTTAAATCTCATGGCACCCAAAGAAGTTTACATTTAATATACTGAAACTTATAATTATTTAGCATTATATACATCAAAGATTCTTATTTTTTACAAATTAAAGATTGTCTCAACCGAGTCTTGGGATTTCAAGCGAAACTGCAATAGTTTTTCTATCGTCACACAAGATTGATGAAAAATTAGAATTAGTAACGCTAAGAACCAAATCACGTGTCCATTCAGAAAACAATGTATGTTTTAGAAAATATATCCAAGTAGCGTATCTAGTTGATAAGCGAAATTAGCAACTATGTGGTATCAACTTTCAGCTCATGTTAGTACAAAAAATAATATAGAATTAGTATAGAAATTAGTTTGGTAGGAAGTGATGCCTTTCCCTTTTAACGAGAATACATTTGAATCAAATTAATGATATTTACAAAAATGTTTTACACAAAGATATACAAATTGATTTTATATTCTTAATAAATGAATGCTGCTAACCTTTTACAGATATTTAAATCATATTGGTAAATTTAAATTTAATAATTAAAATTGATTAATCCGTAGTAAATTATTCAAATTAAAATAGAAGATTTTTCAATAGACGGCTTGAGTAATTTTTTATTCATGTCTTTTTTAAATAACAGAAACCGACCACATATTATTTCATATTTGCTTGCTATTTTTGAAAAAAAGAAACAAGAACAGAATTTCGTATATTATATTTTTATACTGCATTTAATGTTTAAGACCTTTTTAGTGAATATACAGTGCAAATCGATCTATAAATATCATTAGACACAATATACTAATTCGCTTTTTCTAATCAATTTTTATCTCCATGAAGTTAAGCTCCAATCATTCAAGGTCAGAGAAAATGGAAAATTCAATTACATATACAAGCTGAATCTGATTCCTTAGCCTTGGGGTATATTTTTAAAGTAAAAAACATATCTAAAACATTTTTAGAGCAACGCACAAAATATTTCCAACATCGGTTGATCGAATAAAATGATATAGAGTAAGAGACCTAGATATTTGACTATTCTCCTTTTGTTTAGATATTTAGCTCTCGTAGTTTTTACGTTTGTCCTTATCAAGCTTAGACTACGTTATTTAATTTATTCCGTTTTATACTTCAGTTGTAATTTAGATCACCCTGTGTATTTTTATATATGACTAGCGTTAGGGTAATGATTAAGAACATGTAGGTGTATATATCATTTGGTAAAATGTTAGTTATTTGTAAATCAGAAATCTTATGAATTTTGCGTGTATATATTTGTTTTAATGATTCAATAGCAGCTATTACGATTCGAACATTCGAGAGTCTATGGTAACCTGTGACGTGAGTCGTATGTTCTGTCTAACCAACTTCAAAAAGAGACATTTTTGTCTCAATTCGAAGACTGACTCCAATAATACTTTATTTTGCAAGAAGGCTTACAATGGAATCAGCTGAAAAAAATATATTAATATTGATGAAATCCATGACGAAATTAGGAAAAAACGATTTTTTGAGATAAATGAGATTATCTATTTACACGCGATGCAATAAAATGTACTTTGTATTTAATGTACACAAAATATATCCACGAAACAAAATATTTTTTTATTACACTGTATGTATTTTTATGTTATGACTTTAACTCCGCGTAAACTGTCAGTATGTATTGTGCCAATTACATATCTAAGCGTTCTAATACGTTAGATTTTAGAATAAGTGATAATTAAGAATCTCGTTTGAAGCTGTAATAATCGTGTTTATCCCTCACAGGGCCCCCTTTAGTTTGGGGCCTTCTGTGTCCTATTTTATATTGTAGTAAGTAGCATTATATGTCATTTTAAGCTATGAATCTCAAATCAAATTTTATATATTATAATTATCGTTTTGCTAATTTCACTCAGTAGCTACTTTTTAAATTTCAGTTTAAATAACTTATAATAAAATACTTCTCAGTCCTCTCGTATGCTTTGTTGCTGTTAAAATCTGAATAAAGTTACATTTTGTAATATTTCATTATAATTTTAATACTTTTATATATGGTGGTCTATGTGTTTTTAACATGTCACTAACCACTGCCAGAAATAATTAAAAATTAATTGTGTAAGTTACTTGGTTGTATTTTAGACTGATAAAATTAATAATGGATTAGTGACTCATTCCAATTTTAATTGTGAAATTGCTTAATATTATATAATTTACATATTCCATCCATTTTGTAATTTTATTTGTGTAATTATTTATATTTGTATACTTATATACAGTGTGTGTTATAATGGACAAAATATATTCTTCATGTTAGATAATTTTTTCAGCATGGCTAATATTCTTTGCAGCTTTTTTATAATAAATGAATTATAATATACACGGTTTTTAATCATGAAGCCTTGATGGTAGATGAACAACAATACACGGCCATTTTGGGTCAGAAAGATACTGTATAGAACTCGTTCTCTCAGTACGTAGATGTATTTTCACATCAGGAGATATTACAAAACAATGTAACAGACATACACAAAATATTGAATAAGAAAAATGTGAATTAATTTTTTAATAATGATGGCAGCTGTTTGTATACTTACCATTTTAGTTTTTTTTTAATACTGTATACTACAGAAACATATTCTCTATGTAACTAACCCTCTATATCTGTATATTTCACTGGTGTAGGTACATTCGACAAGTGTGTTGTAACTTATTTTGCACATTTGATAATCGTGTTTTTGATAAATTTTGTTTTAATAAAGGTTTTGTAGCAATTGTTTATCTATTATTTACCCGCTTCTTTATATTTTAGATATTAAAATAAGAAATACAACACGACCGGCCGCCAAGTATCGACATTACATGCCTATGTCTATCTGTCATATTAAAAGTACTAGAGGCCGAGATTACATTAATCTTGTGAGTCTTTTCGCCAGCATCAGATTCTCAAGATAAATTACGAGCGAAAACCCGTGACATAGTTCAGAGAGTTGAGACCTTAGAACATGAACACGTTATAACATACTATGATATTGTATCATTGGAAATTTTTTGAAACGCCGTACCAGAATTTTGGAACTCATTCTATAATCAAGGACGATGATCCTCTCTCCTCGCTATGCCTTTGGACACCTAAAATATCTACACAAACAAAACCTATTGAAGCAGTAGAATTTCGGTGATAGCCAGTCAGTGGTGAGCATCAAGCATATAACCGTATATAGTAGTAATGTGAGCCATAAAATTCGGGAACTGGTCAGTGATTTGTCACTTACGTAATAGCGATTCAACCAACCAGTGATCTGTATGTACGTCGCATCGGCCAATCATCCATTAATGACTCAATCGGCTAATCAGAACGCAGAACCGGTCCGGCGTCGCAGCACAAATTTGGCGGAATTTGTTTTTATACAAATCAACATTACCGCTCTATTCCGGTTATATGCTCGACGCCGGTGAGTGAACACTGATCTGATATCAGGGCAAACGCTTTGTGTCGTGTCAGTAGCTCATAAAATTCTCTTAAAAATATAAACCAAAAACCTTTTGCGTTATTTTGTGAACCAACACTAGGTGTGTAAGTTCTATTCTATATCTTTTTATTTATAGCATAGGAGGGCAAACGAGCAGGCGAAGACTTTGCGACTATCGACGCCCATACGTGTTGCCCTCCTATCCCCCCAATGGGTCACCGGAAATTCATAGCACGAAACGCGGCAGCGTAGCAGTCACTTGACGACGGTGTTATGTAAGCGAGAGGTACTACGATCCGCAACCTAGGTAACACTGAAAATGTTTAGAAAATGAAAAGCGGCTTAATGTAGAAAGTTGCCAATACTTTTATTGTTTTTCGAAGTAATCTCCGTTTCTTTCTACACATCGTCGCATTCGATGGAACCACTGAGAAAAGCAGTGGGCCCATTCTCCCTTAGGAGTCTCTTCTGTGGCATTTTCGTACGCTTTCACCGCATCTTCAGGGCTCGTAAAGCGAATACCTCGAATTTTATCTTTAGTTCTTGGGAATAAATGAAAGTCGCAGGGCGCCAGGTCAGGACTCTAAGGCGGATGACTCATTATCTCTACACCTGCCATAGTCAAATATTCAACAGTCCGTTTTGCGGAGTGCGCTGAAGCATTGTCGTGGTGAAGGAGGATCCTGCTTCGAGGGCGCTGCTGTCGAATTTTTTCCAAGACAATAGACAAACAGCGATTGATATACCAGTCTGCAGTAACTGTCCTTCCATCTTCTAGCACAACTGTCGCGAAATGACCTTTCCGACCAAAGAATGAGGCAATCATCTTTTTTCCTTGACTTCTTCCTTTCTTTATCTTAGTTGGCCGATCCTCGAAAGGAAACACTCACTGAGCTGATTGTCTTTTGGTTTCGGGTTCGTAGCAATATATCTAGCTTTCATCACCTGTGATGATGTCAAATACAGCTTTTGAGTTACCGCCGTTGAACTTATCTAACATTTGGCGACACCAGTCCATGCGGAGGCGTTTCTGGTCGTCGGTTAAAGTATGGGGAATCCATCTGGTACAAAGCTTCCTGACGCCTAAATGTTCGTGTAATATTTTTTGAACTTGACTCATACCAATGCCTAGGCTTGCCCGTATCTGCGCATAGGTGCACTCTCTTATCTTCCTCTATCATGCGTCGCACAGCACTGATGTTATCTTCAGTAGTCGCTGTTAAAGGACGTCCCTCACGCGGATCATCACTGAGATTGCTACGTCCACGCTTAAACTCGTTAAACCAATTGTAAATAGTGGCACGAGATGGGGCTTCATTAAAAAATGCTAATCGCAGCCTATCATAGCTTTGTTGTTGAGTAAGCCCACAACGAAAATCATAATAAATCATTGACCGAAAATTTTCTCGCGTTATGTTCATTTTCACGTGTAACAAGAGTTTTAGATTTGCCGCCAATTCACAAAAACAAATGACAAATGAATGCAATATACTACATTAGGTTACCAAAGAGTTCTAAAATTGAAATTCAAAAAAAGTTTTCATTTTCAATGTTTCTAACTGGCCAGTTCTAAACATTTTCAGTGTTACCCACGTACTAGTAATAAACTAAATAGGCCCTATCTAAACCTCATTATTTCTGGAACACCAAAGCTAGGCAGAAGAAATAAAATTTTAACCGACCGGTGAATACACGTTAGTTAAAACGTTGTCTTGCAAAAAAAAACATCAACAAAGATTACAAAGTAATAAAAATATTTGAGTGTTTATGAGTCAAGCGTGATATACGCTAATTATACGATGTTATTGTGCCAGTGAGAGGGGGTGATAAACGCTTGAGAAAACGCTAAAGCTTAGCCTGTTGATAGAATCCTATAAAATAAGTTCACCTTACACATGGATAAATCTTGATTCAAGGGCAAAGGTAAGCGCAACTTTGCCCGTATCAAAATAGGATCACTCTATTATTAACCGACTTCCAAAAAGAAGGTTTTATGTTCGTCTGTATAAAAATATTTTTCTGTGTGTTCATCGATATTTTCGCCAATTGTGGACCGATTTTGATGATTCTTTTTTCGTATAGGAGATATTCCAAGGGTCGTCCGATAATAAAAAAAAACCAGGATCTGATGGTGGCACCCCAGAGAGATCGAGAAAAACTGTCGAAAATCGTAGGGGCTACTAGTCCGTTTGTTAATTTTTCATTAAGTATTTTAAAGCACTACAATTTAATAAAGCTTTGGAGTCGATCTTATGATGGAGCCGAAAGACAGTCAAGGAAACTCCCCAACGATTTTTTTTTATGTTAGTTGGATAGGCAAACTGGCAAACGTACCACCTGATGGTAAGTGGTCGACGTCGCCCATGAACATAAACTAGTATACCTGGAACGAGCCCAGGCAATTTATTTATGTGTTGCCTATCCTGAGACATAAGATGATAAGTCTCGGTGCCAGTAATTACACTGCCTGTGTAATTACTGGCACCGAGACTTCGAGAAAGCTGTTTCAAGGGAGAAGATTTACAGCAGTTACCTTGTGTTTGGGCTTGATTAATTTGTATTGATAAGAACTTTACACCTAGATCGGTTGTGACTCATTAGGGGTCTGATGATGAAGACGAAGGACAGTTAAGGGAACTCCTCAACAGTTTACAGTAGCCACCTTGGGTTTGGACTTAATTCATTTATATTGATGAGAACTTTGCACCCATATTGGCTATAAGTGCCATTACAGGTCTGATGATGGAGACCATAGACACTAGACATTCGAGGGAATTCCTCTACGATTTACAGTAGTAGGCCTTTTGGCTTACTTCATACGGATCATAAAAGCTTGTCTTTAAAAAAGTTTAAATGAAATTATTTAAAAAAATCAAATCGACTTCAAAACCACAAATAGGTACTCAAAAACGAAAAATTAATATAAAATATTATAAGCGCTATCTTGTAGACAGTTTTAGGTAGTATCTATCTACTACCTATTAGTCAGTAGACTTTGCTGCCCCACCATGGTTCAACCCTTGTCGTGGCGGTAGGGCTCAGTAGCCTAAGGTGAACCCAGCACTTTGGGCGAAGCCAATTGAGCCGAGGGAGCTGCTCTTTGTACCTCTCTTATAAGAAGAGAGGATAAAAGGACAGGGGTCAAGGGATGAGAATGGGAACCTCACCGCATTGTACTGTCCTGACGTTAGGTGGGTTGTTAATTGTTGTTGCCTAAAAAGTTGTTGCCTAATTTCTGTCCATAGCAGAATGAATAATCTCAAAATATCTCTCAATTATAAAGTCTATCAGTTTATATTCAGCACGTTAGACCGCTGTCAGTGAGTCCGCACTCATGGTGATTGTAGGTAGCGGTCATTACAAAGGTCCTTGTCCACTGCCTTACGTTGCTATTAACTGCAAAGTATAGTACATAAAAAAATTGAAGATATTTTATTTTGATTGTCATATATGTGATAGACAAATATATATATACCTACCTATATTTTTTTTCGAATTTCTGTTTATTTGAAATCATAAAATTGGTAAAATTCAGACAATTCTTTGCAAATTATTATAAGAAAACCTTCATTTTTTATTTGGCATAACATCTTTAAAAGATTTAAGTCGATGGCTTTGAAATTTTCATTTGGGAAATGTTTACAATGAGTTTTAATATTTTTTCCAAGCCGACGTTTGGGATACTTTACATAAATGATGGCATCGTTTGTCAGTTGATATGTATCATATATTATTATTCGTATGTACACTGTACAATAACTTATAAGGCAATAAAATGTGTCGGACTACAGTTTTATCTGTGTTTGCGGTGTACTGTGTAATTCGAGAGTGTCGGCCTTGCCCCCTTTAATTGTTCGGGCGTTATACAACGACGGTAATGTTACGTTGGGTTACGTTTGTTTGTTTGTTTGATGTTTAGTGGCAGGTTCATTAAACCGGAAATTGAAATAAAGGGGGACTGATGAATAATATATACTAATTTCATAAAAAATGTTTGTAAGTTCCATACATCCATACGGGATAATTTTAAAAACTACTCTCGATAAAAAAAGACGTGTGGCACTCGGGGACTGCCGCGGTAAAGCTAAAGTAAAAAATAAATTATTTGTTTATTTTTTATTTATGCAGTATTTTTTTCTTTCTTTTGTTTTATATTTTATATTTAATGGATTACCAACAATTCTATGATTAAATGCGAATGGCCAATGATCAACAAAGAGAATATATTCTTATGTGTAAATGATGAATTATATTTACAAACTTTAATTTAAGAACCATTTCAAATTTTATATATTATAATCAACAAAATCATATCACTTTCTTTATTAATAAATGCACAAGTTGTTTATTCATATTTAAAACACTTATACACAAATTTTACTACTTTTATTTATTTATTAATGTTTGATATTATTTTCAAGCACTAGCAACACTGAAACTAACTTAACGGGCAATAGTCTTGTGTCCAGCTCTTAATAAATTATCTGTCAGCTTTACAAACTGATAGTTAACCAGGCCATAAAATATTAATAAAAAAAAAAAACAAACTGATAGTATATTCTATTTGTCAAATGTCAAATTTTGTGTTTCTAATTTCAATGTTATAGATAAGATGTTTTTAATGTTCGTCATCTGCGCTTTATGAGCTGTTATTTCCAGTTATTATCCCAGAACTTTGTATCTTCTGTGTCCACCGATGTACTAACTATGTGGTTTATAGTAGATAGTGTTGACGACTAAAACAACTACGAACAGCCGTTAATTTTCTCTATACTTGTATAGTTCTTTGTTCTTATGTTCAGTACTTAAACTGAACATAACTATTTAAAAGCATAAAAGTGGACATACATTTTGTCCACTTTTATGCTTTTAAATAGTTAATAAATTCTTTGATTTGCACAAATACAGATCTTACACTCACTTTTAAACACTATCTCTTATCTTTATATCGTTTTTATTCAAAATCGATGGTTAATATTTTAGCTGAACGATATATTCTCAGGCAGTGAAATATTCTCACGGATAAAACTTTCACTTAGTTATTGTCACTTTAATGTTCAACACTTATAACACGTACACTTATTAAATTATTACTTATTTCTATTTTTAATACTTTATTTAACATGGAGACGATGTGAAAATGTAAAGCGTCATCTAGTTAGTCACCTATATACTTTCTCACAAACAGCTGCTTACTTATTCGTCCGATTTCGGAGCAGCTCGTCTCTCGTCGGGTGTTAGGTGTTTTTCGTTACGGAATTTCTTGATTCGGTCGTCGCGCTCAAGGCCCGCGATAAAAGCTATGCAATAGCTTAAAAAACCGTTCACCAGTATAACGCTACGATACCACTGTAACATAGGTAATAAGATAATGATCACCATTGTTTTCTAATATTTGCGCGAATTACACTCATAATATCGCGATTTATGAATAAACTCGATAAAATCCGTAAAAATTGTTTCATTATAATAATGATCACCAGTCTGTCTGGGTAGGAAAAGCAGCAGGCAACAGCTAGTGTTAGATAAATACATATTAACTATGATACCTACAGTTAATGTATATTTCATACTTTTGAGATGTAAAAGGTAATCAACCTGTTTCAACCCTTCATCAATGGTATTCGAACTGGTTTAAAAAATACTGTTTTAATTAAATCTGACTACTTAACAACTTAAGTTATCGCCTTCATATAAAAAATAATCTAACCCCCAAATACTCAAACGAATCTCAAATTTAAGACGTACTTAAACTCAACACGAGTTAAGTACGTCTTAAATTTGAGATTCGTTTGAGTATTTGGGGGTTAGTCTCGTTAGTCTGTCACTTGGGTTAGTAATGTATCAAAATAAGGGTCCATCCATTAATTACGTCACAGGTTAAGGGGGAGGGAGGGTTTGCCCAAGTGTAACACTGTGTGACAAAGGGGGGGATGGGTCCTTTCATTTTGTGACGTCACATTTCCAAATTGAAATGTATTTTATTAAAACACGAATTATAAACCAATAAAGAAAAAGTAATTAAAAAATATGTAATTTACAACTAATTTCAATATGTAAAAATTAGAAAATATGTAACGTCACATTAGGGAAGAGGGAGTCTTACAAATGTGACCAACTGTGACAAAGACGGGCGAGGGGTCGAAATATATTGAAATTCGTGTGACGTAATTTATGGATGGCCCCTAAGGCTAAAGTCGACACTCCTACATCATAACCCTGACATCCTACCTCTAAATATTATGTAGGTTCGTGTCTTTGAACCCGTCAAAGACAGACGGTAGCTGTAAGGTATTTATTAGGTAGACTCGGTGTTTTGCTTTGGTGAGTACCGGACGGCCCGCAGGGAGCCGTTGACAGTGTGTCACGATTGTGGCGCGGCGGTGGACTCGGCCCAGCACACCCTCGAGGTGTGCCCGAGATGGGCGGCGCTGCGTCATGATCTGACATCGGTCATCGGAGGGGACTTGTCTCTGCCGAGTGTCATCACCGCGATGCTCGGTGACGACGAGTCCTGGAAGGCGATGGTCTCCTTCTGCGAGGCAGTAATGTCCCAGAAGGAGGCCGACGAGCGGGTGAGAGAGGAGGCCGCCGACGAGGCCTCCCCCCGTGGGCGACGAACGGGGGTGCGTAGGAGGCGCTACTTAATGCGCCTTCAGTAACGCCCCTGTGCTCGTGTCGGGTTCAGGATGGGAACCTGGGCCCAGTATGACATGACGTCGCGGGGACTGTCTAAGCAGCCGGGCAGTCCCCCCTTAAGAGGAGAAGTCTGGCCTTCGCCGGGGCCAGCCTGTCGCTGAGGTGATCCTGTTGAATGCCTATCCGGGACCCTCAAATTAAAGCGGCTGAAGGCGCTCGCAGAGGTCTTAGTTTACGGGTAGGGCACTCCCAGGTAGTCCTACATAGGGTCAGGATCTACCCGAGATCCTGGCTACATGCGTAAAAAGCATTTCCCTGCGATAAAAAAAAAAAGACTCGTTGTTGAAAGTGTTAGGTAAAACAATGCTAATAAAAACGATTTACAACTGCACCAAATAAAAGAATAATCATTAAATATATCATATCTTACAATTAATTAATGTTTGCTTGCATAATGTATAAAGATTGCGTGTAAGTGATGTCAGTATAATTAAATATTATTTTACAATTCAAGGCATATACCTACCGATTTGGCTTCATCCACATTATAGTACCTAACTGTGATATATTATGCTCTGTAGGCTTGGATCAACAATAGCAGCGTAGGTGAGAAAATATGCATATTGGAGACGAGTCTGTCTCATTGTTACTTACTGTGAGATATAATATTACATGAGCGTCGGTTGCACCAGTAACGGTGTTACAGATCCAAAAAAGTTGACGAGGAAGACCAACCAAAAATATTGTCTATTCAGTCTTTACATATAACAGCATTTTTTTAACCTTTCCAAAACATTTCATCAAATAACCTTCTTTCTGGCGCAGTCGGGTAGATGTTTATAACAACTGCCACATCCGGGTTTGGTCGTATTGGCGTTCTTTAAAAGGGATGGACGGGGCTAGAATTATGACGATGAACTGTATAAATGGCTTTTCTTACAGGGAGAAATTCAAGCGTGTTTAAATCTCTAAATAATTAAAAAAATATCTAATAGAAATAATCTTTACCGATCGGTTTGAAGAATACTTAAGTCATTAAATTAGAAAAAGTAGAAAAAAGTAGAATGGCTGCAATGTATCATTGGGTTTGTTCCAATTGTTTGTAACCATTCAAGTTTATTTATAATAAATGAACTAAAAACAATTATGGTTAATTGTAAATTATCATTTGTAATTATTTGATTCATAATTATCTCAATAAAGCCACGTTTTGAAGTTAATTGCCTTAATTTTATGAGGAGTTGAAAAATTATGTCATCGCTTAATCTTTTCCTGTTACATAGACGCGAACGATAACTCTATGGTACAAAATTCCAATTCCAACCACAAAATTCTAATCCGAAAATTCTAATTCAAATCCCACAATTCCAATTTCAACCCCAAAATACCAATTACAATCCCAAAAAAACAATTCCAATCCCAAATTTCCAATTACAATCCCAAAATTGAAATTCCAATCTCATAATTCCAATTCCTATCCCAAAATTCAAATTCTAATCTCAGAATTCCAATTCCAATCCCAAAATTCCATCATGGTTGCCAATAACTTATTTCTATTTCCGTTTACCACCCACAAGTACACAGCAGTATACAGACGTACCCTACTACCTACCTACCCACCTCGTAAGGCTGGCTACCTGTTTCTGTAGAGTTGAAAGGTTGCTTGAGCACTTTGGGCAAGTGCAAGTGATAGAAGGAGGCCCCCTCAAAACAATCGGTTTAACAAAATCGTTCAATATGCCCACTATTCTATCGCCGATTTACGTTCTCTCTATCCTCAGATGTAAGTATGGCATGTCTCGGTAGTTTCCAGTCATTAATCTGTTCAGCCCTTGTAGCCGAAACACAGGAAAGCTGATACATGGAAGTAATGATCAGGATTGAGAATTCCACCAGTAATATACCTAGTATAATTAGGAAGTCGGTTCATCCGGAAATCGCCTCTTCTAATAACTTCCCCTGTTCCGATGGAACCTACTGAAGCGCATCAGCCTTGAAATTAGACTCGCGATCAACATTAGTTTTTGCTTTAATTAGATATAATAATTATTAATTAGATAGCTCTTAATTATTGCTAGTCTAGCCTTCATGGGTGATAGTTAGAGGTCGTGTTTGATGAGCATCATTCGTTTTTGTCCACTGTTGGACTAAACGTTCGACCGGTTATTCGGGTGTGGTGAAGACCAAAAGTTGTACCTAAGAGGTAGTGCCATATTTTGCATCCGAATTGGGCCGGCACGACCGGGGTGGTACCTCTTGCTCACATAACACTGGCGTCAAGTGACAGCTATTCTGTCGTGTTTCGAGCGGTTTGTTAGTTTCCGGTGGCCCATTGGGGGGATAGGGAATAGAAGGGCAATGCATCTCTATACCTTTTGGTTGTGCGGATGTGTATGGGCGTCGGTAGTCACCATAAGGCTCCGACTGTTCAGTTGCTTCCAAGACAGAACTTGAGATGGGATGGGTGCAATTATAAAAGTTATTGTTAGGTTAGGTTAGTAAATCTATACTAATATTATAAAGCTGAAGAGTTTGTTTGTTTGTTTGAACGTGCTAATCTCAGGAACTGGTCCGATTTGAAAAATTCTTTCAGTGTTAGATAGCCCATTTATCGAGGAAGGCTATAGGCTATATTAGCTTATAGTCACACTGTGACTTATAGGAGTTGAGTATCGCGGGCGAAGCTGCAGGCAACAGCTAGTTACTAATACTTATCTAATAAAAAAAGTATAAGCTGGACTTTATATCTAGAATTTTGAACGCGCGGCAGGCGTTTCGAAGCAGGCGGCTTCTACAGATAGCAATGTCAGATTTTTTTTTTAATTTTGGGGTAGTAATTTGTAATGATTTAAAACTGTTCAACGACATCATTTGCCATGCGGAAATTCCTCTGAAAAATATTAAATTACGTACTATCAGTAAATAAGTAGTACTAATTTATAATATTTGACCTGGGCTAAGTGGCGGGCTATATCTTAATAGACCGAATAAGAATTATCATGAGAAATAGCCGAGTACCATGGGTGTACCAACTACCACGGGTGTACTAACTACCATGGGTGACCATGGGTGTACAACTACCATAGGTACCCGACCACTACTTTATTACTCCAAGTGCTATTTTAAGGTGAAGGTAAAGATACAATGGTTTCCGTGTTTCCTCCTCCGCAGGCTGGACGTCGTACAATACATAATTGTATTATACTTTAATTAGCGAAAAGTTTTTTATTTGTACGGCGACCTTTATGAATAAACTGAATAAATAAATATTTAAGATAGCTACCGCACAGTGGCCGTGTACTGACTCTTGTAACTTGTTTGTTTACAAATGACTTGAAAGGGACAAACCAAATACGGCTATGAATGGAGATAGGTCATCTAGATTTTAGGGTTTCACTTCCTTACACAAAGGGGGTCAACGAAACCTTATTACTGATATTTGTCCGTATGTCCGTTCCGTCCGTCCGTTCGTTTGTAACTTTTCATATCTTTTTTATTTATTCATTTGGAGACGGAAGCGCAAAGAGATTCTGCTATCTACTATGCGCCTGCGCTGCAAATACCGTAAGGGATAATGTATGGCGGAAATGTTTCAAATATTTCTACATTTATAGTCTGCGGCATGTAAAAACCATTATTGTTTACACTACGTTCAAAGGTTTTGGTTCGGCGCAGGAAGGTATATTAAGGAAGGCTATTTATTAACACGCTTTTATTAGCTTCAGACGTATGTGTAATGTGCATATAGCGTGCATATGTAATGGAAATTTTGAAAATGATTTTTACCCACTTTAAGATGTCAGATGAACTTGCACACTTTTTAAGGACGGGTGGCAATCATCATCATCAGCCTGTATCCGTCCACTGCTGAACATAGGCCTCCCTCAATGAACGCCAAGACGGCCGGTCACTCGCCACTCGTGAGGCGACTGAATTTATTTATTTATTTGGTTCATCAACAATTGTATACGCGTTGTACAATTCTATAAAATACATGCACCAAAAATCAAGTCAAACGCATAACAATCACTTATAGATGAACTCAGCATGTCAGAACAACAATAATTAATAGAAATAATATAAAAAACAAGTACTCATATTGGTTCATTATAACATTAGGAACATGTCGAATAGGAATTACAGCTTAATTAATTAAAGAAAATAATTATTAATTGATCTAATACAAAACTATTACAAAAGAACAAAAAAATGACAATTTAGGTCAAATACGTTAATAGAGAGTAAAAAAAATAACTTATTTAAAATAAATACAAATTAGATTAAAATAACAATAAAATGAAGAATTACCTACAGCTTAATGTTTAGTGGACCACGTCATTGAACTATATTACTAGCGTATTACAACTCACTGGACCACGTAGGTACGAAATGAGGCAAAAGGTTACAAGAAATAAACAATGTCATTAAAATAATTAATCAATCAATAAAATAATCAATATGACATTAAAATTCATAAAAATATTAAACAACATGTCGCACCTTTATTCAAATAAAGAATTAACTCAAAATTTCAATTTTGAGGGAAAAAAAAAATCAATTCTAAAACTAGGTATGGGAAGAGTAATTTATACATTATTAGAATACGTAAAATAAATGTTAATAATAATTACAGGTAGTCATTTAAATATACGTTAAAAAAAAAGTTCATACTTATTTCACTATTCCACAAAACATAAAATTAAATAATTTCAATTTGGCCGAAGTAATTGCAAATAATTCTTTTTTCCATGAAAGTTATGCTGAAAGCAAGTGAAATATTACAATTTATTACAATTTATCATTTTCAATTATAAGTTTTCATAAAAATATTAGGTAATGTTTCAGTGTCATTTTAGTTTAATAATAATAAAATAGGTTTGTTAAAGGTGGTAAAAATATGTTTCTTTAATATTTTTTTAATATTATTATTAAATAAACTTAACTGACGCGGTAGGTGAAGGAAAAATTATATTTTTAAATAATTAATATATTATGTAATTACTAAGATGAAAAAAGCCCGCCGCTTCGCCCGCGTTAACTTAGATTTATAACCGTACCCTTATTAATAATGATTATTTTTATATCCTAAATTACTCCTTATAATATCAGCTATCTTCCATATTGTTTTCTAATGTTTGCGCGAATTTCACTCATTATAATGAAACAATTTTTTACGGATTTTATCGCGGTTTATTAAGATTTTTACAAGCCCGACGTTTCGGATACTTTACAGCAACCATGGTCACGGAAGGACTGAGGTGACAGATGTCCTAATGTTACAAAGTTATTCGAAACTACCCTATGATACATCATTATTTTAATAAGGCCTCTCTACGCAGAAAGTGATAACTGCATCTTTAATCTGTGGCATATTATGCTTGGTTTTTGATTTAATTATTTTAATAATGGGATCCCAAGCAGGTGGTAAGAGCCAGCCATCTTCTCTATTGAAATTTGGATGTTTTTTAATTTCAATAGCCTCGCGGATCATCCTTGGTTGGAATCGGTGTTCTTTTGCGAGTATATCTGTGGTTTATCAAATCTAATATAATGGCGAGCTTTGTCTAGACTATGTTCACAGATTGCAGACTTAGTGTAGCGACGGTGTTTTAAGTCAGCTATATGTATATATAGCTATACGCGATAAAATCCGTAAAAAATTGTTTCGGCTATCTTCCAGTGAAAGTCCCATCGAAGTTGGCCCAGTTGTTTCAGAGATTAACCGGAACAAACAGACAGACAGACAAAAATTGTAAAAGATGTTATTTTGGAATATGCACCGTGTATATCATCCATATACATTTAATAAAAAAAAAAACGGTTATTATAATATTACAAACAGACACTCCAATTTTATTTATCTGTATAGAGTATAGATCTATTAATCAGTCTTAGTCATTTACTATCACTACAAACAAAATTGAGATCTTAATATTATAATAAAAAAGATTATAATATAGAATCATAAAACCGGACATAATACGAAAGGATTAATCCTCTCGATATAAGATAGGCCAATAGCCACACTTGAACCTGCTTTTCGCTTTCTATACCTAGTACAGGATCGGGTCCCCTTGCCTCAAAAACATTTTCTTGTAGAAGATGGGGCATACGGACAGTCGGTTTACCTAGTGGTAAATTATGAGAAACATCCTTTTTTTTAGCAGGTGCGTTGCCGGCCTTTCAAATATGAACAGGCCATTTTCTAGAAGATCCCTTAGTCGCATCGATTCGGCAATACTGTAGGTGGCAGCTAATTCCATATTGTGATCGTACGAGGCAGGAAATGCCGTAAAAATCGAGTTGTTACGAGAAATTTGGAAATTTTACGCGATGTCCGGTGGTGGAATTCTGCTGCAGGTATTAGTCTGAACAATTACTCAGAACACTACCCGTGGTAGATGCGGCACAAGCTGCAGAGTGAGCGTGGCTCGAAGGCTTATCATCGTGGATGGATCATAATGGGTCAGGAAGTCATCATGGATGCATTGAAGGCGATCGGAAAGAAGGTTTTTGACGACGATTCGAACGCAGTCAAATGGAACGAGCTGATATTGGTTCGCTCTAGCCCAGAGGCGAGAGCGGTATTCCGAGTGAACGGTGGGAAAAGAGACTCGATTTCAGACACAAGTTTGTTCCGACACTCATCGACTTGTTCCCTAGAAATATTATGACAGCCTGTGTAAAGGACATCTCCTGTGCTATCGTCTGCATAACAATGAATACCGCTAGTTTGCAGCATATCATTGATATGCAGAAGAAACAAGGTTGGAGCCTTTTGTTTCTTTTACGTCGGGATAATATGATATGATATAATCTATATTTATAATAAAACTGTAGAGAGGTCAATTCTGTACATTGAATATATATTCAAAATTAATATTGGAGGATGAATGGTGATCGATACTGATGCCAAAAATGCAATTAGTAATTTTTTTGTCTGTCTGTCTGTCTGTATATGCACGCATGGGTCGAAAACTACTGAAGGGATTTTAACCAAACTTGGTACGATTGTAGTCCATACTCCTGGGCAGGTTATAGGCTATATAACATAACGCTAAGACACATAGGAGCTGAGCAGTGACGATAAATTTGAAGCAAGTCGGATGAAAATGCGCTTTCGAGCTGTTATCCTCGCATACGTTGATCATACACCAAAAGTATGTATTACAAAGATGATGGTCTTCAAAAGATCTACAAAAAAGTCCTCAATATATACTATATTGAGGACTTTTTTGTCCTTTATCTTATTATTTTTTATGATTTTAGATTATACTATTTATCTTTTATAAATTAGCCACAATAATGTGTTTAATCGTGAGCATTTCTTCAAATTGTATTAAATGCATAAATATATTGTATTTCACATAGATATATCTTTATCAAACTCCCATATTCAAAAAGTACACTTTAATATCTATTTTATAAAAAAAAAATATAGAAATCGGTTTATAAACACACAAGATATAGATGAAATAAAACTTTCAAATCTCGCCGCGCCAGTATGGGTACGGCTATACGGTTGATTTTTGTTTAACGCGCAAAACGGCCATCCGCTGCATCTATAAAAAGGCGAGGGCGCTCACGCGCCGACTGAACTGTTTTAGGTAGAAGCCATCAGCTCTCCTACTTTTCCGATTTCGCATAAAGGTCTTTGGACCATAGCATAGGTCAATTAAAAAAAAAAAAAAAGGCGCCGACTTCACTCACATTGTCACTCTTAATGACTCTTAATAAGCGCGCTGCAGACTTTAAAAATACATAGATACGTAGTTTTTAGATATTTGTTTAGTGTTTTTGTTTGTTTCTCCTTCTTTTCTTTATAACTTTTTCGTAGTTTTTTTTTGCTGGTAGTAGGTACTAATTTGAATTAAAATATTGATGTATCATATGATAGGGTAGTTTCAAATAACTTTGTAACGTTAGGACTTCTGACACCTCAATCCTCCATGACCATGGTTGCTGTAAAGTATCTTAAACGTCGGACATGTAAAAATCTTACTTAATAAATGGCGATAAAATCCGTAAAAAATATTTAAATATAATAAAAATGTACTTCTAAATTAAATAAATATATTTTTTCGAAACATACTATCGTGCCTATAAGGAAATTATCGGGAAGTTAATAGTATTCTTTAAATTATAATATAAGGTGGTAAATTGGAACCATATTATTTGAAAAATAAGTTTAAAAAAAATACTTCTTACATGCGGACGAAGTCGCGGGTAAAAGCTGTGAAATAATATACGGTACTTACATAAAAAAAACAATTTTGTCTGTCTCTTTGTTCCGGTTGATCTCTAAAACGGCTAAGCCGATTTTGACGAGGCTTTCACTGGCAGATAGCTGATGTTATAAGGCGTAACGTTGGCCATAAAAATAATCATAATTAATCCGAACGGCTGTAAATCTAAATAAACGCGGGCGAAGCTGCGGGCAACAGCTAGTATGATAATATGATCTGAAGCACCCCGCGGTCTGGGTGTGGGTTTCGGAGTGAGTCTACCCAGGCGGGTATGTGCTTGCTACGCCCAAAAGGTGGTAAGGTGGACTTAGATCTCCAACTGGCAACTAAAACCCGGCGAGTGCCACCAATGCCGCCTTTGGTGAGGTACCCCGGATCTAATGAGCAAACAGTGCATCTCGACGGCTAGTCAGACCCTCAAGGGACCGACGCCACCTCCACAGAGGGGTTGTTCCGCACCACAGAATAACCCCTCCCAATGTTGGGACAGTACAATGAGGTGAGGCTCCCCCCTTGTCCCCCTGCTCTGTCTGAACCATCGTGGGGAGATAGTACTTAGCCTTGCGGAACACCAGCATTAACAGACTTGATGTCCGAGCAAGCACCGTCGACAACAACATTGATGTTCCTGTCTGCCACAAAACTGGTGATCCATTTACATCATTTCTCGGGAAGCCCATAGGATGGTAGCTTTGTTAGAAGTGCTTATTATGCCACACCCGATCAAAGGCGTTCGCTACGACCAAGCTAACCCGCCAGCGCTTCCCCTTTGCTCTCAACCACCTTCGCTCATCGCTGTGTTAAGAATAACACATAGTTATATAAGTATTGTATGTATATTGTATAATAGTTATATATAACAAACAGATAAATACATAGTTTTACTATACTGAAACAATACTCATTGCTTAATATTTAACTTGACTATAATATAATAAAACAGCAACAACTTCAAATTGTGGTACAATAATACACAATAAAATTTATGTAAAACTGAAATAACTCGCAATTTTACCAGAAAAGGAATAACACCTTTTTATAGTAGACTGAAATAAGTCTACAACCATACACTTTTTGAACAAATTAAAATATATTAAAACAAATCTTAATACTAATATACAGATTTATTTAGATTTATTGTGCTTTTCTCTAATTTTGTCTAGCTCTTAGCTTGACCAACGCCGGCGCAATACTGAATTCGTTCACTTTATTAGTATTAATTTTTTTGCGAGCGTTTGTCAAAAAGAGAACTACGATCTTCTATCTCCGTCATTTTCATCGTATCGAGACGGCTGTTGGATTGAACGTATTCTCCTTGCGAAGTTATTTCACTTTACGGTGTTAACTCAAAAAAACCCAAATTTTGAGTTAATTCTTTATTTGATTAAAGGTGCGATGTATTTAATTATAATAAAGGAACAAGTGTCATAAGAATGGCTAAATTGTACAGTTATTATTATTATTATTCTTGAAATGTCTCCCTTGCGGAGTTGCCAATATCAGTAAATTGTCCAGTATAAATTATAATGAAAATTGCATTGGGACTCATTTTTGACGATTTTTAAACTTCAAATAAAGAAAAGAAAAGATATGGGGGCGTCAAAGTGCAAGTCGACGGCTTTACTGCAGGAATAAGGATGTTGACAGTATTCATATAAAAATATAATTTTGATGTTAATTGGTAGTTTCTATGATAGAATTCTGAAAAAATACAATATTTTCCCTTATTTTTATTTGATTAAATTAATATTTAATAAATAAAATGTAACAAAATTTAAAATAGGTCACGTGATAATAAACGGAAATGACGACACCTGTTCCTATTTAGCGGAAGCGGAAGAATATTGACGTACTTTTATACACCATTTTCCGTACGCAGTACATATTGTAAAAACTAATTTTCAGGCGTTTTGACAGTGTACACACTTTTAAGTTTTATAATTGTTGTACGGTGCCACATAGGCACCGTACAACAATTATAAAACTTAACCACCTCCCAAAAATTCTTTCTATGTTCGTTCTATGTTCGTCTGTATGAATCTTTTTTTCTGTATGTACATCGATATTTATCGCCAATTGTGAACCGATTTTGATGATCCTTTTGACGTGACAACGTCTTATAATTCGATGGAGCCGGCTGCAAGAACGAAAAAACATGACGTACCTATGCGATAACGTATGCGGCGTTACCTCGCTCTGAGGCGTTCCATTTTCTTATGACGTTGTCACGTTCAACTATCGTCAGTAAACCGACTTTACAGACAACCGATTTTTTTTGTTGAAATAGAGATATTCTTTTGTTTAGGCTTGATTGATTTGTATTTATTAGAACTTTACACCTAGATGACTGTCATTTGGGGTCAGGTGATGAAGACGAGGGACAGTTCAGGGAACTCCTCAACGGCTTGATTGATTTGTATTTATTAGATTATATATATATATATTATAAGTTCTTATAGTAGGTACCTTGCGTTTGCACTTAAGACATGTATACTGATTCTAACTTTGCAAAGATGGCACTTGCCATTACAGGTCTAATGATGGAGACCGTAGACAGTCAAGGGAATTTCTCAACGATTTACAGCAGTTACCTTTTGTTAGGCTTACTTAATACTAGTTTATATGTTTCAGTATGCCAAAATAAAAATGTTCGCTAAAAACTTATCAAAAAACTTTTTAAAATTCAAATTGTATTGCGCTAAAAAGGGTAAAATAAATTAATTAAAAAAAATTACCAACTTTAAAACCAAAATAGGCACTCAAAAGCGAAAAACTGTTTTTGTAGTCGGTGCAAGCCAATCCAAGTAGCACACATCAGGTAGTAGATAGGTACTTTTTGGTACTTACTATCTATCTACTTGTCTGTCTGTCTGTCTGTCTGTTCCGGCTAATCTTTGAAACGGCTGGGCCGATTTTGATGGGACTTTCATTGGCATAAAGCTGATGCTATATAGAAGAAACATAAAGATAATCATCATCAATCCGGGTACGGCTGTAAATCTAAATTAACGCGGGCGAAGCTGCGGGCAACAGCTATTTTACATATAATTTATGTAAGCGGGAATCGACAAAACTGCGAGTAAACTTTAATTGTCGTTGTCTGTATTTTCAGAGCAACACAATAAATTAGTTTTATATTGCTCCTTAATTACCACAATTGTAATATAATATGTAATATTCAATAAACATGAATGAAAAGGTGTTTTTTTTGCTGAAACACGTTCTGTTTGGTCTTAATTTTTTTTGTTTTGTCACCTCATTTCCTGGTAAAACCTGATCGTAAAAATATAAGGTCAGCTAAAATCCTAGCGTAATTAATGTTAAATACTCAATATCAAATCAAATAATTGTTCTTTGTTAAAAATTAAACCACGGTGAAAACCTTTGTAGTATTGTCTGCGTGTCTAAACATGTTTTGGTCTTTAATTATATAATGTCTTTGGTATATTGTTTTATATAGGTACTTGAACTTTACTAATTGGGTAATAAAATTGCATCTTACAGATTGGAAACATCATCAAATAAAGGTAAATTTAAAAAATTGTGGCCGTGCTGGCCAAGGAATTGGCCCGCCTCGACCTATCCAGCGATGTGGGCCAGCACGGTGTCCCGATTTGACCCCGTGTGATTTTTATCTTTGGGGTCATATGAAGGCTTTGGTGTATACTACACCCATAACTACTGTAGAGGAGCTCAGAAGCCGCATAAGAAATGCAGCAGAAGAAAACTAGTCTTACTACCAGAATAATCAAAACAGAGGTACGGAGAAGACTACGGGCCTGTATCAGAAACAGAGGTTCACATTTTGAACAAGACCTAAAGTAGAATATTTATTATTAAATTTAATTAAACATTGATGTTTTTTAAACACAATAAACGTAATTAAATTCAAGTTTTTCCTTTTATTTTAACCTTATCGCAAATAAATCGATTTAGACATTATTTCATTTTACTTCTATGTTTTGCACCTTTCTGGAAAGCTAATGAGATAAGGAAGTTATTTAGAATATTTGTACGCATTGTATCATACATTTTTTTAAAGAAAATCACCTGTTTCATGAAAGAAAATTCTGTTTCATGTCTCATAATGAAAAATTCTCGCTTAGTTTGTCCCTATTTATTCCTTAAAAATATTATTTGACTCATGGACGGTTAAAATACATAAAAAAAAATCACTAAAAAGACAAACATTTTTAAAAATACGTCATGTCGAAGTCAAAAAGTCGAAAATAAAGAATTTTTTTTTGAAATTTCAATAACTTTGTAAATATCAACTTTCGGATATATGCATGAAAAATATTACTGTAAATGAGGTCTACTTTCTGTCTTTCAAAGGAATGTATCGAATTTCAGGTCACCCTGTATAATCATTTTTATATTTGTTCACACAAAAACTGCTTTTAGATTTACTTACGTTCCAGAAGAAACGGGACAACTGTTTTACCGATCGCAGTACTTTTTTGTCGGTGAAGCTATTTTGGATAATCACCCAAATTTTAATAATATAATCTGTAGCGGTTTGTTTATGAGATATCATTAGCAAAATGTTTTAATGTTCTGACTTTACGACTCACGAGGCACCTAGGTATACTTTTATTGATCTGTATGGGTTTCATCTTGACTTTTTTGACGACCATTTGACGACCTCTGTGGCTCAGTGGTAAGCGCGTTGGCGCTCAAGCCGGAGGTTGCGGGTTCGAATCCCGCCAGGGAAAAAATATTTTCTGTGTTCCTGGGTCATGGATGTGTATTAAATATGTGTATTATATAATATAAATCTTAAATATATGTATAGTATAAAAGTATTAAATATATTTCCGTTGCCTGGTACCCGTAACACAAGTTCCTCGAGAACTTACCACGGGACCAGATTGACGTGGTGTGAATGCGTCCATAGATATTATTATTATTATTATCTATTATCAATTCTTGTTAAAAAGTTAAACGGCTATAAAGTGTATATTTTAGCTTTAAAATAATGTCCAAATATAAATATAGTCATAAACAGCATAATATTATGTGCTTGCAAAGTCTTTGCAAAAAGCTAATAACAAGCTCCACCGCGGCGCACGAGAGGCTATGCACGCTGCGCAAGTTTCGCTTTGCAAGATAATATTGTATGTGATTGTTTTCTCTGCGACTTACGGACATAATTCGCATTGACATATTTACATTAGCCTCTGCGTGCGACGCGGTGAAGCCGCGTCTTAACACAAACATAATAATAATATTATGCAGATATAATATCATTTTAAAATATCACACTCTGTAGGAGTAGGAAACAAAGTATAAGAGTAAGTTAATTTATGGTGTTTTATTTGGGAACTATAATTAACTAATTAGCAAATAGACAAGCGCGAGACTGACTCTACATGCGCTGAGGGTTTATTTATTTATTTATTTATTTGGAGAACGGTACAGAAACAATTACAGGATTAACAGCGTAGCAAAAAACAGAAAAATAGGTACAAATTGTTCCCTCTATGTCTCACTAAGAACATATTGTGATTAAGATTTCACACCAAGGACAACAAGCTGATCACTTATTGCTATACAATATAATCTAGAGTTAATGGAAACACAGCAATGACAATATCTAAACAAATAGTTTCATGATTTTAGTTTTAAAAAGATGCCGGGAGTATGAAAACATCTATTTCATTAAATAAACAATTGTGCAGGGCACACATTCTGTGAAGTGGCGCGCGTTGACCTATATTTGTTCTAGTTATTTATATATGGAAAAGGTTTTTAGACCGAGTTGGTTTAGCTGGTGCTCGAAAATACAGTTCTGCAAGAAGTTGTGGCGCATTTATTTCACCTGTACAAATATTTCTAAGGGTAAGAGCATGAGCTATCGAACATCTATCGTTAAGCGAAGTCATACTATACCTATCTAATAATTCATCATAAGAGCAAATTGGGGAATGAATACGATAATTTAGGATACGTAAAAACCTTTTTTGTATAATTTCTAGGCCTTTTTTGTATATATCGTAGAAAGGGTTCCATATTGGGGACTAACAGGTACTCAAGTTGTGAGCGCACTAAACTTTTGTAAAGACAAATAAAAGTGTCTTTTCGCTTAAAGGATTTCGTGATTCGGCAGATAAAACCTAGCATGCGGTAAGATTTTTTAATTATATGATCAATGTGTGTATCAAGTGTAAGCTTTGTATCTAGATAAACACCTAAGTCACGAATCAATGTTTCAGTATCCAGTGTATGATCCCCTAGCGAAAAATTGGATGGTATTATGTTTTTGTTTCTTGAAAAACGAATATGTTTTCACTTGTTAAAGGCTAGATATAGTTTATTGGCCTTACAGTATTCATGTAGCCTATCCAAGTCTTCCTGCATCAAACCGATATCATTATCGTTTTTCACGGTTAAGTAAACTTTAAAATCGTCTGCGTATAAAAGAAAATTTGAGTACTTAAAACAAGGCAAGATATCATTAATGAATAAAGTGAATAGTAATGGGCCCAATATTGATCCCTGTGGGACACCGGATGTCACAAGTGTGGGGGAAGATGCATATCCATTCATTTTTTTTTCGGAGGGATCTATGCTAATGGCCCGAAGGCCCTAATACTTCATCGGATTAGTGTGAGCCCATTCGGCTCACTTTTGATTTATAAAGTGGGGGGTTGCCCCCCGCCTACCGTGCAGTCTGCGACCACACGGCCTCCTGGCGTCGGTTGTGATATCCATTCATGACGACAACCTGCGTACGATTTTCCAAGTATGAAGAGAGCCAGCGAAGGAGATTACCTTTAATGCTTTTGTACGATAACTTTCTTAGGAGCAGGAGATGATCCACTTTGTCAAACGCTTTTTTGAAATCAGTGTATATAGCTTCAATTTGGCCCTTCTTGTCTAAACTTTTAAACATATAATGAAGGTTAAATAAGGTTCCGAATAAACGTGGTTTTTATGTAATATATCAACAAATTCACGATTTTCAGATTTTGACCTTTACATAAGTTGTAAGATCTAGCTAGCTAATAGCTTCTTACCATTCATGATTTTATATCAATGGCAAATTCCCCATTGGTTTTGCATTGAAAGATCGGTTTTTTTTCATAACCTTGCGATCACCTATAAGAGATCACAATTTCATGAAAAAAAAACGACTATGCATACATACCATTATAGGTTTATTGTAATTATAAAATTAAATATTTATTATTTATAGCACATTAATAAATAAATTAAATTTTTACAGTCCAGGTCTAATAATTCAGGTAAAAGTCCTTAATAAACTTCTTAAAAGTGTCAATAGTTTTAGCCTTCCTAATACTATATGGCAAAGCTTAACTATAAAAGAGCAGTTGTAGAATTCAGTATGATGGATGGGTATATGCAGAGTAGTTGTGTCATTCGAGCGCAGTGCCTTGGCAGAATTACGCACTATGAACTTTTCTCTTAGGTATTCTGGGGCCCGGGGATTTAATTTTAATTTGCTCAGTAAGGTCAGGATAGCACCCGTCAGCATAGTCAAGATAAGAAAGGAAAAGAGATTCCGCAAGCGCAATTTTCGTAGAAGTGTACGTAGCATGTATTGTAGCCGTCTTAACTAATGCCAAGTTGAAAATATTTTTCTACTCACTTCTTTAATCTCCATTGTCCAGTTCATATTCTCGTCCATGTAAACGCCAAGATTTTTAACGCATTTACTGTAAGGTAAAGTAGTGTTGTTGATGAGCACTGGCGGTAAAGAAACCCAGTCAATCCTTAAAATAAGAGCCCGACTGCCCAATACTATAATTTGTGATTTCACTGGATTTAATTTCAGACCATAACAGCGACTGTATCTGTTCCATACAGATACAGCAGCAAGATCTTTATTCATTATACATAGGCTGCACTAAAAGTATCGGGAATGGAATATTCCCACTGTTCCTGTCATATTAAAATCTTTTTAATTGAAAACTCCTTGGTTTTAAAAATCGAATACCATTTATTTATTTAAAAAAAGATTCTCGGTCTCGTCACAAGGTCTTGTCAAACTTGTTTACAAGTTGAGAAAATGGAATTGACTCGAGAAAATTCTAGAGCGATGATTTATTATGACTTTCGAAGTGGTTTAACACAAAAACAGTGTGTTGACCCGATGATTTCTGCATTAGGTGATGAAGCCCCATCCAAAACCACAATTTATCGCTGGTTTCCTGAATTTCAACGTGAACGTGTCAAGCTCAGTGATGATCCCCGTCAAGGTCATCCAAAAACTGCAGTCACCCAAGAAAACGTTGATGCTGTGCGTTAGCTGATTGAGGAAGATCGACATGTGACATACCGCGAAATTCAGGCAACTTTAGACATTGGCATGAGTCAAATACAAATAATCTTGCACGAACAATTAGGTGTAAAAAAGTTGTTTTCCCGATATATACCGCGTTTGCTCTGTGAAGAGCAAAAAGCGGCTCGCGTTACTTGCAGTGCGTCAGAACTCTCGAAAGATTCCACGCAGGATCCTCAAATGCTGTATACAACATCGTATCAGGTGACGAATCCTGGATATACGCACACGAACCCGAAACAAAAAACCAGTCACGAGTTTGGGTGTTCGAAAATGAGTTAAAGCCAACAAAAATTGTTCGTTCACGGAGTGTTGCAAAAAAATGGTGGCCACGTTTGTCTCCAAAACCGGCCATGTTGCGACTATTCCTCTTGAGGGACAATGAACGGTTAATACAGAATGGTATGCTAGCATTTGTTTGCCACAGGTCGTTTCTGAACTCCGTAAAGAGAACTGCAACCGCCGCATCATCCTCCATCACGACAATGCGAGTTCTCATACCGCGCACAGAACAAAAGAGATTTTAGAGCAAGAAAACATAGAATTATTAGACCATCCGCCGTACAGCCCCGACCTAAGCCCTAATGATTTCTATACTTTCCCGAAAATAAAGAATAAATTGCGTGGTCAGAGATTTTCATCGCCTGAAGAAGCTGTGGACGCCTACAAAACGGCCATTTTGGAGACCCCAACTTCCGATGGAATGGTTATTATGGAAAAATGTGTCAAATTTCGCGGAGAATACTTCGAAAAGCAATAAATACATTTTTAAATAGTAATGTTGTGTCACTTCCTTGATTACCGAAATTTTCAGTGCCGCCTTCGTACATACTGAGCTGAGACTGAGCATAGATCTGCCAGTCATCTGCATACAAATGGTAGAAAGAAGAAATGTTATTTGTGATATTATTAATGAATATGCCAAAACATAGTGGTAGTGCGGGGCAGGAAGTGCTTTTAAAATCGCACTGTTGTGAATTTCCGGATATTGACGTGGCGTGGGCGGAATTTTATATTTTGACGCGATGTCTCTCATGTGAAATTCTGCTGCAGGTATTACTCCGAACACTCCCCGTCATTGATGCGGAAGATGATGCCGAGTAATCCAACATTTCTACCGCATCGCAAGAGGATCAATGCGATCGGGAAGATGCTGTCCATCGACGAATCGTGCAGCCCGGCGTTGAACGCGGTCAAATTGGAGGAACTGGTATTGGGGAGCTCCATGTGACCATGTGATGACCGCATTCCATGTGAAGTCAATAATGTAAAGATTTGTTCCATCAATTTGATGATTTCGCGGTAGTTAGTAGATTCAATTGACGTTCGATAATAATTCATTTAAATTTAAAAGTCGTGAAACAGAGGAGTCTCCAAATATTCAAACGAATCTCAAATTTAAGACGTACTTAAACTCATGCTACGACGTGTCAGATTCAAAGAAAAAAAGTGGGACGACATGAGTTTAAGTACGTCTTAAATTTGAGATTCGTTTGAGTATTTGGGGGTAGGTCTGTTAAAACTTCGTAGTGATTGGTAAGTGTTGATGTAATGAGAACAAAACATGCGAAACAATGCGATACCTATATTTATATGGCAATAGCCGCTGCCATAGGTTCGCCCGCGTTAACTTAGATTTGTAAATCATTATCAATAATTTTTATAGCCTTTTTTTTCTTTAACGCGGGGAAATGCTCTGAGGCATCCCGCGGGGGAGTGGGTCTCCCCACGTGGGTATGTGGGACTCGCTGCGCCCGACAGCTGGTAAATGGAAGCAGCTCTACCCACTAAAACCCGGCGAGTGCCACCAATGCCGCCTTTGGTGAGGTGCCCCGGATCTAGAAAACAAACAGGGCACCTCGATGGCTAGTCAGTCCCGCAAGGGACCGACGCCACCTCCACACAGGGGTTGTCCCGCACCACAGAACAACCCCTCCCAACGTCGGGACAGTACAATGGGGTGAGGTTCCCATCCTCACCCCTTGCCCGCTGCTCTTCTGTCCCCTCTTCTTATAAGAGGGGTACAAAGAGCCCCCTCGGCCCAATAGCTTCGCCCAAGGTGCACCGCTCACCCTAGGTTACTCTGAGTCCACCGCCACGACAAGGCCTGAACCATGGTGGGGATTTTTATAGCCTAAGTTATTCCTGTTTAACATAAGATTAAGAAAAGACAGTCGGTGAAAGTCCCGCAGAAATCGGCCCAGCCGCATCAGAGATTAGCTGGAACAAAATATAACAAATAGCAATTAGTTAAAAAGTTATCCGTTATCTGTTATCCGTTATCAGTTATCCGTTATCAGTTATTCGTTATCCGTTATATCTGTTACCTGCTATCTGCTATCTGCTATCTGTTATCTGTTATCTGCTACTGATTACGGAAAGCGGATAGCGGATAACAGATAGCGGATAGTGGATTACGGATAGCGGATAACAGATAGCGGATTACCGATAGCCGATAACAGATAACCGACAACAGATGTCAGATAACAGATAGCGGATAACAGATAGCGGATAACCGACAACAGATAACCGACAACAGATAACAGATAACTGACAACAGATAGCGGATAACAGATAACAGATAGCGGATTACGGATAGCGGATTACGGATAGCGGATAACAGATAGTGGATAGCGGATTACCAACAACAGATACCAGATTACCAACAACATATAGCAGATAGCAGATAGCAGATAGCAGGTAACAGATATAACGGATAACGAATAACTGATAACGGATAACGGATAACGGATAACTGATAACGGATAACAGATAACGGATAACTTTTTAACTAATTGCTATTTGTTATATTTTGTTCCAGCTAATCTCTGAAGCGGCTGGGCCGATTTCTGCGGGACTTTCACTGACTGTCTTTTCTTAATCTTATGTTAAACAGGAATAACTTAGGCTATAAAAATCCCCACCATGGTTCAGGCCTTGTCGTGGCGGTGGACTCAGAGTAACCTAGGGTGAGCGGTGCACCTTGGGCGAAGCTATTGGGCCGAGGGGGCTCTTTGTACCCCTCTTATAAGAAGAGGGGACAGAAGAGCAGCGGGCAAGGGGTGAGGATGGGAACCTCACCCCATTGTACTGTCCCGACGTTGGGAGGGGTTGTTCTGTGGTGCGGGACAACCCCTGTGTGGAGGTGGCGTCGGTCCCTTGCGGGACTGACTAGCCATCGAGGTGCCCTGTTTGTTTTCTAGATCCGGGGCACCTCACCAAAGGCGGTATTGGTGGCACTCGCCGGGTTTTAGTGGGTAGAGCTGCGTCCATTTACCAGCTGTCGGGCGCAGCGAGTCCCACATACCCACGTAGGGAGACCCACTCCCCCGCGGGATGCCTCAGAGCATTTCCCCGCGTTAAAGAAAAAAAAGGCTATAAAAATTATTGATAATGATTTACAAATCTAAGTTAACGCGGGCGAACCTATGGCAGCGGCTATTGCCATATAAATATAGGTATCGCATTGTTTCGCATGTTTTGTTCTCAGTACATCAACACTTACCAATCACTACGAAGTTTTAACAGACCTACCCCCAAATACTCAAACGAATCTCAAATTTAAGACGTACTTAAACTCATGTCGTCCCTCTTTTTTTCTTTGAATCTGACACGTCGTAGCATGAGTTTAAGTACGTCTTAAATTTGAGATTCGTTTGAATATTTGGAGACTCCTCTGTTTCACGACTTTTAAATTTAAATGAATTATTATCGAACGTCAATTGAATCTACTAACTACCGCGAAATCATCAAATTGATGGAACAAATCTTTACATTATTGACTTCACATGGAATGCGGTCATCACATGGTCACATGGAGCTCCCCAATACCAGTTCCTCCAATTTGACCGCGTTCAACGCCGGTTTGCATGATGTCAGATAACAGATAGCGGATAACAGATAACGGATAACAGATAGCGGATCTGCTATCTGCTATCCGTTATCCGTAATCTGTTATCCGTTATATCCGTTATCCGCTATCCGCTATCTGCTATCTACTATCCGCTATCCGCTATCTGTTATCCGTTATCTGTTATCTGACATCTGTTGTCGGTTATCTGTAATCTGTTATCCGTTATATCCGTTATCCGCTATCTGCTATCTGCTATCTACTATTCGCTATCCGTAATCCGCTATCTGTTATCTGTTATCCGCTATCTGTTGTCAGTTATCTGTTATCTGTTGTCGGTTATCTGTTGTCGGTTATCCGCTATCTGTTATCCGCTATCTGTTATCTGACATCTGTTGTCGGTTATCCGCTATCTGTAATCCGTTATCTGTTATCTGTTATCCGTTATATCCGTTATATCCGTTACCCGATATCTGCTACTGCTATCTGCTATCTGCTATCTGCTATCTGCTGTCTGCTATCCGTTACCCGTTATCTGTAATATCTGCTATCTGCTTCTGATATCCGCTATCCGCTATCCGCTATCCGCTATCCGCTATCTGTTATCCGTTATCCGTTATATCTGTTATCTGTTATCTGCTATCTGTTACCGGTTATCTGTAATATCTGTTATCCGCTATCCGTTATCCGCTATCTGCTATCCGCTATCCGCTACCCGCTATCCGCTATCCGCTATCCGCTATCCGCTATCCGATATCTGCTATCTGCTATCCGCTATCCGCTATCCGCTATCCGCTATCCGCTATCCGCTATCCGCTATCCGCTATCCGCTATCCGCTATCCGCTATCCGCTATCTGTTATACGTTATCCGTTATATCTGTTATCTGTTATCTGCTATCTGTTACCGGTTATCTGTAATATCTGCTATCTGCTATCCGCTATCCGCTATCCGCTATCCACTATCCACTATCCGCTATCCGTTATCCGTTATATCTGTTATCCGTTATCTGTTATCTGTTATCTGTTATCTGCTATCTGTTATCTGTTATCTGTTATCTGTTACCTGTTATCTGTTACCTGTTATCTGTTACCTGTTACCTGTTATCTGATATCTGTTATCTGTTATCTGTTATCTGTTATCTGTTATCTGTTATCTGTTATCTGTTATCTGTTATCTGTTATCTGTTATCTGTTATCTGTTATCTGCTATCTGTTATCTGTTACCTGTTATCCGTTATCCGTTTTTGTAGAGCTGCATCCGTTTAACAGATTTCGGGCGCAGCGAGTCCCACATACCCGCGTGGGGAGACCCACTCCCCCATGGGATGCCTCAGAGCATTTCCCGGCGTTAAAGAAAAAAAAAAGCTTTTACATTACCGCTTTTTTTTAATGCTTTCAGTTGGCAATTTTTTAAAGCATAAAGGTTTTAACCGCGTACTTTCCATTCCCGTGGGATAAATTATATGTTATTCTGATGTGTAAGCTATGTCATTGTAAATTTTCATCAAAATGAATCAGTCGTTCAAGTCAATCAAATCAAGTACCTAGTTTTTCGCGAATACATACATTATATACAATACAATACATTCTTACAAACTTTCACGTTTATAATAGGTATTAGTAAGGATATTAAAAAAACTTGGCCGGATTTAAGTAAGCTTCGAGTGACGACTCACTGCTGCTCATCAACATCATCATCATCTTCATCAGCCTCTATCCGTCCACTGCTGAACATAGGCCTCCCTCAATGAACGCCAAGACGGCCGATCCCTTATTGCCAATCGCATCCTACACGGACCGGCTACTGCATGGAGATCGTCTTCCTACCTGGTGAATGGTCGACCAACACTTCGTTCGTCCATTTAATCGCGGCCTCCACTCTTGAAGTCTTGAACCTTATTGGCCCAGCGGCCATTCGTTCTTCTGAGTGTGTGACCAGCCCACCCTGCTACTTTAACGAGCCTATTATATATAAATAATGCTCAGTAATCAAAATTCTGTACAATAACTTAAATCTAGTCAAGTTTAATTGAAACTGTAAATGACTTCTAATGCATTTTTATATTACCTAGCTGGTAGGTTTTTGCTTAAAGATTTTACGTGCTATTGTTACAGATTTTTTTTCATATTTTTTATTTTATAGAAGATTTTTCACGTTCACCTAATGTTAAGTGGGAAGCGATACCCACAGACACCCGCTACACCATAGGATTAGCAGGTGCGTTGCCGGCCTTTCAAAATATGTATATGAGTATGGTCTTTTCTTTGTTCGGAAACACCGTACATGGCAGCTGATTCCAGATAGTCGTCGTGCGTGGTAGGACATGCCGTAAAAAATTAGTTGTTGTGGATTTCCGAACATCGAGATGGTGTGAGTGAAATTTGGAATTTTTACGCTATGTCCGGTGGTGAAATTCTGTTCTGAACAATTCTTCAGAACACTCCCCTTGGTAGATGCGATATAAAATGTAGAGCGATCCGACATCTCTACGCAGCGCCAAGGAATCAAGCCGACTGGAGAGAACCTGTGGAGAGAACCTTGCTATCTACGATTCGAGCCGTTCGGCGTTGAACGCGGTCAAATGAAAGGAGCTGATATTGGGGCGCTCCAGCCCAGAGGTGAGAGCAGTATTCCATGTCAGACCAAATCTGCGCCTTGATAATTGTAGGCGGCGTGAAGGCATGAAATACTGCTTTGCCCTACTGAGCATACCGAGTTTCTTAGAGATTAGTTTATCATATGAAATGCAAATGACCACGAAATTGCACATCGCTTCATATGTCGAAGTTGAGTACAATATACATTGAAGTTGCAGCATTATTTTATGTTACAAATGTCTTTCACGCTATAACAATATTTTTTACAATCCATTCGTATATTTTCAATTCTCAAACTCAAACCTGCTACCTCCGCGTGTGACCAGACGTCAGTTGTACAATTTAACGTAGGTTTTCCTCTACGAACGCTTAATCTCGTCCTGCAATTTTCCACAATCAACTTGAGGTGACCCCGTGGACAAAGCGATCGAGTGGATTCTTCGAGGAGGTCAAGGCTGTTTTCCCAAGTACTGGTGAGAGGATGTGCCCGTCGTGGGTATACCTTCAAATTTTGCTGAGTTTTAGAAAGGGCAGGTCAGTGTCTGGCACCGAGACTTAGCATCCTACGTCTCAGGATGGCCAACTCACTAATGAGTTGCCTGGGTTATCTGCAACTGGTTTACGTACATGGGCGACACTGGCCACTTATCATTTGCCTTTCCAATTCCAAAAAAGCGTCCTTTTCCAGCCTTAACGATTTATGACCCAAATCTTCGAAGCGTGCGATAGTTGTCTAGGTGTTTAAATATTAAGGTCATTCATTATAGCAAAAATATACCTAATGTACTAGCTGTTGCATGCAGCTTCGCCCGCGTTAACTTACCTGCTATTTGACTAATAGCAGGTAAGTTAACAGCGTGATTTTATATAGCCTATAGCCTTCCTCGATAAATGGGCTATCTAACGCTGAAAGAATTTTTCAAATCGGACCAGCAGTTCCTTAGATTAGCGCGTTCAAACAAACAAACTCTTCAGCTTTATATTATTAGTATAGATATTGGTCAAAGTCAAAATCTTAATAACAACGAACATAACAAATTAAATACGGTCAATAATAATTTAAGGCAGTTCCCATATTCACGTTATCGTCATAATATCATCAGCCTTTGTCCGTCCACTCCTGTTCATGTGTGTTCATGAAGGATGCCTTTCAGCCAATATATGCCGCGTCTTTATTAATATCTAATGTGATGTCTTGAAATGGGTTTTTCTAAATTTCTACGCGCACCTGAACACGTGAACATCGCTTGCTCACCGGGGAAGGGAACATCGTGAATAAACCAACATGCTTGATGAGATTAAAAGTCTTTGAAGATGTGTGAACCAACCCGCAATGAGCCAGCGCATCGGTGAACTATGGCCTAAAACCTCCCCGACTAATTTTGAGGAGGAGACCCGTGCTCAGCAGTGGGACATAATATTATAAGGGTTGATATTATTATATTATAATGTTAAGTAGTCACCATCACCCGTGAACCTAAGCGGGTAAATCGGGACTTGTAATCGTGTCAGGCGGTACCACCCCGTGATACCATCCTGTTTTACCAGGTTTTAGTGGAACTGATTACACTGCCTATCCCTTCTACCCGAAAAAAAAGTCCGGATAATTTCCAGAAGAAATAAAAAAGATGCTAATTAGTTTTTCGTCGGCATAAGCTCCATACATAAACATCCCTATTATTAAATCTGTAGCTAGTTCAAATTTCACAGAAAGTGTCTATTCTACGAGGGAGAACTTATAACTTAAACCATAAAGGAGGTTTTTAAAAATAAAAATAAATGTTTAAGGGGGAGCCGACAAGTATAAATAAATCTGTCAGTACACCTGTTTACAATCTGGTGTAACAACACTAGCGAATAATTTTGAAAACAAAAATCGATTCAGTGCATCCCTTCAAAGGTCAGCGTAGATTGGTTCACACTGTAGTTCTGTAGTGAGCGGGTATTTAAAAGGTCTTTCGACCTTCGTGAGTCAGTAGGCGTGCAGTTGGGCGTCGCTGCGTTCGTCCGATAGTAAAGTATACCCGTATAGTTACTATTGTGTGTGTTTGTGCTGTGATACTGTGATATTATTTTTAAGGTATGTGCAAATTAAAAAAAAATATTAGTATAATCTAATATATAAAATTTCCATGTCACAATGTTAGTTACCGTACTCCTCCAAAACGGCTTTACCGATTTTTACCAAATGTTATATGCGTATTCAGTAGGTCTGAGAATCGGCTACTATCTATTTTTCATACCCCTAAGTGATAAGGGAGGTCAACCCCTCAAATTTTAAAAGTTAACGCGGGCGAAGCTGCGGGCAACAGCTAGTATTAATATATAAAATAAAATCTTGATTGAAGGAGGCTCATTAATAGAAATTGAAAACTAGAAGTAGCCCAGTAGTTGACGGGGACGGGTTGTTGATGATGATCATTATTATAACCTAACACTACATATCTAATGAGCTTGTCGATCTTGATAAAATATAGTATAACTATTTATGTTAAAATATAATAACAATTAGTATTATTTACATATAAGAATCCACAAAAATATAAAACTTAACTTAACTTAACAAATACTCTCATCTAAATACAACTAAACTAAGGTTTAGCCAATCGTAGCCATCGCTACTCTACATAATTTATGTAGAGTGGCGATAGCAACGCTTAGTTTAAGCTTGGTTTAAGCCGACGTTTAGGTACTTACTTTACAACGCCACTAGTTGTTTTACTCCTTGAAATTCGAGCTCACATTCACTGTGTTTATTAATGTTTTTGCCTGAACTTCACACGTTGTAAAGTATCATATACGTCGACATGTAAAAAACTTAATAAACCGCGTAAAATCCGTATCATCATCATCATCATCATCATCATCATCATCATCATCATCATCATCGGGTGCCATCTTTATATTTGACTGGCCTGTTAGTCTAGTGTTTAGTGACCCTGACTGCTAAACCAGAAGATCGTGAGTTCGATCCCCACCCAGGACAAATGTTTGTGTGATGAGCATGTTCATTTGTTCTGTGTCTGTGTGTAATTTATTTATAATAATATGTATTTATAACTATAGTTTAAAGTAAACAAAATTTCCATGTTTTTAATTTAATATCATGTTAATTATAATTAATCAAATTTGCGTAAACAATTACAATAAAAGAGTTTGTCTATCATTATAATCTCTAAGCAATATAATCTGCAACAGGCGAGGTCACAGACATCCTCCTACCACCCCCTTTCATCTACCAGGTGTCTCGCAATCATGTAATCAATCACCACGCCTTGGCCTCAGTTGTATTTGCGAGGCTATTTAGGTGTTACTACATCTCCCAGGTGTAAAGTATAGCTGCAGTCTGTAGAAGGGTGTGATGCAAAGTTGATGACAGATGCGGGACCTCGATTATAGTGGCTGATGGCGTCCGCGTGGCTTTTGGGTTTCTTAGTCAGAGTCAAAGTCAAGTATCACACAACCAGTTTCCACCTGGTTTTGGTATGCGTAAAAAAATCTACCCAAGAAGAAAGTGGTTATAAAGTAGCACGACTTCCAGTCGCATCACTCACAAGTTGGTGAAAATAATGACGATGAAAAAGTGTTCTCGTGAATCTTTACTAAGACCCATAAGATATATGAGGTGACTAGCTATTACCAGCGTTTACTTGGGTTTACTTAGACATGATAATTATCTTTTTATCTTATGTTTCAACTCTCAAGTGATAACTTAGTATACTGGTTCAAGCCGTGTCGTGGCGGTGGAGCTCAGTAGCCTAAGGTAAACCTTGGGCAATGCTAATTGAACCGAGGGAGCTGCTCTTTGTACCCCTCTTATAAACAGAGGAGACAAAAGATTAGGGGGACAAGAGGCGAGGATAGGAACTTCACCCCATTGCACTGTCTCGACGTTGAAAGGGGTTGTTTTGTGGTGCGGGACAACCCCTCTGTGGAGTTGGCGTCAGTTCCTTGTGGGACTGAATAGCCGTCAAGGTGCCATTTAACTCAATACGTCCGGGCACTTCACAAAACGCGGCAGTGGTGGCACTCGCCGGGTAGGTAGAGTTGCGTCCACCTAAACATCTTTCGGGCGCAACGTGTCCCACATACCCGCTTGGGGAGTCCCCATCCCCCACGGGATGCCTCAGAGCATTTCCCGGCGTAAATGAAAAAAAAAGTATTATACTGGTGCAGGAATTTTTACGATCAGAATCAGAATTATTTTTATTATGTTATAAGGAGGCAACCGGGCAGTTGAAGCCTTATGGTGATTACCGACGCCCATAGACAACCGCACAACCAAAAGTTATGAAGATGCGTTGCCCTTCTTTTTCCTATCCCGCCAATGGGCCACCGGAAACACACAAACCGCACGAAACGCGACATCATAGCAGTCACTTGTCAGAATGGCACTACCAAAAATTTCGCATATTACTACATCCAAACGTACAAACATTACTTTTTTATTATATTATTAGTACCAGCGGACCAGACACTCATCCTGGACGAAAAAAATTGTAGTGAACCTAATTATATGAATTTAATAGTAAATATGTACATGAAAATCATGCTCAGTACATTATGTTACGCTTCCAGAGTCAAGTTACTATGTAAGACTAGCTATGTAAGTTATGTAAGATATTTATTTATTACCCATATTAGCGGTGCAATGTCGCAACAAACTTTATTAGTAAATAGTTACCAATACTTATAGTTTTGAAAACCAGTTCAAATGTACCTGCACCCAGTTATATCAATTAACTTTGTCTTGGGAATAAGGTGTTCGCTCGAGGCACTTGATTTATACTATGATAATGGTGCGGGACAAAATATCCTGTTAATGACCGACAATCTGAATTAGAATGTAATATACAGTAAATGTAAATTAATAAAGGCTGGTTCTCTTGGGCATTATTTATTGACTTAAATAATTATAGTTTATACGAATATTATACACCGGCCGCACCTTCGCCTGCGTTAATTTAGATTTACTCTCGTGATTACTTTAGGCTTCCGTTGCCCAAAATGAAAACAAACAGAACCCTTATAGGGTCACTCAGTTGTCTGTCTGTCTGTCACATCGAAACCGAATAACGCTAGTACCCTCCCATTGACATAGAATTATGAAATTCGGTAAGAAGTCTCACAACATAAATAAGTAATCAGTCTAAAAGTCGTTAATTTGTTTATCATATAAAACTTTTCCGGAACCTTCAGCGCACAAGATAAATTAGCACAGTGTAGGGAATATCAATGGGCCAACGCGTTTGAAGTTATGCCTTATTAGAAATGCCGTTTTTGTGCAAGCGTTCGTCATTGCTGCAGGGTTGTCATGCCGTATGGCAAAAGCCTAACGGTTGCTCTGCGTCCGGTCCTCAAGCGGTGGATGCGTCGTAAGCACAAACCCTTCACTTTCCGACTGACACAGGTGCTCACCGAGCATTTTGCTTTGGTGAGTAGCTGTCCTGGACGGCACACAAGAAGCCGGTGACAGTATAAATTATCACGATTGTGGCGCGGCGGTGGACACGGCCCAGCACACTCTCGAGGTGTGCCCGTGATAGGCGGTGCTGCGTTGCGACCTGACATCAGTCATCGGAGTGGATGCTCCGTGACGACGAGTCCTGGACGGCGATGGTCTCCTGCTGCGAGGTTGCAATGTCCCAGAAGGAGGCATATGCGCGGGTACGAGAGGAGGCCGCCGACGAGGCCCCCTCCTTCACCCGTGTGGTGCGTAGGAGGTGCTACTTAGTACGCCTCCAGGATGGGAACCTGGGCCCAGTATGGCACGACGTTGTGGGGACTGGACGTTCACCGGGACCAACCTGTCGCTGGGGTGATCCTGTTGCCTGCAGTTCTGGGACCCTCAAAAAGTGGCTGAAGGCGCTCGCAGTGGTTTTAGTTTACGGGTAGGGAACTCCCAGGTGCGAGACCCACATAGGGTCAGGATCTACCCGAGATCCTGACTACATGCGTAAAAAGCATTTCCCTGCGATAAAAAAAAACCTCATTATTTAAGATTACATGGGTAAGTACTTATTTTTGGAAGTGATTGTTGTTAAGCGCTCGTCACCTATTCAAGAACTTCACGATGGCATGGCGGATCACTTCGGATGCTTGGACCGCTTATTCCGTGCGGGCTTGCTAAATACCACAGAGGCCTTAGACAAAGTAACATTAGAAAAACGATAACGAAGTTCGAAAAGAATAAAATGTATGGGATTGACATAAGCCGTCGTCAATTATGTCACTCGTTATCGTTATCGCAAGTTGGTAGACAATGTTAAAATTCGTAACAAAATTATAAGCTGTCAATTGGTTATCGAACACTTATGTCAAACTTATGTTATTTTATTATTGATATTGATTCGTTATCCGTGGGCGTGGGCCATGGAGGGCAACATTTTCACGATTTTTATGAGTTATAATGTGTATGAGGTCTATTTACATAGAAATTAGTTTTAATTTTTTGGTCCGATTTGACACTTCTTGTCGAACTTTGTTGACACTTGACAGTTGTTGTCGTGCACTGTCACGATCTTTGATTGATCATTGGCTAGAAAATTATTATCGTTATCTCAAAGACGATAACGAATTTCGGCTACAAAGCGATGTCACTTTGTCTACAGGCCCTGGTCCTTTAACATATTATACTGCAATTATTTGCCCGTCGTTCTTCGGTATTTATTTAATTACAAGCAGGGCACTTCCCAAAGTCTCCTCGTGTTTTGCATGTAATAAAACTGTGCAACAGTTTACTGTAGCATTGAGGAAAGTAATTATTACCGATTTATGAGTAATTAGACATTGAAGACCACACCTTGGGAGTGAAGATCGCACGAGGTCACATTTTCATTTTTACTAACTGTGAGGGTTATAGTTACTCTATGACGATCTCTATAAGTTAGATTTAGCCATTTTAGCGTTTATTGAGAGAGTCCTATGACTAGCAATACACGGCCACAGGCTGATAATGATGATGATCTCTCTGGTCGCTCCCTCATGACTAAGGATCGTGGTCATCGGTGGATGTACATGGTTTGTACCTCATGCGGATAATCTGCCTCCATCGGTGTATCGCGGCTCTGACGACCGAATAAAACTCCTTTCAAGATGGACCTTTGACTTGATCGCTCCATTTAGTTGCGGACCGTTCACAGGCTCTCTTACCCTTCGTGTTCCAAACGACAATCAGCCAGGCACTCATCTCCCTTCCTTGTGGCCAAAGTAGGAAAATATGCCTGTAGGCAGATCGTAGAGGGGTCTTAATCCGGAGCTGTGAAAGGATCGACACATTGGGGGTTTCCAGCCACATCTTACAATAATTAGGTTCATTGTTACCTCCGTCTTTGGGGTAGCACCAACGTTCGGAGCCCATCAAAAAGTGCTAGATACCGTAGTAGTAGATTGTAGTAGTTTGGTGATGATTAATGACATGAATTGTTTCAAATTGCTAATACTACAAGAAATAATTAGATATATTTTTAAACTTTAAAGCTTGAAAAGTTGAATCACAAAGAACTTTCTTTTCGGAAACTTTCATTCTGTGTTTTGTTTTGGGTGCGTCAAAAAATTCTTCACCTCTTCACATGCTCCCATCACCACTTTTTATGAAGGAACAAAATGAGACCTCTCTGCTGGAGAAGAGAAACTTTCTTCGCCCAAGTACACGTTTACTTTTCTCGATCTTCGATGAACCTTGGCAATCCGCGTGTCCAAGGCAATACAACAATAACTGTTATAACATTGAAAACGTATTACATAAATTATTGTTAAAGATTATATAATTGATTTTGAGCAGCCTCGCCTACCTGCCTTATTAAAGTTGCGGAACTGTATGGGAAAAAGTCCATATACTCGTATCTTGTCAATATAACAATGCTCGGCAAGCGTGAGCATGTTACCATCAAAATTCATAATAAAAATAAAAAATAAAGATGGAATAAAATCATGCCGTTAGCCGTCACGCCTTTTTGACTTATTATTTAGCTTATTTAGTTGACTTTATTACCGAGGTTTTTTTTTCATGATTACTATTTTTTTACCTAGAACATATAATTTCCGACATTTTGATAAGCTCTTAGATAATCTATTTGGCCATGCGAACTGATGACTATGAAGTCACTGGTATTACACATTCGGCTAGCCGCTAGGTCAAACTTTTATACATCTTTTATCCTGTTAGCCAAAATTGATGTTTACAAAAACTGCATCCAGTAGTGTCTACCAGACCATGGCTCACGCTCCAATTGGTTCAGTACCTTGATTCTGAGATAACATTTTAAAATAACTGCTTAATACAAGATGTAGAGCCATGCTGCTATACAGCCGAATTGGGCCGGTACGTTCGGGGATACCTCTCACTCACTACTACCGGCGTCAAGTGCCAGTGCTGTTGCGTTTCGTGCGGTTGGTGAGTTTCCGTAGGCCCATTGGAGGGGGAAAAAGGAGAGCAACACATATGGGTAATCTCTGGGTGCGCATATGTGTATGGGCGTCGGTAGTTTAAAGCTTCGACTGCTCGTTTGCGACGTAGAGGACTCAACACCTCATACAGATCATACTGACATGTTGTCATAGGTGCTTTACGGAGGTGGAACGTTCGTGAATAGTCCCTTTATGGGCTACGTAACAGTCAGAATGACCGTTACCAATTACCAGTTTTCTTTGGACTGTCCAGCTTCCCCCTTGTGGTTCTAGCCTGGGAATGGTAAAATAGATTCGGGGGATAAATAGATCTCCATCAACGTTCAAACTCATTCCCTCTCTTAAGATTTAACATAAGCGTGAAATATTGATTTTTAAGCTTCACATTAAATGTTTTAAATGACTATTAGCATAAGCACCCTTAATGCCGCACTGCGGAACTCGAGTCGCCTCCTCAAAATCAATAAGCGCTTTTTTTTGTCATATGGAGGCAACCGACCTTATGGTGATTACCGTCGCCCATAGACATCCGCACATCCAAAAGTTATTCAGATCAATGCCCTAGCGGAAAAGGAGCTCCTTTTCCCTATCCCTCCCAATAGGCCACTGGAAACTCACAAACCGAAACCGAAACGAAACGTGACAGCATAGCTGTCGCTTGACGCTGGTGTTATGTGAGCGAGTCGTGCCGGCACAATTCGGCTGCAAAACAACATGGGACTACCTCTTACTATTAAGCGTATTAAGTCTGTTTACCCATGTGCTGGTCCATTACGTATTCACAAAGACTTTAAACCTTATCAGACATGCAGTTTTCCCATCGAGCATATGTATAAGTGGATAGAGTAATAATGTGAGTCATAAAATTTCGAAACAGTGATTTGTCGCTGATGTAATATCAATTCAACCAACCAGCGATCTGTATGTACGTCATTAGCTGGCCAATCAGACCGCAGGACCGGCGCAGCGTCGCAGCACAAATTTGGGCGAATTTGTTTTCATACAAAACACATAGCATTACCGCTCTATTCGGGTTATAAGCTCGATGAGTTTTCCTAACGATGTGCCACCGGTGAGCAAACGATGTTGACAAGATCCGGCATGCATGTAGGGACACTCATTCAGTGATGCGCGGGTCAGGCTCAGCCCCAGACTTCTACTTTGTATAATTCGAAAAAAGTACTTATACCTGAATGAGCAGATAGATGTCTAGATCCCCATCATGGTTCAGGCCTTATAGTGGTGGCTCAGTAGCCTAGGGCGAGCTCAGCACCTTCGGCGAAGCGAATTGATGGGGCTATTTGTTTTGAACCGACACGACCGGGGTGGTACCTCTCGCTTACATAATACCGGCGTAAAGTAACAGCTATGCTGTCGCGTTTCGTGTGGTTTGTGAGTTTCAAAAGGAGGGCACCGCATCTGCATAACCTCTGGTTGTGCGGATGTGTATGGGCGTCGGTAGTCACCATAATGCTCCGACAGCTCGTTTGCCTCCTCATACCATAAAAAGGCTACTCCTCGGTGATAATGAATAACTTTCAGATAATGAATATTATGTGTCTACAGACTACTATAACAGACAGGACACATCTAAACTTAATAAATAAATAATAATATCTATGGACGCTTTCACACCACGTCAATCTGGTCCCGTGGTAATTTCTCGAAGAACTTGTGTTACGGGTAACAGACAAAGGAAATATATTTAATACTTTTATAATATACATATATTTAAGATTTTTTATATATAAAAGACATATTTATAAATATGTATAATTATTAATCAACAATCACACAACGTTAACCTGGTCTGGTAAGCTCGTAAGAACGGGGTTACTTACAACAAGGAACGTAAATTTAAGAAATTGACCATAATACACGTCCATGACCCGGTGGTCATGGACGTGTATTTTTATAAATTATATATAATAATATAATATAATAATCTATATAAAAATATGTGGATGTATGCACTGGCATACATTCACATATTTTCATCATATAAATTATCTGCACTTGACGGGATTCGAACCCGCGACCGCTGCGTTAAGTGTCCAGTCCTGACCACTCAACCAGACTGCCGTCAAATAGATAGTATACCTGACATGACCGAATGACTTTCGTTGTTCTAGAAATCCCCGTGAAATAGCATACTCTCTGTTCTGGTACATGAGTAGCCACGTTATATTCCATGGCATTCCTACTAATATTATAAACGCGAAAGTTTGTAAGAATATATGGATGTATGTTTGTTGCTCTTTCACGCAAAAACTACTGAAGGGATTTTAATGAAATTACAATAACATAGCTTACACATCAGAATAACATATACCTACATATAGGCTACATATAGGCTATAATTAGTCCCTGTACTCCCACGGGAAAGAGAAGTGCGCGGGTGTAACCGCGGGGCGCTGCTAGTAAGGTATAATATTATGTCAAATCTTCATATTATGGTTATTACACCATTATCATTCACGTGAGTGATTTCGTGACAATGGATACATTACTTACCGTGAAATATATTATATTATAGCCTGACCAGAAAAATAAAAACCCTCGCCATATTGCGGAAAATTTCGGAACTAATTTCTGTATGAATGATACTATGTGTTGACGTAAAAAAGATACAGTGGCGACACCACGCAGGGTTTATATATTTCTGGTCGTGCTATACTAAACAATGGCAGCCCGTACGAGTCTTCTGTTAGCCCGTTATTCATTTATTAATTAGTGTTATTCAATCCTAATTGATTTATTTCATTCTTCATTTTATGCTCCAATCGTTCCCAATTTTACATAGCTTCCTAGAGATGAAGACTTCTATTATAAATAATAGCTAGGTAATGTTGTCTTACCAAACGAAATCTTTTTTCTGCAAGGGCTTCGTAAAGTCTTCAACTAACGAAGTAGACATACGACCTTCGTTCCGCAATGTAAAACATTATGATTTTACTGAGGCCTATCAACGCTAAGTTGCAAATATGTAGGTGCTTGGTATCCCCAGGCGATATGTTAATTTAATTATTGATATAATTAATTAATATATGAAAGCACCTTGATCTACTTGTGCTCGGTGCGACAGATTACACATTAATACAGTTTAAAGGTCGTAAAGTTAATCATAGTTAACTAGTTGTCCTTTGGCTATGTCTTGTCATCGGCGTTGATGTGTAAGATGAATTTGCTAATAATTGCAACACTAGGCAGACCATAAGGACATTAATAAACCTGGTTATACTGACACTACGTTAGATATGGTGCTTGTCTTTACCTGTGTCAGTGCTGAGAAGAAAAAATCAAAGTTGATAACTTTCTCCCACCCTATAACATGTATTTATCATATTACATCTATTTTGAATACTGATGTGTAATAAATTTTCAAAAAAAGTGCGTGCCTATAAAGTACACATGTCAGAAGTGAAACTTATTTGGCAAACCAATTTTTAAATCTCGTTTATATTTATACTAATCTAAAGCTTTAAATTTCCGAAAATGCGATGCGCCGTTCGCTCTATCTCACTCTCTCTCTCTCGATCTTTCTCACTCGCTTTCTCCCTACTCTCACTCCATGGCTATATGCTTCATGCTACGTTCGCTCTTTCTCCCTTTCTCTCAATCGGTCTCAATCACTTTCTCCTTCTTCTTGGACAAAAACGTTGCACATTTTCGTGACGTTTCATCTGTAAAAAAAAAAAAAAAAAAAAAACCCTTATGCGCGGGAAAAGTTTTGCTTCAAAAATAACCTCTGTGTTAATTGCTAGAATCTCAAGGAGAATCTGCATTCCAAACAAAAAAATTTAGACTCCTTTTAGACACTGTGTAAGCGTAAAATATATTTAAGACACAAAATAGATGTCACTATAGATACACGTGTCACTGTGAGATCGTCTTTCTGTCCGTTTTATATGTGCGTGTAGCTTGAGCTCTATATATATCTTCAATCTATTTATACATTAAGATTAAGAAAAATTCGCCGTAAGAACGCTACTACTCCTATATAGCAAAGTAATGGACTGACAAAGAGACAGCAAATACAGTGTCCGATTACACCAGCAATAAAAATATACCTAAAGGGTCATTTTTTATTTAGGAGCGCAACGCTATAAATAGGTCGCATAATTCATAAGTCAACGGTATGGCTTTAATGTGATAGCGCCGGAAACATTATGACTTAAAAAATATTTGATTTTAGTTTTCGCCTTGTCATGTTAATTCTTTGCCATTGACCTGTCACAAGTCCTTGGTCAACATGAATGTTATGGACTTCTTGTAATGTATATTTTAAACTAGCTGTTGCATTATGGTTCTTTTTGCGACATTCGTATTTCGTAACTAGTTTCCTCCGACTTTACTCGCTATGCTGTCGCGTTTCGTGCGGTTTGTGAGTTTCCAGTGGCTCAGTAGCTTAAGGTGAACCCAGCACCTTGGGCGAAGCCAATTGAACCGAGCGAACTGCTCTTTGTACCCCTCTTATAAGAAGAGGGGATAAAAGAGCAGGGGGACAAGGGGCGAGGATGGGAACCTCACCACATTTTACTGTCTCGACTCACCGGGTTTTAGTGGGTAGAGGTGCGTCCACTTAGCAGGTTTCGGTCGCAGCGAGAGTCGAGACCCACATACCCGCGTGGGGAGACCCCCTCCCCCGCGGGATGCCTCATAGCATTTCCCGGCATGAAAGAAAAAAAAAGTTGTAGACACAATATATTTGTTAAACAAACAATAAAAAGGCTTTTTTGTTGACTTTTATAATAATTACATCGACATCCATGACGACGTGTAACAATAATCCATCAGCACCTAAAATGGAATACATTATTATTATAGTTTTACAAAAACATTTGGTATCGGCCATGATAAATCCCCGCATATAAACTGACTCACGTTTATAAAATTAATTGAATGTTTTGATATAATAATAGAATAATATTTAAATTTAGTAATGAATACATAATATGTGTTTCGATATTTCAGTTTTTAATTAAATTTTTGAGAATGATATAATAATGAATAATAAACGATGCTTGTTACCTACTATCATACTTATAAGTTTTTGTGCACTAATAATATATATATATAAGCGGTTGCGAGCTGACGATGATGATTCTCTATGATTATTTAATTTTGGGAATCCTTTTTTGTTCATTACAATTAATACCGAGCTTTACGGATGTTCATGAAATGCTACAAAAAGATGGCATTAATTTAATGCAAAAAAGAGTTCCGCATAAGCAGTCTATCGAACCACGGTGCGGTTTGTCTTGGCGGTTTTTATAAAGGTGTAGAGTTGCCATACTCTACAGTGTAGAGTATGGCAAAGGAATCGCTGAAAAGAAAAGCCGATTGAAAGTGAGACAAAAGTCTGTACTTGTTACTTTCAATCGGCTTAGTAAGTACACACAGAGTAAACATTTATATTTTTGTAAATCATTTTTTTATAACTGATTGAATGTACTTTTTTTACTTTACGGTTCTTGATGGAAATTCATTTTCATAATAATTCTAAAAATCTATATTACTTAATTCTAAAAAAACCGGTCGGGTAATTTTATCTTAATTAATAACGTATATAAAATAAAAGTGGAAAAGTAAAAAAAAGGTTTTTAGGATTATTATGAATCTTTTTTTTTCATATAATATATTCTGTGCTTGTTGTCTGTAAAACACGTAGCTCGGGGACTACTTTTTTTCCCGGGAAACATTTTCGCCGGGAATTTAGAAGAGAAACAATTATCTTTACAGCGAAGCTACGAAAAGAGTAGTAATTTAATTTAAAAAAAGGGCTTAGGTATAATATTAGCGCTATTCGATTTCGCTACTAATAACAATGGCCTTATATTTTATATTTAAACAAAAAATAATATGCAATTGTAGATGCAATTAGACTGAATGTCGATTTGCAAGCGGAACATGGAAAAAACCTGAAAAACAGTTTTAATTATAATATTATTTAAGAACCTAATCTATACTAATATTATAAAGCTGAAGTTTAGTTTGTTTGTTTGTTAGAACGCGCTAATCTCAGGAACTACTGATCCGATTTGAAAAATTCTTTCAGTGTTAGACAGCTTATTTATCGAGGAAGGCTATAGGCTATATAACATCACGCTGTGACTTATAGGAGTTAAGTAACGCGGTCGAAGCTGCAGGCAACAGCTAGTTTTCTATATAATGTTACTTGTTACTTTTAAGGACTCTTCGACGAGTATACTTGTAACTTTTTGGTTTTTATTTCTTTATCTCTTTCCTGCCTGTTTTAAACAATAAGCTATTTCAACGACTAACTAGTAACTAAGTGAAGAATTCGATTATAACATTAGCAAAATCAGAGCGGGAAAATGAAGGAGTTGCGAAAATTACCTTACATCGCAATTAATACTGTCCAACCTTAGGATAAAGGCGAAATCAATTTAAAGCTTTGAATAAATAACGGGTATGCAAGTACGCGACCTTTGTGCAACCTTTATACATTATTGACGGAAAACTATTGATAATGGTTCCTTAACTAATGCTTATTTAGCTTTAGATGCTACTGAAATATAGCCTACTAACTAAAACCGTAGTACTTATGAAAGACCTCCACCATGGTTCAGGCCTTGATGGCCTAGGGTGAGCCCAATACCTCGGGCGAAGCTAATTGAGCCGAGGGGGCTCTTTGTACCCCTCTTATAAGAAGAGGGGACAAAAGAGCTGGGGGCAAGGGGCGAGGACGAGAACCTCACCCCATTGTACTGTCCCGACGTTGGGAGCGGTTGTTCTGTGGTGCGGGACAGCCCCTCCTTGGAGGTGACGTCGGTCCACTGAGGGACTGACTAGCCGTCGATGTGTCCTGTTTGTTCAACAGATCCGGGGCACCTTACCAAAGGCGGCGTTTAAAGAAAAAAGAAAAAGGTCTTATCAAATAAAACTACAAGCTATTACACTAAAGCTAAGAATAGAATTCTTAAATTATGCAGACGGAGCACAGACAGTGTGATATGTGATACAACATTACTGCTATAATTCCTTACGAAAAAATATATCACCAAATTCTCTATCTCATCATAATCTAATACATTTGCCAGGCCCAAATGACTTAATAGGTAGTTTGCCGTTCGATGCCATCCACCTGGATTGCACAGCTGATGCAAAACCTTCAAAATGGCTGATTTATCTATACCTACCAGTTTTAGTTACTTCCGAAATAACTGTGGTGTGTTAAAAATAATGCCACTTACTCACATAGGCTGACGGTCGTTGCCACTCACAGCCGTAACCTTGTTTTGAGTTTTTATCGCTACCGTCTCTTCTATTGGTCACGCATCACCAGACTCCATCAGACACAAGACCAGTGTCGGCAGTTATCACGTAATTATGATTAATAGCTTCCATTAGTTTTACCGACTAAGGCCGAGTATACAATAGAACTAAAACGCGTAATATGCATTTTTCCAGGGATATATAAAAGGCTATTAGAGATTTTACCGGTGGAAGGGATGCGTTTGTATCGCGGTCCCGTTTGTATGGTTACCACCATCCTACTTTTTACTTCACAGCTTTGCTGTGTGTTCGAAAAGAAGGGTAGACAGGCAGGGCTGGTGCAGAGACTATCTTATGTCCCAGGGTGAATGAGGGTGGCCTAGTTTCAGACTTGCTTATGTTCATGGGTGACGCTGACCACTTACCATCACGAGGCTTGTCTGCCTGTTTGTCTATCCTAGTTGGATAGATAGACATAAAAAAACTTTTTTGACCCCAGACGCAAAAGTAGAGAGATGTTATAAGTCTGCCTGTGGAAGCGTAGCTCTCACCACCATAATGTAAATAACATATTAAATAATATGTAAATAATTTATTATAAAATTACCTTAGTTAGTCTTGCATAAAATAATTTTATTACATATATTTTTATAATTATTATTTTAACAAAAGTTTTTGTTTACAGGTTTAAAGGAGCATGCTTCCATCGTTATAGAAAATAAAAATAATAATTAACCAAAATGGCGCCACAAGAACGACCACAACGTTACGAGGAGGAATCACAAAATAGCGCAGATAATCTATCGAACATAGATTTAGCTGGCGGATTCGTAAACAAAGGTTACGCAAACGATAGCACAGATGTTCCCAGCACAAATAATAATACAGATAAAATACCAAGCAAGAAGGCAACAGAATTCGATGACTTACTGCCGTATCTAGGCGATTTTGGCATTTATCAAAAAATATTATTTTTGTTAATGATACCGTTCGCATTTTTTGTATCTTTTGTGTATTTTTCACAAATATTTATGACGATAGTGCCAGAACAGCATTGGTGTTGGGTACCAGAATTGGCGAATTTGACTATTGAAGAACGGTAAGTGTATTCATAAGTCTCCCATCTTGCTTGTTTCTACCGTGAAACAGCTTTGCTGTGTTTCGGAGAGAAGGGCAAGACAGGCAGTGTAATTACTGGCACCGAGACTTAACATCTTATGTCTCAGAATAGGCAACACATAAATAAGTTGCCTGGGCTCGTTCCAGGTATACTAGTTTATGTTCATGGGCGACGTCGACCACTTACCATCAGGTGGAACGTTTGCCAGTTTGCCTATCCAACCAACATAAAAAAAAAAAAGTATTCATAAGTTTCTACTAAATTTAAACGATTTTTTGTGTGAATCGCCTAATATATTAATTTATTACGTACTACACGCGTTTATGTCGTTTATTTGGATGTATGGATGAGCTGATACTTGTGTATACGTGGTGTGTACTATCACAGTACCACCACGTATACACCATACTGTCTAGGATACTGTGTATTATGTCTGACATATTATATTAGACAATCTATAGATACATACAGATAAATAAAATTGGAGTGTCTGTTTGTAATATTAAGATAACCGTTTTTTACTAAATGCATATGGATGTATACACGGTACATATACCAAAATAATATATTTTTAAATTTTTGTCTGTCTGTCTGTTTGTTCCGGCTAATCTCTGAAACGGCTGGGCCGATTTTGATGGGACTTTCTCTGGCATGTAGCTGATATTACAGGGAGTAACTTAGGATATAAAAATAATCATCATCAATCCAGGTAGGTACGGCTGTAAATCTAAGTTAACGCGGGCGAAGCTGCGGGCAACAGCTAGTATATTATACATATATATGTGTAATCTTTTTACTTTCGTATTTAAGTTTATTTCTGATTCGACAACCAATTGAAACTTTTTAGGATTTTTTAAATTTCTGTACGCATTTCTAAATATTTGACAACCTCACTTGGTTGTCAAATATTTAGAATTTACTGGAGACTGGAAGAGGAGCGCAGTCACGCGCCTAGGGGTTTTCCGCTCTTTTTTCTATATTTCAGACTTGGCTTTGGTCTTACCAAACAATTAATACAAACTAGGCTGTATGGATTACTATTCTTTGCCTCCCGTCATAAATTGTCAAACAACAACAACCGGAGACTCGCGGATTTACCCTAGCGACGGGACCTGTCTACGGACGGGACGAATATCAATTTTTTGATATGTACATTTTTTGACATGTGCAGTTACTACGTAGATACTACTATAGTCATTTTTTTAACAATCGAGTATCGAACATTTAGACTGCGTTTCAATTGGTCCACGTAATCAACAATCGTAAACACGTAATCATCATTGGCGTTGATTCATCTCTGCACTCTCTCAATATTGAAAATGTGCGAGAGACATACCCAGTACTCGTTTGTTAAAAATACAGACTTTAGTTACAAATCCGACATGATTAGAGAGTGGTGCGAGAACGACAGTCTCGTCATAAACAAGCTGTATCCCTCGGTACTGGACGCAACGTACCTCGTAGACGCAGAGAAAGATAGCGAACGTTCCAGGAATCAAGAAGATACGACAAAAACATGCACGTCTAAGAAGGGTCCAGTAAAAAGTGGGGTAGAACGGTTAGATATTACGTCAGACTTGAGCAAATCTAGTAATGATGTCAAACAAAGATTTAGCGTGTACGAAAATTTTTCCCTTCCCGGCTCACCTCAATGCATCACACACAAAAACTACAACTCGAAAACGAGTTTGAAAAAAGGCAGGGATCTCCAAGAGGCTAGCGAGTTGAAAAGTAAACTATCATTGAGAGATTCGTTGCTGACTGAGGACGATTCCAACGATTTGGACACAGCGTTCATAGTGGAGCAGAATAAGATCAACGAATGGTTGTTGTTGAACGAGTCTGGTAACAACGCATGCAATACCGGGAGGTCATCGGTTAGTAGCGGTGTGAGCAGCAAACTCTCGGAAATTATAGTGCTGACAAACGTGCAGGAAGAGTTTAAGTACGAAGACAAGGAAGAGGATGTGGTGCTTTTTGAGAAGAAATTGCTGGTCTCGTCTGTTATTCTGCCAGTGGAGGAATCCAGCTCGGTCCAGACCATGGCCTCCGTAGCGTCGTCCTTGCCACCTACCGTGGACAATGAGAACCAGGCCCTCAGGGCCGAGCTCATAGCCCTGGGATTCACCCCAGGACCGATACAGGAACACACAAAGTCGTTATATCTGAAGAAGCTCCATTCGCTCAGGAAGAATCCCATTGTTGTGAAGGATAAAGGAAAAACATACAGCATTGAACTGCTGAACTCGTTGCGGTCCGACGAATGGATGAAAAACCTCGGACCATACATAGAGCTGGAGGTACAGGCGAGGGCGGACTTCGCGCGCCCACACAGGACGTGGCGGGAGGGCTGTGCCAAGACCTCGTTCACGTACCTGTTGCTGGACCCTCGCCTCACTCACAACCTGCCCGCCAAGTTCGAGACACAGAGCTCCCTCGATTCCTGGACTACTTTCGTGAACTCCATATTCTATGTGGGGAAAGGTAAACGCTCACGACCCTACTCCCACCTGCACCAAGCGCTGACCCTCTGGAAGCAGAACTTCATCAAGACTAACGACAAGAAGGTCCAACATATCCTCGACATCTGGTCGGACAAAATGGGCGTCATATGTCTGCACATCTTCCAGAACGTGATACCCGCTGAAGCGTACACACACGAAGCCGCAATGATAGACGTGCTGCGGCTGCAGAACTTAAAGAACATAAAAACCGGTAACTATTATGGAGTAGTTGCCTCCTGGCCTATGAAGGAACGGAAAATGTTCGGCCTCTACCTCCTGTATAGGGCTATGAATATATTCATCAGCGAGGGAGAAAGGCCACTGCGTCCTGACGATATAGACTGATTTTTTACTCCCGCATCAAAAGGACGTTTCAAGTTTGACTGCTAACTAAGTCTATCTGTGGCACTAGTTCTTAGAGTTCCGATTTTAAGGCGGATTTTTCTATTCTTTGACATGTTTTACTCGATGAAACATGTAAATAAAATCAGCTCATCTGTTTCAATATCATGAACTCTTTTATAATGTTGGGGTTTTTATAGTATAGCCTTTTAATTTTTTAGAGACAATATACTTACAACTAAGTATTATGACGTTAGCGATGGTCAATTTATAATATAACTAGCTGTTGCCCGCAGCTTCGCCCGCGTTTACTTAGATTTACAGCCGTTCGGATTGATGATTATTATTTTTATGGCCAAAGTTATGCCTTATAACGTCAGCTATCTGCCAGTAAAAGCCTCGTCAAAATCGGCTTAGCCGTTTCAGAAATTAACCGGAACAAACAGACGGACAAAAATGGTTTTACTTAATGTAAGTGCAGTATATTATTTCATAGATTTTAACCGCGACTTCGTCCGCGTATAAGAAGTATTGTTTTAAATCTTATTTTTCAAATAAAGTAGTAGTAGCCATGCTGCTTTGCAACCGAATTGGCCCGACACAACCGGGGTGGTACCTCTCGCTCACATAACACCGGCATCAAGTGACAGCTATGCTGTCGCGTTTCGTGCGGTTTGTGAGTTTCTGGTGGCCCATTGGGAGGTATAGGGAAAAGGAGGGCAACGCATCTGCATAACTTTTGGCTGTGCCGATGTCTATGGGCGTCGGTAGTCACCTCCGGCTCCGACTGCTCGGTTGCCTCCATGTGACATAAAAAAATGGTTCCAATTTACAAACTATAATAATTTAAAGAATACTATTTACTTCCACTGTAAGGCCCGATGGTACGTTTTTATAAAATATATTTATTTAATTTAGTAGTACATTTTACGGATTTTATCGCGGTTTATTAAGATTTTTAAATGCCCGACGTTTCGGATACTTTCCAGCAACCATGTTCATGGGAGGATTGAGGTGTCAGACGGCCTATAGTATTTATTTTGTGTCCTAACGATACAAAATTATTCGTAACTACCCTATGATACTACTACCAGCAAAAAAGCTACGAAAAAGTTATATTTTTTATTCATATATTTTATTATTGTTCCTAGCATTGTTTATAAATAGTACTTTGTCATTTGACGACCTCTGTGGCTCAGTGGTGAGCGCGTTGGCGCTCAAGCCGGAGGTTGCGGGTTCGAATCCCGCCAGGAAACAAAAATATTTTCTGTGTTCCTGGGTCATGGATGTGTATTAAATATGTGTATTATATAATAAAAATCTTAAATATATGTATAGTATAAAAGTATTAAATATATTTCCGTTGTCTGGTACCCGTAACACAAGTTCTTCGAGAACTTACCACGGGACCAGATTGACGTGGTGTGAAAGCGTCCATAGATATTATTATTGTTTTTATTATTATTATTTATTGCAATTTTAAATTATTAAATAATTAAATAAAAACATATTGGATATAAATTACAAAGAAACTAACACTAAAAACCTTAAAAAATATAATATAATAACTTAAGTATATTAATAAAAAGGAGTCCCTTTAGGCAAGGTTCCGACGGTTTTCACAGCGTTCCCCCTTTGAATTGCTAGACTAATCCTTTGTCCGAGGTAGCTGCCAGCTCTTCGGTCTCCTGTGATGTCGACTAACCTTTTTGTTATTTACTTAAAGAGCCTTAAAGCGCTAGGACCCCACGGACCAAGGGTCTCGACACCGAATGGGACAAAATCATATTCGGAGCCTAGATCCCTGTATTTGCATATTTTAGCTTTTTCAGCCGTTTCATTATTATATGTATATAAGTGTATTCATTTTTTATAATATAATGAATTCTATTAATAAATCATTTTTGGATAAATTACTAATATATGAATACTTCATTAAAAACGCGTGCAATACAAAAGTGCGATCCTCATAAGCATTCGCATCTTGTAATGGATAGCGTGATCTACATTTTGTGTTAACGCCATCTATTGACACATCTAAAAAACTTCTTGTTACACTAATCTTACCTAGGGTCTCAAACAAGGGTTTAGTGGTTTAGCAAATACACAGTCCCGGCGTTTTAGCTGCACAACTCCCGTTCCCGTGGGATTTTCAGGATAGCAACTATTTTAAGTCCTACGTTAAGTTCCAAAGTATCTTCATTCCAAATCTCACCCAAATCTGTTCCGTGGTTTAGAAGATAGACAGTCCCGGGTTTTACCCACATAGGTCCCGTTCCCGTGGGATTTTTAGGTTAAAAACATTTTAAATTCTACGTTAAGTTCCAAAGTATCTTCATATCAAATTTCACACAAATCTGTGTCGTGGTTTAGAAGATAGACAGTCCCGGGGTCTTACGCGCATAGTTCCCATTCCCGTGGGATTTTCAGGATAAAAACTATTTAATGTCCTATGTTAATTTTCAAAGTATCTTCATATCAAATTTCACCCAAATCTGTTCCGTGGTTCAGAAGATATATAGTCCCGAGGTTTTACCCTTATAAATCCCGTTCCCGTAGGATTTCCGGGATAAAAATATTATTATACTATCCTATGTCCTTTCTCGTGTTTCAAGCTATCTTTGTGCCAAATTTCATCCAAATCTGTTCAGCGGTTTTGGCGTGAAGAAGAGACAGACAGACAGACAGACAGAGTTACTTTCGCATTTATAATATTAGTAAGGAGTAAGGATTAGTAAGGACTTTTAAATAGAATAAAAAAAGTGAAATGAATTTTCAGCCATTTATATACATAATAATTGTAATTTTGTTACGTGCTTTCACAAAGAAAATATTGTATTATTCAGACATAAATTCTAAATCAAAATTTTGTGATAATTTATACATTTTATATCGTAAAAAAATCGTTAACTTCCGATCAAGTTCATGAACTCATTTTAGAAACTATTCAAAGATATTTAAAAGTGTGCGCTCAAACGAAATAATAATAATATCTATGGACGCTTTTACACCACGTCAATCTAGTCCCGTGGTAAGTTTTCGTCAAATAACAAACAATAATTAACAAAATTGGTATTTTTAATAATAATATAAAAACTGTGTGGCAGGAGAAACTGTAAAGACACAAAAAGACTTCTGATAAAGGTTCATTAAACCTACTAGAAGGACTCGACCACTACGTTATATTACTGTGTATGGTTCAAATGGATATTAGTATTATTACAAAAACGAGATCACAGTGAATTGTCCTTGAAAATAGATAACCAGACCATTTCTGATAAGCTAGAAGTGGCCGAGACACTATAAAATTACTAATATTCCGCTAAAAGTTACGAAAACTCTCTTCTCTTCATCTACATTAGCTGAAGCTCTTCTTAGAGAACACTTTACTGAGGACATACGAAACTTTAAAAATAAACGAATATGTATTGCTAATGTTTGGACAGCGGCAAGTTTCCTGATCTGAACTGAAACACAGTAAAGTAGTACCAATTATCAAATCGGGTTGTAAGAGTGACAACCTTATACCTCTAATTATAGACTCTATGAAAAAATCATACGTGAAAAGATGTCGTCTCACTTGAACCCTTATAGATTTCTTATATACAACAGTTTGGTTTCACGAAGGGTAGGTCGACAATGGACGCGGGAGTAAGACTCACGTTTTGGAATATTGGGAGAAGTCCCAGAATCTAGCTTTAATTATGGTCAAATTATCGGATAAATCTATTTGCTGATAACACCTCGCAATTTTTTTTAATGGATAAAAAGGATACGAATGTCTTACATACTAACGAAAGTCTAACTGTTCTCTCGAAATGGTTCGCAGCTAATAATCTGTAACTGAATGCAAACAAAACGAAATATCTAGAAAGTTCTCTTTACCAAATGCACCACAACAGGATCTAAATCTTGGCAATAATATTGATGTTATAGCGGAAACTGTATTCTTAGGGATAACTAAGATATGATATTTTGATGTTATTGTAAAATTTAACTATCCTGTACAAAACATATGGTAATGGAACGAAATTTTGTGAAAATAAACTGGTCACAATCAATTTCATCAAAATCGGTTCAGCCGTGTATGAGTTTAGTTACATACACACGCACAGAATAATTGTTCTTGTATGAGTGCTGTTATTACATATGTATTAATAAAAATCAGGAGGTAATTATTTATGAAATGCAAATTTAATTACCATATTAGATGATATCTCCTGTATATCACGATAAAGCCCTATTAAACAATAATGCATTGTTTCTTGGTTGTTATAAAACATATTATATTAGCTGATTACATACTTAATTGTATACTTACTTACTTACCTCCCCCGGTGGGAGGGATGCGCTGTGCCGCGCTCCCGACTGCATGGGTAGGTACCACCATCTTGCTTGTTTCTCCCGTGAAAAGAATTTGCTGTGTTTCGGAGAGAAGGGCAAGACAGGCTATGTAATTACACTTTTCAAATTTAACGATGGTGGGCCCACAAATATCTCGATCCAATAGTTCTCTGTGACCGTTACAGTTTTTGTGTTTTGTGTGAGACGGATAACAAACAAAATTCTTCTTTGTGATGCTGAACCATGCCGGTCACGACCCTAGCAAGAAATTGAGTGAAGCGTGTCGGGTCAGTTTATATCAATTCCGACAAACAATATTGTGGAAAGTCATCACGAACACCTGAGGTCAGGATTGTACAATGCACATTGCCAAGGTCGCGTTAGATAATAATAGTTTGGCGGATACGGTGATATAACTTCAATTCGTTTCAGCTGTTACACTCGTTGACTGACCTCAAGTGACGATAATTGTTTGTAGCTCCTTTAGTTCATTAGGTCCGTATATGAATATGTTTCGTTCCTAAGGATAATTTAAATAAATTTTAATTAATGTAGTATACATGATCTTGGACGGCGATGGTTTTCTTCTGCGAGGCAGTAATGTCCCAGAATGAAGCCGACGAGCGGGTGAGAGAGGAGGCCGCCGACGAAACCTCCCCCCGTGGGCGACGAACGGGAGTGTGCAAGAGGCGCTACTTAATGCGCCTCCAGTAACACCTCTGTGCTCGTGTCGGGTTCAGGATGGGAACCCGGGCCCAGTATGACACGACGTCGCGGGGACTGCCTAAGCAGCCGGGTAGTCCCCCCTTATTAGAGGAGTAGTCTGGCCTTCGCCGGGGCCAGCCTGTCGCTGAGATGATCCTGTTGCCTATAGACCCGGGATCTTCAAAATGCGGCTTAAGGCGCTCGCAGTGGTTTTAGTTTACGGGTAGGGCACTCCCAGGTGCGAGTCCCACATAGGATCAGGATCTACCGAGATCCTGGCTACATGCGTAAAAATCATTTCCCTGCGATAACAAAAAAAAAAGTCATGTGGGTCTATTCTTGACCCCGATTGAGATAGACTTAATGTCGTTTTCTAATGTTTGCGCGAATTTCACTCATTATAATGAGTAGAGAGGACTTATTAAAATAATGATGTATCATAGGGTAGTTTCGAATAACTTTGTAACATTAGGACATCTGTCACCTCAGTCCTCCCGTGACCATGGTTGCTGTAAAGTATCCGAAACGTCGGGCTTGTAAAAATCTTAATAAACCGCGATAAAATCCGTAAAAATTGTTTCATTATAATAGACTTAATGTCGTTATAGTTATATATAGTGACAGACCATACGGTGGCACGGGATGGGAGTCGCAAGTGATCGGCCGTTTTGGCGTTCATTAATGGAGGCCAACATTCACGAGTGGGCGGTTAGCGGCTGATGATGATGAATTTTACTGGGACTTTAGTGAAAAGGGGTTTCTGTGAAAATGTCGCTTTTATCATCATACTACTTCTAGAATTGGGTTTTTTTTTACAGGTAGGTATATCAAAGTTTTATGAAATTTAAAGTAAGCGACGATGGTTCGAGACATCGCATCGAAGGGACGACTTTCAAAGTGCGAGGTCTGGTTTCTAGCCAGATAGAGCACCCTTATATAAGTTTTTCTCGTTCCACATGCGACGAAGGCCTAATATGTATGGGCTCGGCCTCTTGAGTGAGAGCTCCGAGTTCGACCCTGACCCCATGTGGTTGGTGCCTTGAAATGGGTTTCTCTAAATTTCTACGTGCACCTGAACATGAGACCATCGCTTACTCACCGGTGAAGGAAACATCGTGAATCTACATGCCTGATGAGATTAAAAGTCTTTGAAGGTGTGTGAAGTTCACTAACCCGAATTGAGCCAGCGCATCGGTGAACTATGGCTAAGCTAACTATATGGAGGAGACCCGTGCCCATAATCCCAACAGTGGGACATAATATAAAGGTTGATATTATTATATAATTCCACATGTCTGTTATCAACATCGCTTTCTCTTCAATAAGAAATGTCTAAAATGGAAAACTGGTGGTCTAATAACATTAAAAGGCTTTTGTGGTGTATAAAATCTGCTGGCATTGGGCTAGCGTTAAGACGAACCATAGATATTAAGATACGGTTTTGACTCCTTTTTGGTTGATTTCGAGGAGACCGCGTCTCGAGCGTGAGGTTGACTCGTGTATGTATATTACGTGTTATAATTTGCTCTATATTCATCCGCATAAACATCTCTTTTAAAGTATTGCAAAATAAATTACGTCAGTTCACGAACGGAAGGCGGTAACGGCCAGGGAGCGTATCATTTTAAGAGACTCCATTCATTAAAAGGCAGGAAAAACCTTCGGGTGGACCTTGGAGCTAAGTATTTAATATTGTTATACATTATTGTTCATAATTCAATATTGGTCCGCAAATATAATGGAGTCTTGAATTACGAGCTTATCGTGATTCGGAAATCGGATATACTAGGCAATAAGCATCGTCGTCTGTAAACATAAACTAGTTCACCTCCCCACCATGGTGCAACCTGGTCGTGGCGGTAGGGCTCAGTAGCCTAAGTGAGCCCAGCACCTTGAGCGAAGCCAACTGCACCGAGAGATCTGCTCTTTGTATCCTTCTTATAAGAAAAGGGGACACTGTCCCGGCATTGAGAGGGGTTGTTCTGTGGTGAGGGACAACCCCTATGTGAAGGTGGCTTCGGTCCCTTGGGAGACTGACTAGTCGTGAGGTGCCCTGTTACTCAATTGTTTTAATGGGTAGAGCTGCGTCCATATTACCATCTTTCGGTCGCAGCGAGTCCCACGTACTCGCCTAGGGAGTCCCCCCTCCCCTCGCGAGGGGATGCCTAAGAGCATTTCCTGGGCAAAAGAAAAAAAAAGTTCACCTGGGGCCATTATAGCCTGTCCTCTTAGATTTTTCTGTAATTTACTATGATTGGGAGATGTAATCACAATTAAAAAAAACCTACTCTACTTTTCTAGGAACACAGGAAAGCTTTTCAGCGAAAGCAGTAGTTTTATTGACAAAATGTAAACTAAAGCCCGTGTGTACCTCCTCTTCCCTATAAACCACTTTTTTCTGCTTTTAATGTTAGGTAAGTGGTCAATGTAAGGCACTTGCTGTCTTGGCGTTCATTGAGGGAGGCCTTTGTACAGCAGTGGACGGAAAGAGGCTGATGATGATGATGAAGTGGTCAGCCCAGGCCCCAGACAACTCATGCGACAACTGAGACAGAAGGTCTCGCTATGCCAATAACACTGCATATCCTGCGGCATTTTTTTTTCTTTCTATTACGCCGCACTGGTAAATGCTCTGAGGCATCACGCTGGGTCTCCCCAGGTGGGTATGTGGGACTTGCTGCGTCCGAAAACTGGTATGTGGATGCAGCTCTACCCACTAAAATACGGCGAGTGCCACCAATGCCGCCTTTGGAGAGGTGCCCCGGATCTGTTGAGCAAATAGGGCATTTTGACGGCTAGTCAGTCCCTCAGGGGACCGACGCCACCTCCACAGAGGGGTTATCCCGCACCATAGAACAACCCCTCCCAACGTCGGGACAGTACAATGTGGTGAGGTTCCCGTCCTCGCCCTTTGCCCCCTGCTCTTTTGTCCCCTCTTCTTATAAGAAGGATACAAAGAGCCCCCTCGACCCAATTCGCTGCACCCAAGGTGCTGGGCTCATCCTAGTCTACTGACCCCCACCGCCACGACAAGGTCTTAACTATGGTGAGGATGTCCTGCGGCCTGCCCTTTGTTCCGAAACACAGCAAAACTGTTTCACGGGAGAAATAAGTAGGACAGCGGTACCAAAGACTGTCTTGTTCTTTATTCAGCTGTGTACAGAACGTCTCCCACACCGGAAAGCCAGTTATATGACCTTATACTTCCCATAACCCCATCAGCAACGGTGAACTAAGGTCACGATTATCCAAACAGCACAATCGTTGTTATGGCGAAGATACGGTCAAAACAAAGCACGTTTTTTCCCTGACACCATAAAGAAGGTCATTTGCGGTAGACTTACGTGAGGCGCTAATGTTTTTAGGGGTCCGTTCCTCAAAATGACAAAACGAAGCCTTTATAGGATCACACCGTTGTCTATATGTCTGTCTGTCTGTCAAAACCTATAGGATACTTCGCATTGACATAGAATCAAGAAATGTAATAAGGGCCGTATTAATAAATCGAACTCAATACTGCTCTCAAGATCGATCTCACCTGAGTTACACTCAAGATTCGGACAGCATCTCAAGTTCGCGGCTAATTAATAGACGGATTTTGAGCGCGTATCACTTGAGATCGCTTTCAAGTTCAGCATCTCAAGATTCTGAGATTCTGCACTCAAGTAAGCGTCATTTTGACGTGATTACGTCTTATAAATTGATCCGCTGTCAATCGTTGGCTTGGAAACCATTATTTATAACAAATATAGAAGTAATTATTGTAGATTAAATAATTTTGTAGTCATGTAAAGAAAAAAAGAATCTCAAAACTATTTAAGCCTTACCTGAAATGATCATGTTGCATAAAACCAGAGAGCTCATAACTAATTGGCTATATCTATAGTCAATGCATAGAACCTTAATGTCAAGAGAACTGCCATTTCTGGTGCTATTGGAAGACCTCTGTTGTCGACTTTTTGCAGGTGTCCTCTAATTAAAGATGTTATTGACTGGCCTGTTGTTCTAGTGGTTAGTGACCCTGACTGCTAAACCAGAAGGTCGTGGGTTCGATTCCCACCCGGGACAAATGTTCGTGTGATGAGCATGATTATTTATTCTGTGTCTAGGTGTAATTTTTCTATAATATGTATGTATTTAGAAATAATATGTAAGTATATATTAGTTGTAAGTATATATGGTTGACATAAGAACAGGCACTGCCTAGTTTGGGATCAAATGGCCGTGTGCGAGTTATCCCTACATATTTTATTTTAAATAAAACAGATTCTTGACTGAATCTGTACCTTTTCTTGAAATTTTCAGTAGGTGTTTGAAAGGTATTTTGGGCGTCCCTTATGTAAATTTTTGGCAAACGAATTCTGCTGGGCCATAAATTAATATCATCGTAATGATCGATAGCTTTGTAGTAATTAATTTCGTTTATAATATTTTCCATATTTGCATAGTTAGCATAAATTGAACAAGAACCTTGACAATACATGCACTCAAGTCACCGTCGGACTGCACTCAGCAAAGACGCTCCTGAGCGCGATCTCAAGAGTTGTCTTAAGTGCCGAGTTTGATTTATTAATACGACGTCACTCAAGTGATTACGGGATCTTACAATGTGAACTCAGGTTCGGTTTATTAATTAGAACAGTATCTCAAGAGCGTGATTGAGATCGCTCTCAGAGCTGAGTTCGATTTATTAATACGGCCCTAAGTCTCACAACAGATGTAAAGGAAAAAATCGGAAAACCGGTAATTTGTTGCTATATTTCATATAGAACATGCTTTGCGGAACCCTCAGCGCGCGATTTACACTCGTGCATGTCTGTGTTTTTCTTGACTATTAGATTAATATATAGTTGGTGCACGTTGCCGTTTTAGTTGCAAATGCAAAAAAAAGATGTACAATTAAAATAGTGATTAAAAATAAAATTTGCGATTTAATTATAACTATGATTGAAAATAAAACCTCCAAAACAGCCTATAAGTAATTGACTTATCAAATGCAAAAATGATTATTTTTCAAATGGTTTTTTTTTCGGAATGATCTATGCTAACGGCCCAAAGGCGAGTCCCACATACCCACCTGGGGATACCCACTCCCCAGGCGGGATGCCTCAGAGCATTTCCCGGCGTAAAAGAAAAAATAAAGTGTGAGCCGATTTGGCTCACTTTTAGTTTGTAAAAGTGGGGGGTTGCCCCTCGCCAACCGTGAAGTCTGCGACGGCACGGCCTCCTGGCGTCGGGTTGGAAAATAAACAACAAAATATATCGCTGCATTTTTCATTTTTAATTACTTTAAACAGTTATTTAGTTATAGGAACGTTATAGGACATATTAATAAACTACAGTACTGTATGTTATTCTTAGAAACAAACAAAATATGCAAAGGATAAATATACCAATCTGTACAAATTGCATTAATGATAATTATTATTATTATTTCAAATCGTTTTTATTGTATTTCATTTTATCCTATTTACGATGAAGTCATTCATATTAATGATACACGTTAGATTTTTTGCAAAAGTTTTCAAATAACTTTATAAAAGACTAGCAACGCCCCGCGGTTTCACCGGCGTTTTTCCCATTCCCGTGGGAGGGATAAGTTATAGCCTATGTTAGTCTGATGTATTAGCAATGTTAAATCCATTCAGTAGGTTTTACGTTTGCGTGAAAGAGCAACAAACATACATCCATTCTTACAAACTTTCGCGTTTATGATATTAGGGCTAGCGCGCACGGGTTACTTTTGTCACCGTGATTTTTTCGTCACTCAGCAGGATTAGAAGGAATTTTGTACGTTACTAGTTACAGAATGGTTGGGCATAAAGACTGCGTTAAGAATGTAAATAATTAATCATTGATGTTTTAAGATTTTGCTTACATCTTCTAGGGGAGGTGTGGTACATGTGAATTGTGAGATTTTGACATATAGATATAAGTAAAAATCTTATTTTAAGAGGTTTGTGACTTTTCGATGGCCCATTGGGGGGGGGGATAGGAAAAAGGAGGGCAACGCATCAGCATAATCTCAGGTTGTGCAGGTGTGTATGGGCGTCGATAGTCCCAAAGGCTTCGATTGCTCGTTTTCCCTCCTATGTTATAAAAATACTTCACTGATATTGTTCAACGGTCAACCACGTTCAAACACCGATGAGAGAATAGTAAATAATATCGCAAGTTTGTGATTTAACCGAGAGTGAAAAGCCGCCGTTCTCCAAGCTCGGGGTGACCTAGGCACAATCACGTCTAGATAGTCGGCGTCGAATTGTGCAATATGCGAGCGGGCCGTAGCAAACATCTCCACTGCGGAAGGTTGTATTTATTGAGAACTAGCTTAGCCCCCGCAGCTGAGCCCCAGTTGACGTAATTATCCGTGATGACGATTATTTTGATAACATTTTTTCAAGTCGATACTGGATCTGGCCATGAAAAGGTGGCAGAAAATATCTTTATCATCACCATCAGCCTCTATCCGTCCACTGCTCAATATAGGCCTCTCTCAATGAACGCCAAGACGGCTGATCCCTTGCCACTCGCATCCAACACGGACCGGCCACCGCACGGAGATCGTCTTCCCACGTGGTTAATGGCCTCCATTCTTGAACCGTATAGTAACTTACTAGTTTGTAATACCAAAAAAAATTTGTAACATGTTTGTGGCATATTATGAATGGACGTTTGTTATTTAGTCATATTTTGAATGAAAAAAACATACCGTCGAATTGAGTGCCTCCTCCTTTTTGAAGTCGGTTAAAATGTAGAAGAATACGCATATTATATTAAGTATATTGATGCAAATTCACGGTGACTACACGTAAAAGTAGAAGTAATTTGTATAAAAATAATAGTATAATTATAATTTAGTATAATTTATTCATCATTCTAATGAACTATAGTTCTACATTGCCGAAAAACTGCTATTGAAACTAATAACTTTACTTTATAAACACCTGAGTCATTGTGTTTTAAAGACAGAAATAGAAAATCTACAATCTGTAGATTTTCTATTTCTGTACAAATTAATTATACGTGGGTAACACTGAAAATGTTTAGAACTGGCCAGTTAGAAACATTGAAAATGAAAACTTTTTTTGAATTTCTATTTTAGAACTCTTTGGTAACCTAATGTAGTATATTGCATTCATTTGTCATTTGTTTTTGTGAATTGGCGGCAAATCTAAAACTCTTGTTACACGTGAAAATGAACATAACGCGAGAAAAATTTAGGTCAATGATTTATTATGACTTTCGTTTTTCGCTTACTCAACAACAAAGCTATGATAGGCTGCGATTAGCATTTTTTAATGAAGCCCCATCTCGTGCCACTATTTACAATTGGTTTAACGAGTTTAAGCGTGGACGTAGCAATCTCAGTGATGATCCGCGTGAGGGACGTCCTTTAACAGCGACTACTGAAGATAACATCAGTGCTGTGCGACGCATGATAGAGGAAGATAAGAGAGTGACCTATCAGCAGATACGGGCAAGCCTAGGCATTGGTATCAGTCAAGTTCAAAAAATATTACACGAACATTTAGGCGTCAGGAAGCTTTGTACCAGATGGATTCCCCATACTTTAACCGGCGACCAGAAACGCCTCCGCATGGACTGGTGTCGCCAAATGTTAGATAAGTTCAACGGCGGTAACACAAATGCTGTATTTGACATCATCACAGGTGATGAAAGCTGTATATATTGGTACGAACCCGAAACCAAAAGACAATCAGCTCAGTGGGTGTTTCCTTTCGAGGATCGGCCAACTAAGGTAAAGAAAGGAAGAAGTCAAGGAAAAAAGATGATTGCCTCATTCTTTGGTCGGAAAGGTCATTTCGCTATAGTTGTGCTAGAAGATAGAAGGACAGTTACTGCAGACTGGTATGTCAATCGCTGTTTGTCTGTTGTCTTGGAAAAATTCGACAGAAGCGCCCACGAAGCAGGATCCTCCTTCACCACGACAATGCTTCAGCGCACTCCGCAAAACGGACTGTTGAATATTTGACTATGGCAGGTGTCGAGATAATGAGTCATCCGCCTTACAGTCCTGACCTGGCGCCCTGCGACTTTCATTTATTCCCAAGAACTAAAGATAAAATTCGAGGTATTCGCTTTACGAGCCCTGAAGATGCGGTGAAAGCGTATGAAAATGCCATAGAAGAGACTCCTAAGGAAGAATGGGCCCACTGCTTTTCTCAGTGGTTCCATCGAATGCGACGATGTGTAGAAAGAAACGGAGATTTTTTCGAAAAACAATAAAAGTATTGGCAACTTTCTACATTAAGCCGTTTTTCATTTTCTAAAAATTTTCAGTGTTACCTAGGTAAAAGTTGTGTACGTGTGTACATCGGAGTAATCACTCTTTATGTGTCAATTTTTAGTAAATTTTGTTTTACATTTTCAGACGGGCCCTAGCGATTCCACCAAAATCGGAAGGTCCTTACTCTCACGACAGGTGCCACATGTACTCCGCGGACTGGACATTGGCACTAGCGCAGGGCCGCACCACCCCTGATGATGAGTGGCCCGTCGTGCCGTGCGCCAGCGGCTGGGAGTACAACAGAACTGATGTGCCATATGAGACCATAGCCTCACAGGTATTCAACAATTATCATTTTCGCTTTACAACTATTTTCTTTTCTTTCCCAAATATAATTTCTCGTTTCCGAAAAGATGGATGGCAAAAAATTCTCTTTTCACTTCACATTCTTGGCTAACCCTTACCACTGTTGTCCGTTTGTCTCAAATCTGTCAAATCAAAGCTTACTGGTTACTTCCCATTCACATAATATTGAATTTTGGGAAGAATGAAGGTCTCACAGGCTAGTATTAAATCCGATCCCCACCATGGTTCAAGCCTTGTCGTAGCGGTGGGGCTCAGTAGCCTAAGGTTAGCCCAGCACCTTGAGCGAAGCAAATTGAGCCGAGAGAGCTACTCTTTGTACCCCTCTTATAAGAAGAGGGGACAAAAGGGCATGGGGACAAGGGGCGAGGATGGGAACCTCACACCATTGTACTGTCTCAACGACTAACTAGCCGTCGAAGTGCCCTGTTAGCTCATCAGATCTGGAGCACTTCACCAACTCACCGGGTTTTAGTGGGTAGAGCTGCGTCCACCTTAGCACCTTTCGGGCGCAGCGAGTCCCACATACCCGCCTGGGGAGACCCACTCCCCCACGGGATGCCTCAGAGCATTTCGCGGCGTAAAAGAAAAAACAGTATTAAATCCGATAATCGTTAAATGTTTGTAAATAATAAATACTTTAGTATGGAACACCAGCGCGCGTTTTTTTGTCTCTTGTGTATCTAATTTTGAGGCGCCATATTGACAGGTTATTATCTTTGCTAGGGGTATCTTTTGCTGGTTTGCTGAAATGTGATGGTCCTTGGTATTATATATTATGTATTATCAGGTATTCTCAGGCATAAACAATTGCTGAAGGCAAGCCTTTTGGCTAATATCCTTTTCAGTCAGACTTTTCTTTAAGCCTTTGCTATTTCAGCTAGACTGGGTGTGCGACAAAGACAACCTGGCAGCGACCGCGCAAGCGATATTCTTCTGCGGTGCCATCGTCGGTGGTCTGGTCTTTGGATGGGTGGCCGACAAGTACGGAAGGATTCCAGCTTTGGTCGGTAAGAATATATCGCTATCTTCTTCTTATTTTATTCTTGGACATAATCCTTTAACGTCATTCTGTCAGTGACAAGTTTGATCGGCTATCACTATTATATTATATATATTCTCTGATACTCTTGTGGTCTCCTATAAATCGTGTCACATTTATATTGTTACGTTTACGGTGATATGACTGAAAATAGTGCATTTAAGTTCGTTTTAACGGGATGAAATTTGCATGCATATATTCTGTGTATACGCGTTTTCGAGATACAAATAAAACAATATTTATAATCAAGATCTTTGTTTAAAGAAATCTAACTTATGTGAAATCCATATATTGGTATTTACTCCAGGCACCAACATGGTGGGTTTCGGTGCCGGTATAGCGACGGCATTCTGCAACAGCTTCTGGACGTTCGCGCTGTGCCGTTTCCTGGTGGGGTTGGCGTTTGACAACTGTTTCACCATGATGTATATTCTGGGTAAGATTCAGATTCTTCTAGGTAATCGGATTCTAGGTAAGATTTCACCGGAGGGAACCGCTGTGCCTCGCTCCCGGCTGCATGGGTACCACCATCTTGCTTGTTTCTCCCGTGAAACAGCTTTGCTGTGTTTTGGAGAGAAGGGCAAGACAGGAAGTGTAATTACTGGCACCGACACCTAACATCTTATGTCTCAGGATAGGCAACACATAAATAAGTTGCCTGAGCTCGTTCCATGTAAACTAGTTTATGTTCATGGGCGACGTCGACCACTTACCATCAGGTGGTACGTTTGCCAGTTTGCCTATCCAACTAACATATAAAAATAACACAGGGTAAAACCCAAGATGATCTTGATATGATATTATATGGATATAATAAGCATTTATGACAAAAAATGTACGTATTATGGTGCTTTTCAATAATTTCATTTGTGTAGGAGTTAATGATATCGAGGAAGAATCTCTTTACCATAGTAGAGAATTTATAGTGTGTAATTAATTAAATTAGAATTTGCATTTTTCTTGTAAGTAATTCGAACTGGTAACAAATCTTTAAGTTTACTATATTGTCAATATTAATTCTTTTAAGTATCGTATTACTTTCTCCTCCTAACTCCTCCCAAGATTGTTGTTACTACGTATAACTGGATGTAATATCTCAGTCCTGGAGTATGTGGGACCAAAATGGCGGACGTTTGTGGCGAACATGTCGATCGCCATATTCTTCACGCTGGGCGCGACGCTGCTGCCGTGGATCGCGCTGTGGGCGGGCGACTGGAGACGGTACGCGCTCGGAATCAGCGCGCCCTTCATCATCGCCGCCGCCACGCCCTGGCTCGTGCCAGAGAGTGCCAGGTACGGTCTAATCTAGTATTTATGATTTCGTTTTCAATAGACGGAATCGTTTTCGTTTTCAATTAATTAAATGTTATGTATCAAAACTTAATTTTTCATCAAGTTCACAAATAATTAGATTGATTATTTATTATTCACACATCCACATTGCATACTGTTCTGTGAAGGAATGTTAACAAAGAGTTTCAGGGCTCAAACGCCATCAAGAAATCCTTCTATATGAATAATATTAGAAGAATACGCATCATAGAATTTGTAATGTTGCATACACAGACTTTGACTAATACAGAAAATAAGTATCCACTTTTCGGGTACTTATAACTTTACAAAGAATTTTTTTAGCTATTTCTATACATAATATTATGAGATCTTTTTATTCCAGGTGGTTGCTGTCACAGGGCAAGCTCGATAAGGCTTTGGTTATAATGAAGAAGTTCGAGAGGATCAACCGCACCAAGATCCCGGAGAAGGTCCTCAATGAATTTACGGTACGGCTTTTCCGAGTTTGTCAGCAACATCGAGCTTATAACCGGATAGAGTAGTAATGTGAGCCATAACATTCCGAAACTGGTCAGTGATTTATCACTGATGTAATAGCAATTCAACCAACCAGTGATTTGTATACAGTGCGTCCCGTCAGACAATCATACATCAATGGCCATAATAGGTCGGCCAATCAGAGCGCCGAACGAATTAGTTTTCATACAAAAAACATAACATTACCGCTCTATTCCGGTTATATGCTCGATGATCAGCAAGGATCACTTGATCCTCAGATGAAATAAAAAAGGTAGATGACGCACGGCCTTTGCTAATACTGAAGCCACAAAACTCATCTCCTTTCATGTAAATACACGCGCTCACGCACACACATGCACCAAAACTAAGCTCATTTTTGTATGTGTGAGTAGTAGTATCTTATGAGTCGTCGTGCAGTAAATTTGCCAAAAAAATACAGTTTTGTGTAATTTTATGATGTAAAAACAATACAAAAGTGACCAAAGAGTCTGAAGAAATATCGTTTCACACATAAATAAACACAAGACTATATTCTTTTAAGATATTTTAACACTATTTTGAGGTTAATCAACATAAATAATATTATTGTCCCGAAATGACGTATCGGGAGAGTGTTGCCAGAAGTTAGTATTTCTAATAGCCCAATAGTGGGTAAGTCAATTGCAGGCAACGCCATAGCAAAATAATTACGTACAGAGGTGACATAATTATTATTTTATTATTTGATCGCTATAATATGACTGAATCGAAATGACCTCGTATAACCTATGTTGTATTTTTTTTTTGGGACTCACGCACCCACAACGGGACTATCTATTTAATTATTTATAAATTTAAAGATTTACCATTTAATAAATTTAAAAAAATGTAACAGCGTGGCTTGCAGAGAAATGTTTTTATAATTTAAATGTTTTTTTTATGGAAAACGACATATTATGTATTTAATTTAAATGGTGTTTTGATAAAATGTGACTTTCTAATTACCATTATAATCAATTATTTTGAAACTGATATTCTCTGACTATGATTTTAATGACATGTTGTATTTATCAAGTTTATTTAATTCTATTTTTTCCTGTTAATTTATATTAATTGTTTATTTATGAAAGTTTTATTTTCACACACCATGTTATGGTAGAATGTATAGAACGTGTTTATTTTTTTTTAATATCACCTATGTATTTACTACATTCATGGGAATAAATAAATAAATAAATGTCAATAAGATATCTATTGAGACAGTTTATAAAGTGATCCTACACGCCTCCTACATATTCGTAATATTATTGTATTTTATAAAAATATTCACTGTCGCATTCACTTATTACCTATTTTTATTAATATGCAATTTTAAGGGATATTTAAAAAAATGGTAACCCTTCATTCACTCACACATACTTAAAAAAGTGGCTTCACTTTCTTGTTCCACGTGCGCTATCTACCTTTTTTACTTGATCTGAGACTTGATCTCACTCTTGACTCATGATAATCTGTGGCAAGACTATATTACAGTGCCACGACGGGCACAAAGTCCAAGAAAATAAAATTGTGTATCACTTTTTATATCGATTCTATAGACGTGTGTCTGTTAGCTAGAGGAAAATGTCTTGACGATTTTTTTTGCTATGGCATTTTTTATGTTAATAATAATAATAATAGAAATTTATTAAGGAATATTATACACCGTTACACAATATACTTAATCTAATACACCTTAAACGGCACATATAAAAACAGTAGTTAGGTTAAAAATAAATAGAAAAAACAATAAACATGGTTACAATAATAAAATTGTCAATTTAGACATAAAATACCCTTAATATATGCGCCGGAAATGCACAACAGTGTAATATAATTCCTCAAAAGGTAACCACTCAGTTGTGTGATTGTGTTTTCCGAAGAAACCGCAATCCTGATGTTATGTGGTACCTGAATGGCAAATGTTAGTTGGATAGGCAAACTGGCAAACGTGCCACCTGATGGTAAGTGGTCGACGTCGCCCATGAACATAAACTAGTATACCTGGAACGAGCCCAGGCAACTCATTTATATGTTACCTATCCTGAGACATAAGATGTTAAGTCTCGGTGCCAGTAATTACACTGCCTGTCTTGCCCTTCTCTCCGAAACACAACAAAGCTGTTTCACGGGAGAAACAAGCAAGATGGTGGTACCCATGCAGCCGGGAGCGCGGCACAGCGCTTCCCTCCCACCGGCATGGCCATAGGACAAGCAATATCTATAATAATGAAAACATTTCAGGAAGCTAGTCAAATGAAGATCAAGGAATCAGAAGCTGACACCAGAAGCTACTCCGTCCTGGATATTTTCCGGACGCCGAGGTTGCGGAAGAACGCGCTCCTCCTTATCGTGATATGGATGGCCATCTCCCTGGTGTTCGACGGTCATGTCCGGAACGTGGGCTCCCTGGGGCTGGACATCTTTCTCACTTTCACTATCGCTACTGCTACAGAATTCCCTGCGGATACTTTCCTAACTGTAGTGTTAGACAGGTACAGACGGAGTGATTTTTCTGTTTCACATTACTGTATAAATTTATTTCATAGGTTACTTACTATATACAATGAAACAATTCAAAACGAATAAAAAGCAAAGGCAACAATGCCCTGGCAAAAACATTGGAATAAGTACAGATAAAAAAAAAAATGGGTTGCTCTTTTATAAAAATTCGTAGAATTAAAAAGTAGAGCCAGATACTACGGTAAATTCATCATCATCATCAGCCTCTATCCACACGCTGCTGTAATTACATTAATATAATAAACATTGATGTATATTTTATAGATGGGGTCGACGATGGCTAGCCTGCGGTTCTATGGTCATCAGCGGTATCTTCAGCCTGTTAGCCACTGCTGTTCCCATCGGTAAATATATTTTAATACCATTTCCGTACAGTTTAGGTACCGTTTTTGACTCATTTGATAATCATTTTCCGGAGTATGTCGTCGACGCGGGCGTGTTTTTCACATGTATATACATACAGTTACATTTTCTCAGAATTTTAATACTAAACTGAAATGACGACTGAATCACAAAGGAAAACGTACCAAATATCAAGCGACAAACAGGGAGTGCTCCCCGTCGCGGCTATAGCACATAACTGAAAATTAATAATTTGATCCAGTTAACATTCTGGTGTTCTACGATAGTATATGTGAATATTTTACTAACCTTACGAGCAAATCTTAAAACATTGATAATGTTTAAGTACACTGATATATATGGTTTATGTGTATTTTTATATCGTGTCGTATTTCATCAAGTAGAAAAAAGTTTAATTGATCCTAAGTTTTATTTAGCTATTTTTTTCGTTTACGTAGTCTCCACAATAACGTGAATTCCTATTTACTTTTTTTTTGATATGTAATTCCTATTTACCTATCTATACTAATATTATAAAGCTGAAGAGTTTGTTTGTGTGTTTGAACGCGCTAATCTCAGGAACTACTGGTCCGATTTGAAAAATTCTTTCAGTGTTAGACAGCTTATTTATCGAGGAAGGCTATAGGCTATATAACATCACGCTGTGACTTATAGGAGTTGAGTAACGCGGGCGAAGCTGCAGGCAACAGCTAGTAGTTCATAAAATCGATTACGAATTCTTTATTATCGTATAATAACAATTTCTCTTGGTGCTACATTCGATTGCGTCGTGAAACAAGGACAAACAAACAAACGATAAGTTATATTTTAACAAAATTAAACTGTATAATTGGTCGGAGACTGATAAAATAAGATTATGATATGACATCATGACAACGTCGACATCTGCATCCATATTTTTACCGGTGGGAGGGATGCACTGTGCCGCGGTCCCACCACATGGGTACCACCATCTTGCTTGTTTCTCCCGTGAAACAGCTTTGCTGTGTTTCAGAGAGAAGGGCAAGACAGGCAGTGTAATTACTGGCACCGAGACTTAACATCTTATGTCTCAGAATAGGTAACACACAAATCAGTTGCCTGGGCTAGTTACAGCCAAACTAGTCGATATGCATGGGCGACGTCGACCACCTACTTTCCACCAGTTTGCATATCTTTTTGCCTATCCAACTAACAAAAATTTACACTGGGGGTGAGATTTCACTGGTGGAAATGATGCAAATAAGTAGCCTGTTGCTAGCTCCAGATGAGCTCGCACATATTGGGGTCATGCTAACTTCTTGTCATTAAGTGGCTCCTCTGCCCGTGACTGATATCGAGAGATCTTCATGTTGAGACTCTTTCAGGTGGGCCGTCCGCGTCTCTCGCCATCATGGGCCGGTTCGCGGTGAACATCTCGTACAACATCGGGCTGCAGTACGCGGCCGAGCTGCTGCCCACCGTGGTCCGGGCTCAGGGGGTCGCGCTCATACACATCATGGGCTACGTGGCCTCCATCGTCGCGCCCTTCGTCGTGTACCTGGTTGGTATATTATATCCGAACTAGCAATTCCGACAGACGTCCTGTGCAAAACATTTATGGACTAAAATCTATATCAAACTTGGACCTTTTTTATGTTCTTTTTTTATGTCAGAATGAGGAAACCGAGCAGTCGGGGCCTTATGGTAACTACCGACGCCTATAGACATCCGCACAACCAAAAATTATGCAAAGACGTTGCCCTCCTTTTCCCTATCCCCCAATGGGCCACCGGAAACTCACAAACCGCACGAATCGCGACAGCATAACGGTCACTTGACGCCGGTGTTATGTGAGCGAGAGGTACCACCCCGGTCGTACCGGCCCAATTCGGCTGCAAAGCAGCATGGTGCTACCTCTTACTAAATCTACTTGAGTCATCGAACATATAACCAGATAGAGTAGTAATGTGAGTCATAAAAATCCGAAACCGGTCAGTGATTTGTCACTGGCATAATAGCAATTCAACCAACCAGTAACCTGTATGTACGTCCCATCGACCAATCATAATATATCAATGGCCATCAGTCAGCCAATCAGAGCGCAGAACCGGTGCAGCATCGCAGCACTTTGGCGGAATTTGTTTTCATAAGTTAAATAAGTAGTAGATCAGGTACAGCAACAAATACGTCACCGTCGTCCGTCACCGTTGTCGTATTTGGTAGGTACCCTAGCTACCTTGGCTGACACCGACTCTAAAAGTAGCAATAATGACGTGGTAAACGCAAAGTTTGTACATTAGTAGAAGTACAAGATGATTATTAGTTGTAGACACAAAAATTAAAGAAACGCAATTATTTTATTACTTTCTAGTTATTTTATTTTTTGAAGTCGGTTATAATTTTTGTTTAAAAATTTTCGGTTATATATCCTCGATGACTTGAATACACACACATAAAATTAGGGGTATCATATCCCTTTCTATACTAGTAAATTATACGATATTACAGTCCTCTAAGTGGTCAGAGAACTATCAAGAGTCTGTTTATGTAAAAAGCGCAGGGCTATTTTCTATTTGGAATTCATTTCCATGTACCAAATGTTTAAGATTGATTGAAACTATAGATCACATTACATTACAGGCCAACATCTCTCAAGAATTACCCCTTCTAATATTAGGGGTTCTGGGAATAGTGGGCGGCGTTCTGTGCCTCCTTTTGCCAGAAACTATGGACACAGAAATGCCACAAACACTAGCTGATGGAGAGAACTTCGGAAAAGACCAAAAGTTTTGGGACATGCCGTGCTTCCCTAGGTAAGTTAAATTACTCGTGTACTTAATGTTTTTTTTTTAAACAAAAAATAGGCACCCACTTGCTAGATCTGTCAATAGCACTTATGATTGTTTCATCGTTATTGCTTGAGTGTCCTGGATACAAGACTTTCGAGAAGTATGTATTAGTCTCAGCTCTTAAAGATTTGCACTCATGTAGAGCCGATCGTCGTGAATACTAAAAACTGGTTTTGCCAATTAAGAGACACCTCTTGTCAAAATATTTTGATTCAAATTATATTGATTTTATCAAGAAGCTTTTGCCAATCAGTAATTGGGTAGATATACACAATGATGTAAGCTTCTCGATACCCTCTTATAAAAAAAAAATATTTCAGAAAATCTGCTGGACACGATTTAGGGAAATACACGAAGCGCCACTCTCTTACGGCGGGCCAGGAAGACCATTTTGTCAGATCAACTGCTATCGGCTCCAGAGCATCCGTCAGAGCTTCCATCCGGCTATCGTCTAGAATAAGGAGGAATGCATCTTGTGAAGAAGCCTAACATAAGTAGCTAATAAAATAATATAAGTCATTGGAAATAATTGTGAAAACTTTTTGTACAAATTTATTTATAAGCGCCTGTGTAAATAAAACTGCAACCCTAAGATGTAATATTTGCTTTTTTATTTTAAATTTAGTTATGAGAAACGCAAACATGACATACAGAAATAAAAATCATCATACAACAAAACATAAGTCTTAAACTAATTGCACTCGTTCTTAGGCGACCATGACATTAAAAGATATATTAAGTCCAATTAAGAATTTACGTAGGTACTTTACAGGATTAATAATGTGTCAGGCGTCCTAATCTCAGACGATTATTCCAAGTATACTTCATTTTCTGCGGTGAAAGTTCATTTACGCCTTATGTGGGACTCGGTTTGGAAAACCCCTACGTAGACTAAATATCCCGTGGAAGCCTTGAGTAGGCTATCCTGAGAAAGCGATATTTTATCACTTACCAACACGGAAATCGTGTTATTTCCCGGGAGCTAAAAAGTTAAGTTAAGAGTTCCCAAGGCGAGAAATGATATCAATATAATTTTTTATTTTATTTATTTATTTAACAATTTATGTACACTAGGATAGTTACAAAGAAATAACAAATACAAATAATGCAGGTACAAAGGCACTACTTATCCCATGATGGAATCTCTTCCAGTAGTCCTACCATAGGAAAATTTAAAAAAAGAGCCGCAAAATTAGCGTGTACAGTCTTAATTTTTTTAATATATATATATATATATATTTAAAGAAAAAAAATAACTATTTTTATAATGTATTTTTAATAGAAGATTGACATTGTTTTCATGCAAATCGATGCTCAGGAATAGACAAATCCCAATCTCTTAGCTATCTTCTACTTCTTGCAAGTTAACTACTTATCCCAAACATCAGATGTTGATGATTCGTGTTATAAATATTAGATAAATAATTTTAATATCTTACCGAACAGGTTTCTGTTTGGTAATATATTTAAAAAAATACAAATACAAAATAAATATAAAAAGAAGGAGGTTATCAATTCGTCGGAATCTTTTTTTTTAATTTTTTTTTTTTTATGTATGTTAACTTTTTTGATTCTTGATTACTCGAAGATGGCTGGACCGATTTGAAAAATTCTTTTTTTGTTCTAAAGGGTATACTTCCCAAATGGTCCCATGATAAGGAAATCAGGATCTGATGATGGAATCCCAGAGAAATCGAGGGGAACTTTCGAAAAACGTAGGGGCGACTAGTGCGTTTGATATTTTTTTTATAAAGTGTTTTGAAGGACTTCAATTTAATGAAGGTCTGGAGTCGATCTGATGCTGGAGCCGAAAGACAATCGAGGGAACTCCTCAACTATTTACATCAGTAACCTTGTGTTTGGGCTTGATTAATTTGTAATGATGAGAACTTTACACCTAGATGGGTTGTGACTGTCATTAGGGGTCTGATGATGAAGACAAAGACAGTTAAGGGAACTCCTCAACATTTTGCAGTAGCTACCTTGTGTTTGGACTCAATTAATTTAAATTGATGAGAACTTTGTACCCATATGGGTTATAAGCGCCATTACAGGTGTGATGATGGAGACCATACACAGTCGAGGGGAATCCTCGATGCTTTATAGCTTTAATTGGGCTTACTTCATACGGTAAATAATATTATGCCAAAATCATGTAATTTTATTACTTGTCGTTGTTAAATGAACAAAAAACAACTGTGGCTTGGAAGCGCTTCATAGTTTTTCAAGGTCATCATAATATCCATTCTATACTATATATTGGTGATGTTCTATACCTATATATAATGGAATTATTTAACGAATAGCAGCAAATCTGCCGTGATTGCTTTCAATTACATGTATATAAAGTTTTACACAATTCCATTTCGGTTTTTTCATTTGTTATGTAATGATTTAAACCCTTTCTATGTTCATCTCATTAATACAGCACTATCTAATCTGAGCAACGCGTTTAATAGTTCTACCCATATTTCAGACAAATAAAATCAGTTATCGAATTTTGAAATCACTAAAAATTAAGAAATAAAAATTTTTTAAACAAAAATTAAAACCGACTTCAAAGTTAATTCAAATAAAATCAAAGTCGTATTCGTTGATGTACCTACCTCACTACCTACCTTGGCAGACACCGACTCCAAAAGTAACAATAATGACGTGGTAAATGCAAAGATTGTATATTAGTGAAAGAACAAGTTGATTATAAATTGTAGGCACAAAGATTAAGAAAATTATTTTATTACTTTTTAGTTTTTTTTTTATCTTTGAAGTTTTAATTTTTGTTTAATTTCATTTAATAATACCCATCAACATGTTAAGCTATGAATTCTTGTGTTTATACTCAATACTAGAAAATTCCAGTAAACATTGACACTACCAAAAATGATGAACAAGCGACACACTGCTAACAACACTTTTTAGAGACTCATGTTTGTTTGTATTGTATTTACAGAACCATTCACTAAGGCATTGTCCTGATTGGTAAGAATGTCATTCCATCGCAATGATCGCACGTATTCGTGATCAAATGCAGTAGTTAGTAGTAAATAATAATAATTAATAACGTACCTATAGAAATTATGACTAAGAAATCAGTAAATGCTTAGAGTATAGGTCTACAAATCCATAGAGTGCGCACCACTAAGTAGGTATGAACTGTAAGCACAGAAGGTATGAACATAGAGTGTTCTTGAAACGCTCAATCAGCCACATTGAGTTCTCGAGCGATATTACATATTTTGTTTTATGTGCAATGCCAATTTTTAAGATTGATTCCCGGAAGCAAAATAAAAGAAACAATAACATTTCTTTTCATCCGTAAGTAGTATTTAATTAGTAATTTACTACCTACTTTCATCAAAATTTTGAATGGTCTCATAGGGGAATGCCAGAGACCCGGGACACAGCGCGCTGTGTTGTTGTACGGCAGGCATTATCGGATACGATATTTTATTTTCATCATTATCATGTAATTACCGTAATGTTGTATGATTAGTGTAGTGCAACCACTCACAAAATATTTTCATTATATCTATGACTCAAGTAAATAAATAATGCACCAACACGTTAGTCCTATATAATACTGTATGCTATTAAGGACTAAGGATACCTACTATGTTTTTGTTCGGCTTACAAAAACCTTTAAATAAACTAGCTGGTGCTCTCAACTTCGCCTGCGTTAACTTATATTTATAGCCATATCCAGCTTATGTCATATAAGAACTTTTTTTTTGCTGTAAAAGATCAACAAACATCCAAATAGCCAAAAATACAAACTTTTGCCGTTATAATATTAGTTACATTATAAAACGATAGCTGTATAAATGTTTACTAAACTAACAGATATAGTTTTCTTCTAATTCTTTGTTATAAAATTTTAAATCTAAAACGGTCATATCCTAATTTCAAATATCGATATTTTTGATGCATTATTGGCATAATGCAGCGGCGTGCCGCGTGACACCGCACTCTATAGCTTTTTTTGTGAATACTATGAGCTAATGACTATAATATTATATTATCGGACTATTATATTTTACCTTATTATATTTTTAAAGGGGCATATTAACTAAATTTTAATATGGACTAGAAAGTAATTTCTTAAATACTCATGAATGATATTGTATCCACTGATTGCAGTTATCTATGTAGATACCATAAAATACGGCCAAAGGAACCTATCCCGGGACTTTTGATTTTAATTTTAGATATAATGTAAATCTGTATGACCCAATTGAAGTTCACTTAGTAACAACTAGTGAACTTTAATTGAGTGAGTTCGTTACAATGTCGCATCACAGATCGTACGATTCTCAATTAGGATAGTGCAGCATCATAAATTCATCATTCCAGTTTTGATTCAAAACATAATTTATTTTCCAAATCTATAACATAATATACTTATATTTAAATGTTAGTTGAGGTAGGCAAACCACCTTGATAAGTGACCAACATTACCTTATTATGACGCGATGTGTCCCTGTGTGAGGCTCTAACTGTCCCTGTGTCTAAATGACAAATCTGCAGAAATAAATACATAGGTGCATCCAATCACGCCTGACAAAGCGCATCATCGTAAGGTTAATGTATATTGCTTGGGATCATTTTAGTAATTTCCACTAAAATGATCCTTTATGACTTTTACTACCACAAAAGTTGTGCCAATTTTTACATATAAACGTAAAACCATCATCAATCATTGTAATAAAAGCCCCGGGTCATGATATCTATGAATTAATTCGATTTAAACCCCAGTAACATACGTAGAAAGTAGTTTTATTGTCAAAGTAAACATTACGTTTATTTAGTTTTGAGCACAATTTACTTTATTGTGTTTTCGTTGCTGACTGTACCCTGATATAATTTAAGAGCGTGCAGACTGATGAAGTAGTTACACTGCACACGCGCTCCGCTCAAGATTATTTCGCTACAGTCGTATCAATACTTTTATATATCTATACTTTAGCAGTCATCAACGTGGTAAGTACATTTTTTAATTATCAGATTAGATTTATAGTTATTTTCGACTGATCTTGTTTCTTTGTAAATGTTACTAAAAGTTTTTGGCACGGTAGTCTTTCCATGCGCCTTCGGTTATCTTTAAAAATATGTTATATCATAATCAAACTCTCTAACTCTTGGTAAAAGATTGAGAGAAACAGACCCAATTTCATTTAATATAGATCATATTTGCTCGCAGTCATTTTCCTCACCCGAAGACAATACTGTAAGATATTCATTACTTTTCCATAATTTCCATTCATGGGCGTGTGACGTCACACGTTTTGCTAACACATCTGTTCAGAATTTTTATAAAAACAATACCGTAATTGTATTGTGGTATCATCACTAATCAATGCTTACTACCGTCAACATAAAAATATTATTCGTACGATTGTATTATTTACATCAAACAACTTTTAGCATAGATGTTATCTCATGATTTATACACTTTAATTAGGAAATAATTGAATGTATATAAATTATACCTCTAAGTACCTCTCTCTAAATGTAGTCACTTCTATAATTCATACAACATGCCTAAGTCTATATTCCGGTACTCAAAACCTAGCATATTTTGTCTCAAAGCTTTTAACCTAAAATATGACAGTTGTATGGTTTCCCATACAACTGTCATTGTTTATATCATTATGATAATGATAGTATAAACACGCAGAAAAATATCATCGTTGTAGCACAGAAATAGTAAAATTGTATGATATTGCTGACCGTACCGCAGTTAGGGTCAGCGCACACTAGTCATACGGACCGCATACTCAAAATTATTTCTTGGGGTCTTACAACCCATTTAACCAATGGCATGGGTTGTGTTGGCTTTGAGGACCGCTGTGGAGTGCATGACCGTGTCCTTAAAACGCTCTTGTAGAATATTGAATGTGGCATTAGCTATGTGCACGTAGCGTCGTCCTGTTGAAACCACATGGCTTTGGTGTCCAGATCATCCAATGCAGACCAAAAAGTTGGTAATCATCGACCTATAGCGCTCGCCATTGACAGTGATAGACTGGCCAACGTCGTTCTCAAAGAAATATGGACTGATGACGCCAGCCCGAAATCGACACCAAACAGTGACTTTTTCGAGTGGCATTGTACGTATATATGGTATCAAATTCGACAATTTCGTTTTTTCATATACCCATTCATCTCGGAATCATTGCTGAAGATCGTTTTTCTATGAAAATTAGGGTCAGTTGCCAACTGCAAGAGCCCATTCAGCGAACACACGTCTATGGTCGTTTACCTTCAGTTCCCGGGTCAGTTGAATTTTGTACGGGTGCAGGCCCAAGTCACAACACAAGATTTTCCAAGTTAGTCTAGTAGTCTGTGAAATGTTAAATTCTTGTGAGCGAAGCGAAAACGACCGCCTCGGATTCTCCTGCACACTCACACTCACACTCACACTCACACTCACACTCACACTCACACTCACACTGTACAGCGGCGATGATTTCGGCAGGTCCTGCGTTTCGCCGATGTGCGGGTGTTGGTCGATTGTTTACTGAACCAGTGGGCAGAAATTTATCCATCACATTGCGAATTGTCCTCTCGGTATGACGACTACAACGAACGATAATGGGCGTAGCGCGCGGTACGTCGCATTGCCCGAACAAAACACCCATTTTGATAAAATAATTTTATTAGTGTTACGCGATCCGTCCAAGATGATATCCAAAATAGGCTGATTAAATGATAACTAATTGTACTTCAGCAAGACGGAGTCAAAGATTAAGCACCGGGATTTTTTACGATACACAAGATAATGTCTTATTCTGCTAATATTAAAAAAATGTCAACATGCGGCCATCTTTAAATACAATATTAAACTCGTTAATCAATTTTTCAACTACTCGTGTCTATTTATATCGAATGCGTAATTTGAGGAAGGTTAGCAGCGGTATGTTGGTTTGAATTCGGCAATATGAGCCTGAATATATTTATTATGTCAGACGTATAGGTAAACTTCCAGTGGGAGGGACGCGCTGTGCCGCGCTTCCGTTAGCGTTAGCTAGCGAGATGGTTGTAATCTTGCTTGTTTCTCCCGTAAAACAGCTTTGTTGGATTTTGTAGAGAAGGGCAGGACAGGCAGTGTTATTACTGGCACCGAGTCTTAACATCCTGTATCTCAGAATGTGGGCTAGTTCCAGGTAAACTAGTTTGTTTCCATATGTGAAGTCGACACACTTACCATCAGGTAGCACGCCTGCCAGTTTTCCTATCCAACTAATACATATACATAAAAACCACCTAACTGTAAGTTGTCAGAGTCAAATAAAGACAATCACCTGGGACTAGCCCCGGCAACCGATTCACGTGTTGCATTCTCCTGAAGCATAGCCGTACTGTTCTTCTTTCCGAAACACAGCAAAACTGTTTAACGGAAATACCAAAAAAGCAGGATAGCAGTATCCCGCGGTGGGTGCTCGGCACAAACGCGCAATAGTATAGAGCTATCGTCTCATTCGCCATCACCATCGTATATCATAGCTTAAATAGTATCCTGAACAGGAAACAAACACAAAAAAAAACCACGAACCTAAGTAGAAATGTGACTAGTTAAATCCTTAACGTTATATGTTACAGACATATAACTTTTGTAAGTGCTACTTTTATTAGGTAAGAGAGATACAAATGCATATCACCAAATACGCATAAGCGGCAAATTAGAGGATCAGTTTGCCATAAAGCTTGTTTTGCTTCCGGAATTATCGCGACGATAAGGTTCGTTTCGCGGCTTCTTCAACCTGTCAAATATTTCCAGAAACCTATTCTAACTGGTTAAAAAACTAGTAAAATCAACAAAAATCTTCATTATCTCGACAAACATTTAACACAACAATTAATAAAACCAGTAAAATCCACATAATACTTAGTATCTTATTGACACAATCAAAGCGTAGCTTAGGCTGACGTAAGATGCTGTAAAAAGTGTTGTCTAATTGACGTGACAGTGGTGTGGTTGGTTGCTAATCAGCACAGCGATGGAGGCCACTTGATAACACAGACATGACTATTCTGGGCTTGTTGAGACGAGAAGCTCAGACAAGTGTGAGACAATTATATTGAACGGCGTTGTTAACTATTTACAATCTCATTGTATCATTGAACATATTATGAGATATCTTCTATTAAATACCATATATTATGTATAAAAGAAAGACCAACAAAATACATATAATTTATACAACTTTATAAGTAGTAACTTGCATCTCACAATTAAACTTAACTGCAATATATTTTAATTAATAATATATTCAGCGACGTGGTATAATATTATAATAGTAGGTATGCCTTACAATTAAACATCTTTTCTACAGTTTGGTGAGCAGATGGCTGTATGTATTTAAATAAGGCCGTATAGATTATTTCGAAAAAAAAGGTTTTTCACATTTTTCTTAGTGTAATTCGAGAGAGCTAGCCATCCTGTAATCGTTCTTAACGACATTTCTTGTCTATAGACACACAGTGAAACAAATCTCAGAATACTTATCAGCTGTGTAACTGAACTAACTGATACACACGCGTCCCTTATCTAAATCCTCATATACAAATAACAAATTAAAGAACACACTTACATGGGTTTACTTTAACATTCATATTAATATTTTTATGACACAGAATGAGAACAATTCTTACGTTTGTGCCCAAACAATAACATAATTTCATATCTCCCCATGATCATGGCGATTGGGATCTATTGAGCAAACAGGGCTTGTTAGTCCCTTAAAGGACTGACTCCACAGAGGGGTCGTGTCGCACCACAGAACATACATAAGAACGCCTCCCATTTTCTTCCTTTCCCCTTTTTTCCTTGTTCTTTCTTTTCTTCTTCTTCCTTTCTTTCCCCCCTGCTCTTGTGTCCACTCTTCTTATAAGAGGGATACAAAGATGGTAAGTCTCGGAGTCAGTAATTACACTGCCTGTCCTGTTCTTCTCTCCGAAACACAGTAAAGCTGTTTCACGGGAGAGACGAGCTGGATGGTGGTACCCAAGTAGACATATATCAGTAAATGTATATCATCATGTATTAAGTATATACAATGTGTATTACACTAAGCGCGGTGCATCAAACACGCGTGTTGGGACTGCATCATGTCACCAACACTCCGGGTCAACTGAAATGATTGCTTTTAATTGGTGCATAGCGGTCTGCGTCAATATGAACTGATTGATTCATCGCCCGGCTGGACGATCAGAACACAATCAACGATATAAGGGAATATTACTGCAATGACATACAAATAAGATAGTAACAATCCTCCCGCGACCATTTTTATGTTAGTTGGATAGGCAAACTGGCAAACGTACCACCTGATGGTAAGTGGTCGACGTCGCCCATGAACATAAACTAGTATACCTGGAACGAGCCCAGGCAACTCATTTATATGTTGCCTATCCTGAGACATAAGATGTTAAGTCTCGGTGCCAGTAATTACACTGCCTGTCTTGCCCTTCTCTCCGAAACACAGCAAAGCTGTTTCACGGGAGAAACAAGCAAGATGGTGGTACCCATGCAGCCGGGAGCGCGGCACAGCGGTTCCCCCCCACCGGTTTAAAAACACAATCATTGACTGCGATAAAATTCGTAATAACTTCTTTTATTATAATAACAAATATTTAAGACCGGCTACAAAGTCTTGATCAAGACGAAAGAAAACTAGTTTTGTTTATAAACAAAGTGTGTAAGCATAGTTCTTAAAATTATCCAGAATCCCATCTATACCTAGGTAACACTGAAAATGTTTAGAAAATGAAAAACGGCTTAATGTAGAAAGTTGCCAATACTTATATTGTTTTTCGAAGTAATCTCCGTTTCTTTCTACACATCGTCGCATTCGATGGAACCACTGAGAAAAGCAGTGGGCCCATTCTTCCTTAGGAGTCTCTTCTATGGCATTTTCGTACGCTTTCACCGCATCTTCAGGGCTCGTAAAGCGAATACCTCGAATTTTATCTTTAGTTCTTGGGAATAAATGAAAGTCGCAGGGCGCCAGGTCAGGACTGTAAGGCGGATGACTCATTATCTCGACACCTGCCATAGTCAAATATTCAACAGTCCGTTTTGCGGAGTGCGCCGAAGCATTGTCGTGGTGAAGGAGGATCCTGCTTCTAGGGCGCTGCTGTCGAATTTTTTCCAAGACAACAGACAAACAGCGATTGACATACCAGTCTGCAGTAACTGTCCTTCCATCTTCTAGCACAACTGTCGCGAACTGACCTTTCCGACCGAAGAATGAGGCAATCATCTTTTTTCCTTGACTTCTTCCTTTCTTTACCTTAGTTGGCCGATCCTCGAAAGGAAACACCCACTGAGCTTTTTTTTTTTTTCTTTTGGTTTCGGGTTCGTAGCAATATATCTTAGCTTTCATCACCTGTGATGATGTCAAATACAGCGTTTGAGTTACCGTCGTTGAACTTATCTAACATTTGGCGACACCAGTCCATGCGGAGGCGTTTCTGGTCGTCGGTTAAAGTATGGGGAATCCATCTGGTACAAAGCTTCCTGACGCCTAAATGTTCGTGTAATATTTTTTGAACTTGACTCATACCAATGCCTACGCTTGCCCGTATCTGCTGATAGGTCACTCTCTTATCTTCCTCTATCATGCGTCGCACAGCACTGATGTTATCTTCAGTAGTCGCTGTTAAAGGACGTCCCTCACGCGGATCATCACTGAGATTGCTACGTCCACGCTTAAACTCGTTAAACCAATTGTAAATAGTGGCACGAGATGGGGCTTCATTAAAAAATGCTAATCGCAGCCTATCATAGCTTTGTTGTTGAGTAAGCCCACAACGAAAGTCATAATAAATCATTGACCGAAAATTTTCTCGCGTTATGTTCATTTTCACGTGTAACAAGAGTTTTAGATTTGCCGCCAATTCACAAAAACAAATGACAAATGAATGCAATATACTACATTAGGTTACCAAAGAGTTCTAAAATTGAAATTCAAAAAAAGTTTTCATTTTCAATGTTTCTAACTGGCCAGTTCTAAAGATTTTCAGTGTTACCCACGTATAAGACGGACATTTTTAATTATTTTGCCTTCGTTTTGCCTTTATACTTCTGGACTACAGGCCGACAAATTCTAAAACTCGACGTAATCCTATTATAAAATATGTGTCTAAAAAGAGTAGAAAAATAATACCGTACATTATTTCAGATCGGCGTATTCAGCTTCGTCTTCCGTAACCAGAAAGACGCCAGGAAAAGTGTCTTTTAAGCGCAAAACCCAGTTCGAGGATGGAATCACATGAGAAGACCACCACACCAGGCCTCAACCTGGCGCATGGACACATTGAAATGGATGCAAGGAGTGGTAAATCATTATTAGCAGTGATTTATCATCATTATCAATCATTATCAATCATTACGATCATTAATCATTATTTTCAAACTCATTTGCAATTACTTAACACTCAATTTGTCCAACCTTGATATGTTATTAAGGCCACGCGCAGTCTGCAAGGAGTTATGAATGTTGGTGTAAAAAGGACATGTAATTTTTAATATCCAGTGTAATTAAAAAAAAAATCATGTTTAATGCAATAAACATAGCCACAATTATGGGTTGAAGGCGGTGGACACGATATTTTTTACTCATGTACATTTATTTTGGCTCAAACCCAGTTATGTTTGTATTTAATTGTGTTATTATTTATTTTACTTACAGTTGTTTTATTTCACGAAAGCGGGTGGGTCATACTTGTAATTGTGATGGGTCCTCCGTCTTTGTGTGCGTTCTACTGCAGGAAACCTATCAGCTAAGCGAGCTTACGCACTCAAAGACACCGTCCATGTACATTTACAAACACAAGGATGGCTCACCCGCTTTCGTGAAATAAAACATACCTATATATAAGTTTCGCAGAAACCTTGTGCCTTTTCGGTGCTCAACTAGGTTAGTAACTTTATATGTTCCATGGAACGCACTTTAGTACTGGTCTAGTCATTATGACGTATGAATGCTCGCTATTATTTAGACTAGTTTCGACTCTAGAGCACTGGATTACCAGTAACATTTATTTTGGTTTCAGCCAATGGTACGCAAAATGAGCGAAAGCTAAAAGACATCGACGATCTGTTCCCGTACATTGGGGACTTCGGATGGTACCAGCGGATCCTGTTTCTCCTCATGATACCATTCTCCTTCTTCTTCGCGTTCGTCTACTTCTCGCAAATATTCATGACCGTAGTGCCGGCCGAGCACTGGTGTTTTGTTAAGGAGCTGGCGAATTTGACCGTTGAAGAAAGGTTATTGATATATTGAAATTTATTTCACTAACTCCGTATAATCCGTCACTAATATTTGTTTTATAAAACGACTAGAACTACAGCTTGTAGTATAATAGCAATAAGTAATAGCAATAAAATATATAAATTATTATTTATATGATTGAGTTTCATACATGCTTTTTTGTGGGGAGAGCCTTACGCATTCCTCACGAGAGCGAGGACTATTATTTGCACCTACTAAAACCCCACAACCCCTCGACCTTCCGCTCTTTTCAGGAGTCACGGGATCGCTTTTTCACTCCATCCGTGATCCCGACAGCGGTCGCCTTGCTTACCAGCGACATGTCCCCTCAGGGTAGGGGCAACGGGAGTCCTACCCCACCAGCATTTTAAGGTGTGCGAAAACAAGTGTCATACATCCTAACCAAACGTATCCTTCCAGGCGTAGCTTATCAATTCCTCTGGATGAAAACGGAGGGTTCGAAAAGTGTTTCGTGTATGACGTGGACTGGAAGAACATTCTGGAAGGCGGGAACCTGACGGTGGACCCGGCGTGGCCGGTCAGGAAGTGTGCTGATACATGGGAGTATAACTACACCGATGTCCCGTACAAAACCATAGCCTCTGAGGTATGGATGTATTTAAAATATATGCAATGGCGTCTGTACACTCTGCCTCGAGAGCACTCGCTATGTCTCGGGGAGAATGTACAGCCGCTATAAGAGTTCTTTTGTACGCAAAAGTAACGCTTAGAAAAACTGATGATATGTATACATCAAGATTTAAAGAGTGCGAAATACTTAAATATTTTTAGAACTATTTTAAACTAAGTAGGTACATATTTATTCTTCTCCTTTGGTAAATGCCTTGCATTACAAGAATTACATTTTAATTTATATAAATAATATTATTTACTTAATCAATTATTTCGAGTGATATAAATAGCTTTTCATTAATTATAGCTTTCAGATATTTTTCCCTGTTTTCGTTAATAGTGTAATAATCTGATCTCTCTTAATGCAACTTTACTGTTCAGTTGGACTGGGTGTGCGAGAGGGACAATTACGCGGCGACAGCGCAATCAGTCTTCTTCTGTGGGGCTATCGCCGGCGGCCTCCTGTTCGGCTGGATAGCGGACAAATATGGCAGAGTACCAGCTATAGTCGGTAAAATATTCATTTTTCTACTTAAAATAAAAGGAAAGCTTGGAGTACCTACATACCTATATAATGATTTTGAAATAAGTCCCTAAATATTAAAAAGATTTGAATACGAACAACTTACCATCATAATTTACAATATCCTCCACAGCCTGAAGCGATGAATATCAGCCTACGTTCAGCAGTGGACGGACAGAGGCTGATGATGATGATGAGTTATGAATCATAAATATAATTTGCAGGCACTAACCTGACGGGATTTTTGGCGGGAGTCGGCACCGCGTTCAGCAACAGCTTCTGGTCGTTCTGCCTGTGCCGGTTCCTAGTGGGACTTTCATATGACAACTGTTTCGTTATCATGTACATTGTGGGTAAGTCTCGCTTAGAATTAGTATCAATATTACCAATTTCTTTCTTACATCAATTTTATATTTAAAATAGTTAACAATTCATCTATTACAAGTATATTCAACTTCAGGAAGATGATGTCCTTAAGGAGCCTGGTGACGTCAACGTGGTCGAACGTGACGGGGGGCAGCTTGTGCAGCTCCTTCGCCACGAAGCTCGGCACGTCGTCCGGGTCGGTCACCTTTAACAAGGCGATGATGTCCTGGACGCTCTTCTCAGTTCCGTCCCTCCGTCTAGACGGCATCTGGTCGAGTTTGCCCAGCACCTCGTACAGCAGTCGCTTGCCGCTGACTATTTCCTCTTCTTTGAAGTTAGACTTACATATTTGTAAGATTCTAACTTCATCCATGGTGTCTATGGCGTTTTGTATAAACGCCAACAATTCGTTGGCTACGAGTTGCGAACTCATAGCGACGCGAGCGAGCAGCGGCATATAGCGGCGCTAAACAAACTATACGGTGCACTTTATAAGGCACGTCCGTATTCGATGCGCGATGCGACCGACGTCGTCGACCAACTATGACGTCATGATGGGTTTTGAACCGCGAGCCCATCTACATAAGTACCACCATCCTGCGTATTTCATTACCGTGTTACGCCAAGCATAGTTACTGGTGTCACAGAATGAAAAACGGAAGAAAAACACTCGTTCCTTACCATGATGTGGCACGTCTGTTAAAGTCCAGTGTTGAGAATAACTGACCCCTTTTTATCATTCCAGTGATCGAATACGTGGGACCAAAGTGGCGGACGTTCGTGGCTAACATGTCGATCGCGGTTTACTTCACGTTCGCCGGCTGCATGATACCCTGGATCGCGCTGGGCGTGGCCGACTGGAAGATGTACACGCTCATCACCAGCGTGCCTCTAGTGCTGTCTATTTTGACGCCATGGGTGGTACCCGAGAGCGCAAGGTACGTTTGAAAAGGGATAATAGTCGTATTTCAAGGTCTTCAAATTCCTTGAAAGTGTCTCTAGCGGTGGAATAGGCTGATGATATAGATGATTTTAAGGGTTAATACATTCTTAGCGAAGAAAGAATTTACCTTGTCTTTGCATCTTTTCACCTCATCATGTTGCGGTATTGCCTTACAAAGAATTTAAATCAAAAGTAGGTACTTAATTGCATTTGAGCCCACTACGTGATGAAATACTGTAACTGTTATACCAATCTCTGCTAGTGCCATCATCTACTAGGTCGTTTTTTATTTTTATCTTCAGGAACGCGCGTCTTGCAACACTCCACTTAAACCAATTTGATGAAAATTGTCCTCAATCGGGTCCTCAGCAAAGATTTAAATCTTTCGTCCGTAGTAACAATCATTCTAGGGTATATCTAATATTGCCGTGGTATGAATCACCTATAACTTTGTTTTCAGGTGGCTTATATCCCAAGGCCGAATAGAGGAAGCGTTGAAGATTTTGAAGAGGTGTGAAAGGATCAATAGAAGGAAGATACCTGATGAAATTATATCTGACTTTAAAGTAAACTTTTGACTTATTATCTACACAATAAAATTTCAATTACAATTCAAATTACCCATTTAGGAAAGAGAAGAATATTATTATAGACGATTTTTTCTAAGATCTCTCTTCTAGATCATATTCTAATCAAAAAAATCTCAAGAAAAGATAGTAGTTTGTAACCCACTTAATATTAAGATTAAAATTAATTTAACTCAATCTCAAGCTAGGTTAGTTCACAGGGAAAAATTACAACTTCAGCACATTTCATTTGGTGTGTCCGTAATATGAAATTAATTTAACCAAATTTTTAGGAAACCGCCTTGAAGATAGCCAAGGAGGAGCAAGAGATAAAGAATTATTCCGTGCTGGACCTGTTCAAGACTCCCAGGCTACGCAAGCACAGTATTCTGTTGCTGATCATCTGGATGGCGATAGCCATGGTGTTCGACGGTCACGTGAGGAACGTAGGCTCTCTGGGCCTGGACATCTTCCTCACCTTCACCGTGGCGACAGCGACCGAGTTCCCCGCTGATATCCTCCTGATCATGACATTGGACGTGTAAGTGTTTTTAAGTGCTTTACTAAGCAGTGGATTTATAACAATTTTGTACGGTTCGTACTTCTTGAGTTGCTAGGATGCTGCTGATGATAATTAAAACACTAAGCTATGCTGCTAATTAGCTATTTAATTGCTACTGAACACGTCCGCGGCTCGCGACATTAAATCGTGCTCTACACTAAAACTTATAATAAAATGATATCGCAAGTGTGTGAAATATACAAAAGTGATGACTGCGCTATCTGTGCGGTTACATCATACAATATTAGCCTTACTTAACGATTATATTTTTCGATATTGATATACAGCCGGCAACACACCTGCGTACCCTCTGTCGCGGGTGTCTATGGGTGTTGGTGACCACTTAAATAATTACTGTAAGCGCCGTTATCGCCCTGAATGAACATCAAACCAGTAGATACAAGAGTTAGTGACTCCGTAAAGCGTCTTGCGTGGATGATCTCTTTTCTCCCGAGTATACAGCATTTACTTTCATTTTTTCTAAAACAAATCCGTTATTTTCCAAGTGGTCCGTGATAAATGTCAATATTATTATTAAATCATTTTGCAGGTTTGGACGACGTTGGCTCGCGTTTGGTACGATGGTGGTCAGCGGGATCTTCAGTCTTCTAGCCACTACTGTTCCACTTGGTAATATTATTTGAATTTGTTTTTTTATAGAAGAGGGGGCAACGGCCAGTCGGTTCACCTGATGGTAAGTGATACGCGATATCCACAGACACCCGCTGCACCAGAGCATGAGCAGGTGCGTTAACTCCCTTCCTCTTTCTTTTACTTTTTCATCAATCCTCTATCCTTTCAATACTCTTGCAGGTATACCGTCAGCGTCGTTAGCTATAATGGGTCGGTTCGCGGTGAACATCTCCTACAACATCGGCATACAGTACGCGGCAGAGCTGCTGCCGACCGTCGTCCGAGCCCAGGGTCTGGCGCTGATCCATATCCTGGGCTACGTGGCCACCATACTCGTCCCATATATAGTTTATATGGTGAGTACCGACTCAAGAGGATAGTTGTTAACTTCAACTTAATTGTTTTTACGTTAGATTGCCTATACAATTAAGAAAAAGTTCGATAGGCAACTAGCAGATGAGCTACCGGATAAGTGGGGTAACGTGGGCAAATTTCTCCGGGATCCACTCTGGGATAATTCGTTCATATGTTGGCTATTTTTGAGATAAAAGTTGATGAGTGTCGGTGTCAGTAATCACACTTCCTTTTTTTTGTTATTGCCGGGAAATGCTTTTTACGCATGTAGCCAGGATCTCGGATAGACCCTGACCCTATGTGGGACTACCTGGGAGTGCTCTACCCGTAAACTAAAACCACTGCGAGCGCCTTCAGCCGCTTTAATTTGAGGGTCCCGTGTAGTGCCCTTATATGTATTTAGTATATAAGTTAATGTTTATATATGATAGGCACTCAACAGGATCACCTCAGTGACAGACTGGCCCCGGCGTAGGCCAGACTACTCCTATTAAGGGGGGCTGCCCGGCTGCTTGGGCAGTCCCCGCGTCGTCGTGTCATACTGGGCCCAGGTACCCATCCTGAACCCGAGGGGTGTTACTGGAGGCGCATTAAGTAGCGCCTCCTGCGTACCCCCGTTCGTCGCCCAAGTAATCACACTTCCTAGCCTACCCTTCATACGCATGAACTTCGTTTATAATCGATCAGCAGCACTACCAGGTTGCGGATTTATAATGATAATCACAATAGCTAACTAAGGTATAACAATAAAAAAAATCAGTCTCTGAATCAATTATCTATTTTTGAAGAATTCAATCTGGGTACGTTTTTTTTATTACACGTATTTTTTATCGTTTCTCCTCCAGGCGACCATAACAAATGCAATCCCTCTCCTAATCCTGGGAGTGATCGGTATATTCGGGGGGTGTTTGTGTCTGTTTCTCCCCGAATCGATGGGGAAGGTCATGCCGCAGACGATCGAGGATGGGGAAAATTACGGACGAGAACAGAAGTTTTGGGATATGCCATGCTGCTCGAAGTAAGTGACTATTTGTTAGTAAAAAACTAACCTTGTGTTAAAGCTGTGTCCTAAAGCTGAGTTGTCTTCGGCACATCTTCAGGAGATAATACGCTTTAATTGGGGAGGAAAAATGAATTCTTTTCAATAATGACGGCCGGCTGGTCGAGTGGTCTGGACTGGACACTTCAAGCAGGGGTCGCGGGTTCGAATCCCGTCAAATGCAGATAATTTGTATGATGAATATAAATATCTGCACCGGGTCATGGACGTGCACATATTTTTAAATTTCTTAAATTTATTTTGTTTCCTGTCCCGTGTATGTGTCCCGTTACACAAGTTCTTACGAACTTACCAGGTTAACGTGGTGTGATTGTTGAATAATATTATTTAGGTGTTTATTTAATTAAGTAGATGCAGTTTGAACGTATTCATTGGTATCCCTGTGATCGTATCAAAGGGATATTTGGTGGGTAACGCCGTAGATCCTGGCTACGAATAAAAAAAAAATAAACAAAAAATTATAACCGACTTCAAAAAATAAAATAACTAAAAGTAATAAAATAATGCGTTTACAACGTCATTATTGTTACTTTTGGAGTCGTATATTGAGAGTCGTAGAGTATATTGTAGTGCTTTAAAATGCTTAGTAATAAAAATATTAAGCTCACTAGTCGCTCCTACAATTTTCGAGAGTTCCCCTCGATTACTCTGGGATGTCATCATCAGACCCTGGTTTCCTTCAAACAAAAAAAGGATTTTGAAAATCGGTCCACAATTGACGGAGAAATCGGTATACATACATTAAAAAACCGATCGAATTGATAACCTCCTCCTTTTGGTTGAAGTCGGTTAGAAAATAACAGTAGGTAAGCAGTAGGTATAGATGTTCACAAGTGGTCTCTTGTTACAGGAAAACTTCTGATGCAGATATCACTAGCAGATTATAAAACAACAGCGATCGATTAATAAATGTCGTATTCGCAAAGCAAGAACAACGAACATATTTGCAATTTTAATAACTTGCTTCATATAGGGTAAAACCGGGATAGATGCCGCAGCGGGATAGATGCCTCATATCCTAAAAACCCAACTTCCCGAACTCGTGAATAAAAATTAATCACATAAGCAGGAGACCCAGTCACACCGTACCTAAGTTACCCACGGACAACCCACGAAAAAGAACTCATTTTGCTCGTGTGTGTAAATATCTCCGCGGCGAAATTCACGAACACGTCAAAGATTTAAAGGTTATTATTTTGCGTTGTATAACATTATAATTAGTAATAAATTTCATGATATATTTGTATTTGGACTTTTTAATGATTATACACAAGATAAAAACAAGACTGGAAACAAGCAGAAAATTAAGAAAAAAAAGACAAATAATGAACAAGACAACAAAAATAATTCTTTTAGTGAAAATGATGTTGACAACCAAGCTGCCATGATTTGTGTGATAAAGAAAATTATATTTATTGTATTTAAAACTATACCAAGACAGAGCATCAATAAAAGACAAACTACTTATATCAAGCAGCCAAGATTAAGACCACCTAATACTATAAAATTAAAGAAAAGGAAAACTAAAGGCTTGCCCGTAAAGAAAATTATCAGATATGGACATGATAACCCTAAAGATTTTATGTTTTTGTTGTTGTATGTAACAAAAAAACATGATTTAACGTTTTTAAAAAACTATAGTAATTTGTGTGACATTGTTATTTATCTTCTAATGATAACAATTAAAAGATTAAAAGAAACACATAATGTTTTTCATTATTATGACCCATGTTTCTTGGAGACAATCGCTGTTTTAGGAGAAGAACTATCATCAAGCGTATAACTGGATAGAGTAGTAATGTGAGCCATGAATTTCCGAAACTGGTCAGTGATTTCTCCCTGACGTAATAGCAATTCAACCAACGAGTGATCTGTATATACGTCCAATCATACATCAATGGCTAATTAGAGCGCAGAACCGGCGCGGCGGCGCAGGGTCGCAGCACAAATTTGGCGGAATTTGTTTTCATCCAAAACACATAAAATTACCGATCTATTCCGGTTATACGCTCGATGAGATCTACCTAGCATTTGGTTTGAGTTTTTCATTTACACGGTATAAAGGGCATCTATCCTGCACTGCATATCCTTCTCGGTATTTTCATGGTGAGGCAACTATCCATACAGGTAGGCATCTATCCTCAAAAAACATGTCCCACGAAAAGCTAATTTCTGCAAAATCTGTATATGATAGGTAAAAAAATAATTATAGTAATTCAACATAAAGGATTGAACTAGCTATATTAATAAAAAATATTCGTATAAAATTAATATTTTTAAAATTATGAGGCAAATTCAAAAAGTGGGGCATCTATCCCGGTTTTACCCTAAGTAATGTAAGATTTTTGCGAGTCAGTGTTTGAGATTAGCGATTTTTCACAATATAGTTTAGCTTTATATTATTATTATTATTTAATCCTTGTCCAATCCTGTTCCATAAAACCGTAAACAATTTTTTAACCAGACTTTGTTATTTTATGGTTTCAAACATTTGCTTACCTAAAGTACCTTCCTATATCGTTTTCAATTCAGATTTTTAATAATATTTGTAGTATTTTTATACAATTTATAAATTGAATAATTGTACCTTTTGACAATAAAGATCTTTCTTTATATTTAAAAAAAATAACTCCTTTTTTAAAATAAACCATCTAATAAATTATATCGTATGGTTTAAGGCTTCCTAAGAGTTAAAACGTATGACTACCGAAATTACTAGAAGACGAAATAAATTTAAGAATTTCTATATTACCACTACACAAACTAGCCTTCACAATAGCCAAATAGCTGAGCCAAGAAATCTTTTATTTTGTTAGTAGGTATTAGAGGACGTTTTCATTTACTATTATTTCTTAGATCTTAGGAACAAGGCATTCTTAGACAGTGCCTTATGGCTAAATGTTGAACTCTGTGAAAAACCGGCCAAGTGCTAGTCGGACTCTCGCACGAAGGGTTCCGTACCATTACATAATATACAACATTAGACACTTTAACAAAAAATATGGTTTATGCTTGGTTTATGTTTACGAAATTAAATGTTTTTTTTTATATTATTGGGTTGATTGAATGAAAGGTAAATTGCGGTTTACGATTTATGACGTATTAAAAAAACTACTCTCTAGATCTCGTTCAAACCAATTTTCGGTGGAAGTTTGCATGGTAATTAACATCATATTTTTTTTTTAGTTTTATCATTCTCTTATTTTAGAAGTTACAGGGGGGGCACACACATTTTACCACTTTGGAAGTTGCGCGAGACGCGCAAACTATTCAGTTTAGAAAAAAATGATATTAGAAACCTCAATATCATTTTTAAAGACCTATTCATAGATATACCCCACACGTATAGGTTTGATGAAAAACATATTGAGTTTCAGTTCTAAGTATGGGGTAAGTCCAAATTTTTTTTTCTACTTATGTATAAAAATCTTAATGCGGTTCACAAAATACATCTACTTACTAAGTTTCAACAGTATAGTTCTTATAGTTTCGGAAAAAAGTGTCTGTTACATACGGACGGACAGACAGACAGACATAACGAATATATAACGGTTCCGTTTTTTGCCATTTGGCTACGGAACCCTAAAAAGTGAAAGACTTGGTAAATATCCTTTAAGTCAAAGTTATCGCCATGGCAAGTCATCTGACTTCTTCGGAAGTCACTTAAAATAAAATTGACCTCAGTAGATAAATATATTCGTACCCGATTGTTTAGAAAAAAACGAAAACTTAAGTAACGGAAGTAAGTCACGTGTGTCGAAGTGAGACATTGTCAGATGTTTTTATTAAAAGAAAAATCAACCAAAAGAATCTGAAGTCGACCAAACCTTAATCAAACAGAAACGCTCGGAAAGTGTAAACATTTAAAAAGTGATGCCTATTTTTCGATAAAATGTATCGATTACTCGACACAATTACTTCATAGTCAACAATAGGGTTATGACAACAGCCTCTGCTTAATGATGAGACCATTTTTATTGAGGACAGGAGAGGACGAAACGTTGATGTTGATTGATAATAATATCATGTGACGCTATCAATACCCGATGTTTTTGATTTCACTGTGTGTTCTCACGTCGTCAACTTATTTTTCACAAATGAATACTTACTCACACAACGTCGACAATCTTATCATGAAAAATGTTTAAATCAACAGTCATTGTAATATGCTCATAATTATTTGCGTATATATCTTTCTCTCATTGAGATTGAAAAAGGGAGAAAAGATTATGAACTAAACTTACGTTCATATTATCATTGAAATAATAACAAGTTAACAACTTTTCCCTACGCGTGCTCTTTTATAAGTTGAGAAAATAAGGTGAGAAAAAGGTGAGGTTTTACCCAATTTTTGTCAAGGCCTTCAAAAATGTACATATTATCGATAACAACTGTACAACACTCAATCAAATGTTATTTACAAATAACAAAAACCCGCTCGATATACAAGCAAAATTCTTGTTCGATTCATAACACTGCGAACTACGCACGGAATAGTGATGTACACTTTAATTAAGATATCGATATTTATAAGTATTTTAAGTTATATTAAATCAACATATTTAGAAGCAGAATCTAATTACAGACCTAAATTAGAAAGAAATAATATTCTTAACAAGGGTTTGTGGGTGAAAAAAAAATCAGAAACAAAGAATACTGGTGATTTTATATTCAAGACTAATTCCTTCGATGTCGATAATATTCTTCAAGATAATATTTACAATGAAGTCGACGATCCATCGTATCCTTTCTTCCCGTCGTATATTCAACGGAATAAAAGAGATACAAGTAAGTTTTTTTTTTATGTTAGTTGGATAGACAAACTGGTAGAGGTACCACCTGATCACAACATCGCCCATGAACATAAACTAGTTTACCTAGAACCAGTTGCCCAGGCAACTCATTTATGTGTTTCCTATCCTGAGGCATAAGATGTTAAGTCTCAGTGCCAGTAATGACAATGCCTGTCTTGCTCTTCTCTTCTTCTATCTTCTCCGAAACACAGCAGAGCTGTTTGACGGGAGAAATAAGCAAGATGGTGGTATCCATGCAGCGCATCTCTCCCACCGGTGAATAACTAAGTAACTTTCTTATCTGACAATTATTTTACAAGCATTTAAGTTAGCGTCCTAATGATCACAAAGCCTTTATAATTCACAATCAGTTCATTGAATATATTGATCAACACGATCTTAAAAGCAAGTAATTCTATTTTCTAAATTATATTTCAGAGGCATCAAAAGTTCCATATAGAATTAATACAGAACACTTAGCAATAAAAGAAAATGAAAAGGAGATAAAACCAACTCTTCAGCCAGTGACGGTATCAAATGACCCTTACAAAGTAGCTGGGCTCGTATCCCATACCGACCATTACAATATTATACATAATCTCCCACCATATCCATATACACCTGCAGAAGACATACATACAAAATACAGTATAGCAAACATTAGCCAAGAATTTGATAAAATTATGAAACCTCTTAACAAAAAGACACAAAACTTTCCTACAGGCGTGAAAAACAATGCTATGTATTATTCTATAAACGACATTATTTTGAACCCAACGAATATGTCTCGGAGTAGTTATGAATCACAACTTATTAAAAAAATTGAAATTAACGAAGAACTAAATGATACGATGAATAATGGTTACAAAAATATTTTCCATAATCACTGGCCTTGGCAACAATCCGCGCCTGTTAGTAATATTAAAAAATATAGTTTTCAAGAAAAACCACATATAAATACAACTGTTTCATCCTCTAAGCGAATATCAGATAAAGGACTTATAAAAGTATTGGCAATGCTCACGAGAACCTTCAAAAGAATCATAAAACAACACAACGACATAAAATTGATTCACAATAAGCTTCACAACTTGAACAGCGATTTTATGTATAATCTTGAAATATTAACAAAAAAGTTTGAAGATTTCGATAGCAAATACAATCAAATTATGAAAATTAACGAAAAACTTGTTAAAAAAGAAAAGGATCTTAGAGAAAAACAACAAAACATTATAAATAAAGAGAGAGAGTTATCAAATAACCTAATAGAGTTTGGAAAACAACAAAGGAAATTTTTGATACAACAAAGTCAGTTTTATAACGTCCAAAAACAAATGCTAGCACAAAACGAAAAGATATCTTCGAGACAAGCGCAGATAGCAAAAACACAGAATGAAATATCAAATAAACAATATCATTTCGCAAGAATAATATCGAAAGATAATCCCACTACTTCTTACCCAAAAGAAAATATTCCAGAAAAGCTTAACATAGTTACAACAGAGACAGAATACAAATCAATAGTATCTTCGACTCCTCAAACAGAATCCATTAAAATAAATCTCTTTTCCATATCACCACCGAAAGAACTCATAAATTATGATACAGATATGTTAAAAGAAAAAGATAAACAGCCAATAGATGATTTGATTTACAAATATTATTTTAACAATACTTTCGTTGACGATATTATCAAAAACAAAATATTAGCTAACGTTATCAATATGGATTCCAACCACAAATCTAAAAAGAGGAAACCGCGTAAGAGTGCAAAAAATACTCTTCTCTTGCCGGTCAATAGTTTAAATGGACCGAAACTAAGAGAAAGAAGATGGATTAGAATGGGCAAAAAGAAGACCCATAGGAATAAGAATAAAAATACTACACCCTTACCAAAAACTATACACATTTTGAAAGAAACAAACAAACAAAAACCTAATACGGACCCCTTTATGAAGATGGCAATGACTTTTTGTACAGAAATAGAACAAAATCAAACTATTCAAGATTTCAACTGGTGTGTTGAGAAGGCTCTACGCAGACTTCAGGTTATCGGTGAGATTTTCATTTATATGAATAGGGAGGACTTTCTTTGTAGCAGTGGCGTAGCGTGAATTGCCGGGGCCCCGTATAAAAATTTGTTTGGGTTGGTACCCTTATGAAGGGTAAAGATTTCTCACAAAAGAAAAAAATGTTTGCATAAAATTAAAAGAAATATTTATGCATCATAATTATACTGTCACTTTTTTAAAAAAAATATAAAGAATTCAAATTAAATATACACTCTCCTTGCCTTTTTTCGGCAAACTGATTTATTAAATCATTTAGGTATTGCTGATGATGACTTTAGTTTTTCTAAGTTTCTGCCTCTATGGACAATATATATTGAATAATGGAATAGTGACAAGTTTTTATTAATTTTTGCTTACGCAAGTTGGGGGCCCCGTATAATTGATACGGCAGATACGGTGGTAGCTACGCCCCTGCTTTGTAGCACAAAATACAAAATATATGCATGATACATACCTAATATTTCTGAATTGTCGCTGCAAAATTGTCTCAACGCTGATTTTACGTTCCATTCATTCAAAAACAATAAATGATGCACAAGTAAATTGCAAACACTAATATTTTCATTTTATTATATTATATATATTAATTTCAAACACTCAATAGCTTCAAATGTATTAGAATCCTTCCTGCAGAAAAATAATAATTAGTAGGTTAATAATATAAAGTAGGTTGATAAATACAGTAAAATAATTCTAATCGCAGAGCCAAATACGACATATTAATAATTTGATTTTACTGAATGAAATTTTAGATTGAAATTCTTCAATGAATTGGATATTCTTTTTTGTTTCCTTTAAAAACTGTTAGGGTGCTGATATTCACCAATGCCTTACTTACGAACTATCGATTGCAATAACCACAAACACTTTTATTCCAGACCTAAAAATAACTCCCACTCCTCGTGGCTTACGAAAGTTTGAAGCGAAAAATGATTCTGACCTAAGTTCTACTTTCACAATTAATTCAACAGGTAATCGTTTCAGTTATTAAAAACTAAAACACAAATTTTCACTCTATTTCAATGCAAAAAAATAGGCCCTACCGAACTTTGTTACCTTTTTTCGTTCAAAGAAATCTTATCACCAATTTTCTATATATCTATAGCTAATCACGGCTGGTCATCGGATTATTTATTAATTTATATAAAGTGGCTCAAAGCAGTAGTGAATTAAACCATGCATATAACGTTTTATCACAGATAATAAAGAAACTACTACCCAAACAGCATCAACGCTATCGGAAGTAGTTGACACCGTTGACACCGACTCCAGCAAAGCAAAATATTTCCCAGGTAATATAATAATACATAGGTAATATATTTATTTTTACTGACCAGACACAGCATGTAGTACTAAGCTGGTGATGTTCGCAAATTAACGTTTTGTCGAGATGGCGCCACCGCGCCCTGTCTTGTGCGATCTCCTCCCAGCTTACGGCACCCAGGGCAAGGAGGTTTTTCACTACTTCGTCCTTCCAGTGCAGCGGTATTAGGGTCGGCCAACCGGTCGGCGGCGGCAGGACTGTCCCCCATACGCCCCTTTCACCTCTGTGTCAGCTGGCTTCTCGAGATGCCCAAACTACTGGAGTCTTGCGGATTTAACTTCTAATATAATGTTCGGCTGGGACACCATATCTTCAAGCTCTTGGTTCGTCCGTATTCTCCAGCTGCCATCTTCCCTCCTGTCTGGTCCCAAGTTTTTTCGAAATAAGTATCCTTCGCTCCGCTACAAGAAGCTTGTTCTCTTCTCCCAGTGTCAGTGTCCACGATTCGCAGCCATACCTACATAAGAATCGGTCTGATGAGTCTTGTAGACGCGCATTTTAGTTTTCCGACGCATAATTTTGGACACTAACACTTTTTGGAGAGCCGCTGAGATATGCTCAGAGCACCCTGAACGCGGAATTCAATTTCCTCCTCTCTGCTAATAGTATCTGTTACCAAGCAGCCCAGGTATTCGAATATATTTTACATCATTCATAATATTCTAGTGCTTTTTAACACATATTTTCAACATTATCATTTACGGGTAGGAGGGAAGCACTGTGCCGCGCTCCCGGCTGCATGGGTACCACCATCTTGCTTGTTTCTACCGTGAAAATGCTTTGCTGTGTTTCGGAGAGAAGAGCAAGACAGGCAGTGTAATTACTGGCTCAGAGACTTATGTCTCAAGATCGGAACACACGAACGAGTTGTCTGGACTGGTTCCAAGTTAACTAGGTTAATTTCATGAGCAACGTCGACCACTTACCATCAGGTGGCAGGTCTGCTAGTTTGCCTATCCAACTAACATAAAAGAATCGACACTGGTCAAATTAGAAAGAAATAACTATACCTATAATAGTTAAAACCTGAATTTTACTTTTAAATATTTTTTTTTTCAGATAATGATGACCTGGAGAGCAATTTGAAACAATATGGTAAGTCGTTAGCATTAGAATGTATTACTAGGCGATTAGGGTAAAACCCTGGTAAGCGAACCCGCCGTACATACCCAAGTACGTCATCGCATCAAACGGATTGTAGTATTCTTTGTATAGAAAATGACACAATGAATGCGATCATTGGACGCACTTGTATGACTTTCTATAGGTACATAATATAAATGATAATAATGCGGTCATATACCTTTAACGGTACCTATATGACAGCATAACGGTAAACGGTTGCATACCTACCTTTATAGCAATACCCACGATGTTTCATTTTCACGTTATTGAGCGTGAGGTTGACGTGTACTGTTAAGCAAGGGATGAAAATAACCTGAAGATAATGATGAAAGAATTCGAGGTTACTGGCCTGACAAGTACGTTACAAAATGGCGGTCATCACGGAAGTCAGAATGTAGAACGGCCTACGTAGAAAGAATGACGTATTGCTTGCTCTATTAATTCTTATCTTCCTTTTTCATTAATTAAAATGTCTTTATTCAGCTAGATATGGGGATGTGACTGATGGTTCAAGTACGAGCGCATTCTTAGGAGAATAAATAAATATCTTCTAAAAATAACTTATCATACTTCCACAAAAATACCTACACATTCGAATTTTATGACATTAGATCCTTATAACTTTTTTTACAATTTTTCAGACTTAAAGCCCGATACAGAAGGAGATGTATACTTCGAGGGTAGTTTACATGCTAGCGACCTTGATAACATCGGTATGTTAACAAACACTTTGTCATAGATAGAAAAAAGTTGTCTAAACTACCAATTTTCCCGTAGCCATTACACACTTATCTTACATCCATTTATTCTGCAAAATTTTTCTTCATGCATCCAAAAATCTGGTGATATGAATATTAACATACAATACAATATAATAAATATCATTGTAACAATCTTAGACGCGAAAGATCACGCGAGCGACGGCTTCTCTGACATCATACCAGGTCTCGATAGCAATTCCAAGATCGAAGTGAGCTCCACTGCGATTGAGATGCAAGCCCAAAGACGAGCAGAAGGGAGAAGGTAAATATTATGTCAAGAGTATAATATAATGAATACTTACTAAGTAGACTTAATAAGTACTTCATTGAAGGTCAAATTAAATCTATGCCAGTTTCAAAGCACGCGAGAAGAAACAAATAATATTATTAGCTACTTAGTCTTGTAGAACAAATTACCAGCTACATATTTGGTTTGGCCGCAGATGTTTTACTCGGTCGGTATTCGTTACGAAATACCAACAGCAGAGTCATAGTATAAGCTATTTTATTAGTCTTTGGGTACGAAACCCCATATAGACTCCATACTTTTCCATTTTTATTTAAGGTCTACTTTACGACCACTGCAAGATGCTCAAGTGTCAAGGCGTAGTGAAACATCAGTGGCACAAAAAAAATCTGGAAGAAACAAACCATATACATTTAGCTTCTCGAATGTTCTGTCGTACTCTTTTTAAACGTTACATTCTATTCAAATTATTTATTTTCTTACAGAGTAAACGAAAAAATTAATAGAATAAAATTGGCGTAAGAGTCGAACAATACATTAATGTTAAGTGTTAATTTAATAGTAAATAATTTTACATTATCTGTGTTTATTTTTCCTTTTTACCAATATGGCAACTAAATAGTATGGAATGTGTCAAAGATAAATCTTCATCTACTGGACTGCACTTTTCCAACAAATTTTGAAAGATATTAATTATTTCTTTAAAAATCCTGAAACAATCCACCCAGTTTCGTAGAAAAATTCATAGAAATTTTTAAAAAAACAAACAAAATATTAGAAAATATCTTTATTAAATACAAAACATAAATACAGTTCATTGCACCATCAATAAATTTAAACACTAAATAGAATGTACACAGTAAAATGCCATCGATCCTTAGGTATATAATATATATAGACCGGATATAATATAGTTTATGGCAGGTCCCATCACTACATATAATATGTCTTTTGAATCTTATCAATAAATATATTTTATATTCTACAACACCAATTTAATAAAAATTTGAATCAAACATAAACAGAGTTTTTAGTTCTAGTTTGTTCAGATAACAAATAAAGATTAAACAATTGTAATATATGGTCTTTTTAAGTCCCTATTAAAGATTTGGGCACCCTCAAATATATAGGTCAACAGTTAAAAGTAATGGACAGATAGTAGAGTTTTAGTTTGCGTATAAAATCCCTAATATCGGAAATTTTAAAAGTTTTCATAAATTAAAAAAACAATCATAAGTATAAAAATCAGTCATCCCATATTGTGCGTTTCAACAAATTGAATATTTTATATTATGTTTCTTCTCTATGATTTTTCACACTGGTCATTAGTAGGCCCCCACATAACTCCTGCATGGGCCTACCGCCTACAATACACATTCCATCCCTGTTTAACATCACATCATTTCTATTAATATACCATCACCATCCACATTTCTTTATTTTATTTTATTTTTATGTAAAATATATTATTATAAAGAATATATTATATCCCTAACATAAGTTTAATAAACATAAAACTTTGAAAACAACAACTGGGAATACAATTCTAATTTAAATGAGATTACAATTAAGAGTGTAGAAATAGAATGCTCTGGAAAATGTTAAAATACTATTTATAGTGTTATTGAGTATGGCATTGTTAAATAAGGGCGGTGACACACTACAGCTGATTCGAATCCATGACATTTTAAAAATTCTCTAGTCACTCTACATACAAACAATACTCTGGCTTCTTCAGTCCGACAATAACTCTGAAATGGAGATTCACGAATGAAGGAGAAAAATCGAATCAAAAACGGATCTGGCGCCTAAGCTAAGTTACTGCTACTCCTGGACGAATGTTTATGGTAGCCGTAGAACTATTTGTATGGTATCTGAACCATACAAATAGTTCTACGGCTACTTCGGTTTATATTTTGACGAACCCGTACGTATGCAGTGCGTAACCGCCTCAGGGAGTATGTAATGTATGTATCAATGTATACTTAGTCTACAAGAAGCTGTAGAGGAAGTATAAGAGCGCGGGCGCCCAGGCACAGCCCGCCATGGTCTGCCCCACCAGGCTGGCCACGCCCATCCACAGCAGCCACAGCACCAGACCCTGCCAGATGGCGTGGGCGTAGTACAGTCTGGAACAAACGATTTTTATATATACATAAATAAATTAAATACACAACACATACTCGTTTTTTTAATCACTAATTCGGTGTATATATATTTATTTATACACCGAATTTAATGTATATATATTTATTTAGCTCCCCAACATCAAGGATGCTAATACTGCGAATCGATTGCTTGGTGTCAGTCTGTCTCATCGTGACAGTGAGATAGACTTGATCACTAAGCATCGATCGCACCGAGTGATGGCGGCACCATCAATCGAATTGGCGGCAGGCAGCAGTGCCGCCGATGCGAATTCATCATCATCTGCGATTGCCAATCCGCCTGCTCAGCGTGGCAATTATGAGCATGAATCCCCTCATGAATTACAGGCACAAGAGAAGGCCCCTAGTTCCCGGCCGTCCCACTATTCCTGGTTACGGTAGCAGCCTAGGTTACGGTGGGACAGGGGGTGCTAAGAATCCCCGGGCTACGGATCGCTACCACCAACTTGACCTGGCTACGTATAACGGACGAACGTTGAGACTCGATGACCACCTGGTTGAACTGGAGGTGGAACTGGGAAGTATCCGATGGCACGTTTTGGGGTTATGTGAAGTCCGAAGACAAGGAGAGGACACCATAACTCTGCCTTCGGGTCATCTGTTCTACTTCAGGGAAGGCGACACTCCATCCCAAGGCGGCGTGGGTTTTCTCGTCCACAAGTCCCTTGTCAACAACATCGTCGAAGTCTCGAGTGTGTCGAGTAGGGTTGCGTATCTTGTACTCAAACTCACCAAGAGGTACAGCCTCAAGGTGATACAAGTATATGCGCCAACCTCGACACACTCCGACGACGAAGTAGAGGCAACTTACGAGGATGTCTCCAGGGCCTTACACAACACCTCCAAGGCTCACTTCAATGTTGTTATGGGGGACTTCAATGCCAAAGTAGGAGTACGAACAGGTATCGAATCGTGTTTAGGGCCACATGGTGTCGGCAGTCGTAACCACAGGGGGCAAATGCTGGTCAACTTTCTCGAGAAAGAGGGGCTCTTTTTAATGAATTCATATTTTAAAAAGAAGCCCCACAGGAAGTGGACCTGGCAAAGCCCCGATACTGTGACGAGAAACGAGATAGACTTTATTATGACGGACCGAAGGCATGCATTCAGGGATGTCTCTGTGATCAACAGGTTCAAAACCGGAAGTGATCACCGACTAGTAAGAGGATCTATGAATGCAAGCTTTCAGCGAGAGCGAGACCGTCTAATAAGGTCTACACTCCGACCTGACTTCCGGCAAACTGTGGTAGGTTCCAAAAAATTCCAATTGGAATTAAAGAACCGATTCGATAGCCTTAACATATCGGAAACCACAATGGCAGTTGACGAGGCACTGGGTGCCGTGGTGGACTGCATGCGGGTCGTGGGTGAAAGGTTTTGTAGGAGAAAGCGTACTGGCAGGAAATCCAAACTCTCGGATGAGACGCTCGGTCTTATGAGGGAACGCAGAGCACACACAGACGCCACTTCTACAGATGTAAAGCTTCTCTCGAAGCAGATCCGCAAACTAATACGCCGAGACCTTCGCTGCTCAAATACGCAACGGATTACCGAAGCAATTGAGCAGAATAGAGGGTCGAAGGTTTTTGTGGAAAAGCTCGCGAGAAGCCACCTGTCGAAGATTAGGACCGCTACTGGCGCGACCGTTTCTTCTAAGCCTGGGATCTTGTCGGAGATCGAAGATTTCTATGGCAAACTGTACGCGTCCCATGCTCCTCAACCTGATCCCCGAAACAACGATCCGCGTGCTAGCCTAACACGACACCTCTCCGGCGAGCTTCCGAACATCAGCCTAGATGAGGTTAGTCTGGCTCTTAAGCAGCTTAAAGGGGGAGGGCTCCGGGGAGGGACGGAATTACGACTGAACTCCTTAAGGCAGGTGGCGAACCTGTTTTAAGAGAGTTACAAAAGATTTTTAATTTCGTCCTTCAACGGGGCATTTCCCCCAAGGAGTGGCATGGAAGTGAAATCGTTTTGTTTTTTAAGAAGGGTGATAACTCCCTTCTTAAAAATTATAGACCGATATCACTTCTAAGTCATATATACAAGCTGTTCTCGAGAGTCATGACGAACCGCCTCACTAAAAAGCTCGATGGATTCCAGCCACCGGAGCAGGCTGGGTTTCGAAGAGGATTTAGCACCATAGACCACATTCACACTATAAGGCAAGTTGTACAGAAGACCCATGAGTACAACCAGCCACTGTGCCTTGCCTTTGTGGACTATGAGAAAGCTTTTGACTCGGTTGACTGGGCTGTTCTGGAAGCTCTGCAGCGATGTCAGGTCGATTGGCGATACGTCGAAGTGTTGAGAGGATTATACGACGCCGCCTTTATGTCCGTTCTGGTTCCGGGAGGTCAAACAAGACCAATCCAATTGCATCGAGGAGTGAGACAGGGGGATGTCATTTCCCCGAAACTATTCACTAATGCTTTGGAGGACGTCTTTAAGACTTTAAACTGGACAAAATGTGGCATAAACATTAACGGCGAGTATCTCTCACACCTTCGTTTCGCCGACGATATCGTTATTCTGGCCGAGTCGTTGGAGGGCTTGCAGGAGATGCTGCACAGTCTAAATGAATCTTCCCGACGTGTGGGTCTTAGGATGAACTTGGACAAGACGAAAGTCATGTTCAACGAACACGTTCTCCCTAGGCCGGTTAACGTTGATGGCATAACTCTCGAAGTCGTGCAAGAGTATGTCTATCTTGGGCACACTTTGCAGCTAGGTCGACATAACTTCGAGAGAGAAACCGATAGGAGGATTCAATTGGGATGGGCAGCATTCAGGAAGCTTAGCCATATTCTCACGTCGTCTATACCGCAGAGTTTGAAGACGAAAGTCTTCGACCAATGCGTTCTCCCCGTGATGACCTACGGGGCTGAAGCGTGGCCTCTAAATATAGGACTGGTCCGCAAGTTTGCCGTAGCTCAACGTGCTATGGAGCGTGCTATGCTGGGTGTTTCTTTGACAGATAGGATTCGGAAGGAAGACATCCGTCAGAGAACTAAGGTAACCGATATCACGCAAAGAATCAGCTCGTTGAAGTGGCAGTGGGCTGGTCACACACTCAGAAGAACGGATGGCCGATGGGGCAATAAGGTTCTAGAGTGGAGGCCACGTTTAGGTAGACGAAGTGTTGGTCGGCCATTGACCAGGTGGGAAGACGATCTCCGTGCGGTGGCCGGTCCGTGTTGGATGCGAGTGGCAAGGGATCGGCCATCTTGGCGTTCATTGAGGGAGGCCTATGTTCAGCAGTGGACGGATAGAGGCTGATGATGATGATGGTGATGAATTCGGTGTATATATAACAATTAAGAGGAAATATAAGGGCCGTTTTTCCATACAAACGTAGTCCCTATGATTTCTTTTTTATCAATTAATTATGAAGAGATATGAACGTTCAAAAACCCAAAAAATGGCCCGATTTTCTGCTGTGTTCAAACATCTATAAAACAAATTTCACTAGATTATATAAAAAAAAGTAAAAAAAGGATCATATATAAACATAGCTCAAGCCTTTGTTAATTTTTAATGAAAAAAGTTCTTAAATCGGTGAAGTTTTGGAGAAGAAATCAGGGGCCTACGAATCGTCGATTTTCTGTTCTTTTAGTAGATATTTTCAATTCAAGCTCCAGTTGTCTCTATCGCACTTACTCCATCTTCATCTTCTCTATGCGGGGAGAGGCTTGAGGTTAGGGAGACAGCAATAGATTTTACAAATACCTATTTTTCATTTCTCTAGACCTTGGTGTCCTTAAGGGATGTCGGAACTCGAAGTATTTAGCTATTTACGAATTGCGATACACAGTAGTAACTAATAAGCTTCCTCGGCGGCGATCCATAGGAATCCGAATGATACCGAGTGATCAGTTCTCTGTAGACTCCGTGCACGTCCCTTTTACGTTTGCGTCTCTCGTCTCGTTTCACTTACTAATGGCGTAACTGCTACAGATATCTTAATAATTATCAATTCTAAATTACAAAGTGAAAAAAAATGGAACCGCTGGTGGAACTTGAAATCTTTTTTCATTTGATAGTTACTATAGGATGTTATACGCTAGCTAGGTAAATAGGCAATTATCTTAGAGTATGAGTGTGAAACTGCTGGGAGCGGCTAGCACATCGTGTACACGCGCCTGGTAATGTGAAACATAGAAATTATTTTCGCAGGCATTATGGATTATAAAAATATAACAATAATAAATAATAATAACACTATATTATTCTATATGTGGGGAACTATTGTTAGCTTTATATGTCTATGTTAATTATGTATTTGAGAAAGTGCTTTAGCTGTTGTTCCTCCTCAATATTAAATAAATAAATAAAATAAAGAAATAAATGTGAGATAGTGAAAAATAAAATATTTCCAATCTCTACTCACATTCTGTTTTTCTTCCTGGCCGCGGCGAGGGTCTTCTCACTCTCTCGGTTCAGGTACCTCCTGACCCCCATGTACAACGATCTGAAGTACTCGTCCCACTGTGGACAATACACAAATGAGCAAAGGAAATACTGCATACACATCAGATGAATGTCTCCTAGAAATCTGACTAGGTGATTAGATTTTCACGTGAAGCCTTAACGTTTGTCACTGAGCCAGCTTTGTTGACACATTTAAATATTAAGTTTTGACTGGCATGTTGATCTAGTGGTTAGGGACCCTGACTGCTAAACCAGAAGGTCGTGGGTTCGATCCCCACCCAGGACCAATGTTTGTGTGATGAGCATGATCATTTGTTCTGTGTCTGGGTGTAATTTATTTATAATATGTATGTATTTATGAATATATAAGTATGTATCAGTTGTCTGGTGTCATGGCTCTGCCTAGTTTGGGATCGGATGGCCGTGTGTGAGTTGTCCCAACATATTATTATTATTAAGTATTATTAAGTAAATTAGCATAACAAACGAATGTAATAAAACATAATAAAAAATAAAAAAACAATTGTTTATGCATCCGAACCTCTTATTGTAGAGCTTCACGCACCAAGCGGAGGTTTCATCCTCGACATTATTCACATGAGAACTTATAAAAGGTGGTTTACTACATTACTGTCGAATACTTTTAATCCTTGTCAAGTGCGGTCTTCCTAGGGTTCCTTATAAGGAACTAACTTTAACTACTATAGTACTATAGTAGGTACACTAGGTCGAACTTGGAAAACTCGATTGAGACGGCCTCAAACACTGGTATCACAGTAGTTACTAGCTATACTCACGTTCAGTTCGGTGATATCTATATAGAACAACTGCTTGTCCGTTTCGTTGAGCTGCTTGGCCAGCTCCCTGGTGTTAGTGTTGTGGAAGTGCCACTCCGTGAATATGAACTTCTCCAGGCGGCCCAAGGACTTCCACACGTTCTTGTGAAGACGGAACAATCTGGAAGAAAATTTATTGTCTATTGATTATATATTGCCCAAGCAATCCTCCTACCACAGATAACAGCCACCTATCGCGTCCAGTTTGAACACAGTTCAATTGGTTTAGTCGTTCATAACACTCAAAAGTTTATATATAAAGATTTTTACCTTACACATACGCACCAAAAGATCGCATTAGATCACAGATCACATCGCAAAGGCTATGAAGGTTTTAATATGGTTGGAAGGTCACTATATGTCCGGAAAAACATAAGTGAATTGTGTAAAAAAGTTACATCCATAGGAGGGATATACAAAACAGACACAGGCTAGATGTACCAGTGATTACTGTGAGTGACTTACAAAAGTAAGCAATTCTTTTAAAGGTAACTTTACGCTTTACAATAGGATCCCAGAAAATGTTTCAAACCTCCCAATTAAAATATTCTAAAAGTTATTAAAAAGCGTTTGTGTGGTAAAGGATATTATAAAGTAAAAGATTTTATGGAAGATACCACGCCTTGGGAATAGGGCGTCCCTCCCAGGCATTTCAGGATAACAACATCTGTTATAAAATATTTGAAAAGATTAGTACCACTGAGTTTGTTTCGCCGGTTCTTCTCAGTGAGCTTGCCTCGGAACCGGTGGTAGATTCAATTGACGTTCAAAAAGATATTCTGTTTGTACTACATATTATGAATAAAAAAAATTTAGAGCCTTATTTATAGACATGAGAGGAAACAAGATTATTGTTGACAAGGTTCCTGTTGATAAAGAACTCTAATTACAAAGCTACATTAAAAACTTTATTACACAAATCATCTTGATGTAATGTGTAACTATTAAAATATATTGTAGCATACAATAAACATCTAACAGACCTTGACCAGTCAGTTATTTTATTGGTCAATATAGTCGTGACTCTCCCCCCCCTCCACTACTGGATAGGTCTCTTAATGAACGCCAAGACAGCTGATTCTCCACTACTCGCATCCAGGAATATCGAAAAAATTACATTAGGAGCTATTTCACATGACGTCACAAATATTTTTCGTACTTATTAGTAGTAACTAATTATTTGACGTTCAATAAGATACTCCTATGTACAATACCGAAAAAAACTTTTTTACTTTATTTTTCTTTAACGCCGGGAAATGCTCTGAGGCATCCCGCGGGGGAGTGGGTCTCCCCACGCGGGTATGTGGGACTCGCTGCGCCCGAAAGCTGGTAAGTGAACGCAGCTCTACCCCCTAAAACCCGGCGAGTGCCACCAATGCCGCCTTTGATGAGGTGCCCTGGATCTAATGAGAAAACAGGGCACCTCGACGGCTAGTCACGACGTGACCGACGCCACCTCCACAGCGGGGTTGTCCCGCACCACAAAACAACCCCTCCCTACGTTGGGACAGTACAATGGGGTGAGGTTCCCGTCCTCGCCCCTTGCCCCCTGCTCTTTTGTCCCCTCTTCTTATAAGAGAGGTACAAAGAGTCCCCTCGGCTCAATTAGCTTCGCCCAAGGTGCAGCGGCTCACCCTAAGCCCCACCGCCACGACATGGCCTCAACTATGGTGAGGATTCTCTTTTTACTTGTCTTACTCATAACTAAATTAAATACAGAAAATTTTAATTGCTCGTTCTATATACATATCATATTTCAAATGGATGTTCATTTATTAGCATTAGTACTTAACAAATACACGTAATAAAAACATAATTACTACCCATCGTTTTTGTTACTATTGTTGTAACACTAACATGTATGAACATTTTTTTGTGGTGCAGTTTTGGGTTCTGTGACATGGCAATTAAAAACAACTAAACATACAAAAACTAAAACCAGTTTCTAACTATGTTATAAACAGTATGTTACTTACATCATAAACAACAGCTTGTTGATGGACATGATTATTTAGGAAAAGATAATAATATACATGTTTACTACTAGTCATCTTATATACTCTTGTATATACGTATATAATATGTATAGACCGTTGTTACTAGACGCGAGGTTGAGGCAGAAGGGGCTAAAGAGTTTGTTTTAACACAATAATCTTCGAAACTACCAGTCGTATTTTTTTTAATTTGATAGTCTAATTATTGGAAACGGTGGTTGTTTTTTCAATTTTAGAGCGGGGCTCGGGGAACACTAATATAAAGAGACTTACATAGGTCGGCCGCCGGTCAGACGCAAGATGGTGTCCAACAAGATGGCGGGTATGAAGTGCACGAAGATGGCGGACAAGCGAAACAGCCACAGCGACGACACGAACGACAGGTGCGGATACCTACACATATTCCATGCTATAATATTACCTGCACACAACACCTTCAGTCATATAACGAGTGGGAGCAGCGGTGCAGGGCAGGATTAACCAGGTCGGGGCCCTATGCAATGCACGTCTCCCACTGGATATACGGACCTGCACCTGTGGGAGGGAGCACTTTGTGCCATGCGCGACTACGTTAGTACTATCATCCAATTAAGCACCTTTTAATGTGTTCTCAGACAGGGCAAGAGACATGAGTTGACACAATAGACTCGCACTGCTGTGCGCATTCTTCCCGCAAATAAATGCTAGGTGATATATTAACACAAATTAAATAGTAGGTATAAGATTTACTTACACATTACCTTGAGTCGAAAAATGGAATAGTATATGTCTGTCCAGAAAAAAAAAGTTAAATCAAGGATATTAAAGAGTGTGTGTAATAAGTATATTAATACTCACCACACGGCACTCTTCAGGGGGTTCTCGTGCATGAAGTTGTTGATCATTTCTCGTAGCCCTCCCCACCTGAATGGTTTCTGCGTGGACGAGGTGCAGTGGTAGATGCTCAACCCTGATCTGAAAAAAAAACATTATTTTTTTATATAGAAGAGGAGGCAAACGGTCAGTCAGTTTACCTGATGGTAAGTGAAAGAGACATCCACTGACACCGGCTACACCAAAGGGTTAGCAGGTGCGTTGCCGGCCTTTCAAATATGAGTATGCTCTTTTCTTGAAGGTCCCTAAGTCGTATAGGTTCGAAAACACCGTAAGTGGCAGCTGATTCCATATATTCGTCCTGCCAGGACGTTTAAAAATAATTAGATAAAAACATCATTCATTATTGTTTATGCCATGCCAGTCCAATAATTAGTGCCTTTTTACGAAAATCTGTTTAACTTCACCGAAACTTGTGATTTTGGTCTCGTTCGATTGGAAATGGCATCTTTCGACGGCGATCCAACGGTGAACTTTTCTAAGCACTTGATATTATTATATATAATCGGTTAAAATATTTTTTGATTGTGCTATTAATTCTGTTGACGCGTGCACAAGTAATAAAAAAAAATAGTACTACCTGAACACACGAATTAACGAATTATGCTGACAACTATATCTATATCTAAAACTAGTTTCAAACTACATAGTTAGATTAGTGTTACTGGCATTGCAATCTGTTGATGATTATTTAATAAACTATGACCAATGTCAGTGACAATGCAGTATCATATATTTTGTGAAAGATTTTTTAATCAGATAAGTAGTTTCCCACGTCCAACATCTTACAAATTATCTTTTTACAATATTAGCATAGATAATAATCTTGGTTGGTAAACTTACATCTTCTTCTGTTAAAATACATAATACTATTATAATAAAACAATTTTTTACGGATTTTAGCGCGGTTTATTAAGATTTTTACAAGCCCGACGTTTCGGATACTTTACAGCAACCATGGTCACGGGAGGACTGTTTTAAAATTGTTTTATTATAATGAGTGAAATTCGCGTAAACATTAGAAAACAATATACATAATACTAATAATAATAAGCCCTTTTAATCTGAACTTAAATATTATGTACATGTTTTCGTTATTTTATCATAAAATGTATCGAAGTTCAGTTTGCCTTTTGGCATGCCTCCTCTAGCATTTTCCATTGAACCCTGTGCTACTCTTCTCCAGTGGTGTCCCGTTAAAATACATAATATAATCCATATACTATACATATACATTACTATCACTCACTTGGCTGAAGCGGCTTTCCATCCAGCCACAAGCAGTTCATTGACTACCACATCTACAGGGATGTAGTCAGCTATGTTCGTTTCACACATTGGCAGCCGACGGACCACCCCTGTATGTATAAAATTAGTATATTAGAACTCATCAGATGAATCAGACTCATACATGATTGTGATGACTTAATATTAGACTTAAGTTATCGGCTATTATATTTGTTATAATCGAAGGATTGTCATTAAATTTGCAACATAAGGAGTAAATCTAAATCAATGCTTTGTTTTTACATATACCTACATGTGTATGTTGTTTCAAGTTATCAATTTAATAATAGATTTATTTTTATAATATACTACATACCTTTTGATGCCCCCATTAAGAAGCCCTGAGGGCCTACTTTGGAGCATGTCCAACCAGGAACTGGCTCTTTCCAAGAAGCGACAACTACAAACAAACAGGGAATATGACTATCCTGCTTCTATACAATGTGTAACAATGTTAAACACATGATTATAACTTACTCATAGATGGCCTGACAATGGTGCAAGGGAAGATATCCGAACATTTGCTAACTTCATGTTCAGCTAAATGTTTTGTGAATGTATAGTTATTGGGGTGGTCCTTAAGGACTCTGAAACAAAATGACATAGTGTTAACATTATAATGTTCACTTTGATTGTAAGTGATCAAATGGCAATGTTACTGAACAGTCTTAAACCTATGTCTATATGAAGGCTATACATTGATCTTAAAATAGAGCTAGATCTTTAAATAGAATCATAACTATATAGGCATTAAAATTAAAAATTAGTTTCCTTACTCCTTTTCTACATCTAGCAGCGCTTGGTCAGACAAAGTTTTAGACATTTCTATTATTTTCTCAACATCTGCTGGAGCATCATAAAGTTTCTCATTTACTTCCGTCAAATAGGAATTGACATAGGCTGAAGAAATATGTACTAGAACCTAAAAAGAAAATAAATTAAAAACTTACATGTCTGCATCTATGACAGACAATATCTTAGTTATGGTTTGGGAGTTTATAGTCCTGGAGGTTTAATGATATGCTTTTCATAATAATATTCGGTGTGTCCTTAATTTTGGCTCAATAATATTGCATTTACTGCACCATATATTTGAATTGTCTTCTGTCTGAAGCCAGACTCTCGGCCTCCAAGAACCAACTTATGATTTGCTATAGTTAAATACAATTTCCTACTACTTAAAAAACAGACAGAGCTTTTTTCTGTATTCGATATACAATCAAAATTAAGCATAATTATTCTCTGCCACAATAAATAAAGTACTTTATCACCTATGACATACCTTTAAGTCTTTTATTTGTTTGCATAGCTCAGTAATCCTGCGAGTTCCCAAGATATTTATGTTGACAGTGGGTCGGAGATTTTCCTCAAAGTCTAAAGTAGCTGCAGAATGTATGACAATATTTACATTATCAATGACAACATTCCTGTCTTCTGCACTGAGATCCAGGTCCTCAGATCCAACATCTCCAGCCACAGGTATTAACTTGTTGAAAACTTCCACTGTTTCTTTTTCTAACAGCTTTTCAAAAACCTGTAAGGTTATAGTAGAAATATACAATTAATTAAGTTGTTTTAGCTGTGAAAGGATGGTTCTTTATATAGAGTTGCTGTTGTACCTATGTTTGTACCACCATCATTCAAATGTATTCAGTTGAATAGCTCTGGTATGTTCTAAAAAAGCTGGGCGACATGTCAGGTGACTCGTAAGCCTATTGAAAAACTGCAACCAAAACCTTACCCCGATCCTCATCAAAGTTTTAAAATATCAGCAATCGTTTTATTATCCCACATTTTACATTTCATCCGGTAATTAAGTATTAGTAATTTAATTTAAATATTACCCACCGGGTGCGTGTGAAACTCTTTTAATCTCTCCACAATCTCCTTTCCTTTCTTCGGCCGCATTAACAAATATATTTTGCCGACATCAGGTATACACCTTAATATTTTCTCAATAAGGCATAATCCAACGAAGCCGGTACCGCCTGTTATGAAGAAATTTTTTCCTGAATAGAACGCACGAACTTTTGATTCTTCAGACATTCTTCTCTCTTTTAAGTCTAAACGTATGCGTTATGTACTGAAAGAACACAAATAATTAATACCTACTTAATAAAAATCGTAAACGATCAATCAATAATCAATAAACTGAGACAAATCACAAAATTTTCAAACTAATAAAATGTGTGTGCCAAGCCAAAAATGACACTCTTCGCAGCTGTCATGACTCGTGTCACTTGTCAGCATTTTCTCATTGCTGTCAGCTGTCTGATGTCGCTACTCGCTAGGGTAATGTTCTGTGCTGATGACTGATTGGCTGTCTGTCACAGAGCAATAATATTGCTCTCATTCTAGCTCTCATTAGCCTCATTGCTAGTATTGCTACATGGCTGTCAGCAATAGCCGTTACCATAATATATATTCTAAAGGTTCCTTCTATTCTATACCTTTCGCTCTCGAGTGTGGTGCGCTGATGCTCGAGACTCGAGAGCGATGATGCCTGGCAGATGGCGGTCACCTTCTGCGCAACCATCATTCCGCATAAGGAGGCCGCGGGCTGAGACGAGTGCGGAGGAGGCGCTATGCACACCTCCTGCCTTCCGTCTCGGGGTATGGTTGGGTACCAGTCCCGGTAGAAAAGTTCCGGAGCCCCCATACTATTCCTAGTAACCGGGCTTCTTCCGAAGCCCGGTTACCCCTTTTGAGGGAACTGGGCGGTCGCGGGGGTGTCCTGTGTTAGTCAGATCCAGGATAGGTACTCCCATATCGTTGCGATATTTTGGCAATATTTCAATCGTCATGATCACGGGGAGACTGACGTAAGGTGCTGGTAGATGGCTATATAGATCAGAAAAATCTGTCTACCGTCTTTCTTCTTCGTTTCGGGTGACTGCTATCGGCGCACGGACGCGTCTATACTGACAAGTATAGTGTGTCGTGGTGACGCGTCCGTTATGGCGATTGAAACATTACCGAAATATCGGGACCTCAGTAAACCTATACTACGCGTCATGCACCCGAAACAATATTTATTTAAATTAGTAGTGGTTTTCGCGTTAGCTTAAAACAATATAATATCGTTGTGACTTGTGAAAAAAAATATAGAAAACATGTTGTACTTTATTGTAGTTAAAGCTCTCGTATTAAAATATACTACATATTTTACACAATAGAAAAGGTCAGCCAAGCTCTAACAAAACACATGATATTTTTTAATACAGGTATCATGATGATACGGTAAAATCCCACAAATCCGACTCGCACTTAACTAAAACTTAATTGGTACAACTAATTAATAGTTTATTGAACTGCGGTCAATTGTCTAACCTTATGTAACCTATACATACCAATATGTAAATATTGTTAAATAAAAAATTTCCAGCCTTAATGAATACAATAAGAAATCTTACTAATTAATATTATAAAGGCGAAAGATTGGATGTTAGGATGTTTGTTGATATGTTGCACGGCAAAGCGGCTGGAATTTACCGGTCCACCGGTAAAGTTTGTGTGTGTGTGTGTGAAACTGTGCCGCGCTCCCGGCTGCATGGGTACCACCATCTTGCTTGTTTCTCCCGTGAAACAGCTTAGCTGTGTTTCGGAGAGAAAGGCAAGACAGGCAGTGTAATTAGCAGGATAGGCAACACATAAATGAGTTGCCTGAGCTCGTTCCAGGTAAACTAGTTTATGTTCATGGGCGACGTCGACCACTTACCATCATGTGGCACGTTTGCCAGTTTGCCTATCCAACTAACAAAAAAAAACATCAACAAGTAAACAAACATTTTCAAATCAGATTCTTTTATTTGCGATTGTAAGTACAGACATAAGATGTTAAACAAACAATATATTTTAAAACAAACTACAAGAAACATAAAAATATATAATATAAAATAACATAAAAAATAAAAATAAACTGATTTGGCTGAAAGGTGATACTATACAAATAATTATCATCAGTCCGGATACGGTTGTAAATCTAAGTTAGCGCAGGCGAAGCTGAGGGCTCCCACCAGTCCACCACGGTTTTAGCCTTGTCGTAGCGGTGGGGCTCAGTAGGGTTAGGTGAACCAAGGACCTTGGGCGAAGCAAATTGTGCCGAGGGAGCTGCTCTTTGTCTTATAAGAAGAGGGGACAAAAAAGCAGGGAGCAAGGGGCGAGGATGGTAACCTCACCCCATTGTACTGTCCTGACGATCTCCCACATACCCGTCAGGGGAAACCCACTCCCCTCTCTGTGGCTCAATGGTTAGCGTGTTGACGCTCAAGCCGGAGGTAGCGGGTTCGAATCCCGCCAGGGAACAAAAAAGTTTTCTGTGTTCCGAGGATGTGTCACGTGTATTAATTGTCTATTAAACATACATATATAAAAAATCTTAAATATAATATGTAAAGTATTAAATATATTTCCGTTGTCTGGTGTTACGCACAATAAGTTCTTCGAGAACTTACCACGGGACCAGATTGACGTGGTTACTATTAGTATTATTTATGAAAATATTACGTCAGTGTCATGGTAATATCACAAAAAGTATTTATTATATTTTGGTAATATCGTGAGGAATAAAGGTGCAAAGTACCTATGTTAATAGCACGGTATACGGTATACATACCGCATCGAGTATAACCAGATAAAGCGGTAATGTTATGTGTTTTGTATGAAAACAAATTACGCCAAATTATTGCTGCGACGCTGCGCCGGTTCTGCACTCTGATTGGCCGATTGATGGCCATTGATGGATGATTGGCCGATGGGTTGTACATACAGATCACTGGTTGGTTGAATTGCTATTGTGTCAGTGGTAAATCACTCACCAGTTTCGGAATTGTATGAATCACGTTACTACTCTATGCGGTTATATGCTCGATGGCATGTTAATTCAGAACAGGCAATGGTACCTTGTGTAAGTAAGGTTGCCTATCCAAATAAAAATAAAATGTAATTGTATTTATCTAAATATCTGGTAAGGTTACAAGTTGCAACAGTGAAACTGTTCATCGCAAATAATTGTGGATGATTATATTTGAACAATGGATGGTATTTAAAAACCTCCAGCGATCATTAAAAGAGATTACTGATTTATTTCACTATTCAATGTTCAGTAAAGTTTTTTTATTTTATCAGGGGGCAAACAAGCAGTCGGAGCCTCACGGCGCTGACGCCCATACACATCTGCACAACCACGCAGATGCGCCGCCCTCCTTTTCCCTATCCCCCCAATGGGCCACCGGAAACTCACAAACCGCACGTAACGCGACAGCATAGCTGTCACTTGACGCCATTGTTATGTGAACGTAGTGGTAACCCGTGTCGTGTCGGCTCAATTCGGATGCAAAGCAGCGTGGCTCTACCTCTTATGATATATATATATATAATACTAAGTAAGTATATTTCCTTTATTCAACGAAAATATTACCGGATAGAGTAGTAATATGAGCCATAATATTCTGAAACTGGTCAGTGATTTGTCACTGACATAATAGTAATTCAACCAACCAGTGATCTGTATATGTACGTCCCATCATCCATAGATGGCCATCCCTACCATGGTTCAGGCCTTGTCGTGGCAGTGGGGCTCAGTAACCTAGGGTGAGCGGTGCACCTTGGGCGAAGCTAATTGGGCCGAAAAAAAAAAACTACAACAGTTGTTTGAAATAAATCTTTTCTTTATTTTTCTATGAACTACAACAATATTATATTATACCTATTCAACTTAGATTTAATTGAATTTTGTACTTTGGAGGTTCATTCACAAGCCACAATTAAGACAAAGTTTGAAGTCCGTTTTATAGTTTTTGGAAATAAGGAGATATAAAACGCTAAAACGGCATTTAGGCGAACCTAAGGGCAAAGGTCTCTTACATAGAGAGCCTAACTCTTTGGATGTCCTGAATCCAGGCACTGCCAACTGTCAGCACCGAGGCTAGATACTTCATACTAACCCAATTAGGAATACAGAAACGAGGATGTAGTATTTTACAATCAATTTTACAAAAAAAGAATATTTTACAAAAAGTCAATAAAGTAGTTCTAATAAAAAAACGTTAACTCCTGCCATAGACAAAGAAACACGTCAAGGCCAAGGTGATGAAGGTATAGCTGATCATCTAGCTGATCATTGATGACGAATCTAATGACGCATGATACTTTATCTGTGGAATTGTTTTGATTTTAGAGGCATTCATTACTTGGAATGTCTACAAAGAAAGTGTACTACCTGTAAAAATAAACATCTAATATACCAAGAAATTTATTGGGAAGGGAATACCAAGGGATTGAGAAAACTGCAATCACCGTTGAAAAAGTACGACACCTCGTAGAACCGTTAATACTCATTAAAAAATGAAACTAATCATTCCTTAATCATTCCATTCAATCCATTCCTTAATCATTGTGCAAACTTTTAACAAAATTAAAGAAATTAAGCAAAATTTAACTGAGAATTACTGTCTTGTACATATGGATTTTAACGAAAATTACCCGCAAATACTCAAACGAATCTCAAATTCAAGACGTACATGAGTTTCATGCTACGACGTGTCAGATTCAAAGAAAAAAGAGTGACAACACGAGTTTAAGTAGGTACGTCTTAAATTTGAGATTCGTTTGAGTATTTGAGGGTTACAGTGCTAAATATAATGCTGAAATTCAATTTACATTCATATATATATTCAATTCACCAAGTTGTCTAGACTGCAGAATCAGGCAACCGTTTAGCATTGCGTCGTTTATCTTGCACAAATATTAAATGTCTTAACAATGTCAAAGTATGCCCTCATGGTTATGACTTAGGATTTTTTCGACTAAACCCCAGATATCGACTCCTCTTGAACGCCCATTAAATTGCCCTAAAAATACACTTAAAACTTCTAAAAGCCGTTATATGCGTCCAATCAAATTAACTAATAAACTTGCATTGGCTCCTAAGCCCTCAATTTCTACAACAAAAAGTATCCAGCCAGCAACAGTAGACTGTAGATACGTCAGTTCAATAGTACAATTATAGAAAATTATGACTTAAACTATAGTAGTGCTACAAGTGTACAATCGTGATCATTAATGTAAGATTAATGTAATGTTGACTCTGAAGTTATAAAAGAGTTGAAAAAATCTGGTCCTTTTGAGGAATACCATACAAAAACATCAAAAAACCAAATATAGACTTAAGTAGTGATTTAAGTAGATGAGAGTATCTTTATATTTAACAATATTAAACATAGTAAGAAAACTACTTTGTTTTCTTTTTTCTTTACTCAAATTGATACTGACGACGAAGAGATTTTTTAAATAATACCAAAAAAGATACTGATTTACTCAAAAACTCGACACCACTGACATGGTGATGACCAAATTAAAGTTTTATGTACCTGACTAAATATAATTTTGCTTAATTTCATAATAAATAATTAAGACCGCCAAAAAAGTTCTCGGAGACAGGTGTATATCTATTGTACGTAAGTATGTTACTCTAAAATATTATGTTATATAGTTTTTCATTTCCGAGGATTGATTCTTTCATTCCCGCGGCACAGTAATTCCTTCATTGCCGTGGACGCTTGTTTTATCGCCGTGGCACTAAATTTTTAATCTTGTATTATCTCGTTAGTTTCTTAAGTTATCTTCTTGATATTAAGCAAGAATACATACATTATCGTAAATTTTAATAAACGCGATTAAAAAAATTAAACAATTAAAGATAAAAAAATCCACAGGAATGAAGATTTTAATGGATCTGTTGAAATTCAGCGATAACAAAAGATAAGAAAGGCAGCAGAAAATTCGATACACGTAAAGTAAATCAAAGTCTAGAAAATTACTTCCATCATAAATATGAGAGGTCATCGTAATCATAACGATAACTTTAAAGTACATTTTTTTCTTTTACGCCGCTGGGATGCCTCAGAGCATTTCCCGGTGGGTCAGCTCATCCCATTGTACTGTCCCGGCGTTGGGAGGGGTTGTTCTGTGGTGCGGGACAACCCTTCTATGGAGGTGGCGTCGGTCCTTTGAGGGACTGACTAGCCGTCGAGGTGCCCTGTTTGCTCAACAGATCCGGGGCACCTCACCAAATGTGCTATTGGTGGCACTCGCCGGGATTTAGTGGATAGAGCTGCGTCCACCTTATCGCCTTTCGGGCGCAGCGAGTCCCACATACCCGCCTGGGGAGTCCCCACTTCCCCGCGGGATGCCTCAAGAGCTTTCCCGGCGTAAAAGGAAGAGCACTGTAAATAATATCAACCCTTATATGTCCCACTGCTGGGCACGGGCCTCCTCCTCGAAATCTGGCGAGGGTCTAGTTCACACAAGTCGGCTATAAGGTCGAGGCTATAGTTCACACACCTTCAGAAACTTTTAAATCTCATCAGGCATGCAGGTTTCCTCACGTTTCCCTTCACCTCGCAAGAGATGTTCTCATGTTTAGGTGCACGTAGAAATTTGTAAAACTGCTTTTTAACACGCTTTTATTAGCTTCACCTGTCTATCTATCTATCTCTGTAATGTAATATTTAAAAGTTATTTTTACCTAGGTACTTCAATACTACCTACAAAAAAATATGTACCTAACTAAGGTTTTGGCCTCCCCAATGGGCCATCAACAACTTACAAACCGCACGAATCGCGACAGCATTGCTGTCACTTGGCGCCGATGTTATGTGAGCTCGAGGTACCACCCCGGTCGTGCCGGCCCAATTCAGTTGTAAATCAGCATGGCACTACCTCTTACAAAAACCCATTCCATCAATAGAATTACAAGTCGAAATGGTGATGGCTTATGCCTTGGATAAGGACATAGGCTACTAAAATAATGATCATCAATCCGGATACGGTTGTAAATCTTAAGTTAACGCAGGCGAAGCTGCGGGCGCCAGGTAGTAGGTATTATAAACATGAATTAGATATAAAATACGCCTACACACAAAATAAATCTTCAGACGACCCTCGTCAGCTCTCGTGGCTCGTCAAGGGATTTGTTGAAGCTCATAATATGAGATAATATTATCTCATGGGCTTGAATAGAACTGATATTGTATGTAGGCCAGTATGTGTGTAGAACAATATTGAAGTGTTTGTCGTATTATGTCAGCGTTTGTACGGGCACATCTCACAACCGGAAAAACAACTGGTCATTTTAAAACTGTATACTTGAAAGCAAAACGGTTTTAATTTTGTAAAAGCGACTTCTTGGCGTAACAACACAACTATGTACGTTAGAATAATAATAACGTTACATTACGTAAGTACGAATAGCCGATACAAGCATCAACCCCACCATGGTTCAACACCTTTTCTTTACGCCGGGAAATGCTCGGAGTCATCCCGCAGGGAAGTGGGTCTCCCCACTCCCAGGCGGGTATGTGGGACTCGCTGCGCCCGAAAGGTGGTAAGGTTTGGACCTGCGTCCGGTCTTCCGACTAAAACCCGGCGAGTGCCACCAATGCCGCCTTTGGTGAGGTGCCCCATTTCTGTGGGTGCCCCGGATCCGTTGAGCTAACAGGGCATCTCGACGGCTAGTCAGTCCCTCAAGGGGCCGACGCCACCTCCACAGAGGGGTTGTGTCACACCACAGTACAGCTTCTCCCAACGTCGGGACAGTACAATGGGGTGAGCTTACCATCCTTGCCCCTTGTCCCACTGCTTTTTGTCCCCTCTTCTTATAAGACAAAGAGCAGCTCCCTCGGCACAATTTGCTTCCCCAAGGTGCTGGGTTCACCTTAGGCTACTGAACCCCACAGCCACGATAAGGCTTGCACCATGGTCTTATTTGGTTACCTATTAAATTATTTTATTTTAAATATTAAAGCAATTCTCCTGACGACTGATCGGTTGACAAGTCGTTAATTAATATTACCGAGTTATTGACCTTTGATATTCCTCTTGAATAAAATTACAGTCTCTGGTGTATTCCCTTGACGTATTAAATTATAGTAAGTACATACACAGATCGAGTTTTGAAACTCAATTATGTATAAAGTGTTATAATATTTTATAAAGAACAATGAATAAGAATCCTTTATCCCACAATTTTATATAATCATAAAAAATATTTCACTGCCACTTTTGTTACCTGTATAGACTATAGATTGTATAGATAAAAAAAGAGAACGGAAATTTCGGGGCGCGCGGTTTTCTTTAGTATATTTTGTTTTAAAAACTCATTATATAATGTATAGTATATAATGTGATTGGTTGGCGAGTATTGTGTAGGACTGTTTCGGGTAGATGGAGTGGAGAATGATAGTTGATTGATGGGGGACTGGAGGGGCGAAGCCGCTCGCCTTGGGGTTTTCCACCGTTTTTTCATACGTCAGTCTTGGCTTCGACCTTAAGTAAGAAATATAGACTAAGATAATGATTATGACAGAATTGGCAGCAATTTCACCTCTGGTCTTAGGGTGCTTACTTAAAGAAACAGGTTTCCGGCACAGACAAATCTGTGTGGATTGGTACCGATCGGTGCAGGGTTAACCTGCACGTGTCCTGTGTTAGTAGGATCCGGGATACTCCCCTAGCGGCTGAAGGCAACTCGCAGTGGTTTTAGTTCGACTGGCGCTGGGATAGCAGGGAGCGCCGGGAGTCCCACATATCCCTAGGGACGACCCCGGGTGAATGCGCAAAGCATTTCCACTGCGTCAACAAAAAAAAAGGGTTAACCTGCATAAAGAAACAGGAAAATGTCCTCAGTGACAACCATGGCTTAAATATAAAAAAATGTCAACTTTAAAATAGGTATATTAATGTATATCTACGTCAAAATAATTTTAGTTACCTATAATTTAATATCAAAGTTTGTAAGAATGTATGTATGTTACTCTTTCACGCAAAAACTTCTGAATGGATTTTAATGACACTTTACAAGAACATAGCCTTTTTTTCGTGAGGATTTATGCTAACGGCCCAAAGGCCATAATGCTTCGTCTGACAATTGTGAGCCGATTTGGCTCATTTAAGATTGATTATCGGGGGGGAAGGGGGACTCGCCAGGCGGGTATGTGGTACTCGCTGGTACGCCCGAAAGATGATAAAGAGGAGGCAGCTCTACCCACTAAAACCCGGCGAGTGCCACCGACGCCACCTCCACAGAGGGGTTGTCCCGCACCACACAATAACCCCGCACAAAGTCGGGACAATGCAATGGGGTGAGGTTCTTATCCTCACCCCTGCTCTTTTGTCCCTTCTTCTTATAAAAGGGGTACACAAAGAGCAGCCCCCTCGGTTCAATTGACTTCGCCCAAGGTGCTGGGTTCACCTTAGGCTACTGATGCTGACTCCACGATAAGGACAGTAAGTAAAGTAAGAGGTAGTGCCATGCTGCATTGCAGCCAAATTGGGCCGGCACAACCGGGGTGGTACCTCTCGCTCACATAAAACCCGCGTCAAGTGACAGCTACGTTGTCGCGTTTCGTACGGTTTGTGAGTTTCCGGTGGCCCATTGGGGGGATAGAGGGCAACGCATTTGCATAACCTCTGGTTGTGCAGATGTCTATGAGCGTCGGTAGTCACCATGGCTCCGACTGCTAGGCTGCCTCCTATGACATAAAAAAAAGGCTTGAATCATGGTGGGGATGAGTGAGTTGCCTGCTCCTGGCTCATCGAATACGAGTTTCGGTTCGACTTGTTAATGTTCATAGGTATACCTGGCTCATATCTGCCAAATGCCACTGTTTTCCCCGCGAATATCAAGTGTAAATTAAAAAAGTATGTCAAGTACCTACGAATTAAAATACTGATTTTCCTGTTTTTCTATCTATACTAATACTGTGGTATTGTTTTCGAGTTTGGTTGTAAGAGGCAATCTTCGAAAATAATCATCCGATTGCCACAATTCTTTTATTATAACGTTACGTTGACCACGTTCATCACTGAGTTACAGGCTATACAAATAATCATCATGTATATCTTCAATAGCTGCAGCCTACAGGCAACAGCTACTCTGTGATACTACTATAGTCTTGTTTTCTAATGTTTGCGCGAATTTCACTCATTATAATGAAACAATTTTTACGGATTTTATCGCGGTTTATTAAGGCGAAACGTCGGGCTTGTAAAAATCTTAATAAACCGCGATAAAATCCGTAAAAATTGTTTCATTATAATACTATAGTCTTTTTACTCATCTGCAACTAGTTCTATAAATTATCATATCTTTATTGCTAATCCAGCTGTCTAGCTTAGCTATTATTATCAAACTGTTAAATAAACATCAGAAAATGTTCTAAGATCGTTATTAGCATTTACAAAAAACAGGCTCGCATACTTATATTATTGGAAAATAATTAGTGCTAATTAACAATATCTACTTACATAAACAATGTCATAATACTAAAATTTCTAACACGGACATTACTAAAGGATGTAATACGTAGTATTAAACGAGGGATTATATAATGTACTCACATTTAAATGGAAAATTCCGCTTATTAGAGACACAACCTCCTCCACACCAAGTTCACTGACTACTGGTCAGAATTCAGTTCAGATCGACTCTCAACAGTAAAGTAACGCAATAAATTTTATTTTTTTACAACTATTGTTCGGATTTGAGGTAAATTCTTAATTGTTTATAAGCAATACATAGTTTTAGTTTAGTCACGGGTGAATATAATTGAATTTCACACTTTCAATACGACTTTTCGAGTTTAGTAACTCTTTCAAGCTAGTAAGTAGGTAGTCACTGGCCTGACTGGACTGTTGGTCTAGTGGTTAGTGACCCTGACTACTAAACCAGAAGGTTGTGGGTCCGATCCCGACCCAGGACAAATGTGTGTGATGAGCGTGATCATTTGTTGTGTCTGGGTGTAATTTGTCTATAATAATATGTATGTATTTAGAAATATTTAAGTATTTGTCAGTTGTCTGGTTACCATAAGAACAGGCTCTGCCTAGTTTGGGATCAGATGGCCGTGTGTGAGTTGTCCCAACATATTATTATTATTAGTCACTGACATAAGCGAGAGGTCGTTTATGTTAGTGCAGGTTCATATGAGACGGATGAACGAAGACTTAGAAGATTTATCTTAGTGTAGTTAAGTTGAGACATAATCTTGGTAAGTCAACGGACTCGCAGTGATTCAGCATACCTAACCAATAAGTTCAGGCCTAACGCACATAGTATAACACAAACCAGTTCTGTGGTTCTCGACTTGTACGCCGGTTTGTTGTATGCTGAAACGATGAGATTCATGATTCATCCAGATTTATGCTGCAGAGTTAAGAAAAAATGATTATATGTCAGTAATAACTTGTATCGTGATAAGTTCTTAGAATCTTAAATGGAGAAATAAAGGGTTTAACATTGTTAATGGCCGCCCATTTTTTTTATTAAGTATCTAATTATATTTGCGACTCGAACAAGCCGATGATCCGATAGCCGGTGATAGTGGAGACCACGTAAAGACAACGATCTCGGTGGATCGTCCGGTCCGGTCTTTTCGTCCGCCGTCTTGGCATTTATTGATTGAGATTTTGATGTACAGCAGTAGACGGCAAAAGGTTGATAATTATGGCTCCATATTATTAATGTACCTATAAAGCCATTGGCGAGATTCGATCCCACGATCTTTACGAATTCCCAGTCATATGACCACTACTGTCGTCATAATATTATGTTAAGCGAAGAATAACGGTTATAATTACGTAATGACCCAGTGAAAGGGCCCTTCTACACGTTTTACATTATGCGGTCGGTTGACTGCTGCGGCTTATGTAACCCTGTGATAGTGAGGTGAAATTACTTTGGGCTGGCATTCAACAATCAGCGCAAGTGAAACCCCAAAAGGTGAACTTTAATTATCAACCCTCATAATATGTCCCACTGCTGCTGGTGTTGGGCCATTAGTTCACCGATGCGCTGGCCCAATGATGGTTGACGTGAACTTCTCAGTGCGGTGAAAAGTTCTCACACATTTAGAGACTTTTAATCTCATGAGGTATGCAGGTTTCCTCACGATGTTTTCCTTCACCGGTGAGCAAGCGATGGTCTCATGTTCAGGTGCACGTAGAAATTAAGAAAAACCCATTTCAAGGCACCACATGGGGTCAGGGTCGAACCCGGAGCTCTCACTCGAGAGGCAGAGCCCGTACCCACTAGACCATCGTCGCTACGAATGTAGCAAGCTTTAATTCCTTATGTTTTTTTACCTCAGAGTAGATCTTATTCAATTTTAATAGTACTTAGTGACCTTTTAATAATGCTTAGAATTTCAGATATTTTAATCTCAAGGATTGCTTGCTTATTAGATTTCGGGGCATTTCCCGGCGAAAAAAAAGTGTTATTTGCTACTCTCAATTTTTAGGGTTCCGTGCCCAAAGGGTAAAACGGGAACCATATTACTACTCCGATCAGTTCATCTGTATCTCATGGACCGTGATTGTTAGACAGCTGAATTTCACAGATGATGTATTTCTATTGCCGTTATAACAACAAATACTAAAAACAGAATAAAATCAATATTTAAGGGGGGCTCCCATACAACCTCAAACTATATAGAGAATACTAAGTACGTATTCATACAACAAAACGTGATTTTTTGCCGTTTTTTGCTCGATATTAATAACGGAAACAGGTAGACGCTTGAAATATTCACTGAATATCTATATGGATAAAAAAATGGAGTGTCTGTTTGTAATATTAAAATAACCACTTTTTATTAAATGCGTATGGATGCATACACGGTACATATATACCAAAATAGCATTTTTTTGACGTGACGTCTTGTAATTCGATAGAGCCGGCTGCACGCACGAAAAAACATGACTCATGCGGCGTTACCTCGCTCTGAGGCGTTCCATTTTCTTATGACGTTGTCACGTTCAACTATTGTCAGTAAACCGACTTTATTTACAAATTTTGTCTGTCTGTTTGTTTCCACTAATCTCGGAAACGGCTGAGCCGACTATATATTTATGATACTGATGACTATAATATACTTATGATGCGTTTCCATCTACGTGTAAAGTAAACTTCTTATCAATACAAATTGATCAATCCCAAACACAAGGTTACTGATATAAATCGTTAAGGAGTTCCCTCGACTGCCTTTCGGTTCCAGCATTAGATCGACTCTAGACCTTCATTAAATTGTAGTGCTTCAAAATAATTAATAAAAAATACCAAATGCACTAGTCGCCTTTATCGCTTGTTCCGCGCTCTCGCTTGCTCAGCTCAAGCGGAACGTGACGTTTTTACGTGCGTGCAGCCGGCATTCATCGATCTAAAATACGTTATCACGTCAAAAATAAAATAAATTAAAATAGATATTTAAGGGGGGCCCATACAAAAATCATGTGTGGTATGAGCGACACCTACTGGTATAATATTAAATCAGAGAAATCGTAACGGAGCTAACAATCGATAATAGTTCAAGTGTTTCAAGTCACTAGATGACGTTGTCTTTAAACTATCAATAGCCGTTCAAAGTTTCAAAAAAATTTGTTTACTAACAAACGTGATTTTTTATCTAATGTAGAATATTGTATTATAAAATGGTACGGAACCCTTCGTGCGCGAGTCCGACTCGCACTTCGCCGGTTTTTTTAAATCTTCTAAGTAAATAAGTCTCAAGTGCATTCATAATACTTATAACAAACAAATCAACTAAATTATAAAATTGCAGAATTCCGCTTTTTCAAATTGGTAAGTAAATACCAAACTCAAAACGACAATTTTATACAGTTTAGTTTAATGTGCAATCACATTATAAGGCGGCGTGTATTTATCTAGTTACCTCATGGTTCAGGCCTTGTCGTGGCGGTGGGGCTCAGTAGCCTAGGGTGAACCCAGCAACTTGGGCGAAGCGAATTGAGCCGATCTTTGTACTCTCTTATAAGAGGGGACAAAAGAACTGGGGGCAGGGGGCGAGGACGCGAACCTCACCCCATTGTACAGTCCCGACGTTGGTGACACAAGTTTTAGTGGGTACAGCTGCGTCCACTTACCAGCTTTCGGGCGCAGCGAGTCCTACATACCCGCCTGGGGAGACCTACTCCCCCGCGGGATGCCTCAGAGCATCTCCCGGAGTTAAAGGAAAAAAAAAAGTTATCTCATAGGATATATTATAAGGAGTTTTTTTATGTTAGTTGGATAGGCAAACTGGCAAACGTACCACCTGATGTTAAGTGGTCGACGTCGCCCATGAACATAAACTAGTATACCTGGAACGAGCCCAGGCAACTCATTTATGTGTTGCCTATCCTGAGACATAAGATGTTAAGTCTTGGTGCCAGTAATTACACTGCCTGTCTTGCAAATGAACAAGATGGTGGTACCAATGCAGCCGGGAGTGCGGCACAGCGCTTCCCTCCCACCCGTAGTATGACAACGGATCAGAGCAGGAGCGTAGTCTTTTAGCCTAGACAGACCCTGTATTGAATCTTGTTGGAGGACCTCTAACGATTGAGGCGGGTAGGGATGACTAAAGGCCCGTGTCTTGGCTTGGTGTCACTTGGCGTGAAAAGAAACATAGAGCAATGAAAATTGAAAATAAACATGATTATAAAACTAATCATAAAGGATATTGGTTAAAAACACTGGCTATTGGGGTACATACCGTGAAACTAGCCAACTTTGCCCATTTTTTTAATAAAAATGAAAAAAAAATCATGAATTTTGTACAGGAAGGTAGGTAGGTATATTTTGTCATTTGCAACAACTTTGTAAACTTGTGCACGTTCTTGTTGTGAAAATTTTGTAATAAGTTAGAATTTAAAAAGAATATTAATCAATTTTGATGACGGGCTAAATAATCTGGACTTCTAGCCAACATTGCCCACGTTGATTTTTTTCCAAAATATAACTCGTATAAGTACGGCATCAACACCTCCACCAGAATTTGTGGTAATCTTGGCTTAGATTTCAAAATGATGTATGTATTTGTAGTTTATACGTATTTGTAAATAAATTACTGGGTAACGTTACCCAGAGATTTTTGCTTTTTCCCATATGTTACGTAAGTAACAATTTAAAATGTTAAGGGTTGTCACATCTTAGTAAATTATGAAATGTGAATAAGAATATGAGTTTTTTATTTTATTAACGATTGTACGTCTGTGGATGATATTTGTTTTGAAGAAACTGATTCAAACGCTAGCATTTTCATCTGTCTTCGGTACAGTTTTTATATGCGCGAGATCCTATTTTGCAACTACATTTTTTAAAATTCTAGATTTGTGTCTGTTTGTCTGAAAATTAAAATTAAAAAGGTAAACAGAATTTTGATTTATAAGCATAAATAGTTTTGTAGGTATTATGTGGAATAAAAAAAAACAAAAAAGAACTTTAAGACACGATTATCGTAATTAATGGAATATTAACATAATATATACAAGTTTGTAGATAACTCTCAGTGCGCAGTTTTAACCTCGCATCTGCACCATTTACGTTATGTTTTTATAAGTATTTATCACATATACCACGTAAATAGGTATTCGTAGTTTTTACATTCATAGAGAGGTTTATTCTCAACTCAGGCCATTATGTTACAGTTTTACAATATTGTGTACTAAAGATTTAACAAAGTTATGTAGTCATTTAAATTTAATGTTGGATAAACATGAATAGAGGTGATTATAAAATATCATAAATTTAGTTTTTAAGTATGTAATGAAGAGTTGAAGACTTTTATTTATAAATTTAACATTGTGTATGATGTACAAATGTACAAAGTGTAGTTAAAATTACATTTTGAGTTTATTAGGATTATTTACATTAAACATTGTATAAAGGCAAAATCTTAAACAAAGTACCTATTGTTTTCTAATGTTTACGCGAATTTCACTCATTATAATAAAACAATTTTTACGGATTTTATCGCGGTTTATTAAGATTTTTACAAGCCCGACGTTTCGGATACTTTACAGCAACCATGGTCACGGGAGAACTGAGGTGTCATTCGTCCTATCATTACAAAGTTATTCGAAACTACCCTATGATACATCAATATTTTGGTCAGTCCTATCTACGCAGAAAGTGCTAACTGTATCTTTAATCTGTGACATATTATGCTTGGATTTTGATTTGATAATTTTAATAATGGGATCCCAAGCAGGTGGTAAAAGCCAGCCATCTTCTCTATTGAAATTAGGATGTTTTTTAATTTCAATAGCCTCCACGGATCATCCTTGGTTGGAATCTGTGTTCTTTTGCGAGGACTTGTGGTTTATCAAATCTGATATAATGGCGAGCTTTGTCAAGACTATGTTCACAGATGGCAGACTTAGTGTAGCGACGGTGTTTTATATCAGCTATATGTTCTTTCACGCAAGTTTTAATGGATCTTTCAGTTTGGCCTATATAGGAGAGACCACAGTCACAATCAAGCTTGTATACTCCTGCATCTTGTAAGGGTATATGACACTTGACAGATGGTAAGAATTGACTTATCTTTTTTGGCTGCTTGAAATAAGTTTTTATAGAAGCTCGCTTTAGGATGAAGCCAATCTTGTCAGTGACGCCTTTAATAAACGGTAGAACTGCAGGTACTCGCTCGACGGTGGCTGGTTACACACGTTCACTGTGACGGAGACGCGGTACCCGAAGCTTGTTGTCACGCAGTACTTGCTTGACATGTTGAAGTTCGGTCTCCAGGTGTTGCTCATCACAGATCCCTTGTGCTCTCTGAAACAAAGATTTACCCACGGTAGCTAACTGTGTTGGATGGTGGTGAGATTCGCCGTTTAGGTACTTCATCCGTATGCTTCCTATACACTGTGTGGCTTAAGGTATTGTTGGGATTACGGATAAATAATACATCTAAGAAGGCTAGAGAATTATTTTCTTCTAATTCCATTGTGAATTGAATATTGGAATTAATGGAATTAAGATGGTCTAAGAATATGGTTACTTTATCAGATGGTAATATTGTGAAAGTATCATCTACGAACCGCTTGTAGAACCTGGGTGTTATGGGCGAAGTTTGCAGAGCAGTCTCCTCGATCTTAATAAACCGCGATAAAATCCGTAAAAATTGTATTATTATAACAAAGTACCTATCAAAAGATGACAACCCTAAGCACTTTTCAATGACGGGCAATGTTGGCAAGTATGAGTCTAAACAGGTCTAAACAGTTTATGGTAACTTTGCCCATCGTTGGCAATTTCGAGGAATAACGACAATAACATTAAAACTATAATTAAAATACTCAGCAATTGTTATTCTAAGTAAACTGACAAATAAACTTAACTGGGGTTTAACCATGATGAACCATTCACGGAATCTTCGATCAAGAAATTTGCCCGCCAAAACACATGCCACATTCGACAAGTTCTAACCACAGAACAATATTACCCTAGCGGGTAATATTATTATATGGTTCTAACAGGCAACTGAAGGATTTTGAAAATAATTACGTTACCTAGTGTTGCCACAAATATAATCTACTTTCCAAAAAACTTCTAAATGTTGTCATAAAATTAAAATATTTTCGTATGGTAATGATATTGTATAGAAACTGCATTTAGGGCAAAGATACCTTGATTGGCAAAGTTGGCTAGTTTCACGGTACATAATATTAGGTCTTTACCTACGAATTAATAATAAGTCAGGAAGTCTAACTCAGAACAAATGACACACAAAAAGTGGGCCTACTTTAAACCAAAACGACGTATGATTTAAAATACGAATCACTTTCGAGGTTACAAATAGACGTCATTGGTGATTTGTTTAATTTCAGAATAAATGCAGGTATTGGTCGGCGCGCATGCTGCAATGTCACCTATTACAGTCAAGTGATAGCTGCGTGGACGATGTCATGCAATAAGTGAACCAAAGTCAATTATTATTATTATTTTCATTTAAAGGCATTAGCTACTCGGCTATTAGCCATACAAAATACAATTATTCGGTCTGTAATACGGAGAAATGGCGGGAAACCCCAAGGAGCGCGGCTTCGCCCCTCTAGCCCCCATCAATCAACTATCATTCCCCATTCCATCCACACAAGGCAGTCCACTACAATATTCGGCAAACAATCACATTATATATTACACAGATTAAGTTTTTAAAACAAACACTATAGAAAACCGCCAGAACAGCCCTACTAAGAAAACCACTCCAGAACGGTACTCCATAAGATTCGCCAACCAATCACAATATATAAAGATCAAGTTTTTAAAACAAACACTATAGAAAACCACTCCGAATGGACAAAACACAAAATAACAATTAATTAACGGGAAACCAAAAAAACACAACCGCGCGTCCCGATGCCTCCCGCCATTCCTCAACCAAAGTCAATAATATTTTTTTTTTTATTATTTTCATTTAAAGGCATTAGCTACTAGGCTATTAGCCATACAAAATACAATTATTCGGTCTGTAATACGTAGAAATGGCGGGAAACCCCAAGGAGCGCGGCTTCACCCCTCTAGCCCCCATCAATCAACTATCATTCCCCATTCCATCCACACAAGGCAGTCCACCACAATATTCGCCAAACAATCACATTATATATTACACAGATTAAGTTTTTAAAACAAACACTATAGAAAACCGCCAGAACAGCACTACTAAGAAAACCACTCCAGAACGGTACTCCATAAGATTCGCCAACCAATCACAATATATAAAGATCAAGCTTTTAAAACAAACACTATAGAAAACTACTCCGAATGGACAAAACACAAAATAACAATTAATTAACGGGAAACCAAAAAAACACAACCGCGCGTCCCGATGCTTCCCGCCATTCCTTCAATAATAAAACAATATTATTTAATATTTTTTTTACAATGATTTCTTTAGGCCGAGTCCACCGCCGCGCCACAATCGTAACATACTGTTACTGGCTCCTTGTGGGCGGTCCGGCACAGGTACTCATCCAAGCAACCATGCCTAGTGAGCACCTGTGTCAGACGGAAGGTGAGGGGGTTTGTGCTTACGCCGCATCCACCTGGACCAGGACTGGATAGTCCTCGAGAGCATCCGCAAAGTAGCCGTTAGGCTTTTGTCATACGACTGCCGTGCCGGGTCCTCCCCCCACCTCCGTATTAACGCTCCTGCGTCCTAGTCAGCGAACCCGTAGGATCCCGTACAAACGAGGGCTCCTAACCGAGATATATGAATGCGTCTCGGCAAGAACCTCCGGCACAAATTCCCACGGGGGGTCACCGGCTAGGTCAGTCTGTCCTTCACTGTGTGGCTGTCACCTACAATACTGTACGGTACCAGCTGGGCCTTATTCCTCGCGGTAAGGTGACCCGCCCAAATGGATGCACCATTCATTGCCATACTCCGGAGTATAGCTGCCTGCAGGCGGCGCTGGTTCCTTCAAGGTTCAGGAGAAGTCTGCCCAGCGCACTTGCTGCCTTCACGATCGTCGAACCCAATATTGACAAATGTGGGTCGAAGGTTCACCCTCCGTCAAGGATGGGCCATAGATACTTGATCTGGGGGCTCATCCTGACCCTCCCCCCTCGGATCTGGAGGCCTCCCTTACGGCCGGTCCCGCGGAAGAGAAGGACTTTGGTCTTCTCAACTCTGACCCGAAGCCCTAACCTCTCTATGCGGCTGATCACGAGGTCGAGCCCGACTTTGGCCAGCCGCAACGCCTCCTTATAAGCTCTTCCCTGGGATACTCTCTTTCAAGCTTGCTGCAGTTAAGCTTGAAAGATAAGAGTATGTCTTGTGCTGCAGCTAACTACTTATTTTGCCGAATTGGATCGGCTGGGATACTAAAAGAAAACAAAGCAAGCAAAATGAAAAATCATTTTTAAAATACCACAATTATATCGATATACATTTAAATAATGATAAAAATATAAATATATTAGGTGCATTATACATTTCTATATAATATAATATAATTTTACTACTATTTACTAGCGAGAAGTAATCCCTGGCGGTTTTGATTTTGTATGGCTCCTGCACCACTTCACTACAAAGGATGGCATGATGATTAGCAGCTGCAATTCATAATGAAAAACGAAAACGTATGTGTAAGTTTGACGTGTGTTCGCTTGCAAGAAAAATGTCCGACTGATGACGCGCTGGACACGACTTTTGTTGGGTCATTTTTATAACACAGTTACATTTCCTGACTTATTATTTATTCGTAGGTCTTTAAAGACCTATGAAATTGCCGTTCTGCAGTACTGGCCATTTCAAATCAAAATATTTTTTGTTTGGCTAAGAATTCTAATTTCAAATTAATTTTATTTTAAAACATGGAATTCTTTTTCCAAAAGTAGTCATTTGTTTATTGATTAGTGTTACATTTTCATCGCATTTCATTTCAATCTTTTTCGTCATCATGGATACTTTAAAAATTCGAGGAATTATGGAATATGGGTACCCTCGTGGCAGCAACGCGGCATATTATGCTCCTTTAAAATGTTCTATCAATAGATAGAAGGAATGTTGCAATTTGCTATCTACCTTTAAAATACACGGCTGAAGACTCCATTTTTATGTCGTTAGGAGGCAACCGAGCAGTCGGAGCCTTATGGTGACTACCGACGGCCATAGACTTCCGCACAACCAAAAGGTATGCAGATGCGTAGCCCTCCCTTTCTCTGTCCCCCAATGGGTCCACCGGAAACTCACAAACCGCGTACAGCATAGCTGTCACTTTAGCCGGTATTATGGAGCGAGCGGTACCACCCCGGTCGTGCCGGCCCAATGCGGCTGCAAAGCAGCATGGCACTACCTCTTACTTATTTAATTATTATTAATCCATTTGAAGTGGTTAAAAGTTAGCCTGTCAGACGAATCGAATGACAGTTCAATCATCTTTAATATGGAGGGTAGCAAAGAGGTAGGAATATGTATTATTAAAGTCTTTGGAGGGTAGAGACAAGGAAGACCATATGCCAGCTCTATACGATGGGCCATCATACTGGCCCACTAAGATAGGCCAGCGTGTGGAGGGCGCAGTGCTGTCGGCCACGGGATGGCGATGGGAAGGCCACGGCCACGGCTTGTAAAGAGGTCGCGAGTTCGAATACCGGCAATACCGCCAAGGGCAGACGCATAATAATATCTAGGCCGAATACTTAATATTATGTATATTTTCTTGTACTTATGTCCTTTTCATATTTCATTCTAGCGGTCCGTCTCGACTTTGCACGGGAAACATTTTAAAGCCTGTTACTCGGCTTGCTATTGGTAAAAGAATTTTTTTAAACGGTCCAGTAGTTTCGGAGCCTATTCAATGCAAACAAACAAATCATTCCTATTTAACCGACTTCAACTAAAAGAGGAGGTTATCAATTCGATCGGTATTTTTTTTATGTATGTACACAGATTTCTCCGTCAATTGTGGACCGATTTTCAAAATTCTTTTTTTGTTCGATAGCGTATACTTGCCAAATGGTCCCATGATAAGGAAACCAGGTTCTGATGATGGCATCCCAGAGAAATCGAGGGGAATTTTCTAAAATTGTAGGAGCGACTAGTGCGCTAATACTATTTTTTTAATTAAGCATTTTAAAACACTACAATTTAATAAAGGTTTAGAGTCGATCTGATGTTGGAGCTGAAAGACAGTAGAGGGAACTCCTCGACGATTTACTTCAGTAACATTGTGTCTGGGCTTGATTCATTTGTATTGATGAGAACTTTACACCTAGATGGGTTGTGACTATGATTGGTGGTCTGATTATGAATACAAAGGAAAGTTAAGGGAACTCCTAAATAGTTTACAGTAGCTATATTGTGACTGGAATTAATTAAATTATACTGATGAGAACTTTGCACCCATATGGGTGCTACATGCCATTACAGGTCTGATGATGGAGATTGGAGACTATAGACAGTCGAGGGAACTCCTTGACGATTTACAGCTTTTTTTGAGCTTACTTCATACGGTTCAATATGCCAAAATGTCTATCTCTATGTCTTTCTTTAATGAATCACTAAAAATTAAGAAATAAAAAAAATTAAATAAAAATTATAACAGACTTCAAAAAATAAAGTACCTACAGCTTGGCAAAAAAGAGTATGACGCGGTGACAGGTGGAACTAAATATTTTACTAAATGGAGACCTATGATGTTGACAATACTTGGCCGACAAATACTAGATTTTGAGTAAAGCTTAGTGTTTCACATTTATTTTTAACGATTTGATTAAATTATCTTGGTGATTTTCCATATTATGATGAGACCTAAGTGAAAGTGGCGCCCTCATTTTTTCCATACTCTTTTTTGCCAAGCTGTAACTAAAATTGGTACCGTAAAACACTGCAACATTGCCTCGCATGTATAACTTTGCCTATTATATGAATTTACCAATAAATTTTAAACTTGCACATGGCAACATCAAATTGTTAGTAGTTATTTAAATCGTCATAATATATCCAACTTTGCCTGAGCTAGGGCTGCCTCTAGCAATGTTAATTACACGACTATCCATAAAAGAAGTAAAATGCTTTTTTTGTGTGTTGATGTTGTAGGTGTGTGCATAATATTATGTATAGGTACTTGTGGTTTTTCCTTAACATAACTTTAAGGTCTAAATTCATTTAGATTTTTAACTATCATTAAAATTCTTACAAAATCATAGGCTAGGGTAGTTCTGTTTTCCGGTATTCATGTTTTTTTAATTCGCAATTTCGGTATTCGAAGCCGCGAGTAGAGACTGGTAGAACTATAGACTTACCTTACCAATCATGTTTCAGTGTTAGTATTTTCTTTTAGATTAAAATGAGAGACAGAAGAAAGCCAGGGTCCAGGCGATACAATGATTATGAAGATAATCATTTACATGTAGCAGTAGAGCTCGTCAGAAATAAAAATTTGTCAAGTTACCAGGCAGAAAAGCAATTTGGGATACCCCGACGAACTATTGTCAATAAAATAAAACTAGTTCATATGAAAAAAATCGGATCTCCGGTTAGGTTATGTGAAGAAGACGAGAATAAAATAGCAAATGCTCTAATAGTTTGTGGAGAATATGGCTCTCCGTTGACTCGTCTCGAGTTACGTATGATAGTACACAACTCTTTAGCCCAAAATAACAAATCTTTGATTTTCAACGATAAATTACCAGGTGAAAGATGGGTTCGAGATTTTCTGACTCGACATAAAGAGAAACTGACATTACGGTCTACACAAAACATAAAAACTTCACGTGCCACTAAATCAATAATTGAATATGAAGAGTATTTCGAAAATCTTAAGAAAAGTCTTGCAAATGTTGAACCACACAATATTGTTAACTACGATGAGACTAATTTAACAGATGATCCAGGTTCTCAAAGATGTATCTTTAAAAGAGGAACCAAATACCCTAACAAAATTTTGAATAACTCTAAAACTGCAATATCGATTATGTTTGCTGCCACGGCATCGGGAGAACTTTTTCCGCCCTATGTGGTATATAAGTCTCTTCATTTATGGTCCAATTGTTGCGAAGGTGGGCCAACTGGAGCCAGATTTAACAAAACGAAGTCCGGATGGTTTGATGGCCACTGTTTTGAAGACTGGTTTAACAATATCATTTTACCCTGGGCACAAAAAAATCATGATCCAAAAGTGTTAATTGGAGATAATTTATCATCCCATTTAAACATACAAATTATAACGAAATGCCAAGAAAACAATATAAGATTCGTATTTTTACCCCCAAAACTCAACCCATGACACTCAACCACTAGATGTCTCTTTTTTTCGACCACTAAAAAGAGCGTGGAAAAATATTCTTCTAGATTGGAAAGTCAGACATCCATCAGCAAATTCTCTAAACAAACAAATTTTCCCAGAATTACTCCTCACATTAATTAATAACATAAAAATGAATTCAGTTTCCATAATTAAGAACGGGTTTAAGGCCACTGATATATACCCTACCCATCCAGAGGCAGTACTAAGAAAACTACCAGACTATAAAGAAAACAGGGAACCACAAATTACTTTCGACGAAACACTCTTAACATTTTTGAAGGACTCCAGGTCGCCGTCCAACAGCAACACTTCGAAACGACGTTATAAAAAAATATGTACTAGACCTGGAGAATCTGTTTCCACAGATGATTTCAGATCTGATAATACACCATCAAAATTCAACGAAGATGTAGATGTTACTACTGTTGTTTTTCCTAGTACAAGCATCTGTGTGGACAAAAAATTGCACATTTCAAAAGATCGCTTTTTGTTCCGTAAATCACCTATTGAGGAAATAAGTAACATTTCACAAAAAAGAAAACCAATATAAATACTTTCTAATGTTATTATAAATTCATTGAATAACAAAATCGACCATGATGATGATTCTAGCCGATCGACACTAAATTCATTATATTCAGTACATGATGATTCTGACGATATCCCATTTATGCCTTCTAATAGCGACACAAACAGTTTATATACGAGTGATTTGGTAGAAGATAGTTTGATGGGAGAAGATAAGTCTTATGATGATACTACATTAATAATTGATGACTATGTTTTGGTTAAGTTTTCGAGCGGCAAAAATGCCAAATACTACGTGGGTAAAATAATCGATTCTAAAGATAATAATGAATTCACGGTGAAATATTTAAGAAAGAATACAAGAGGATCTTTTTCATGGCCCTTGGTCGATGACATATCGATAATAACACGTTTGGACATTGAAAAAAAACTACCTATGCCTATAGTTGGTCGTCGTGGTGAATTAAAATTTACTATAGATAGCAAAATTCCAGTGTTAAACATCTACTAATATTTAAAACAGAAATTTTGATTATTACCAAAAAAATTAAATTACTTACTGTAAAATACCAAAGAAATAACGACTGATAAAATAATTAGAATACCTATACCTAATTAATAAAGCGTTCCAGCTTACAAGCTGGTAACGACACTTTTTTTTTAGATTAAATGGAAATACGATATCGTCAATACATTCCGTTCATCTTGAGTTTATAAAATAAGGCAATACATTATTTAACATTGTTAATAACAGATTAAGTTGCTATACAAAATAGATGAGTGATTGAATTACAATTTTACAAACGTTCCTTTAATTTATTTAAACTGCAAAAGTGTGTTTGTTCCTCACGTCTCAAAGATGCATGGAATGTGTTGACAAAATATCGTATTTCCATATAAAACTAAAATGAAACTTCAAGAGATTAAAGACTTTGATTATTATTTTAAGAATTGTTAATTATTATTTGAATTTCGTTCCGGTGTGTGGTTTATTTACATCTTATGAATGCGGGACGTGACTATGACAAGTATATCATAGTATTACCAAATGGTTGAAAGCTAAATAATTCACCCGCTTCCGTGACGTTTTAGAGTTGGAATTGTTTATTTGTGTTATATAATATAAGCTTAACAAATATTTTTATAGTGTGATAATATTGTTACGTTATAGAATTTTTATTAGAATATTTTAATAAATATTTTTAAATACATTTTATGTTTTTTTACTGTATTAAAATATTTATGACAACCCTATCCAGTATCAACTATTGTATGAAACTAATAGCAAAATCAAATACAACATTGCCTAGCGCTATTTCTTGTGGTGCAAGCAAAAATTGATTGTTTTACCATTTCTATCCTTTAGTGCTATTTATAAGGTTTGATTTCATGTGCAAGAATTAAGTATTTATGTCATTTACCCTTTCGAAATCTCAGTGGGCAATGTTGCAGTTTAGTGGTCCAATTTTGCCTAAAGATAAAAATCGTAATATTTTCAAATTGGAACAGATTAAGCATAGTTCTAAGTGCTCTAGCAACACCAATGAATCGAAACTCTATTCTTAACTAAACAAAGGTGAATATTTGTTGCAATTTTTCGAAACATATGCATAATACTATAAAACCTAGGCAATGTTGCAGCATTTCACGGTACCTACTACTACTACTACAAACAACAAATACGTCACCGTTGTCGTATTTGTTGCTCTAGGTACCTACCTATCTACCTTGACTGACACCGACTCCAAAAGTATAATGACGTGGTAAACGCAAAGTTTGTGCATTAGTAGAAGTACAAGATGATTATTAGTTGTAGACACAAAAATTAAAGAAACGCGATCATTTTATTACATTTTAGTTAGGTACTTTATTTTTTGAAGTCGGGTATAATTTTTATTTCATTTTTTTAAATAAAATTATTATAGATTACCTTTACTCTTTACACAAGGTTCTATAAGCTCACCTTCTCTAACATTTCATATTGGACTACATTGACGTGGGCCGATTATTCATAAATATTTATTATTTATCAATATACTTACGAATCTTTTTTAACTTACCTACATCTTCGTTTACCTCCTTTTTACTACTTAGTACTTACTCTTGTAATATTTTATACTGTCGATCCATAGCTTTTCTTGAAAAACACATCTAGTAATACCTAAAAGGAAAAAAGGCAGCCGAAGCCGCCGTTACGTTCGTTCGTCGCAGAAACATGAATTTTTTTATTTTGCGGTCGCATTTTTACGCCATTTTTTTTTTACAAAACAAAACAAAATCACAAGCCACTCTTTTCTTGTGTCACATTCTTTTCATCAAGCAACCGCCTTACAATATGCACTGACTTTGTCAAAAAATATTTTCTACCGTCACATTTGTATTTTTTTGACGGACAAATAGTTCTTTTTTTCTCTCAACTTTTTTACAACAATTACATCTAAGTCAGATACACATGCACACGCTACAATATTAATGTAATATAATACAAATATCTTAACTAAAAAACAACATTTTAACTATGTACATGTGGGCAAGGTAACTGCTTTTTTGACAAATTCTTACAACTCTCAAGAGATTTTTGTTAAAAAAAAAGTTTTTCCGCAACTGAGTGTAAAGATAAATATTTATGTAGTTAATCTACCCACAGTTTACAAATTAAAAGTAATTAATAATAAAATCAATAAGTAAAAATAAGAAAATCACAAGATAAAAATTAAAAATAACAATTTTATACATGGGTTTAACTTATTTTTAGAACGAACTCTAAGGCAATTGATACAAGCAGTAAGCGATTATTTATCAAGACGATTGGGAAACTCAAAGCATTTAAGTGACAATATTCAATCGATTCTGATTCCGATTAATCGATATTAATAATTTAAATAATCGCCAACCACAAGTAGAAAATCCTATTCAATGTAAGCATTATAGAATGCGCATATTTCATACATTGATAAATATATTTAAAATGTGAACTAGATATATTATAGAGTTTAGTTTTTAATCGTTATAAAGAGATACGAGACAAACATTAGAGTTGGGAGGATACATTATAGTAAAAGCTCTATGGTCCATCTTCACGAAGTACAGCCGATAATAAACTTGAAACTGAAAACTGTCAGTTCAATCAAAGATGAATCATCTTAACGAGCTACCCCGCGATAAAGAAACAATGGATATTACCAAAAAAGGTCAAGCAAATACTTCACCGATATTAATAAGGACGACAGAGTAAGGATTAATATCTTTCCTATCCATTCAAAAAACACTCGACTTAGCCACTGGCTATCATTAGCAAATCCTCTGTATGAATGTTTAATTTAAAACGCTTAGCGAATCGTAGACGTGTACAAGACTCCACGCACATACGTAAGCGCGATAATATTCTATGATTTTCAAAATGCTGTCACAGTTTTGAATTTCCTATGAACGTATAAAACTTGATAGTTTCAGGTCTGTAAATGAGAGGTCAAGCGTGACTTACTGAAAAAATATTTTTTCTTATGTCACGTGTGTGCAAAATATCAGCTTTGTTCAGCATTATCGATTTCTGAAGGTTGAACTTGAGGAAACTCATTCATAATTGAAAGTTTTAAAATGTTCACGCTTTTAGCATAGCTTTATATTAGGATTTTTTATACTGTGACAACATTTGAAAAAGGTATATACTATTGCATAGTGCATACAGACAATCTTGTACAAGTATAGAAATATTTATATCAATATGTAAAACGTAGATCCACACAACCTCAATAAGACAGCACATCTCATTAAATATGCCAAACAATATATTTCTTCCAAATCTTTTTGGCGCTTCTATTAGGCGAACTACACACGAGCCATACCAAGACTAGTTTCACGTATAAATAATGACTCCTTCAAATCTACCCTCCATTATAAAACAAGGGCCTATTTCAGCATGAGACTTCACGCTTGTTAATATTGACTTTCAAATTAGAACGTACACTGTGATGAGCGATGGATAAAACATTAAGTGTTGGCATTGGTTTCTACCAGGACTATTACATCGTGACACAAACTGCCGCATATAGTGTAAGCTACGTGTAGACGACGTATAAATTCAAAGCTTTATCTTATCACTTAATCGAAGCTAAAATCTAGCCTATCACATAAAACGTTCAGAATAAAGCGAGACACATCTAGCGCGCTAACACGTAACAAATGGGTAATAAAACCGCATCGCCATCTGTTTAGACATGCCGATGACATGGAAGTATAGTGCAAACCGGTTTTTAGTATTTATATAATGTAAACTTTATTTTAAGTGTAGGTATATTATCCCTGGTGGGTTAGCCAAGATGCCATTCTACAATCGTACACGCTAGTAGAAAACTAGTAAATGTATGGAAATTATATTTTATATCGATAAATCACGTGGTATTAAATGCCATTTCCATACATTTATTAGTTTTCTACTAGCGTTTACGATTGTAGAATGGCATCTTGGCTAACCCACCTGGACTTTGTCTTCTCAAATATATTCTATCTGAACTTGTGGTACTGATGTTTAGACAATGATAGATCAGATATCGCAAGCAATATATTTGCACCATCTCGTTCGTGGAGAATGCAACATTTTACATATCTAAATCTAATTAAGTAGGATACAGCTAAATAAACCTTTGCCGCAAAACCTGGCACAAAATTTGCATCTACTTTCAAGTTAATGATAACACCTGTACTAAGCCCCGGTTTGTATTTCTTCAATGTTCACCACATTATTGCCATAGTTAACATTCCAAGGTATTTGTAAATCGTCATTTCTAAAAAGATGGTCCTTATATAAATTTTACGACCTATTACGTACTTCTACCAACTTTCTGTTTGAGCTAATTTTTTCCGTGGATATCCTATTTTCATTTTTACGATTAAGAAGTTAGTCAATAAGCCAGTTTTACGGTGGATTCCCGTGGCGATTTCCAGATAAAAAAATTATAAGCCATACTTATATAGAAATGCCATGTTGTATAAAAATTTAAAGCGAATCCACGGGCTACTTTCAGAGTTTTGCGAACACAAACACACGAAAGCTTTTATAAATATTACAGTAGCGTACACGACAGTATGTTCATTTGTACGTAATAGGTGTAAAGCGATCTAAGGCACTACAGTGTGCTCGTAACCTACACGCGAATGTAGTTCTAATATTGCTTCATTGAGGTAATCATGTTTTACACATATGTATCAACGTTATTACTCTTAGAACTAAAATGGAAGACAAATTCTAATAAGATTCATAAGCTTTACGTGGGTTTAAAGGTCGAGTTGATTTGTTCAAAAACCATCTTGGGTGACAAAGTACACCACCTGTCTAAAGGCGTAGTGATTATTACAAAACACGTGTGGACCGCCATTGACTAGTACGAGTGATGAATGATAGTAATCAGCCTAGTAAATTGAATTCAAGATACAAGCGTGTTCAATTTTTTTTTGCAAGTACCCCCCCACCGGTCCCGTCCCGCACGCCCGTCCTTCCGTGATAAGCAGCCTGCCTGTAGCCTGGTCTAAACACGTGGGGACATGCTTATTTAGTGATTGTATTTAGCTTTGTTGCGTGGACGCTAATGTGTTATTTTTATTTATTTTATTTGGAATGACAAAAAAAAAAACATGGACCGAGATTCCAAGAGTGCTTCAGTTTCAGACACCACCGTGCTTAATATTTCTTCCACGATTTCTTGCAATAGCAATCGCGCTTTAGTTTGTTTATCCATACTTGATGGTAGATTAACTAACGCCTGACACTGAACCTAGAAAGCGCAGCAGTTAAACAGTACCGGACACAACTCGCACCAATTGCTCGCTATCGCTAAACACCTGTACTCGCATCATCGAGCATAAAACCGGAATAGAGCGATAATGTTATGTGTTTTGTACTACTTTGTATGAAAACAAATTCCACCAAATTTGTGCTGCAATGCTGAGCCGGTTCTGCGCTCAGATTGGCCATTGATGGCTGATTGGCCGTTGGGACGTACATACAGATCTACTGAATGGTTGAATCGCTATTACGTCGGTGACCAATCACTGACCGGTTTCGGAATTTTATGGCTCACGGTTATATGCCATTCATGATGATGAAATGATGATTATATCGAAACATCATAGCACCTACACGACGCAATTAAAACTCATTCAAATGAGTAAAAGCTAAGTGAAGACTTGCTAAGCTAAAATATTGCAAAATTATAAGCTATGTCGAAAATTTGAATTAAATTCCATTTTAAATAATGTGATAGTCACATTAAAAAAGTCTATTAAAATGGTCGGGATTTGACCTCTATAGACCTATCAGTTTTGTCTCATCAGACCAATGTAAAATCGCCTTAAAAGACACATTTTAAAAGTCTGATCGCAACTTGACCTCCAACGGCCGATATATTTTGACCTCCAAATATGTCCTTAAAAAGCCCGTCTATCTAAGTTTAGCCACAAAAGACGGACCTAAATTTGTACTCGCAAGAACGATTTTTTAACCACAAAAACTGATTGTAAATCTTCAAGACCGACCTACGTTGGACGTTCAAATATAAATTTTGTGGTTTTCAAAAAGATATTTATTGTATTAAATATCAAAGACTTAATAGTTGATACCTTATCTTCGCTGTAAAAGTACTTCACGTAAATCCTGCAACATTACCGCACTCGAGAGTAAAATTTCACAAATCCTATGAGATTATCAGTGTTTGAAAAATTTGGAGTTTTCTACGTCGTTAAGAATAGATTAGAATAAACCCTTAACAACTATCTTCTAAAGAAATGTTCGTATATATAAAAATGTTAAGAACCAAGTGTATAATTAAATATTTAAAAAATAACTATATAGACAAGTTCGTTCATACACGAAGCCCATACATAAGCGCTAACTTTGGACAATATAAACAATTTCAATATACTATAAAGATGACTTAAGCCAATTTTGTATTATACTTTTAACGGAACTTTTTACACAGTATACATTACTTTAAAGAGAATTTATTATTACAAAAGGAATCGAGCTTTTGGTCAGTACGGTACTGACCAAAGGCTTGACTTCGTAATAAGTTAGCGGCAAACCTATCATCGGATTGGTCCTTTGATAAGTTCGGTATCCAATCAGAGCTACGTTCTCATTTTGACCTCGCCCAGCGTGCAGTCGTGTCGGGTACGTATAACTCGGACCTGGTCGCTCCACTTGCGCTCGGGAGTACTCGCGCTATATACATTAGTAAAAAGTTCCGTTAACCAATATTCTCGTCTGTGTCGGGGTGCGGCGGCGCGGGCGGGTCGTCAACGTCGCCACGAGCGGTCCTCCTCCTCCTCCTCCTCCTCGTCGAAGCGCAGCAGCGTGTCCTCAGAGAGCTCCTGGTGCTACAAATAGGACATCTTGTCAATTTCTTTGGAATTTTTTTATCTACTTATGGGAGCGTTGTGCCGCGTCTGTACCCACCAATGTTTTTCTACTCTTTTTCTGTATTTTATTTCTACCGCGAAACAGCTTCGCTTTGTTTCGGAGAGAAGGACGGGACAAACAGTGTATTTGTTGGCACCGAGACTTAACATGTCTCAAGATAGGCACACTATGCCTTTACTAGTTCCAGGTAAACATACTTATGGTCATTGGTGACGCGGATCATTTACCATCAGGTGGCACGTCTGCCAGTTCGTCTTAAATAAATCATGATAAATAACTGATTTAACTTACAAGTTTCAACTCGCCAATATCCATCAACCAAAAAATAAAATGACCTTTTGTTAATTCTACTACATTTAATTAACATGGTAATTTTCATTGCTAAAAATATTTAGTCTCGTGAACAAGACATCCGTAGACAATGTCGGTTTATCGAGCTCCGAGAAATAAAAGTGAAAAATATGTTGTAGATATTCCGTTTTGAATAGTTTTAGCAATCCTACTGTACTTTTTATCTCATTACTATAAAGCCTAATACTCCAAAAAGAGGAATATCAATCAAAATGTACCTCGACTTCTTTGTTGTCGTTCTGTGTGCTGTCGCCGTTCTGCGCCGGCGGCGGCACGTTGTTCGTGAACGGCTTGTTATTCGTCACCCAGGTAATCTGTAATAGTATTAATCTTTCAGTATTTATTTGTATTACTTACTACTGAAATACAATGAACAAGAAAATAGTAGTCATCTTAAAGATTAAGTCAATAGCATAGAAAAAATTAAGCTGGTGATAGTGTTTTAATATAATATAAATAATAATATTTTATTAAGTTTTACTGTTCATAGAAAAAAAAATATAATTGTATAACAGCACCTTTATCTCCATAAAGATCCCAAAGGCCAATTTCACCAGAATATCAAATGCTAATTCTGGGCTTAGTTAGTCTGTCAGTGTTTATTTTGGTATTTTAGCGAAGATCGATTTATGTGTATGTTCGTAAACGTGAAGGTGGGGGTGTAGTTGTAGATGCGTAAACTGCGTAGGTGCGTATAGTTTTAGATGCGTATAATTGTACTTGCGTATAGTTGTAGATGCGTAAAGGTGTAGGTGCGTATAGTTGTAGATGCGTAAACGTGTAAGTGCGTATAAATGTAGGTGCGTAAACGTGTAGGTGCGTGTAGTTGTAGATACGTAAACGTGTAGGTGCGTGTAGTTGTAGATGCGTAAACGTGTAGGTGCGTATAGTTGTAGATGCGTAAACGTGTAAGTGCGTTTAAATGTATAGTCCATTTTTTTAGAACTGTCCAATTTAGTAAACAAACCCTGTTATTACGTATTTCACGATCTTTCGGCATTTATCACTCACTTTCACGACATATTAGCTTACGGACATGTGTAAAACTCCATTTACTATTTATTTCACTGAAAACAAACATCATTTTATCATTTAAACACTTAAAAACTTAGAAAATACGATTATCGAAAGCACAGATAACTAATATTTTTCAATATTACATTTCATCATCCTTTTTTTTTAAGGCCAATAGGGATGTGGTCAATATATTTTTAGAGGTGAAGTGAATAAGCGATTGAACAAAATGAACTATAAAAATAGACAGATTTCTTTACCTTTATTTAAAAATTTCATTTTGTTAATAAATTATAAAACAATGTTACAGTAATGCGATTTGTTATTAAGTTGTTACATATTGTTTTTTTTTTTTATATTGAGCGCAAAAAATGCTTATATAATATTGCAAATGTCAATCTTTTATAATACTAAAGTATTTATTGTAAGGATTTTATTTTTATTATGAATATTTCTGAATATCAATTTCATCCTGAACATTCAACACTATCCCATATAATATAAAAGCACATACCACTGGCATAAGAGTCAACTGAAGTTTACAGAAATATTTTGTGGGACTTTAAAATGATTACTCAATGAGAACTTCATGAAAAATAATTGTATCAGTATTTTTGTTTATCATGTTCGAGACAGGGCGCCGCCCGCGCAAGGATTTTTGATCATAGTAAATACAAATAAGGTGACAATAATACTAGGATCGACTTTTTTTCTAGGCACTGGCTGCTCTATTATGTTAAATTTTTATTTGTGACGTCTTTTTATCGATTATTTTACAATTAAGACTCTAAAATGAACAAAAATACCTCTAAGGCCACTTTTCTTTCCTTATCTTACAGAAATTGCGAAAGACTTAAAAGAGGAACTAATTTCTGACAGGTATTTTGTGTTTACGAAATATAAATTTGTAAATTTGTTTTTTATAAAGATGCTCGACTAATATTTTCTTTACATTCTTCTTTTTTAAGAGAAATATTCAATATATTATCAGTTTTAGAAATAATTCCAGCAACTTAGTATCGTTAAATATTTTAATAATAATGAATTTTACTTTTGTCTATGGCTCATTAATGTTTCTCATTCCTTTGCTCTTTGTGTCACTTCACTAAACTACACTATGACTCTATTTGTCTGTGGCCGGAAGTACGCCATATTTGTTTACCATTTTGGACACTTCTAAAAAAATGGACTATAGGTGCGTATAGTTGTAGATGCGTATAGTTGTAGGTGTGTAAACGTGTATGTGCGTATAGATGTAGGTGCGTATAGCTGTACGTGCGTGCGACTCACGGAGAGCGTGCGGTCATTGTAGTGCTTGGCTCGCAGCATGGCCTGCTCGGCGTGCGCGCGCGCCGCGAACTGCAGCCGCAGCTCCGGCACCGACAGGTTAACCTCTTTGCCGGTGATCTCGCCGAATTGCTGCAAAGACACGATGTGCTCATTCATTTATGTACACATTGCAATAAAATGAACGAAACAAACGAAACGAATTTTATCGTTGAAATATTTAATCTTCTCATGACCTTATCTTAAATCATGGACAAGTCTCATCAAAAAGGTTAATTAATGGCTATAAGAAACACTGATACAGACTTTTGTTGTCTTTAACATCTAGTCTAAAATATATTACACCACGAGATCTTTTACCGCAAAATGAGCTTGTACAGCGTCCAACTCGTCGGGTTCAAAGCCGGATATGAGCAGCGCCTTAGGCCGGTGGTCGACGGTCTGGTTGACGCTGAACTTGGGTGTAGCCGCGCCGCGCGTGTAGCGCATCGCCGGGTTGAACCGACCGCCCCTGATAAAATTAACACACATCTATAAAACCGATTAAAACGGGTTTTATTTTTAATATTGTTAGATATTTTATTATGACCAAGTCATGTTATATTTTCTTTGGAATTTAATACGATACCTTCCAGATTGAAGGGCTCAAGTCGCCCTAGAAGCATCAGGCTAATACCATAACAAATCAATTAACCTTAATATTACTCAAATCAAAATTCAAAATTCTTTTTAGTATTTAATTTGATAGAGAGCTTCTGCATCAAATAAAGTATTTATTTATTTATTTGATCCACTGCAAGTCTGACTATAATTCCTGTATTTACTCACCTCAGCTTTCTTTTCATTATTCGATAGCTTGAAACAAAAATACAATATCATCATGATCATCATCAACTAGAGACCCGTTAGCTGACAGATGTGGATCAGCCAAGTTCAGGATTGTCTCAAGTGGTGACGTGCTGATGGTGTATAGGCATAATCTTCACAATATAACTTGTATTGAATCTCACTGTCGTTTGCAAAATATTTGTGTAAAAAAACATTTTCCTTGTAAAATAAAAATGAGAAAATAACTTTTGTATATATTTTCCATCTTCCTTTATATGTATGTATTTGTATGTAGCTAAGGTCTGTGATGGAAAATCTCATTTCATTATGAAATTAATTTCGAATATTAATAATCAAAAGTACTGTTATTGTATTGAATAAATAATCAGTTTTATTTTACATTCGGACATAATTGTGGTGTACATGAATTTACCTGGAGTGCGGTCGCCGGGCGATGGGATGCGACGGGAACTGTATGGCCATCTGCTTCCGCATCAGGGCTATTTTCTTAATCAGCTCAGTCACGTCTTGCCCCTCCTGGTGATTACATCAATGTATGAGTGAAAATTTCTCTTTAGTGTTTCCATCTAAATAAGATAGTACAGTAAAAGGTAGATAGGTTTAGGTACTGACACCTCAGTCCCCCCATGTAAAAAAAAATAATCTGCGATAGAATACGTTAACATTATTTCCTTATATTATACCTAAAAAGGGGTATTTTTTTTTAGGAATAACCGAGGATGTGTAAATTAACGAGTATTACATGATTCTTCTTTCACGAAACAGCTAAACTTAATGTCTTGTTACCTGTTGTTTCGTTATAATATCCAGTTCGGCGTCGAGGATCTCTTTCTGGGCCTCTTGTGCAGTCTTCGGTTTCATCGCGGTCTGGAACAGAGAACATTAGGATTACAACATTGTTTTATATTAGCATTCGATATGTAAAGACAGGTAATATTATGTTCCTTCATTTCTTCCTCCATGTTCTGAACTTGGAGTAGGTAAGCTATAGTGGAAGATTGCTGCAGCACTAGAGCGGTCATGATTACAGAGCACATGACTGGGGCGTCACAAAAAATATGCGATGCGCCACTTCTCTTATAATATTTCTTCTTTCTAAAATTAAAAATTCTAATTTTGTATCTCGCCTTTAGATGGCAATGAGTGGGTTAAAGTTAATTAAAGAGGTTATCCCCCCTGATGGACTAACTTATCCGAGAGTATGGTACATTGGGGATTATTAATCATATAAGCCACACAGTACACGACATTAACACACTTGTTATATTGTATATACAAACACAAAAATATGAAAATGTGAATGAACCCTCATGGAGTGTACCTAGTGATGGTGAAGTCATGACCCAGGATAAATATTTCTATTAGTAGCACTTTGTGCAGAATTATATTGCTTATTATTTTGCTGTGTTCTCAAAAGATGGACAAGTAGAGTAATGACTATAACCGCAACCTATTTCTGCGATATATCTTTTGTCTCTGGGTAGACAATGTAAGATCTCATTAGGGTTCCGCTACCATGAGGTAGGCCGTCTACTGCTTTGCCTATCTCAAGTCGGTAATATAAAAATTCTGAACATTACTGACTTGTAAGTAAATTATACAAGTGATGACCAAAATGTAAGATGCTGTTTTGGCTTGTTGAGGGCTATTCGCCCGCCTAGCGGACGATTAATATTTTTTTATTCATATGCTAAGGATATGAATAGACACTTCCCTGGGGCTGTTGCTATTCATCCGAATAATTAAAAAAAAAAAATACTTTATATAAAAAATATTCTTATTTAAAAATCAGTTACACATAAAAAAAATACTTTTTAGATTAGAGTCCATTTTAACAGGGTCAATTTTTTTCTTTAACAGTCATGTTCTAACAATAACCTAACCAAATTGTAATCTTGTTTTGTTATATCTCAAAAACTAACTATAAAAAGAAGGTTTTATTTTAAAAAAAGCTTCATTTAATAACCCAAAAGAAATAATATATGTACTGACAACAACTAAAAATGTCCCTAACGCTGTTCAGGTAATAGTCATAATAGGAATAGCAAAGCCCCAGGAGTGTCAATTCATACACTAAAAAAGTTAATCGTCCGCTTGGCGGGAGAAAAGTATCAATATTGTCTATTTATCAATCAAATGACTGTGAAACTAAACTTTTTACTTCAATAAATAAACTACTTAAATTAATACTTACGGTAAAGATTTTAAGGTAAACGATATCTAATACCATATATCTTTTTGCTAACACACAAAGCAACACCGTCTAGGGAGTAGGGATATTTTGAATAAAGTTCATCATCTAAAAAAAAAGACTGGCCGGTTTTAAAATCTTTTAATGAATGCTTATTTTGTGTCTAATATAGCTTTTTTTTCTTAAAGAAACATTCATCTTTGGGTTTAATATTATTTCACTTTTTGTCTATATTTCGATAAAAAAATATTTACGCCAATAATTTTGTTTTATTCTAAAGGATATGTTAGTTCTATCAAATTTAGAATAAGTTGAAAAAATCAGAATATGCCTAGATGGTGTCGATGTGTGTATTTTTACAAACTAAAACTAGTAACTACAAAAATTCTAAACAACTAAACTAATAGCTATAACGAATTTACGTTTCTAGTAAAATCATGTACCAGTGTTTTATTGTCATAGGATCATCACGTCGTTAATCTTTTAAGAGAAAAATTGCGGTTTCATTTAGTAATTATTTCACTACCCTTTTTTATCTCGTTAATATATTATTATTATATTAAAATGATATGAATCAAAGTGAAAATAATAATAATAGGTATTACACTTGATTTGATTTGTTGAGTGATTAGTCAAATTCGATTAAACCAATTGAGTTCTATGGATGTGTTACTGATAATTTTAAATTTCAATGATTTTTGATTTTGACTGTATGATTAATGATTAATGCCGATTTGACACTTAAGTTGCCGACTGTACACACCATTACCGACGTTATATAGGCAGTTAAACAGTTACATATAAATATTTACATTAGTAGTACATACTATATTACCACACAACATATCCGAACGTGTTGCAACGAGCATGCGTCCTGTGCAAGTTCACTAAGTTTGAAAAACCAGAATTGGAATAATAATAAATATAGAACGTGCCGGTTCTACCAAAATATTTGATTTTTTAAACACGCTTATATTAGTTCTATACAATATAATCGAGGATTCTTAGGTAACAATCGAGAGGCCATATTATTCTAAACAAGTTACAAAACAGTTAAAAAATTAGGTATTAATTTTATGTTTTCAAAAAACTAAGTCAATTTTGACAAAGAACAATGGAATGGTAAGAAATAAGGCCAAGTTTTAACTAGCTATTACGAACCATACCTAACGCCAACAATGATGTAGTATCCATATCGAAATTGGCATTAGTTCCAGTCACTACAGTGCTTGATATTTTCCTGTTGCACATGCGATATGGTATGGTGGTGCTATATACGCTATGAAATGAATTAATTTGTAGACAATTCAGATGTAGGTTTTCAACCAGAAACTTAAAAAACCGTGTATATTTCTTTAATTGCATAGATGATAATGTTTAGACTTGTGCATGTATATTTATAGCATGGAACATGCACGACTGTTTATCACGAGCGACACCGTGCGCGCGCACGCTCATGCACAAGACGCATGCGTACAACGCTCTGTACCTGGCTCACGTGGAGACGCGACATGGACCGCGCTACCGACTCGTCCTGCGGTCACAATTTATGTTTAAGTATACTTTTATATTGATACCTTTTATCTTTCCCGCTGTTAGCTCATAGGCATTATATTACGGGTACTAATTGTTGCATTTTACATTTACTATAACAAGCATTTAATTTAGTGGTCCACTTGTTTGTTGGTGTCTTCTTGTTTCGAAGTACCTATATTTTAGAAGTCCGTCCTCAATTTGTATTATCGTGTTTTTAGGTAAAGACATCGGACTTTTTTTTAGATTAAGGGAGTTTTGAGGATGCAGCAGTCTTTTTAACATTTTATAAATATTGAAAAAAAATATTGAATGTGATGCCTTTTTTATCTCCCTTTAAATATACATAATATGAAGTATGAACATAGTTTTGTCATATATACAACTGATTCAGACTCTTCCGAGGAATGATCTTTGTCTAATATAGACGACAGTGATTACAATAGAGAATCTAAAATTTGTACGTAATTTCTTCAAATTCAAATGTTCTGTACCCCTGAAACTTTGTTTATACTCTTTGTCATGTCTTGTTAGCCTTACTTTGCACGCATACACGGCGGTTATGCACTATACCCGATCCGAGTCGATCAAAATACTTTCCAAAGTAGCCGTAGAACATTATAACAATACGTAGAACATATTGTATGATAGCGACTAGATCCGTTTATGTCATTCGTAAACATTTATTTTAGAGTTTAGACTTTATTTAATAATATTTATAATTAATAGCTGTAATCAGAGTAGCAAAGGGGCAGGAGAATTTAAAAATTCGTAATTACACTGCCTCGGGTCGGATGAAGCGCTAAACCGCTAAGGGTGGGATGGATCGTTATCTAAAATTGTTTAACAATGGACACCGGCGAAGTTTCTATCAGTGACAAGTAATATTGTTAACACATAAGAAATAGTGTGTTGAACTCACCCTCATCTGTTTCAGCAGAGTGTTGCAAACCACCAACTCCTTCTGCAGTTTCTCGATGCCCTCCTGTGACTCATTTATTGCTTTCATAATATCAATCTTCTGTTGTTCAGTCACTTTACCTACAACAAAATATATTAATATTTAGATGGATAAACAAACAAGCAGACAAGCTACCTGTTCGTGACTAAAACAGCATGGAACTTAGACACCCTCAAAGATCCTTCTTCAAAGCGTTTTCCTTCTATGGTAATGTGGTTGTGCAAATGAGTAATCATTGCATCATTCTAGTTACTTACCAGACTCTAGTCTCTGTATGAGCTGCCGCTGCTGCTGTAGCTGCGACTGCAGTAGCTCCTGAGCTCTCTGCTGCATCTCTGCTGCCTGCTTGCTCTTGTCACCTCTGATAGGTATTGGCTCTGGCTTGGTTTCTACACCATTTGTTTCTTTTGTCTGCAAATAGTAATTTAATTTTGTTCAATCGATTTTCTACTATTATTTAATTTTGTTAAAGGCTTGAACCTTTAACAAATAATAGTAAATTGCAATGGTAGAATGCAGCTGAACTATCAAAGTTTAAAACAAACTTTTCCTTTTTAATTGTATTTGTACTTTTATTGCATAAACTAAAAATCATAAATAATAAATCAGAAAAGTGCAAAATTAATAATGCAATCCATGTCAAAATCACCAAACTCCTAAATTTCTATTAAAAGTTAGTGCAATTTTATGATCACAAATATAATTTATACCAACATATATCCAATAATAATCGGATGATAATATTTAGTTCACTATGTAAGGTTCGTTCTAAGACTTTACCTTATCAGATTGTTGTTTGTTGTCGGCGGTGGCCTTGATGTTGTCTCTGTTGATGAGCACCTTGTTGTGTGTGAGGTGCGTGGTCCTGTCCGCCGGCTTGTTCTGGTGTGGGCCCGCTGGGGCGGTGTTCTCTTGTTTGTTCTAGAAGTATTATAAATCTCTTAAAATAGTTACTTTCCGGAAATCCATGTTATTCTATATTTAATATATATGTTTGGAGTAATTCTCGAACCCCTACTATTAAATATAGTATAAGTATTAAAATTGATAGAAATACAGCAATATACATATATACGAAAAGAACAGAAGACAATCTCTGTGCTGTGGCCGGTCTGTGTTGGATGCGAGTGGCCAGTGATAGGGGTTTTGGTGCTGTTTTGGTTTGTATTGGTGCGTCATTGAGCGAGGCCTATGTTCAGCAGTGGACGGATTGGGGCTTCCGGCTGATGATTGAAGATTATGATACATATATACCAGCAAAAGTCATTAAGGTAATAATTTTATTATTAACTTTTAACGTTCAGCAGATTTAAATCAAAATGTGTGGACCCTTAGGTAACTTAGGCATCATATAACCTGCTTGAGTAAACATTATCTCACAAAATGAACAATGTGAAATTGACATTTCTTTTCTAAATTAAAACTGTAAAATTGCCCTGTAAATAATATTATTTATCTTAAATGGTTTAAAAAGTATCGTGTAAGGAACAAACCTCTGGGTTGTGCCAGAACACCTTGATGAAGCGATTATTGAGAACGGCTTCTGTGCTCTTGTAGGCAACATTAGCCTCCGTCGGGTTGGAGAAGGTAATCAATGCAGCTTCTGGATCCCCCTCAAAGCATACCTATAACAATTACAATGATTATGAAATTAGTACTACAAAACAAGGATTATAGAGCCAGCTTTCTTAATAAAAATTACATTATTAAATTACCATGTTTTTTTATTTTTTCCTCTCGTTTGTAACTAGTATTTTGAACAAGATTGAAATAATGAGCTCCAAGGAACAAAAATAAGAACATGATAATCATAATTTAAAATAAAATATCACTGAAGTGTAAGCACATGCTCAACTTTCAATATTATGTATGCTTGAATTTATCAATAGTTTTTTTGCTAACCTGTATGTTGACAATCTTTCCAAACTTGCTAAAGTGGTTATTAAGATGGGTGATGTCATTAAGTCCGCGTGGCACTTTCTTCACTTCTAAAGAGCAGTTGGCAGCATTGGCTGGTAGAGGTGGTCTAGGCCCAGCATGGCGTGGATTTTGATCTATAAACAAAGCATTACCATTACTTAATATATATTTGAAAATGGAACTTGTATATCTCAAAGTTATAGATTTAAATACTAAATCTGCAAAGATAAGCACTAAAATGGCATTATGATTTGTAGATTGATCAAGCCATTCCATTTGATACAGATGATGTAATAAAACTAATTCAATTTGAATGATCTAATGACCTTTATACATAAATAGTACAAGTGAATACATACAGAGTCTATTGTAGTCAAAGTTCTTCTTAACAGGAGGAGGATGTCTGGGGCCTGGAGGCGGCATAGCTGCCCCAACGGGGGGAAGATCTTGTCTGACCCTGAAACAATGAATAAACTTTAATAAGCGTTTGTTTGGGAGATACTGATTAAACATTATATACCATAATAGAAACTTTTAATGGATTTAATCGAAATCCTTTCGTGACCATGGTTGCTGTTAAATATCTGAAACGTCAGGCATGAAAAAAACTTAATAAACCGCGATAAAAGGTGCAAAAGTTAGAGTGCCAAAAGAAAGTTAATTTAATTCCTAATTGGTCAAAGATTTGAAACTATTTGTCTCGATGTCATTCTCAATATTAGCTGGTGGTGGGTCACCTGGGTATGGGCACGAGCTCCCGCGGCGCAAGGTGGTGAGCGTGCTGCGGCGCGTGCGGGGCGTGCGGGGGGAAGCCCTCCACCGCGCCACTCCAGATGTCCGGCGCCGCGGGGTTGTATTCTGCGACACAAAGTATATATTATACTATTTTTGATATTCAATACTAATTATAATTTTATTATATAAATTATTAAGCATATTATGTTAAATTATTTAAAATCCAATAGATTTTTTTGTAAGATTAGTAGTATCAAAATGTAACTTACCAGGAACCGGCGGTGGTATGGCAAGAACTCTGGTGAGTGTGGCATCTTCCAAGACCACGGGGTCGACGCCGTGGTCCCACTCGCAGAGGTCTCCGCGCATACAGTACCCTTTCACTAGAAAAATACAGACATTTCTAAGTCAGAATAAATTATATATTTTCTTTTAATTTTTTTACTCTTTATCATCATCATCATCAGCCCCTGACCGTCCACTGCTGAACATAGGCTTCCCTCAAAGAATTATTACTTATTACTCTTATTTGTCTTTATTATTACCGGTGGAAGGGAAACGCTGTGCGCGCCGTCTGCATGGGTACCACCATCTTGCTTGTTTCTCCCGTGAAACAGCTTTGCTGTGTTTCAGAGAGAAGGCAGTGTAATTACTGGCACCGAGACTTAACATCTTATGTCTCAGGATAGGCAACACATAGATGAGTTGCCTGGGCTCGTTCCAGTTTATGATCATGGGCGACGTCGGCCACTTACCATCAGGTGGCACGTCTGCCAGTTTGCCTATCCAACTAAAATTTAAAAAAATGTTAAAATTGTATGCTTTCTCAGATACAATATTTAGCATAAAGCTTTTGAAAATGACTTGCTTACTTCTTTGGTTTTTATGATCATGTGTTGGCCATGGCAGTAACATCAAAATTGTAGGTTGTCTAAGATACAACATTTTAAACGTTCAAGCGTAATTGATACCGAGCTGCCGCGCGAGCCAATGTTCGACGACTTGACGGGCGTGATCGATACCAGACTTAAAACTCAAAGAGGAACTTTCCTTTTGATCCGTAAGAAAGAATTAAAATTAAGGTTACACAAGTCGCTCATCTTTCCATACAAACGCAGAACCGTAATTACTACAATTTTTGACGTTGACCATCAAAAAACTAAGTATAATATAAATTAATTTCGTCGTTATTTATGTCTGTATTTACCCAAAATCGTAAAAAAAAATACATTTAAAAAATACAGGCTTCAAAACTTTCATATTTCAACACTGATTTTAGCCCAACTTTGGGCGAAAATATATAGCATACAGAGCACGAAAGCTCAAAAATAAAGCCCGTACAGACATAGTTTAGTTATTCAAAAGTTGAAATAAATTTATTTCAAAAAGATACTCTTTTGCTAAAAGGATATTTTAGGAATTTAGTTGGTATAGAAAAAACTGTTTAGTTGAATACTTTCAATTTTCATTTTCGGAATGAATCATTGTGCATTTCATTCTAGCACACATGTTCGCGCACTATGTCAGGTGAGACAGCAATCATTTAGTTGGAGTTCGCGGCGTCGACTAGTTCAACCTTAAGGCAGTACATATTCGATATAAATACAAAAGTACATACCATCAAAGTCTCTGCACCTCCTCTTGTAAGCGTCGTTGTGGTCGAGCCGAGTCTCGTGAGGCGACATGGAGCGGTCACGGGATCGGTCCCTCGAGCTGTAATATCAATAATATTGTTTGTTTGCATACCCTGTAACTTTCTACAATATCCGGGATAACTGATAATGCCAGTATTCATTTAGTTAAACCATCTACTTTGAATTGGGAAAAGACGGGAATGGGGTCTCACCACGAGAAGGTTGAGCCTTGTGAACAAGACATTTGTAGATATATTGTAGATATATAGAACATCGAAATATCGAGCCCCACAAAATAAAAATCTTTTAAAATGTCATAGGGCGGCAACCGATCAGTCCGAACCTTACGGTGACTACCGACGCCCATAGACATCCGCACAACCAAAAGAAATGCAGATGCGTTGCCCAATGGGCCACCAGAAACTCACAAACCTCACGAAACGCGACAGCATAGCTGTCACTTGACGCCGGTGTTATGTGAGCGAGAGGTACCACCCCAGTCGTGCCGGCCCAATTCTGCTGCAAAGCAGCATGGCACTACCTCTTACTATGTATGTATGTATGTTGGTACTAACCGTTCCCGGTCCCTGGAGTGCGACAGTCGTTCCCGGTGATCGCGGTCGCGGGACATGCGCTCGCGGTCAGCCTCGCGGGTGCGCACCGTCACCGTGAGGTCGCGGTCGCGGGGCGCTGCCGGCGATCTGGATCTACACACAAATAGTTACCGGGCTAAAGTAAACACAGACAATCGCACCGTATATCGTTGTAGTTTTACCAAACTACACACATTGTGAAAAAATTTACTTTATTCCCTTATGAGCCACAAACGCCCACACGATAATTGGGGTGTTTAGTTTTTTTGAGTTATGGTTCAGACATTTTCCTAGTCAAGGAAAGCAAAGAGAGCACAGAATGTAAGCCCCATGATTGCTTATGCTAAATGTATACAAACATGATAAATTCTTTAAAAGACAAATTAACAACTTGTTAGTAGGCCATGTTGACCACTTACCAGGTGGCTCAACTGCCCTTTTGACTCTCATACATTAAAGTCAATAGGCATAAGGTACGTCATGGATCTTCTTCTTTTTAGGGAGCTTATGCTAAGTATACGTCGTTAAACTGTACCTAGATCGAGAGGCGTGTCTCTCGATGGCGGCGGACGGCGGACTCCTGTTCCGGTACCGCCCTCGCGGTGACGGCGAGCGGGACGGAGGTCTCCTGCTGACAACCAAACACTTTATTTGTACTACAAGTTTGAAACCAGCCAAGCTCATGCATGCAGATGTTTTATTTACCATCGGACTGCTGCGTGTGTGCATTTTTGCCGAACAAGTGAGGTGTGTTAAGGGTATGAGTTAAGTGTGTGTTTTTCGTCTATGTTGTGTGTGTGTTTTGCATTTGCGTAATGTGTTGCTGCGGTTTGCATTTGCGTTATTTATGGGTGTGCGTTTGTGTTGTGTGTGTGTTCTGAGTTTACGTTGTGTGTGTGCGTTTGCGTTATATATGTGAGTGTGTATATGTGCCTGTACCTGTTGAGCGGCCGCCTGTCGTGTTCGTCGCGGGGTCGTCTCCGGCCGCGCCTCTCCCAGGACCTCGAGCGTCTGCGCCTACGCTCATCTTTGTCCCGCATCTTTAAAAAAATAAAGGAACTAAACTTATGTTTTTTTTTTATGTTAGATGGATAGGCAAACTGGCAAACGTGCCACCTGATGGTAAGTGGTCGACGTCGCCCATGAATATAAACTAGTTTACCTGGAACGAGCCCAGGCAACTCATCTATGTGTTGCCTATCCTGAGACACAAGATGTTAAGTCTCGGTGCCAGTAATTACACTTCCTGTCTTGCCCTTCTCTCCGAAACACAGCAAAGCTGTTTCACGGGAGAAACAAGCAAGATGGTGGTACCCATGCAGCCGGGAGCGCGGCACAGCGCTTCCCTCCCACCGGTAGCAAAGCTGTTTCACGGGAGAAACAAGCAAGATGGTGGTACCCATACAGCCGGGAGCGCGGCACAGCGCTTCCCTCCCACCGGTAAACTCAAAGAAACCCGAACACAGTTACATAATGAAACTAATATTTACAGTTTTTTTTTCGCGGTATGCTAAGATCTTTACATTCACCGTGTTACACAAATTGTTGTTCTTTTAAAGTTTCGTAAGAAGAAACTTGACATGAGACCAAATTGTTTAAATATAACAAAATATTAGGGATTATTCAATTTGCGCATATTGAATAGTTGATTTGGTCTAAAGATAATTTAAATTACCTCTCCCCTTCGGTCGCGTCTTCTGGGCGGTTCTACGGGTTCCTCTAATAGTTCTGTTGGCATGACCTGCAGAAATAGTAAAAACACAAATAATTAGGAATATTTACTTACATTAGGAATATTCAGTAAGTTTAATGTATTAAATGCGCAGGAAAGAATAGCACCAGTGCTTAGAAGCCCACTCTAAAAACATTTCATTTATGGTACTTTACCTTAACAAGGGTATGTTCGTGATGTGGCGGCGGGAGGGGCCTTGCACGAGGTACCACTACACGATGAGTACCACCAACATCTAGCCGCTCTCGGACAGGTACTCGTTCTGGAGGTGGAGCAGGAGCTAAAAGAACACAATGTGAATCTCAATGTGGACAGTTTTTGCTCTTTTTTTTACAGATATTTGGTTCATCTGGTGTTTAGTGATCGCCGATATCCATAAACACTCGCTAGACTGTTGTTGGTTTACAGGTTTGTTGGCAGTCTTTCAAATATTATGTTCTAATAACAAAAAAACATTGTGGGCTTCAAATGCTTCAGCAATATGTCTTGCAGATATTTAGCAAAATGTACAATGATCTTTACACATAATTGCTTTTATTCAGAGGCTTGAACCCAGTGCCCAAAGAAGTTGCGGGTTCAAATTCATATGTTAAACGCTAGCAATATACATATATTTAATGTGCATCCTATATATTAGTAGGCTAGAATGTGTGATGAAAGGAAATGAAAGGTTACTAAGCACTTACCATTACTTTCTACTTGTGGTTCCTTCTCTTCTCTAGCTTCACCGAGTTCCGGGGGTGGTGATGGTTGTTTCTTCTCAACTGCTTCTGCCAATTTTAAGTACTCTTGTGTCTCTAATGCTTTAAACAACATGTCCACAAATGGTTTGGTCTCTGTAAAAAGGAATACAATAATTATTTATCTCTATTTCATTTAACTTACATAACATAGTTTAAAAATACATAATTTTAAAATACTCTTAATAACAAGTAGAATGTGGAAGGAAAAACAAGGAATTAAATTTGGTAATAATTTAAAAAGCTTCAGAATAACTTTAAGGTACTTACATACTTAGGACAAAAGATTTATAAAATAGTTAAATGCATCATAATATATTGTGAATATTTTACCTTGCTGTAAGAACACATCAAGTTGATCTAGCATCCCATCTCGGAGTTCATCCAGTGCTTTGTCCTTCTTTACCAAAGCGTAGACATATTTCGCCAATGCGGCAGGGTCAGCATCACATCTGAAACAAAAAGAAGTTTTAATATTCTACTCTTTATATAATAGCTAATGACATTGGGTCGATTGCTGTTGTGCTTGCAAGGAATGTGTGTTAACAAGGCAATTTTATACTTGCCTTGTTTTCTTTTGCCTCTTTGGTAGTGCCTAGTTATTAAGCACTACCTAGTATTCTAACATCTAAACAGAATTGTAATTATGTGTAGTTAAGATTTATCATGGTGATAGTAGATTTCTTAGTCTACATCAATATCCATTCAATAGTTTTTGCATAAAAGAGTAACAAACATACATTCTTACAAACTTTCGTCTTTATAATATTTGTAGGATAATAAATGGCAATGGTTAGCATATGTTTGTGCATTAAAATAAATGAATATAATTGATTTCACTTGGGTTCAATTGGACAACACAGTTGGTAACATAATAAAAACATATGTGTGTTGTTACCGCAACTGAAATAGAATACATGTGGAGGTCGAACATAAAAATAGATTTAATCATAACAGATATAAACTAATGCAGGTGACTCTCTGTGTGTCAATGAGATATTTTGGTATTGTTCATAAACATGGGAAATACTTTAGCAAACTTTAACATACATACAGAATACTTAGGTAGAAAACAACATTAAAAAAGTTGTTTCCAGCAATATACAAATACATTTCAGTTATTTAAAATCACTTGTGTTAACATTGACCAATTTTCACTATAATTAAAATCAGTATAACTATTATGAATTAATAATGATATGTTCATTTATCGATAATTCACATTTAAAAACACAAAATTGTGACAAAATTTAAAGTATGAAGTAAAAATTACAAGGCATTCTGTAATTAGCTTATCACCAACGACCAGTACATTGATAAACATATTTATTTTTAATTACTTAATATGTATATGTAATTATATACATCAATTTATTACTTTTGTTTATACACCAATCCCAAATAATAAGTTAAGATAGTCTGATGGCGAATAGTTTTCTCGATATATATAACCTTTAAAATAGCGCCCTTTTGGATAAAATGTAATCTACAATAATATTTTTGATAAGAGTACGAGGATATTTGTCGTTCTAAATTCTCAAAGATTACGAAACTGTAACGTGACACCTAACCATATTTAATCGTACATTATTCAATTCAAGTTATATAAACTAGATGCATTAAAAAAATAATTTTAAAACAAAAAAGATTCGAAAAAATATTAGACATTATTATTAAATCGATTAAATATGGCTGAATTACTTACAGTGGTTCCAATATGGACGTCAACCAACTTTTGAAAGCGTCTGGATTCTCAATTATCATTTTGTGCACAAAACAATAGTCAAATAGGAAAAACACCTAACAATATGCTGTAATAAATCAAAAATAACCTATGGATATTCTTATACTCTGATTTCGGGAATAAGTTTCTTTTTAAAAGTATATTTTAGCAGTTAAATGCACGTTTAAGAGTCTAGCTCAATTCACAAATTATAAAATGTAGAATCAGAATTCAGAATGACATAAGACAGGTGACAGCAGTGGGCAGTGACATTTTGGATTCACAAGTGTTGCCAAATTAAGGTATTGCGTTGTGTTGCGCGAAAATTATGCCATATTACAGGTGGCGCCACAAATAGCAAATGGAAGGATTTTTAAACGTGTGTGCTTCCACCATAAACTTAAAATATACTGACAGTATAATATAAGTCTATAGCTTCCACATGCTACACCAGCGCCATTATGGACGGTTTTTTAGCTATAGCCTATATCGCCTATGCAATGCACACATTTGTGTGTGCGTGCGTCATTTCTTGGTGCACACACATTTAAAAACCTTCCACTTGCTACTTGTGGCGTCACCTGTAATATGTCATAATTTGTTGCGCAACACCTTAATTTTTCACGTTTAGGCGGACACTTTTCATAGTACAATAGCAATGATATATTATACCTATACAGACCTCACTCGCGTTATTGCTGTTAGTTAATTTGAAGCTCCATTAGTCCAGTCAAAATACGGCTCACAATGGGAAAAAAAATATCACTAAATTTGGTTTTTGGGGGATTATGAAGGATTGATAGAACGGTAAGTGTTAGGCAAAAAATTATAGACCTTTTCTCTTCTAAATTAAATTTACTTACTTTTTTATCTAAACTTTTTTTTATCTTTTTTATCAGAAACTTTTTTTATCATCAATAATTTTCAATTTATCACTTCCGAAAGGCAAACATTTTACTTTTTTGTCGCGACAACATTGGCGATATTAGAATAATAGTTCTCTTGGCAATTAGTGCAAATGACTGAGCAAAACAGGCCGGCCTTTCTGCATCCGCACGCTTTGCCGCAGTTGGTTTTGCATTTGCACGCAATCGATCTGAGTAAATATTCCGGAGCTGGTTTCAATGACATTGGTATCGGCTCCAATCCACGGGGGGTGCGCCGCCAGCCCCACTCCTTGGGTTCCAGATAATTTTCCAGCCAGTATTGCACTTGATAGAAGGAAGAAAAGGGAGAAAAAAAGTAAAATTTTTGCCTTTCGGAAGTGATAAATTGACAATTATTGATGATAAAAAAAGTTTCTGATAAAAAAGATAAAAAAAGTTTCTGATAAAAAAATTAGTAAATTTAATTTAGAAGAGAAAAGGTCTCTATATTTTTTTGCCTAACACTAACCGTTTTCGAAATATCGAATTAAACGCGTTTTCACCGAAATGACCTTGAGCTGACCTCCCCAGAATCCCTCAAATTGGAATGTATGCTCAGAATACATTATCGACCCTATCGATCCTTCATAATCCCCAAAAAACCAAATTTAGTGATTATTTTTTTTCGGTAAATTGACTGGACTACATCTAAATTAGCAAACTTGTAGATGGCGCTGCTTATATCAATGTCCTCCGCTTACTAATTATTGTTAAAAATAATTAAGTTAAAATAATAAATTAAGTTAAAATAATTACCTTATATATTTTTGCATTTTTAGAATATGTTAAAAAAGTATTAAATTTTTTACTATTAATATATTTTATTGATTCTATACTATAATATTATAAAGCTGAAGAGTTTATTTTGTTTGAACGAGCTAATCTCAGGAACTACTGGTCCGATTTGAAAAAAAAATTCAGTGTTAGATAGCCCATTTATAGAGAAAGGCTATAGGCTATATAACATCAAGCTGTGACTAACAGTAGTTAAGTTGAGTTATTTAACGCGGGCGAAGCAGCGGGAATTAGCTAGAAACAGTAGTTAAATAATAGCCCGCAGCTTCAACTTACATTTACAAACGTAACTGGACTGATAGTGATCATTTTTATATAACTAGCTGTTGCCCGCGGATTCGCCAGCGTCAACTTACATTTACGGACGTGTCCGGATTGATGATGATCATTTTTCTACTTTATTTTTTGTTATAAGTATCTCTAAAAGGAAATACGGCTGCGTTTACAATGAAAGCTCCCAAGCGGATTAAATTTTTCCGTTTCTTACTATAATTATTATTATAAATTATTTTACCGACTCACTCACTGCCTTAGGAATGACTGTATATCATGTTGAAAACAGCATGAAAATTCAACTAGTGGTTTTTGAGTTTACGTGTACACACATGCAGAGAGACGCGGCGGAGGACTTTGTTTTATATTATTATGTAAGTATTGACGATGATAAGGATTAATCCTAATCAAGAGGTAATGCCATGCTGCTTTGCAGCGTTGGGTCAGTACGACCGGCGTGTCCCACTCGCTCACATAATACCGGCGTTAAGTGACAGCTATCCTCTACGAACTACCTTTCGAATAATTCTTAAGTGAACAAAACAATTTGTCAAATATGTCCGCCATTTTGTACTACTTTTTAATTTGGTCAGTTTATAAAATATGGTGATACCAGTTTTGTTATAGGCAGATTACCCAAGAATGTGGTATTATATAAAAATGGGGACTGAAATGTTCGAAATAAACACAATATAAACAAATACTTATGTTTATTTCTATCCTAAAAGGCTAAATACTACAGATCATACATATTAAAAGAGGATGTTTATAGCCTTCTTTTTTGTTATATTTGTTTTTAGTTTATTAGTCATAACATATTTTCGACAATCCGGAACAATGCAGCTGTCAATACAATAAATGTTTAGGTAGAGCATATAACTATCAATCTTTTCCAGTTTTTTAAGTTAAATACACTTGTTTCAAGAAAATAAGTGGACTTGTTATCATGAATGTGGTATCCCTGCAAAAATATGCATGTCCCTTTCGAGTATACTTTTTTTAAATGTTATTTGGATAGGCAAACTGACAAACGTGCCACCTGATGGTAAGTGGTCGACTTCGCCCATAAACATAGACTAGTTTACCTGGAACCAGCCCAGGCAACTCATCTATTATCCTGAGACATAAGATGTTAAGTCTCGGTGCCAATAATTACACTGCCTGTCTTGCCTTTCTCTCCGAAACACAGCAAAGCTGTTTCACGGGAGAAACAAGCAAGATGGTGGTACCCATGCAAAAGAGCGTGACATACATTCCAGTTGAATTTGTTTCTTATTATATGTAAATAAACTATGGCGACCGTCTTGTAGTTGTCAATCATGAATGTTTATACCGGGGAAACAAAGTATTGTAGATTAATTTCCTAACTTTACTTCTATTATCTGTTAACAAGTTACCACATCCAACGTAAGCGTGTTATGACTTATGATCATAGTTAAAACTACAACTCTGACACCGAATAAGATTGTATCAAAGAGTTTCACAACGCTAACGTGAGAGATGCAACTTGAACAATGTCGTTGACTTTGGCTACTACTTACAACTTGCTCGGTACCTTTACAATGACGAGGATCTAGGTTTTAAGAATGGTCATATTATAAAATAGCTTTGTTAGAACGAATCAGATACTGGAGCAGCACGGAATTCCTGAACGGAGTAACTGAACATTGAAATTTGTTTTCTCCGCTAACGCCATCCAGTTGGAAACGTGACTTATATCATCATCATCATTATCATCATCAACCCCTGTCCGTCCACTGCTGAACATAGACCTCCCTCTATGAACGCCAAGACTGCCGATTCCTTGCCACTCGCATCCAACACGGACCGGCCACCGCATGGAGTTCGTCTTCCCACCTGGTTAATGGCCAACCAACACTTCCTCTACCTAAACGAACTTATATATCCAAAATAAATGATGATTGATTCTATATAGGTAATATAATTAGGGTTCCGTAGCCAAATGGCAAAAAACGGAACCCTTATAGATTCGTCATGTCTATCTGTTTGTCTGTCTGTCTGTCTGTCTGTCTGTCTGTCTGTTCGTCTGTCCATCCGTATGTCACAGCCACTTTCTTCCGAAACTATAAGAACTATACTGTTTAAACGTGGTAAGTAGATGTATTCTGTGAACAGCATTAATCTTTTTACTCAAAAGTAGAAAAAAACCAATAAATTTTGGGGGTATATACTCAGAACTGAAACACAATTTTTTTTTCATCAAACCCAAACGTGTACATCTCTGGATAGGTTTTCAAAAATGATATTGAGGTTTCTAATACCATTTTTTTCTAAACTGAATAGTTTGCGCGAGAGACACTTCCAAAGTGGTAAAATGTGTCCCCCCCCCTGTAACTTCTAAAATAAGAGAATGATAAAACTAAAAAAATAATATGATGTACTTTATCATGCAAATTTCCACCAAAAATTGGTTTGACCGAGATCTAGTAAGTACTTTTTTAGGGTTCCGTAGCCAAATGGCAAAAAACGGAACCCTTATAGATTCGTTATGTCAGTCTGTCTGTCTATCTGTCTGTCCGTCTGTCCGTCCGTATGTCACAGCCACTTTCTTCCGAAACTATAAGAGCTATACTGTTGAAACTTGGTAAGTAGGTGTATTCTGTATACCGCATTAAGATTTTGACACAAAAGTAGAAAAAAAACAATACATTTTGGGGGTCCCCATACTTAGAACTAAAACTCAATTTTTTTTTTCATCAAACCATCCGTGTGGGGTATCTATGAATAGGTCTTCAAAAATGATATTGAGGTTTGTAATACCATTTTATTCTAAACTGAATAGTTTGCACGAGAGACACTTGCAAAGTGGAATAATGTGTGTCGCCTCCCCCTGTAAATTCTAAAATAAGAGAATGATAAAACTAAAAAAATATATGATGTACATACATTACCATGCAAACTTCCACCGAAAATTGGTTTGAACAAGATCTAGCTAGTAAACCGCAATTTACCTTTGATGCAATCAACTCAAATATACCGGGTGTATTTGGAACGCTTGCGAAGATTAAACCCTAATAATATACTATTTATATACTATATAATGCATATAACCATTTATCTCAGAAACCTTTTTTAAAGAAAATGTTAGGACTTGTGTATTTTGCAAACCCGCAATTTATGTATACACACTATGCATTCATGCTAACCGCGAGACGCGCAACTAGCGGGCGCACTGAAGACGCGCGCGGTGCGGGAGTTCGTTCACCTCGTGCATGCGGCGAACGCTATCAGCTGATTCAGTCCACTAGCCGTTTATTTAAGTTAAGTTTATTACATTGCTGTTTTTTTTTCAAAAAAACCATTATTTTAAAGCATTATCATCAAATTCCTGTAACATTATGTTTACTAAACCGGATTATACAAAATAAAAAATAAAAAAAGCAACCAAAAAAAAAACGCTTTTTTTTCACTTGTATTATGTTAGGCTATGCCAACATTATCATACCTCTTTGTTTTCGCAAGCGTTCCAAATACACCCGGTATAAAAAAACATTTAATTCCATAAACATAAACCTTAATTTTTGTTAAAGTGTCTAATGTTGTATATTATGTAATGGTACGGAACCCTTCGTGCGCGAGTCCGACTAGCACTTGGCCGGTTTTTTTAGGGTTGCGTCCCCCAAAATGACAAAACCGAACCGTTATCCGTTGTCTGTATGTCGATGATCAATACAAAATCTATAGGTATTGACATAGAACCATGAAATTTGTTAAGAATTTAAGCTATTATAAGTCTTACAACTCATAAGATTTTTTTAAACCGTTAATAATTTGTTGTTACACCCTCCCTCGACCAGACCCTCCGCACGCGAGTCATATGAGAATAGTTTTAAGTTAATCCTACTAATATAAACTCAAAAGTTTGTAAGAATGTATGTATGGATGGATATGTTTGTTACCACAGAAATCTAAATAATATTGCCTTATTATTTAGATTTCTGTGTTTGTTACTCTTTAACGTAAAAACTACTGAATCGATTTTTTTTAGACACTGCAGACCACACCCTGGCGGAGTGCCCAGCTTGGGCAGAGGAAAGGGCACCACTTATCGCTGAAGTGGGCGCAGACCTGTCGCTCCCTGCGGTCATCCGAGCGATGACTGACAGTGAGAGCGCATGGCAGGCGGTCCTCTACTTCTGCGAGGTAGTGATGTCGCAGAAGGAGGAGGTGGAGCGGGAGTGAGAGCGCACTGGCGCATCTTCCCGCAGGAGAGCACGGCGGCGACAGGCGGTGGCACCGCCGTGAGGGACCTGTGCGCAGCCGATCGGGAGATCCGCCGCGCGCGCTTAAGGTCCGGGCTATAAGGCACCCTTGTATGTTCAGGGTACCTTAAGTGGAGTAGAAAGAGGGAATGTCGACCCCCCTGCCTCCAGAGGAAAGTGCCAGATGGCACACCGTTGTGACCCGGTGCGGACGTCAATAGCTCTCGCGCCGGGTCAGACGACGTCACGACGAGGAGAACACAGCTAGGGTTTAGTGGGTAGAGTCTGCGTCCACCTTACCACCTTCTCGGGCGCAGAGAGTCCCACATAATCTCCGGGCCCCCCGGGACCCGGTGATATGCCTAACGCATACCTCAGCGAAATAAAAAAAAGCTGAATGGATTTTAATGAAACTTTACAATAGCAAATAAAAATAATATAGGCTATCTATAATTTATTCCTGTACTCCGACGGGAATGGGGAGTAGTTGCCTCCTTATGACATAAAAAAACCAACTTTTTAATGCCCTACTACACAGTGCGGGAATCCAACTCGCTCTTGACAGGTTTTTTTGGCAGGATTCAACGCTTTTATTAGTAGTGGCTATTTTTCATCTACGTCGGATTATTACGTGTTAACCTTGTGATATTTCTAATCCAATTTAGTTTGAGATATAATAGGGGATCCTGAGGGGGTCTCCACCTGATCTACGTCATAGCCCTGTTGATCACATTCTTGTAGGGCAGTGATTGTTAACCTTTTCAATTATTTTACCCCCGTGTCTTCATAGAAAAACGTTTAACCCTATTATAGTTGTTTTTTTATATATAAATTCCACTCAAATATATTAGAATCTAAAAATAAGACCTTGTTTTGCCCCCGAAGAATGGCAAATTTAACTCAGTAAGCGTCATTAATTCCAGGTTAGCTGACTATCCCCACCATGGTTCAGGCCTTGACGTGGCGGTGGGGCTTAGTAGCCTAGGATGAGCCGCTGCATCTTGGGCGAAGCTAATTGAGCCGAGGGGCTCTTTATACCCCTCTTATAAGAAGAGGGGACAAAAGAGCAGGACACGGGACAAGCAGGACAAGGGGCGAGGACGGGAACATCACCCCATTGTACTGTCCCGACGTTGGGAGGGGTTGTTCTGTGGTGCGGGACAACCCGTCTGTGGAGGTGGCGTCGGTCCCTTGGGGGACTGACTAGCCGTCGAGGTGCCCTGTTTGCTCATTAGATCGACCGGGGCACCTCACCAAAGGCGGCATTGGTGGCACTGCGGGGTTTTAGTGGGTAGAGCAGCGTCCACTTACCAGCTTTCGGGCGCAGAGAGTCATCCCGCGGGATGCCTCAGAGCATTTCCCGGCGTTAAAGAAAAATAAATAAAAAGGGCATTAAAATATTTATCGATGTCACTACGGTGGAGGCGCTATTTACTATTGAGCATACATGGTATAATATTATGTAGGTACTTACCTAATATTTTATGACTTCATTAAAGAACGAACTAAGAGAAACAGAGAAATTATTGATGAAAATCATAAATAAAAAATATGATATTAAGCTTATCAAGATTTTCAATTTGCAAATTATTGTATTTATAAATATTGCCTTATCAAGTAGGCCGCTTCAGGTATGCAATTACGGTTAAATCAATCGTATCGAGACTAGCAGTGGAAAACATCATTACCAGCGGCAGCATTGCTGACCGTTTAGAATTTAGACGTTGGGAACGCGCACTATGCGAATAGTCAACCTAATATTTTTGCGTTATTTAAAAATGTATTAAAAATAATATAGGTATGTATGTATTTAGTTTTTTTTTAATTATTAAGAACGTGATATTTATGTAAGAACCATGTCTTATTTTAAACGACTTCAAAAAAGGAGGAGTTATTTTTTGAAGTCGGTTATAATTTTTTTTATTACTTTTTTTTAAATCGCTTGCAATTTTGTTTAAAAATTTCTTATTTCTTAATTTTTGTAATTCCGAAATTCGATAACTGATCTTATTTGTCTTTTGTCTGAAATATGGGTAGAATTGTTAAACGCGTTGCTTATTAGTCAGGGACGTTTTAATGAGAAAGGGCTTAAATCAATACAAAACCAATGGAGAAAACGGAATAGTGTAAAAATTATTTATATATTTAATTGAAAGCAATCCCGGCTGCTACTGCCATTTATTTAAGAATTCCGTTATATAGGTATAGAATATCACTAAAGTAAAGTTCTCATCAATACAAATTAATCAAGCCCAAACACAAGGTTACTGCTGTAAATCGTTGAGAAACTCCCTCGACTGTCTTAAACTTCATGAAATTATTGTAGTGCTTTAAAATACTTAATTACAAAATTATTAAACGCACTAGTTGCTCTGGAATTTCTCTGGAATGCCATCATCAGATCCTGATTTCCTTATTATGGGACCACCTCTTTCGAATAAAAAAATAATTTTGAAAATCGGTTGACAATTGACGGAGAAATCGGTGAAAATACATAAAAAATATATATACAGACGAACATAGTAAATCGTCGAGGAGTTCCCTCGACTGTCTATGGTCTCCATTATCAGACCTGTAATGGCACGTATTGCCCATATGGGTGCAAAGTTCTCATCAGTATAAATTAATTAAGTCCAATCACAAGGTACTAGGTAACTACTGTAAACTATTTAGGAAGTCCCTTAACTGAGCTTCATCTTCATCATCAGACCCCCAAGCACAGTCACAACCCATCTAGTTGTAAAGTTCTCATCAATACAAATTAATCAAGCCCAAACACAAGGTTACTGAAGTAAATCGTCGAGGAGTTCCCTCGACTGTCTTCCAGCTCTAGCATCAGATCGACTTTGATTATATGATGACCTTCATTAACTTGTAGTGCTTTAAAATGCTTATTTAAAAAAATATTAAGTGCACTAGTCGCTTCTACAAATTTCAAAAGTTCCCCTCGATTTGGGATGACATCATCAGATTCTGGTTTCCTTATCATGGGACCATTTGGCAAGTATACCCTTTCAAACAAAAAAGAATTGTCCACAATTGATGGAGAAATCGGTGTATATACAAAAAAAAAATACCGGCCGAATTGAGAACCTCCTCCTTTTTGTTGAAGTCGGTTAATAATCTCGTTTCCTTAATTTTTGTGCCTACAACTTATAATCAACTTGTTCTTCTACTAATGTACCTACAACAATCTTTGTTTTTACCACATCATTATTGTTACTTATAAGTTAAATAGGTACCTACTGCGGTATGTAGGTACCTATTTAACTTAAATAGGTATTAGTAATTAGGTACCCACAGCAGTAGTAATAAAACCTTCATACGTCACCGATGTCGTATTTGTTGCTGTACATTTGCTGACACAGAGTCACCGACTCCAAAGTAACATTAATGACGTGGTAATCGCAAAGTTTGTACATTAGTAGAAGAACCAGTTGATTATAAGTTGTAGGCACAAAAGTTAAGGAAAAGCGATTATTTTATTACTCTTTTTTTGAAGTCGGTTGCATTTTTTTATATGTTTACTTATCCCCTAAGTAAATATCCTCTTTTAAATAGTATTTTCAAATAATCTGTTACCAAAATGATAATAGGTAGGTACAATAATGAACTTATTCTCCTACAAACATCTGAACGAGATATAATAGTACGTTGCGAACATCTGAATTCTGAGTCCATTGTATTGGTAATCACCAGCAGTCCTTCAAATACTGTACAATAGCTTTATTATATTATTAGATTCAGCGTGTCAGGGTTCATCGGGATAACAATGTACGCATGATGTATGAGTAGTCAGCGGAAACAGCGCTATCGACAGCGCTTAGGGTAATGTATGCGTAAACGACTTCAAAAACACGAGGGCCAGATCGCTTGTTTACTAGTTAGTTACTACACATTTCGGCAGTGACTGAGTGCTGTCAACCCGCACGATGCGTGAAACGAGCGTGTTGCTTCGCGTGTTTAATAACATCTTCTGATATAGTTACAAATTAAATTGATACACAATTGCACATATTTATTTTATTGTAAGTTACATTTATATTCAATCAGATTATGTAACAATAACGTAGAGCAATTTATCGAACGGAAGTTTCTTTCGCATCGGTTTGACAGCCAGACGGGAGTGACACTTGCGGCTTGCCAGTTGCCGCCTATCGGTTGACGCCTGACGGGAAGAATTTGTTTTTTTTTGGCTGTGAGTGTGTTGTGAGGTGCTACGTCATAGGGCTTAGTTTTTAATGATAGTAACAATAGCGCTTTTTATAGGAGTTACGTTAATAACTTTTATCTTCAAATATTTCAATAGAGACTATTCTGGGGAAATAAAACGTAAGTAAATTTTAATTTTTATCTTTGACTATTATGTTTATGAAGATTTTTATATTACTAAGTAGCAGAGATGTATTTTATTAATAAGTAAATAATACTTGCATACAAAATACAATATAAAGTCAAGAAATTATTTATTACAAATAAAGTAAAGTAGTGTGATGAATAGGTATAATGAAAATTTAAAAAAATATACTACGTAATGGTATGTACTTTATTAAATAGGGATGTTGACAGTATTCATATAAAAATATAATTTTGATGTTAATTGGTAGTTTCTATGATAGAATTCTGAAAAAATACAATATTTTCCCTTATTTTTATTTGATTAAATTAATATTTAATAAATAAAATGTTACAAAATTTAAAATAGGTCACGTGATAATAAACGGAAATGACGTCACACGTTCCTATTTAGCGGAAGCGGAAAAATATTGACGTACTTTTATATACGATTTTCCGTACGCAGTACATATTGTAAAAACTAATTTTCAGGCGTTTTGACTGTGTACACACACATAGGCACCGTAGAACAATTATAAAACTTAGAAGCCATTTTTTACTAACGACAACTAGAATCATTTTATCATTTTTATGATGTTTAACAACATATGACGTCACGTGACAAGTGTTAGCGTTTTGGAGCGAAATTGAAAATGCATTATAAAATGCAAGATTATATAGGCATTAGATGTATTTGAGCAAAAGTTAATACTACTTACGCCTCTATTAGATATTTATAAATGATCTATAAACATTTATGAAAAATGTCAACATCCCTATTATAAGGAATTTTATGTATTTCTAATAATATTTATAGCTGAGGTTTTGAGGAGGAGTATTTTCTTTTGATGATACTGATACTGTAGCTACATGGTTTCGTGTCCAATAAGTGCCGATGATTTTATTATAAAACACGCTACCCCTACGGGCTACCCCTTTCAAGGTAGGCTTAGAATATAAATAATTAAATTATTGTTGATGACTATGCCTCATTATTTTTATTACCATGGCAATTTTTTTATATTTTCTTAGGTACATACATATAATTATTTAAATTAATTATACTTACGTTATTATTTAGAAAATGTTAACATTCACGGTGACTCGGTGAACTTTATGAACGAAACGTAACGCTAATTTGCATTGAATAGGGTATGTTTATAAATTAAACATTAACGAATGAAAATAAAATAATTTGAATTAAATTAAACTTTTGATTATTTAATCTTTAACATACTCTTTATATAATTTTGAAGTTACACGAATACATATTGCACTTATTATAACGATATCATCAAAATAACACCGATGCGGAATGAGGATAGATAAGGTCTATCCGCACCGGTGTTATTTTCATTAATACATTTTTTTCAAGTACATTAAGTATTGCAAAATGATATTTTATTAAAACCGGTCCCATACAACCTTCTCGTAATGCTATTTAATATGTGAATGACGAAACATATCCATCTGCGTAGTCAAAATGCAAATTAATTATATCATATTATAAATAGTTCTTGAGATGATTTTTTGTTTTATTACATTTTATATTTAATTCTGGCGTTGCTAATATGGGCGAATACTAACAGAATAGTAGCGTAAAAGGTCATGGTATATGAGGGTAGATCCAGCTTTGAAGGTTGAGGGGGGCGGGGATTGGTTCATACACCTCAAAAAAAAATCTGTCACTTTTTACTTGAGAAATTTACGTATCCGTGCATTTTAATTTTTAAGTATAAATATAAAATAGGTATAAACGTGCGTCACGTAGGTAGCAGGTCTGCGTAGTCAACTGCAAGAACAATGATGATAATATGATATAAATAATGAATCGATCCCCACCATGGTTCAAGTCTTGTCGTGGCGGTGGGGCTCAGTAGCCTAAGGTGAACCCGGCACCGTAGTGGAAGCGAAGTGAACCGAGGGGGCTGCTCTTTGTACCCCTCTTATAAGAAAGGACAAAAGAGCAGGGGACAAGAGGCGAAAATGGGAACCTCATCCCATTAAAATACCCACCCCATTCCCATTAAGTTTACAATTTATCATTAAAGTAATCTTTAATATCATAATAAACTCGATCTAATAGTACCTACATTGGTTAAATTCTTCTTAAACAGATCTTCATTTAAATTCTTCCAATCTGTTGGCAGCTTGTTAAAAATTTTTAGAGCCATACAAATTACGCTTTTTTAACTTCAAAAAGGAGGAGGTTCTCAATTCGTCGGAATATTTTTTTTAAAAAATTTTTATGTATGTTCCCCGATTACTTGAAGATGGCCGGACCGAAAAATTGTTTTTTTTTGTTTGAAAGCTGGTGTTTTATTCATATATTAAGATCTGACAAGTAGTTTTTTAGTTATTCCCAATAATTCCTATTTGGTTGGTTTTCTATACCTCGATGATATTGTGCTCCTTTTATTACTTGTCGATGTAACAATTGTATAGGATGCTTTGGCAGCACACCATAGTATGTCGCGGACATCGTAATCATCGTCATCATCATCATCATCATCATCATCATCATCATCATCATCATCACCATCATCATCCTTTATCCGGCCACTGCTGAACATGCTCCTTCAATGAACGCCAAGACGACGAATTTTGGAATCACTAAAAATGAAGAAATAATTTTTTTTTACAAAAAATTAAAACCGACTTCAAAAATACAATACTAAAAAGTAATAAAATAACTGTTTCTTAAATTTTTGTGCTTACAACTTATAATCTTACTTACCTTCTACTAATGTACCTACAAACTTTGCGTTTACCACGTCATTATAGTAACTTTTGTATTTTGTTTTATTTGTTGATGTACCTACCTACCTACCTACCTTGGCTGACACCGACTCCAAAAGAAACAAAACAAAAAAAGCTGACGTGGTAAACGCAAAGTTTGTACATTAGTAGAAGGTTAAGTTGATTATAAGTTGTAAGCACAGAAATTAAAGAAACAGTTATTTTATTACTTTTTAGTTTAGTATTTTTGAAGTCGGTTTTTTTTTTTTAATAATAGGTATATTTTAGTGTTTTTTAAAGGTTTTTAGTTTTAGGTTCTTTATACTTTATTAAGTCTTTGTATTAGTATAATCTCACTTTAGTTTATTTACTTTAATGTTAAACCTATAGGTGTTAATCATGATCTAATACATCTCTTTTGGACTTTAAATGCCAATTCTTTGGCAGTTGAATTTCCCCAAATACGTGTCTACTATTGTCTATTCCATAGTATGCGGAGAGAATCTGATTTTAGAACAGGGGCAAACTTATATAATACATAATATTATGAAGACTGACTTAGTTTTTTACACAGATTTTCAATATGTTATTTCCATTTAAGTTTTTTATCAATCGTTACTCCCAAAAAGGTTGCTTTATCTATTTCTTCAATATTAACGGAATTATGATTTGATATTTTACCGAATAGCCGTCGAGTTGCCCTGTAGCTCAACAGATCCGGGGCACCTCACCAAAGGCGGCATTGGTGGCACTCGCCGAGTTTTAGTGGGTAGAGCTGCGTCCGCTTTACCATCTTTCGGGCGCAGCGAATACCGAATACCCGGTTGGTTTGTACCTGGGTGTTACCTGGGGGGTTGTCCGCCTTCCCCCGCGGGATGCGTCAGAGGATTTCCGGCGTAAAAGAAAAAAAAAGTAGGTCGGTGGGTAGGTACATTTACAAAATATACGAGACCGGTAACGGACGACGAAGACGTATTTGTTGCTGTGCCTATTTAACTTAGCTGATACTGACTCCAAAACAATATTAGTTGTAGACACAAAAATTAAAGAAACGCGATTATATCTTCATTACTTTTTATTTTTAAAAGACTGTTTAAAAGTATAGAAGTACAAATCAAAGGGTGGATCAAAATACTAATGCTATTTTGTTAAAATATATATTTCTGTTTTCAGTACACATTTTATAATCTGCAAATTTTAATTAATCTGTGTTTGCTATAACTAAAATGTTATCATGTGTGTACTGCTGGTGTCCAATAATTTAAATAAATAAATAAATTTTATCAATGACGCATGCTCAGTGGTGCGTGCGAATCACAATATGCGCACGACTCTCTTTTCACAATTTATTTTACTCTTCGGGAAATCTATAGTCTATACTAATATTATTTATAACTAGCTGTAGCCCGCAGCTCCGCCCGCGTTAACTTAGATTTACAGCCATATCCGGACTCCGGAGTGACGATGATTATTATTTTTGTAGCCGAAGTTACTCCTTACTATATCAGCTATCTGCCAGTGAAAATCCCGTCAAAATCTGACAAGCCGCTTCAGATTTTAGTCGGAACAAACAGACCGAGACAAACATTTTAAAAATTGATTTTTAGATGTAAATATTGTATAATATGGTCTTGCCATAAATATCATTACAAAGAAAAAGACATGTTTTTTTTATTGCACGTAATATTTATAACTATTACAGTGTTAGTTTATTACGTTAATATAAAACTATTAAAAATACATTAAGCTTATTCAAAGTGGTATCCATTGTTTGCAATACAGTCCTTTAAACGTTGAGGCCAGATATTAAACAGGAAAAAAAAATCCATGGGAAAATTCTTCTCTGCCAATCGTATGGATTGTTTTATGCACTCGAATGTCCCTATGAATTGATTTTATTTAATTAACTATTTATTTATAAAAAAAATTGAAATGAATGAATTATAACGGCATTTAGAGCAAGCCATACCTACTCTCTAAATCATAATTCAGCGGATCAATATAGGGACTAGATGAAGGCCAGTCTTTGTTAGGAACTTAGGTTTCTAACCAAGATTGGGTGGATCGAGCTTTATGACCCAGCGCTGAGTTTTGCTGAGAAGACCATTCTAACCTCCAAATACTCAAACGAATCTCAAATTTAAGGCGTACTTAAACTCGTGTTGTCCCTCTTTTTTCTTTGAATCAGACACGTCGTAGCATGAGTTTAAGTACGTCTTAAATTTGAGATTCGTTTGAGTATTTGGGGTAAGTTATTAAACGTGGTGTTGTTAAGGGGCTTAACTACCTTCTCAAGAATGGTATCTTGATACACTTGTGTCGATGCTACGATACCTTATTCACAAAAATAGAGCTCAGTCACTCCTTAATAGCTAGCCCACCAAACCATCACTGAAGTCGGATAATGCTCACGTTGTACTCTGTTGACTAAGTGGGAAGCTTTCTTTGCTTTTTCTAGAGCTTTGAGCGTAAATACGGTCATTTTATTTGTTGAAATGTTGTTAAGTTGTAAAAAAAATCTCATCCGTAAACGAAATATTTCTGTGACCTCCCTTTCCCTTAGTTGTTTTGATTTAACCAATCTTTTCTTTATTAAATCGTCGGTTAAGAAATGACCATTACACTTAGCCATTACATCTTTTATAAGCTGCAAGTCCTGTCCTGTCCTGTAACAGTAGTAATCTTTTAAAATACGCGACATTGTTCCGATGTTCACCGATTTCTTTGTCAATTGTGGACCGATTTTCAAAATTCTTTTTTTATTCAAAAGAGTGCACTTCTGATGGGACCACCCATGATAAGGAAACCAGGATCTGATGATGGCATCCCAGAGAAATCGAGGGGAACTTTAGAAAATCGTAGGAGTAACTAGTGCGTTTAATATTTTTTTAATTAAGTATTTTACGGCCAAATACTCAAACGAATCTCAAATTTAAGACGTACTTAATAAACTCATGCTACGACGTGTCAGATTCAAAGAAAAAAGAGGGACAACACGAGTTTAAGTACGTCTTAAATTTGAGATTCGTTTGAGTATTTAGGGGTTAAAGCACTACAATTTCATGAAGGTCTAGAGTTGATCAGATTTGGGTACTCCGCGGTGCGAACTTGACGGGAGTCGGCCTTACTTGTGACGCCGACGATACCGTCGTCACCGCACGCGGAAGTACCCTCTTGGAGGCCCGCCTACTGGCGGTGGCAGGAGTGGCGCAGGTGGTGGCAAGGATTCGGCGTCTCGGGCTCGAGATGGCCCTGGAGAAGTGCGAAGCTATATGCTTCCACGGGCCCCGTCGAGCCCCTCCAGCTGGATCCCCCTGATAGTGGGAGGAACTCCCATCGCTGTCGAGTCGACCATGAAGTACTTGGGCCTCGTCCTCGACAGGCGATGGGACTTCAAGGAGCATTTCCGGCGCCTCATCCCTAGGTTGCTCGGAACTGCCCGATCATTAGGTCGTCTTCTCCCAAACGTGGGTGGGCCTAGTGCTGGCTGCCGTCGCCTGTACACAGGCTTCCTGCGGTCGAGGGCGTTGTACGGCGCGCCCATCTGTTCGCGTGCCCTGAAGGCGGAGAACGTGGCCCTATTGCGACGTCCGCAACGGGGAGGCGGAGCGGGAGAGGGAGCGCACTGGCGCCTCTTCCCGCAGGAGAACACGGCGGCGACAGGCGGTCGCACCGCCGTGAGGGACCTGTGCGCGGCCGATCGGGGGATCGGCTGAGCGCGCGTAAGGTCAAAATTAAATCAGTAAAAATTAAGGAAACGCAATTATTTTATTACTTTTTAGTTTATTTTTTACTTTCTGAAGTCGGTTTCAATTTTTGTATATATTTTATGCATTTTAGTAAAAAACTGTTAATTTAATTTGAAATTACAAACAGATACTTCAATTTTATTTATTTGTATAAGTAGTTTATAATATAAATATTTATAATATCTATATAGCTTTAGCTGAAGAGTTTTTTGTTTGTTCGGTTAAACGCGCTAATCTCTGGAACTACTGATTTGAAATTCAAATTGTTTTTTTTTGTGATAACCATGAGTATTTAATTTTGAACAAAATTGTCCTGGACTTTCTTTGATTTCAACGAATATCTTAGGAGATATGTACCATAGTTGACAAAGGCTATAAAAATAATAATCATCAATCGGAATACGGTTGTAAATCTTAGTTAACGCAGGCCAGCAGCAGGCAACAGCTAGTGTCATATATATGAAGATTCGCCTCTTTATGCTTGGCAAATTCCCTAAATATAATATATTCCAATACAAATATATGCGAATTATATATACGTTCGGAATTACGTACGAAAATGTGCGTAGATTGTAGTAAACAATTGCAATAACAAATTAACCCCCAAATACTCAAATGAATCTCAAATTTAAGACGTACTTAAACTAGTGTTGTCCCTCTTTTTTCTTTGAATCTGATACGTCATAGCATGAGTTTAAGTACGTCTTAAATTGAGATTAGTTTGAGTATTTGGGGGTAAGTTATAAAAGGAATCCTGTGTTTCGTATAAATAGCTTTTAGTTTTTTTTTACAAAAGGATTACTAAAGATGAGGATGTTTCCAATTAAGGAGGTCAGACTAGCTCAAAGCAAAGCATTTCCTACTTCGCACAACTCAGATCCATATATATTTCCGAATTGTTAGGACCTAGGCCCCTAGGTATATATAGTGTACTAATTTCTGGAACGTGTCCTTCACTCTCTATGGGCACAAGTTGCCCACACTTCTAAAAAACTAAAGAGAGGTGTCAATGGACACCCGGATGGAACGAAGTTCCTTTCGATTAATTAGTGAAGGCATAATATATATGGACGCTTCCACACCACGTCAATCTGGTCCCGTGGTAAGTTTTCGAAGAACTTGTGTTACGGGTACCAGACAACGGAAATATATTTAATAATTTTATACTATACATATATTTAAGATTTTTATTATACAATACACATATTTAATATACATCCATGACCCAGGAACACAGAAAACTTTTTGTTCCCTGGCGGGATTTGAACCCACAACCTCCGGCTTGAGCGCCAACATGCTAACCATTGAGCCACAGAGGTCGTCAGGCACAGAGGTCGTAGGCATTGTAATAAAAAAAATAAAAAACACACACGCACACACACACACACATATATATATATATTTATGGATGTGTGTATGTATTGTGAGAGAGAGACAGACAGAGAAACACGAGCACGCCGCACGGCTTACAATAAATAGCAAAAAGTGTCGTAACAACTTTTGGTCTTAATTTTTTCCGTCTAGCCCCCTTTCGCAACGCGCGATAACGAACTTCGTTCCAAAATGCCTTTGTCTGTAAATCTAAAAACCTGTAATTGATTGAAATTTAAATTCATTAAAACCGGAATTAGCATTTTATTAGGGTTTTGGTTTAATTTAAAATTTAAATTTTAAAAGTAGGTAACACTTACATAAAACTTCATCAAATCATGATGATCATAATCATGCTTGAAACTTGTTGTAAGGACAGCTGGATACAACAGCCACTGAGGGGACGTCATCATCCCACTTTTAAATTACTAAAATTGTGTATGGAGTGGATTTCGAGAGTATCGGTAGTCTGACAGACTACTGACAAAGAACTTGAATTTTGTGACTATGGATGCTAGAGTCTTATGTATACTTATGTCTTAACATCAATCATCATACAGATTAAAAATATTTTTAGGTTAGCTTAGATTTTTACCTAAAAAGCTAAAATATATAACAACATAATATGGTAAGATATAACTACATAGTCCAAGAAAATAGGACTATTTTGAGATAAGTACTCGAATTTTGATATAAGTTACTTCGAAAGATTCATAAAAAGAATTGCGAAAGATGTAACTACCCAATAATACATCAATATTTTGGTTAGTCCTATCTACGCAGAAAGTGAACTGAATTTTGATTTAAGGCGGCTTAGGCGGTCAGCGAAAATTCAGATTTCGTGCCGTGAGGTGTGGGGGACGGTCCGTGTGCGCGGGGGACACGCACGAGCCCCGCGCCAGCCCCGCGCCGAGCCCCGCGCGAGGGGTAATCAGTGTACTGTGTAGGTCACCGAACTTAATAATATCAAGCGATCCTATTTCGTTGTATTTTGAAAGATAACCATTACATAATGTTTAGCCCTTTCGCTATGTATACCGCAACCTATTTTTTTTATTTATTAAAATGTATATTATTATATATAATTATTATTTAAATAGCTATGTTGTTTGTGTAATCTATACAGATAAATAAAATTGGAGTGTCTGTTTGTAATATCAAAATAACCGCTTTTTATTGAATGCATGTGGATGTTTACACGGGACATATTATACCCAAATAGTGTTTTTTACAATTTTTCTTTGTCTGTCCGTCTGTCTGTCTGTCTGTTTGTTCCGGCTAATCTCTGAAACGGTTGGCCCGATTTTGACGGGACTTTCACTGACAGATAGTTGATGTTAGGTATGTTGTTTGATATAAGGAGTAACTTAGGCTAAAAATTGGTGTTCAGTGAGAGAGGCCTATCACCAGCCATGGGTGGATCAATTCTGCTACTGATATAGGTATACAATATCATCATTATCATGTAATGTAGTGGCATGAGATCGGCCGTCTTGGTGTTCAGTGAGAGAGACCTATCACCAGCCATGGGTGGATCAATTCTGCTACTGATATATATAATATCATCATTATCATGTAATGTAGTGGCATGATATATATATATATATATATAATATCATCATTATCATGTAATGTAGTGGCATGAGATCGGCCGTCTTGGTGTTCAGTCAGAGAGGCCTATCACCAGCCATGAGTGGATCAATTCTGCTACTGATATATATATAATATCATTATCATGTAATGTAGTGGCATGAGATCGGTCGTCTTGGTGTTCAGTGAGGTAGACCTATCACCAGCCATGGGTGGATCAATTCTGATGCTGATTTATATAATATCATCATTATCATGTAATGTCGTGGCATGGGATCGGTCGTCTTGGCGTTCATTAAGGGAGACCTATGTTCAGCTGTGGACGGATAGAGGCCGATGATGATACATGTCATCATTATCATTATGATCATGTATAAATTATAATAATATTATGATCTACGTGTCGTCTTGCTGAAGTCCGTGTCAGTACTGAACTCTGAAAACTTGCGTAAACCGTCATCGACAACGGCACAGTGGAAAAACGAAGCCACGGCACCGGTGCCGGGCCGTGACCGTGCCACCGCCGTGCCGTGACCGTGCCGTGGCCGTGCCGGTGAATGGAAAAACGCCCAATCTTGCTTGTTATTCCCGTGAAACAGCTTTGCAGTGATTGTTGTGTTGTGTTGTGTGATGAACATTATGATGATGAAGATGATATAATATATCATCATTAGCCTCTATCCGCCCATGGCTGAACATAGGCCTCCCACAATGAACTTCAATACGGCCGATCCCATATCACGACATTACATGATGATGATGATGATAAATATCATCATAATATCTCCTAATATTATAATATACATGATGATGATGATGATGATAAATATCATCATAATATCTCCTAATATTATAATATACATGATGATGATGATGATGATATATCATCGGTAGTCGGTACAGCAGTATTTGAATTGATGATGATTAGTTTTGTAGCCTAAGTTCCTCCTTGTAATATCAGTTATCTGCCAGTGAAAATCCCGTCAAAATCGGTCCAGCCGTTTCTGAGATTAGCGAAACTTCCGGCTAAGTAAGATAAACAGACAGATTTTAAAAATGGTTTTCGATGTAAGTACCGAACAAATAAAATCTATGGACTCTTTTTACACCACGTCAATCTGGTCACGTGGTAAATCCTCGAAGAACTTGTATTACGGATACCAGACAACGGAAATATTATATTTAATACTTTTATACTATACATGTATATATAAGTTTTTTATTATATGTATAATACACATCCATGACCCAGGAACACAGAAAATTTTTTGTTCCCTGGCGGGATTTGAACCCACTACCTCGGGCTTGAGCGCCAACGTGCTAACTATTGAGCCACAGAGGTCGTCATATTTAGTGAAAAGTTTGAAATTACTCGTATAATACGATACAGACACTTCAATTTTATTTATAATAAAATAATATATTTGTATAGTTTAAATATTTTTTTTCAAATTAAAAAAAAACTAGAACTAATCTTTTCAAATAGTATGTATTCTATAACAATTTATAGTATTTACTCCACACACCACTCTTCACGTTCGTATCTAAGTAAATTATGTAAGTATTTCATCATCATCATCAGCCCTTATCCGTCCACCGCTGAATATAGGCCTCCTTCAATGAACGCAAAGACGGCTGATCCATTGCCATACGGTCCGGCACATGTAAGTATTTACAATTTAAAAATTACTAAAATCCACCATACCATATATTGTGATATTTAGCTAAACATTATTTTGTAAAGACAGACAAGTAGGAAGTCAATATCGATAGCGACTTTCTTTTATTTCCCAAGGTAATATTAGTTTGTTTACTCTTGCTTTGGACTCGTAACTTTCGCGGGTTCCGCGTGACGAGCGACACAACCCCCGTATGTGAATGCCGAAGCGGTACTGGGTCTCACGGGTGATGTGTGGCCCGAGGTCCGTGGTTAGTATGGAAACTTCGAATTTTTATCATAAAGTTAATATTTTTTTTAGTTTTTGGAAATCTAAAACTGTCAACACATCGTCAGGGTAAAAACCTATGTGTTTGTGATTTTATAAGAATGATTATTGTAAAACACGGTCGTAATATTCATTTATATGAAATTTTAGAGGTTACTTCAGATTTTTTTTCTATCGAGCATCTTTGAAAACTGTCATCACCTCATACATACGTTCTGTAATACATATTAGAAATTTCAGTGCCAGAAATCTTCAACTTGTGAAATAGCAGCTAATAGGAAACAGCTAATTTTGCCGTTTTCACCTACCAAGGGCCCTTAATCATTTTAATAATGGGATCCCATGCAGGTGGTAAGAGCCAACCATCTTCTCTGTTGAAATTTTGATGTTTTTTAATTTCAATAGCTTCACGGATCATACTTGGTTGGAATCGGTGTTCTTTTGAGAGGACTTGTGGTTTATTAAATCTAATATAATGGCGAGCTTTGTCAAAACTATTTTCACTTATGGCAGACTACGGTGTTTTAAATCAGCTATATTATGTTCTTTGATGCGACTTTCTATATACTTTTAGTTTGGCCCATATAAGAGATACCACAGTCATAATCAAGCTTGTATACTCCTGGATCTTGTATGGGTATATGACACGTGACAGAATATGGTAAATATTGACCTATCTTTTTTGGCGGCTTTGGTGGAAGCTCGCTTTAGGATGTAACCAATCTTGTCAGTAACTCCTTTCATAAATGGTAGCACAGCAGGTACTCGCTCAACAGTGGCTGCTTTCACGCGGTCACGGTGATGAAGACGCGGCACCCGAAGCTTGTTGCCCCGCAGCACTTTTTTTTAAATAATATCTATGGACGTTTTCGCACCACGTCAATCTGGTCCCGTGGTAAGTTCTCGAAGAACTTGTGTTACGGGTATCAGAACTATCAGACAACGGAAATATATTTAATACTTTTATAATATACATATATTTAAGATTTTTATTATATAATACACATATTTAATACACATCCATGACCCAGGAACACAGAAAATATTTTTTTGTTCCCTGGCGGGATTCGAACCTGCAACCTCCGGGCTTGAGCGCCAACGCGCTTACCACTGAGCCACAGAGGTCGTCAAAGCACTTGCTTTTAACATGTTGAAGTTGGATTGCCAGTGTTGCTCATCACATATCCCTTGTGCTCTCTGAAACAAAGATTTACTCACGGTAGCTAACTGTGTTGGATGGTGGTGACTGGGGAGATTCGCCGTTTAGGTACTTATCCGTATGAGTATGCTTCCACACTGTATGGCTTAAGGTATTGTTGGGATTACGGATAACTAATACCTATAGGAAGAAAGCGGGTAGAAAGCTAGAGAATTCATTGCTTGTAATTCCATTGTGAGTTGAATTTTTGAATTTATGGAATTAACCCATTAACGCCCAAAATGAAGCCAATTACATTTTTAATGGTTTTGCTTTAATTTTATATTAAGAAACACACAATTATAAAGGTCAGGTAAAGAAAATAAAAAAAAGTTTTTTTTCAAAAGTTACAGGGGTGTACCCAAGCGAGTACAATGGGCAGATCAAGTGTTAAAAATACCGAAACATGGTTTCTCCAGACAAAGTGTTTTTGAGCACTTTGAACTACTCCAACGTACTCTGATCTGGCAATTTAAACATCTTTCCAATTCCAATATTTTCATTTCATTTCCATTCCAAAGGCAATATTCCAAAGGGGCAGCATATTCCATTGGCATGTCATTTTCCCTTAGCTTTCTCCTTACTATTGTTATGCAATCTTCCACCAGTAGGCAGGTGAGGAGAGATTGCACATCAAAACGAAAAAAGCGAAAAGCATAAAGAGATCATTTCTTTATCAAATTTGATGCTGTACAACTTTTATCTCAACTTTTTATTCTAGTTCTTACCGTTTCCCCAAAATTTTGGGAAATTTCATATATATTACAGGGGTGTACCCAAGCGAGTACAATGGGCAGATCAAGTGTTAAAAATACCGAAACATGGTTTCTCCAGACAAAGTGTTTTTGAGCACTTTGAACTACTCCAACGTACTCTGATCTGGCAATTTAAACATCTTAATTGATTTGTGATCAATTCAGGTGTATGGCCATTATTTTGACGATCTACATGCTCTACCACATTTGATGAAGGACGGTTTCTTTAAGGGTTTGATCGACGCAAATAAGCCCGTGCGATACTTCGTCTAGGTAGGCCCAGTTTCGGTGTCCGAAGCGCACTGGTTTCCCCATTCCCCACAATAAACTGCTTGGCTGGATGATGCTCATAATATTTTATCACAGATCCGTCGATATACAAATTCTCGTAAAATACTCCCCACTGGCTAGAGCTCCTCTGTTAAATATCACACAAGGGCTTTACCTTAGACATCGGGTCGTTAGATGAAGCCATCATGTATAATCAACAAAACGTTAATTTTGTTTTATCTCCAAGTAGCGATTTGTAGACATACAGTTTGCAACGAGTGGCTCACATAGATCTTCATCCAAAGACTAATAAGCATGTTCCGTAGATAATTGGTTCATGCTATCGCCTCATAACAAAGGTATATCCAAAAAGTTTTTCTGTCTATTTAGAATTGAAAGTTATGCCTATTACTTTGACCAGCACACAAAAGATTCTGTTCGTCTATCAAATCACACATTTGATCGTCAAAATACTTCTCAATGAGCATCACTGGAGTACAGTAGTTTATATCATTACATACATGGTTCAATCGTTCTTCAATGGCGTTATTTACTTCTTATGCAGAATAAAGTAAGAATATATAAGAGTAAAGAAGAATAAAGTAAGTAGTTGGTAAGGTTTTCCGCCAAATAGGGTTATCTATGACTGTATCAGTAGACCCAGCCATACGAGAGCATTTTGAAGTTGAGGCATACGTCGAAAGCAGCTCATCATCACTGCTGTTATCGTCCGAGGATAGTCTTCTACGTCAAAATAAGAAGTACCTCAACATAGAAGACGGTCCCTGGGACATCTCTTGGCAATGCTTGTGTCACAAGATTATCTTCTGAGCTCTCCTCCTTCGTCAGTTATAGCACCAGATTTAGATGGAACTGTGAGAAAGTCGTACTCATAATCATCTCCTTCAGCAATGATAGAATTGACTGCCTTCTCTGACTACAAATAGTGGTATTGCAATGAAAAGCTTCGCTTTTGAACCAGTTTCTGTTAATAATTATCTCTAAAAAATCAAAATAAAATATAAGTAAATCTGCCCATTGTACCTGCTCAGGTACAGTAGGAGAAACACGAATTTTTTGACGAATCAAATTACTTGATTTCAGTTTTTGATAATTTATTGGAAATAATAGAATGTGGACATGTTTTTTAGAAACAATTTTCAATAAATTATAGTTTATAACAATTAAATATTAATCAATTATTTTAATATTACACTTATATTTATACTGTAAAAATATTTTTTTACATTTTTATTGGCAATCACAAAAATTATCGCGGTTTTTCTTGGTGTACCCGCTTGAGTACGGCGGACGGTAATGGGTTAAGATGGCCTAAGAATATTGTTACTTTTTCCGATGGTAATATTGTGATTACCTACGTACCGCTTGTAGAACCTGGGTGTTATGGGCGAAGTTTCCAGAGTCAGGCAGAGCAGTCTCCTCGAAGTCCTCCATAAATATGTCTGCAATAACAGGGGATACTGGTGAGACCATGGTCATGCACTCCATCTACTTGCTTGTAGAAATGACTACTCCACAACATATAGCCAGGTGTAAGGCAATATTCCAAAGGGGCAGCATATTCCATTGGCATGTCATTTTCCCTTAGCTTTCTCCTTACTATTGTTATGCAATCTTCCACCAGTAGGCAGGTGAGGAGAGATTGCACATCAAAACGAACAAAAGCGAAAAGCATAAAGAGATCATTTCTTTATCAAATTTGATGCTGTACAACTTTTATCTCAACTTTTTATTCTAGTTCTTACCGTTTCCCCAAAATTTTGGGAAATTTCATATATAATTTTTTTTTCACCCCTTCTCGGGGGTGATTTAAAAAAAGTTTCACAAATCGTTTTTGAATCCCTCAAAGTAACTTACATATACTTGTCAAAAATTCAAGTATTCACGTCAAAATTAATATTTAAAGATCCATTTTCTTGGACAATACAGGTGTAAGCATGCCAATTTTAATTTATAAAAGTATGAAAAATTCGAATGTCTTGAATTCGAGTTTAATATTTTCCAATAATCTAATCTTTCCCTCGTTCGTTGTTTTTCGTAATTATTTCAAAATTAAAAAACAAAAAAATCGGTTGTCTGTTAAGTCGGTTTACTGACGATAGTTGAACGTGACAACGTCATAAGAAAATGGAACGCCTCAGAGCGAGGTAACGCCGCATACGTCATCGCAAGCGTCATGTTTTTTCGTTCGTGCAGCCGGCTCCATCGAATTATGAGACGTTGTCACGTCAAAAAAACAACTCATTCATAGTATTTGCTATAAAATAACTGTGACATACAGACGGACACGGAACTTTCGCCATAAGGCCATGTAAAAACTTGAAATATAAACGTAGTTCAACGAAATGTAATGTACCGAAGTAACAAATAGGTAATAAAAGTAATTTAACCTTGGCAAAGGTAACATATTTCTGTAAATTGTATTTAATATTATTATAATAAAACTACGGATTTTATGGCGGCTTAGGAGCGTTGACAGTCTTTTATTTTATTTTATTTTTCCTTTAACGCCGGGAAATGCTCTGGGGCATCCCGCCTGGGGAGTGGGTCTCCCCAGGTGGGTGTGTGGGACTCGCTGAGCCCGAAAGATGGTAAATGGACGCAGCTCTACCCACTAAACCCGGCGAGTGCCGCCAGTGCCGCCTTGGTGAGGTGCCCCGGATCTGTTAAGCTAACAGGGCACCCCGACGGCTAGTCAGTCCCGCAAGGGACCGACGCCACGACGACGGACAGAGGGGTTGTCCCGCACCACAGAACAACCCTTCCCAACGTCGGGACAGTACAATGGCTCGCCCCTTGCCCCTGCTCTTTTGTCCCCTCTTCTTATAAGAGGGGTACAAAGAGCCCCCTCGGCCCAAGGTGCAGCGGCTCACCCTAGGTTACTGAGCCCCACCGCCACGACAAGGCTTGAACCTTGGTGGGGAGCGTAGACAATCCTTTCTTGACCATGGCTGATGTAAAGTATACGAAAAGTCATAAAAAAATCTTAGTAAACCGTAAAAAGTGGTTTCATTTGTGAGTGAAATTCTAGTAAACATTGGAAAACAATATAGATACAGTTTACGTTCTTCGTCATTTGAGGCACGTAACTTGGCAAGGTTTTGACTTAGTGAGGGTAAGTTCGCGCATCGATTTTATTTAAGGATACTACCGATGCGCGAACTTCCCCCACCAAGCCAAAACCTTGCCAAGTTACGTGCCTCGAATAACAGTAGAATGTATGTAGTAAGTAGGTAGATACTTGTAGGTAGTATCTATCTACTACCTATTAGACTTGGTTGGCACCGACTTTAAATAGATGAGAGGATAGCGCAAATAATAATTTATTATACCTAGGTATTAATTTATTTTTCACTTTCGAGTGCCTTTTTGTTGTTTTTAAGTCGGTTATTTTTTTTAAATAAATTATTTTTAACCTTTTTATTGCAAAAAGTTTTAATTTAAAAAAGTTTTATTTTTATTTTTTATTTCTCAATTTTTAGCGAAGTCAATATTTTAGCATACTGAAACGTATGAAGTAAGTGCAACAAAAGGTAACTGCTGTAAAATATTCATCAATATAAATGAATCAAGCCCCAACGCAAGGTAACTCTGCTGAAAATTGTTGAAGAATTTCCTCGACTGTCTAGTGTCTATGGTCTCCTTCATAAGACCTATAATGGCACTTATAACCCATATGGGTACAAAGTTCTCATCAATATAATTTTTTTTTAAACAAAAATTGAAACCGACTTAAAAAAGTAAAAAATAAACTAAAAAGTAATAAAATAATTGCGTTTCCTTAATTATTGTGTCTAGAACTTATAATCAACTTGTTCTTTTACTAATTACAATCTTTGCGTTTACCACGTCATTGTTGTTACTATTGGAGTCGGTTTCAATTTTTGTTTAAAAAAAAATATTTCTTAATTTTTAGTGATTCCGAAATTCGATAATCGATTTTATTTGTCTGAAATATGGATATAACTGTTAAACGCATTTCTACTGTCTATACTCCTGTCTATACTCCATCATCATACCTATAATGAGACTTATAACCCATATGGGTGCAAGGTACTCGTCAATATAAATGAATTGTGTCTAAACACAAGGTAGATACTGTAATCTGTTGAGGAGTTCCCTCGACTGTCTATGTCTTCATAATCAGACCTGTAATGACACTTATAACCCATATGGGTGCAAAGTTCTCGTCAATATAAATGAATTAAGTACAAACACAAGGTAGATACTGTAAACTGCTGAGAAGTTCCTTTAACTGTCCTTCGTCTTCATCATCAGACCCCTAACGATAGTCACAATTTATCTAGGTGTAAAGTTCTCATTAATACAAAATAATCAAGCCCAAACACAAGGTTACTGCTGTAAATCGTTGAGGAGTTCCCTCGACTGTCTTTCAGCTCCATCATCAGATCAACTCTAGACCTTCATGAAATTCTAGTACTTTAAAATACTTAATTAAAAAAATATTAAATGCACTAGTTACTCCTACGATTTTCCAAAGTTCCCCTCGATTTCTCTGAGATGCCATCATCAGATCCTGGTTTTCTTTTCATGGGACCACTTCGGAAGTGCACTCTTTTGAATAAAAAAAGAATTTTGATAATCGGTCCACAATAATTATTGACAGAGAAATCGGTGAACATACATTTAAAAAAAATAGACACACGAACATATTATAACCTCCTCCTTTTCGAAGTCGTTTAATATATGGATTAAATCCAAACTGTACCACCGAGGAGTCTTCTTAATTCTCCTTCCTAGTCATGATCTAATCTTCTGTATCAGCTGTTTTACTGTGTGTATGTGATCTATTGTACTAAAGTGTTTCCTGAACCCTGCCTGCTCAACGGGTTGGTTTTCATCCAGCGTCGGTGTTATTCTTTCCAAAATTACTTATGCAAATACTTTGTATATGTTTGATATAAGTGATATTGGCCTATAATTACCTATTTCATCTTTAGACCCTTTTTTGTGCAGTAAGATTATGTGGGACTCTGTCCATTCTTTTGGGATTTGCCTTGTCTGTAGGATCTCATTAAACATTTTTGTCATTACAGGACTAATTTCATCTAAGGTTCCTTTTAAAATTTCGTTAGTTATATTATCTGGCCCTGGCGATTTTTCAGATTTTTGGGACTTTATTGCTCTAGTTACCTCCGAGACCAAGATCTCTGGCACCTCGGTTACTTCCATTTCATTTACTACGTTTATTTTCGAAATTGTGGATAGTGATAAATCGATTTTTTCTGTGTACAAGAGGCGGTAGTAGTCTGTAGCTAGTTTTTGAATTGCGTGCCGATTTGTTATAAGAGTCTCGTTTTTTCTTAATTTTGGTATCCATTCTTTCATATCAAATATCAATGAACATACACAAAAAAAAAAGATTCATACAGGAGAACATAGAACCTCCTCCTTTTTAGAAGTCGGTTCATAATAAATCAACAGTCTCAGAGTAGTTTTGTCTACGCACAGCAACAAAAAATAGATACAATAATGTAATTTTTCAAAAAAAAAAAACTTAAAAACGGTGAAACTTTGACTGAGGTTTAATATGTTGTAGGTCAGCCTTTCGTCTATCTTCCCCTTTTTGGTCGTGCTATTTACGGGACATACACGTATGATGAAGGAAATGCGATGCTCGACGAATTTCAACCTGCTGAATTAAAAAACCTAAAGGGAGTCTTCGTCTATCTATCTAATCATAAATATTATATAACCTTCTGTAGTTCACGAATAGATAATGAAATAGACCTACGCCTTAGAGCAAATGGACACAATATACCCCACAGAACAGTAAAAGAGGTTTTACTGTTCTGTGATATACCCGGTCTCTGAAAAAGTAGAATTGAATGTATGGGATAGCAATAATTTGTACGAGAAAGAAAACATTGGGAAAAGAGATATCTATATAACGTGCAGTGAATTGCGAGTAAGAGGTGAGCATAAGATGTAATAGGAGCAGCGGTCTTAAAAATAAAGTACCTGGATGACCGAGCTACGCTCGGTTTTTTTAAAAATAAAATGACATTTTCTAAAAATTAATCCTAGCTAGATCGATTTATCGCCCCCTAAACCCCCTATATACTAAATTTCATGAAAATCGTTGGAGCCGATTCCGAGATTCCAATTATATATATATACAAGAATTGCTCATTTAAAGATATAAGATTATACTTAGTTAAAACTTTAAAAAAAAAACCTCGCTTTAATAGCAAACTCAACAAAAAATTTGAAAATAACTATTAATACAAGAATTAACGATTAACAAAAAAAATATATATTACCTATTGTAAATAAAAACATTTTACAAAAAATTTAAACCGACTTCTAAAATACTAAACTAAAAAGTAACAAAATAAATTGTAAGCACAAAAATTAAAGAAACACAGTACCTATTTTATTACTTTTTAACCGACTTCAAAAAAAAGAGGAGGTTCTCAATTCGTCTGTATGTTTTTTTTTGTATGTATTGACATGATAACTCCGCCGTTTGTGAATTTCGATGGTTATTTTTTTTGTTTGAAAGCTGGTGTTTCCAATTTGGTCCCATATTAATTTTATTAAGATCTGACAAGCCGTTTTTTAGTTATTCCCAATAATGCCCATTTGGTTGGTTTCTTTTACCTCGATGATATGCTGATGTGCTCATTTTGTTACTTGTCGATGTAACAATTATATAGGTGCTTTGGTAGCACACCATAGTACTTGTGATAGTACGTCACGGTCATCGTAATCATCATCATCATCATCGTCCTTTATCCGTCCACTGCTGAACATAGGCCTCCTTCAATGAATGCCAAGACGACGAATTTCGGAATCACTAAAAATTAAGAAATAAAGACATTTTACAAAAAATTAAAACCGACTTAAAAAATACGTAACTAAAAAGCATTTTACAAAAATTTTAAACAAAAATTATAACCGACTTCAAAAAATAAAATAACTAAAATGCAGGGTGTCCCGTAAGTAGTGGACCAACGGGGTGTGGGTGATAGGGGGAACTATTATCTACCAAAACCACTAAAAATTATTGTTCTAGGTCTTATAGCTTTGAAGTTATGATTTTTTTTTAATAAATAGGTGAAATTATCGTCCTATGTACAAACATTTTATAATTTTATGAAATCTATCACTTATTTTTTTGTTATTTTTATTCTAGGCGGTTAATAATACATAGGTCTTTCTAATTAAAATCGTATTTAGGTGTAATTATCATAAGCATGAAAATTAAAAAATAAAACTAGTGCAATTTTTACATTTCAAGATGCTCTATGTGGTGTTTGAGCTAAGCTGGTGTAAAAAAAATGTATTATAGCCTAGTGAAACTTTATTTTAAAAACATCTACATGTCATACCAATTACAAAAAAGTAACTGGTTTCAAATAAGTATTTTTCCTATTTTAATTACTATCAAAACCAAAGGACATTTTTGCAAGAAAATAAAAATACATTGCTAATTATGGAAAAGCTTTTATTACACATTTTTTTTCTTACATTAAGTGCTCGAAATGCTTTCCTCTAGCTCTTATGCATAACCAACATCTTCGTATAAAGTTTCTTTGTAAACTTCGTCGAGCTCGTTCATTATTTTTTATCGATTCAGCAACATGATTTTTGTCGTAACTCTCTTTCATCAGAAATATTCGTTTCATAAACTGCTTCTTTGAAGTAACCCCATAAAAAATAATCCAAAGGATTCAGGTCGGGAGATCGTGGCGGCCATGATATTGTACCTCCGCGTCCTATCCATCGATTTGGGTACGTCACGTTCAAAAATTCTGTCACTTGCCATGAATAGTGGGCTGGTGCACCGTCGTGCTGCAACCACATTCTCTCGCGTACTTCTTGTGGCATGTCTGCTAACAAATTACCGAGATCACGTCTCAAAAATTGGAGATAACCAGCGCCGTTAAGTCTCGGCGGTAATTCAAAAGGACCGATAATTCTTCCACCTAATATTCCTGCCCACAAATTCACTCCAAATTGGTGCTGAAATCGATCCTCTCTCACTATTCGAGGATTCACGACACTCCAATGATGAAGATTGTGTATGTTAAACACTCCCATCCTTTTAAAACATGATTCATCACTCCATAATATGGAATTAAAAAGTTTCGGTCTTGACGGCATCGACGCAACATCTCTCGGCAGAAATTTATTCGTCGCTGATAATCAGCAGGTAACAGCGCTTGAACTCGTTGTACATGATACGGGTGTAAGTTGTTCCGTTTCAATATGCGGTGTACCGTACTTCTAGCTACACCAGTGCGTCTAGAAATACGACGAGTGCTAGTCGAAAGATCCTCTTCTACTTCTGCCAGTTTTTGACGTTCATCCACTGTTCTAGGCCTTCCTTCACGGTTTCCAACTCCAGGAATACGACCTTCTAAGTAGGCATTATTGACCCGAAGAAAAATGCGGTGATCGGGATAGCGATCTCGATTTGGATAGCGCTCACAATATGTACGTGCAGCTTGCCGAGCATTCCCATCACAGAGCCCGTAAATAAAAAACATTTCTGCGTATTCACGGGGAGTGTAAGTATTAGGCATTTTTCCAACTTCAACAATACCAAATCACAAGCAAAACCGAGGTCCAATTCAAGCGCACTTCAACAAGGAGTAATAATCGTAGTGGGATCGAGAGAAACACGTATGTAGTTACAAACTGTAAGCAAGTCACTGAAGTGAGTCGTAAGTAATAGGAAAGGAGAGGGGGTTCGAGTATCGTCTATGATTGGCCGGGAAAAATACAAATGAATTCCAGAGTGCACGTGCAAAATATTTATCGGAATTAATGTGATTCCGAGACTTATTTTGCACATTGTCTACCTGACGATTTCTTAGATTTAAAATCCGTAAGCTAATTTAACATTTTTTAAATACTTTAAACCACAGTGTTATACTTTTTTGTAATTGGTATGACATGTAGATGTTTTTAAAATAAAGTTTCACTAGGCTATAATACGTTTTTTTTCCACCAGCTTAGCTCAAACACCACATAGAGCATCTTGAAATGTAAAAAATGCACTAGTTTTATTTTTTAATTTTCATGCTTATGATAATTACACCTAAATACGATTTTAATTAGAAAGACCTATGTATTATTAACCGCCTCGAATAAAAATAACAAAAAAATAAGTGATAGATTTCGTAAAATTATAAAATGTTTGTACATAGGACGATAATTTCACCTATTTAGTAAAAAAAAATCATAACTTCAAAGCTATAAGACCTAGAACAATAATTTTTAGTGGTTTTGGTAGATAATAGTTCCCCCTATCACCCACACCCCGTTGGTCCACTACTTACGGGACACCCTGTATATAAGAGTCGGTGTCGGACACCGACTCCAAAAGTAACAATAATGACGTGGTAAACGCAAAAATTGTACATTAGTAGAAGTACAAGATGATTATTAGTTGTAGACACAAAAATTAAAGAAACGCAATTATTTTATTACTTTTTTAGTTATTTTATTTTTTGAAGTCGGTTATAATTTTTTTTTATTTCTTAATTTTTAGTGATTCATTAAAGAAAGACATACAGAGATAGACATTTTGGCATATTTAACCGTATGAAGTTAGCCCAACAAAATCTGTAAATCGTCAAGGAGTTCCCTCGACTGTCTATGGTCTCCATCATCAGACCTGTAATGGCACGTATCACCCATAAGGGTGCAAAGTTCTCATCAGTATAAATTAATTAAGTCCAATCACAAGGTAGCTACTTAAAACTATTTAGGAGTTCCCTTAACTGAGCTTTGTCTTCATCATCAGACCCCCAATCACAGTCACAACCCATCTAGGTTTAAAGTTCTCATCAATACAAATTAATCAAGCCCAAACACAAGGTTCCTGAAGTAAATCGTCGAGTAGTTCCCTCGACTGTCTTCCAGCTTCAGCATCAGATCGACTTAAAGACATAAGACATAAGACATTAAATTGTAGTGCTTTAAAATGCTTATTTAAAAATATATTAAGCGCACTAGTTGTTTCTACGAATTTCGAAAGTTTCCCTCGATTTCTCTGGGATGCCATCATCAGATCCTGGTTTCCTTATCATGGGACCATTTGGCAAGTATACCCTTTCAAACAAAAAAATAATTTTGAAAATCGGTCCACAATTGACGGAGAAATCGGTGTACATACATAAAAAAAAATACCGGCCGAGTTGAGAACCACCTTTTTGTTGAAGTCGGTTAAAAAATTAAAACCGACTTCAAAAATACTAAACTAGAAAGTAATTAAATAACTGTGTTTCTTTAATTTAATCAACCAAATAGGCATTATTGGGAATAACTAAAAAACAGCTTGTCAGATCTTAATAAAATTAATATGGGACCAAATTGGAAGCACCAGCTTTCAAACAAAAAAATAAACATCGAAATCCATTCATACTTACTACTATATTTATATGTACGATAATTTGTATAATAACTGTGTTAAATAATATGTATAATGTTGGTTGTCCATCTGTCTCAACAACATTACATTAGATTTAGATTATTAGGGACCGCATAACATCAGGATTGCGGTTTCTTCGGAAACCACAATCACACAACTGAGTGGTTACCTTTTGAGGAATTATAATTACACTGTTGTGCGTTTTCCGGCGCATATAGGTATTTTATGTCTAAATTGTCAATTTTATTTTTGTAACCATAATTATTGTTTTTTTTTTTAACCTAACTACTGTTTTTATATGTGCCGCTTAAGGTTGTATTAGATTAAATATACCTATTGTGTAACGGTGTATTAATATTCCTTAATAAATTTATATTATTATTATTATTCACAAACGGCGGAGTAATCGTGTCAGTTGTCACATACATACAAAAAAACCTACAGACGAATTGAGAACCTCCTCTTTCTTCTCCTCTTCGTGTGCTATCCTTATTACCCTGTTCAGGATATTGGAACAAACTTATTATTGTATTGTCATCGGTCCTTAAAAGTGTGCAAAGTTTTAGTGGGTCAAAATCAAGTCTAAAGGAGTCGGTTACAAACAAAAATACATACAGGTGAAGATAATATAAAGCGTATAAAAAGTAGGATAGCAACAACTTATACGAGAAAGAAAACGTAAGAGATATGAGCATAGGATGTAAAATCTTAGAAAAAGTAGATAGCTATAACTTTAAAGAGAAAGAATATCCCGTACATCATCAGTGAATTGACCAGTATATTAAAAGATAATAATAGGATGGCTTTAGGATGGTAAGCAATTTACCAAAGAGTAGCATGCGTTAATTTGGAGAGGTGATCGGAAAGATAGGCTGGTATAAATCAACATGCCGTCTCTGTGAATGTTATAATATCGCGCTCCGACATGTTTATGTAAATTTAATACAAACCTTGAAATCCGAACGGTCTTGATCTTAGAGTATATAATATAGTCTTGATATACTAGTTTCATACATTAGTAAGTATTTCTATTTTCTACATCAGCATTAATTTAGTTCCGTGTATTTTCGTAAAAACGTTTGTTCCGGTTACTAAAAATAAATATACAAAATTAATAATAATAATAATAATTTATTCAAAAATAGCTGGCGCCCGCGACTTCGTCTGCGCAGGATAAGTTTTCTTTTCATAAAAGGTATCCTATGTTATAATACTAATGTCTCCAAGAATACGTTTCATGTTTCATGAGGATCGGTTTAGTAGTTTTCGTGTGAAAGGGTAGCAAACAAACTAACTTACTTTCACATTTATAATATTAATATTACAGGCATGATAGATTACCTACAGGTACCATAAACTACAATTTACACTTATTCTATAAGATTAGTAGTGCCTGTCGCCTGAACTAGGATATCCTGTGGCTGGTAGTTCAGGCAACAACTAGAGCTTACATTATTTAACAAACTGGATCAATTAATCAATAAATAAATAAAATATGAACATCATTATTATTTATTCGTTTTTGAGATTAATATATAAAAAAATTACTTTAGTTACAATAAAGTATTGTAACACTATTAATAATTTCTCTGTCTCCACGTAGGACATTTTTTGTAGACAGTTTTAAGGTTTCTTTTACAGTTAAAGTAGGTACTTAAGTGCATAACTAGTTATTGCGTTTACTCTAAACAGTGGACGTAAAAATATATAAAATTTTGTCGCAAATGTATGTTTTATACCTTTTTTAACGGACAAAATACATATAATAAGAAGGTCATTATAGTTAGATTGGGTCAAAATTCGATCAAATTAATCTTAATAAATATACAGGGTTACAGGAAAAGTCGATGTAGATCCGTTAAGGGCGTGTAGTTAGCATCGTTTCTACTGATTTGGCTATGAAACACCCTATCCTAAACCTAACCGTTTTCGAGATATTCGACTTTTATTTTTTTTCATAAAATTGCCGAATTTTTAGATATTTGATTGTATAATATGAAATTTAGTAGTCAAAATCGCATTTTTTTTGCTTGTTACAACTAGGGCAAGATGCCTTATGACTTCAATAACCAAAATTGTAAGTAAATTAACTTAACAGGTCGTACAAAGACATTGAAATTTAAAAAAAGTAATATTTATTTATTAAGTTTATTTTTCTTTAAAGGATATCCAAAAAAAATGTATGGAGGATGTTCTGCAGATCTACTTTAAAATATCTACGTTACATCAGCTATCCAACAAGGTATAACAATCAAAGATTTTATTGGAATTGGTGGATAAAACTTAGCTTCAACGGCAACTAAGGAGGTAAAAAGTTACATTAGTTGATTACGTTTAATTTAACCCTTGCCCCAGAAAACAAAATAAAACAATAAATAAGTACACAATAACATTTACTACATAAGACATGTTTAAATTTCATGTTCAAAATGACCACCCCTGTTTTGCACACAATTTCGTAGTCTTTTTCTCAGTCCACTTTCCACTACGCCAGTTGTTAATTTTCCTCTTATTTCGTTCGCCGCGTTAATTATTTTAGTTCTCAATTCTTGTACAGATGATATCGGGTTGGGCTCACTGTGTCTGTAGACCAAACTCTTCATGTGCCCCCACACATAAAAATCCATGGGGGTTAGGTCTGGACTTCTCGGTGGCCAGGGTATAGGCCCACCTCGCCCAATCCATTTGTTGTGGTAATTTCCATCCAACCATTCTCTGACACCTCTCCTGTAATGCGCAGGGCAGCCATCATGTTGGAACCACATGTCTCGGCGCAGAGTGAGTGGCAAATCTTGTAGTCAAGAACATTGAGGTCTTCTCTCAAGAAATTTTCATAAAATTCCCCGTTTAAATTATCAGGGAGAAAATATGGGCCAATCAAATGATTGGAAATGATCACGCTGAATCGGCGTTGTGATCCCTAAACCCTCTTCTTGTTTGGATTCCCCTGTTCTTTCGGGGCCCAATAATGGACGTTATGATAATTTGTTATTCCGTCTGTCAAACTTTGTCAAACTTTGACTCATACGTTCACAAGATTTTTTTTTTAAAAGTCGGGTCTTCTACATCTTTTTTTTTTTTTTTCTTTAACGCCGGGAAATGCTCTTAGGCATCCCGCGGGGGAGTGGGTCTCCCCACGCGGGTATGTGAGACTCGCTGCGCCCGACAGCTGGTAAATGGACGCAGCTCTACCCACTAAAACCCGGCGAGTGCCACCAATGCCACCTTTGGTAAGGTGCCCCGGATCTAGAAAACAAACAGGGCACCTCGACGGCTAGTCAGTCCCGCAAGGGACCGACGCCACCTCCACAGAGGGGTTGTCCCACACCACAGAACAACCCCTCCCAACGTCGGGACAGTACAATGGGGTGAGGTTCCCATCCTCACCCCTTGCCCTCTGCTCTTCTGTCCCCTCTTCTATAAGAGGGGTACAAAGAGCCCCCTCGACCCAATTAGCTTCGCCCAAGGTGCACCGCTCACCCTAGGTTACTGAGCCCCACCGCCACGACAAGGCTTGAACCATGGTGGGGGGGTCTTCTACATCTGCATTCAACATGAACCGGCAGAAACCCAATCGTCTTACGGGATCAACTTGTGAATCAATATCCTGTACTGGCATGTAGTGGGATGGGTATAGGCCCGCAGTGTGAACGTTATACCACACTTTCCATTGCGAGACTCCCAGTTGAGCGGCAACAATATTTGTTGAGGTGGTTGGATCCAATCGGAATCTTTGCACTATTTCGTTGTCCTGTTCTTCGTCATCATCAATAATACGTGGCCTTCCTAAATCTGTCCATCGTCTCGATACGGAGCCAGTTTCTCGAAGTCTTCGATAGAGTCCTTCAAAAACTCTCACATCCGGTACTCGACGGTCGGGATAGCGGCTTATGTACTCGTTACGAGCTTGCGCGGACACACAATTGCAGTATCCGTAGCAAACTAGCATATCTGCATATTCCTCGTTCGTGAAGGTCGCCATCGTCAACAGTTCCGTATCACAAGCAATATCAGAGTCCAGTAAACAAGCACAATAGTCACAAATCGGAAGAAACAGTCCAGAAACACAGCCAAGTCGAACAGAAAACAGAAAGCAAAACGATAACGCATCTACCATGGACGAATCACATAAGCAGACTAACAACCAAACAAACAATAGGGCCTGTTGTATTCACATTCCCAATCTCCCATTCCCATTATCTTTCTCACTCATACCTGCATAAATCGTAAGTTGTCTCGCTTGCACGCCCCGAACCAACTCACAGGACAATGGGCAGGCGACCGAGAATTGCTACCTGGGTGCTTTTAACTAAGTGTTTTTTCTATGATTTTTGACAAAACCCTTGATTGTGATACCTTGTTGGATAGCTGATGAAACGTAGATATTTTAAAGTAGATCTGCAGAACATCCTCCATACAATTCTTTTTGGATATCCTTTAAAGAAAAATAAACTTAATAGATAAATATTACTTTTTTTAAATTTCAATGTCTTAGTAAGACCTGTTAAGTTAATTTACTTACAATTTTGGTTATTGAAGTCATAAGGCATCTTGTCCTAGTTGTAACAAGCATAAAAAATGCCATTTTGACTACTAAATTTCATATTATACAATCAAATATCTAAAAATTCGGCAAATTTATGAAAAAAAAAATAAAAGTCGAATATCTCGAAAACGGTTAGGTTTAGGATAGGGTGTTTCATAGCCAAATCAGTTAGAAACGATGCTAACTACACGCCCTTAACGGATCTACATCGACTTTTCCTGTAACCCTGTATATAACTCAAAGGTGACTGACTGACTGACATAGTGATCTATCAACGCACAGCCCAAACCACTGGACGGATCGGGCTGAAATTTGGCATGCAGGTAGATGTTATGACGTAGACATCCGCAAAGAAAGGATTTTGATTAATTCTACCCCCAAGGGGATAACCTAGTATATACAAAAAATACTTTAATTTCAATCTAAAACTCCGACATCAACAGCTGACCAGAGCATGCTATTATTATATATCTATCAGTATTTAGCCGCCATTTCTCGATAAACTGTCGCCCTTAATTAAAGTTTATCAATCATTATCACCGGGGTCGGCAGGTCAGACTGGCCAGGAGCTGAAGGTGACCGTTCCACATAAGTGAAATAGAGGACAAACACACTTTGATGACAAGAAAACTGAAAAATATTTAAAATTGTGAACAGAAATTCTCCGCTTACTTTGGTACATGGCAAAAAGTATTTTATTAAAATAATATTTAATCTTTATATAAAACTAGCTGTTGCCCGCAGCTCCGCCCGCCTTAACTTACTCAGCTTAACTACTGTTAGTCACAGTGTGAAGTTATATAGCCTATAGCTTTCCTCGATAAATGGGCTATCTAAGACTGAAATAATTTTTCAAATCGGACTAGTAGGTAGTTCCTGAGATTAGCGCTTTCAAACAAACAAACTCTTCAGCTTTATAATATTAGTATAGATTCTACTGCATGCGTGTTGGCCACCTTACTAAGTGTCTGGACAAATTTTGTAAAAATATAACTGGCCTCGGTAGATGAAGTCGTGGTCGAGTTTTCATGAAAACCCCGATTTCCTTAACCACTAAAAACCTTCAGTAATCAAGTCATCAATCAATTAAAATTCAAGTAACCATGAAAAAGTAATGTGACATTTGCCATACTAAATAATAATATGTTAAAATAAGCGCACGGCTCCACTGCGGAGCACGGGAGGCTACGCACGTTTGTCAAGTTTCGCTTGCAAGAAAATGTACGTAATTATTTCCACTGCAACCCACGGACAGTCTACGCATTAATTGTCATTTTCTTGAGGCTCGCGGAGGCTTCGCATCAATTACATTTTAACACGTGCGTAGCCTCTGCGTGCGTCGTGGTGGAGCCGCGCCTTACTGAAACGAGATGAAAGTACCTACCTAGTTTTTTTCGGATGACCAATTAATAGGTACAAATAACTAATAGCGCATTTTTCGATTACATACCAATGTGTACTTAATAATATTTCAGGAAAAGTTTTCGATAGTATGGAAATAAAAAATGAATTCCGAAAGAAAAACCAAACCTCACATCATGATGATGAATGAAGATGATTATTCCTTTCATATACAATTTCATAGGAAAACTCCAAAACTATGCAAAATGCATTTATTGTAACTGGCTTTATTGAAAAAGGCAAGCAGTAAACGGATAGACGAGTCGATGATAATTATGGCTCAATTATCATCAGCCTACATTTGCTGCTGTATTTTACTCGACAAGCTCAATATAAAATGAATTGACAGAATATTTCCGATAAGGAATTCCATTGGATTCCATTATTAAATTCCAAAGAGCGCCTGAGGTGGCGGCACTTCTCGGGATTCTTAATGGTATTTTCTGTGCCTCTGCAAACAAACACGCTTAGGTATTTCCATATGTAATTAATTAGAGTAAGAGTATGTACGGGGAAAGAATTATGTAATTTTCTTCAGAGTAATATAAAATTGAAATAAGAGAATAATTAAAGGAAGTCTTTCCTAACAGTTATTAATTAATGTATCTATAATGTATAGGTATTTCTATGTGTTTTATGTTGTGTACAGCAGGCAGTAGCACAGTTAAGTAATGTTGCTTTTTATTTTCTAAAGGCGCTTTGGACAAATTAGAAGCCTGTTAAAATGAATAGCAGTATGTCTGAAAGAATTTGCTGAAATGTTGCGATTCACATCTATAGTATTTTTTTTTAATATTTATTAAACCCTGTTATCAAATTGTCCAAAGTTTTACGTGATTTAGATGCTTATTATCATTATATTTCATCGTTTATTATTACAACAATATATTATTTAAAATATTTTTTCTTGTTGCTGCTATTGTATTGACGCAATAACCAGATGACGAATAAGTATTATAGCCTATAAAGGTACTTAATTTAAATATTAAGTACTATGTAATGTATTTGCATGTGTTTAACATTCAATTTGATAGTAATTTTATCGTAAACTAGCTGCCCGCCCCGGCTTTGCACGAGTGCAAAATTAAATGAAAACAATTGATGTGCGTTAATCAAAATATACCAACCATGTTTACTATGCTATATCCATATATTACATAATGCATCCGTGTGTTTTAGATTTTCAATTGCCGCAATGTACGTAACTATTTTTTAGAAGATAAAATGCGTATAGTAGTAACTATCCTGAAAAGATAGATGCCATCGCTGACTTATTTGTAGATAAACAACTAAAATAATAATAATGATAATATAATATCTATGGACGCTTTCACACCACGTCAATCTGGACCCGTGGTAAGTTCTCGAAGAACTTGTGTTACGGGTACACAACGGAAATATATTAATAATTTTATACTATACATATATTTAAGATTTTTATTATATAATACACATATTTAATAGACATCGATGACCCAGGAACACAGAAAATATTTTTATTCCCTGGCGTTATTCGAACCCGCAACCTCCAGCTTGGGCGCCAGCGCGCTTACCACTGAGCTACAGAGGTGTTGGTGAAACATTCCTACAAATTCCCACAAAAATCATGATGAGACATTCCTATATAGAGGAATGTCTCACCATGATTTTTGTTGTTTTATCACAAAGCGACATTGTGCAACGTTTTCAATGAAAGCTCTCTAGCGACATGAAAGTTTCCGTCTCCTACAACAATAATAATCAACCAATTTACATAAAACCTTCACTACATGCTAATACCTGCCTCCGGAATCACTGTATTTATTGGTTTATAATATTGAGTTTATCGCGTACAGACAGACACGGCGGAGGACATCGTTTTATAATATGTAGTGATAATGAGTCGAAGATGGTTTACCGTAATTCTTTTGAGTGTGCTCTTTAGAAAAAGAATAACCATCGCGAATTTGGGCACTGGGTATTTATTATTACATCTACGCGGACTTCGTTTTTACGTAAGTTGCTTTTACGAAATATGACATTTTGTGCCCTTTAAGCTCTTTCATTGTGAAATTTGTTGCTGGGTGTAGTTTTTCGATATTTTAGGGTCAACATTTGTCAGTTACGGCGTTAGTTTACAAATTACAAGCAAGTATAAATTACTAGTATCAAACAGTTTCAGGTAATTTCGAAATAAAAAATACTTTTATTTTATTATGTTCCCTTTTACCTAACTAAAATGATGGTTGCAAAAACGGTTTTTACGAGTCGTGTCGTTTTTGAATAAACGAATTGCTTTCGTTGTTAAGTATTTTTTAAATATTTCTTTATTATTTTCATGAAATATATTTTTGATTATTTTTTATAATAGGACGTACCTATACAGCATATTCAATTCGTTTAGGTTCCTGTGTTCCTTATATTAAAGTAGATAGTGTCATAATAATATTATCATTCATGGTGTTTATTGGAACAGGGTTATCACTTTAGACATCTGTTACATAGTTTGATCTCTGTGCCACCCAAAGCCACGACAAAACAAAACTTTTTTACGCAGGTAAATATTTACAAAGTAAAAGGAAAGACGAAAGCAGAAGCAGTGGTATTTACTCAAACGTCTTCATTATCATTGTTCACCCTTGGATGTTGTAAAGGGGATTTTATGGCAATGCCCTAAGAGATACATGGGTTTTAGATAGGGTTGGCAACTTTTATTAGAAGAAATAGAGTATATATCTGATTTCAAAGGAGGTAAAAAAAAAGTACGGACTTGTAAATGAGTAATAAATTTCAATGACGCTCTGTTCCTCTCTTCCTACCCATGGTTACGATAATAGATAATAATATATATGGATCATATATGGGCGACTGGCACTAGTATAGTAAACATTGTGTGAAAAAGAATATTTTAGCGTCATGTATTGGTGTTATAGATTATAGATTACGCCTACATGATATAGAGTACATTTTTCGTTCACTGAGTACAATACTCTATTTTAGAGTACGGTTGGCAAGTGGCAACCCTAGTTTTAGATAGCGATGGTCTCTTCTAGATGGACTTTCGCTGTATATCTCATGGTAATGTAAATTATTAACTTATCATCATCATCATGGGGTGCCATCTTCATATTGAAGTTTGCAGGTCAGCTTTTGGTACTCCGCCCGATCATGGGATATTCTCTTTATCTGGTGGTAACTTAGCCCGGTCCAGTTCTTTATGTCGTCAAACCACTTTCGCCTTGGTCTTCCTGGTGGCTTTCTACCGTGTATCTTGCCCTCGAGGATTGTCCGTAGATATTCGAAGACTGATCCTCTTTGCAAGTGTCTATAAAAAGCCACTTTTCTTTTAACAATGGTCGACATCGACTCTCGTTTGCGATTTGCTCGTTCAGGTACTTTGACGTTCGAAGTAAAAGTATTTTAGGCTTAAGTATTTCTAATAACTCTTCATTCGAATTAAATTCACTTTTTTATCTACCTTTTGGCCTTTACACTACGGAACGAGCAACCTTCCACACACGCGGCCGTTTCAGCATTCGATTGTACAACTAATGTTTCCAGTTTCCACACAACATAGAGGTGAATGAATTTTATTTTATAATTGAGGTGCAATTACGTACGTCTTGTAATATTTCCTGTTTGATCAAATAAAATCGTATCACTTGTGTTTTAGACGTGCGTATAGTTTCTAAACGTTTTAAATACCAACATGCGAATAAGCCTATAGCCTATAAGATTGTAGAATATGGACATATCTATACCAACGTTATAAACATTCTGACGCAATAGTGTTGTGCTGACCGGTTTATAATTTTAGTGATGGGAAGTGAAAATAACTTTATATGCATGTCATGGACATGCTACAGGCACCTGTTCAACTCACCATCAATGAATAATGGTATTTATGTTTTAATATCTGAATGAACGGTTTGCTGTGCGCTCTGGGTACTGCAGATTATTTATTTTATGAAAATTAAGAGGTAATGCCATGCTGCTTTGCACCATTTTGCGAATTGGGCCGGCACGAGACGGGGTGTACCTCTTGCTCACAATACCGGTGTAAAGCCGCATGAAACGCAACAGCATAGCTATCAAGCTATGCTGTTGCGTTTCATGCGGTTTTTTAGTTTTCGATGGCCCATTGGAGGGATAGGGAAAAGGAGGGCAACGCATCTGCATAATATCTGCTTGTGGAAATGTGTATGGGCGTCGGTAGTCGCCAAGGCTTCGACTGCTCGTTTGTCCTCCTATGCTATGCTCATGCATTCTATTTAAAGATCTTCAATAATATCTACTTAATGCTTTTTAATTTTTATTTAATTGGTCGTAGGAGGTAATCTTTGAAAGTACTTATCTGATAATTCTTTAAAAACTGTAGCAACTAACACGGGCGAAGCTACAGGAAACAGATATTATCTAATATTTGTTAGGATTTAAAATAGAACTAGTTGTACAGGTAATGTGAGAACTAATAATTATTGTACTAAATATCTATTAATTATACTTATACATTGATCTATGTATACTAACGCCCATTCGACACGTCCGTAACCATAGAAAAATTACTGTGTCCGTAACGTTAGATAGCGAGTTTGAATCCGGCTCAAAACTGATACGTTTATTGTGAATGGAATCCTAATTATAATAATAATAATATGCTTTATTTTGAACCATAAAATTATTGGCAGGTTATAACATAAACTTAAAGCTAGGAGTACGCACAGAAATGGCGATCATGGACAACCATGAGTAAAAAAAATATGATACAGTGTGAATATAAATATATTATACAGTTTATCGTAAGTGTCATGAAAGAGGAACGGAATCTGATATTATTTTACTACACCGATTTTATAGTTTACAAATTGCATACTTAGCCACTTAGGTATACCACAGTCTATAATATGCTTTATATGTATCGCCACCATGGTTCAGGCCTTGTCGTGGCGGTGGGGCTTAGTAGCCTAGGGTGAGCCCAGCACATTTGGCGAATTGAAACGAGGGGCTCTTTGTACCCCTCTTACAAGAAGAGGGGACAAAATAGCAGGGGGCAAGGGGCGAGGACGGGAATCTCACCCCATTGTACTGTCCCGACGTTGGGAAGGGTTGTTCTGTGGTGCGGGACAACTCCTCTGTGGAGATTGTGTCGGTCGCCTGAGGGACTGACTAGCCGTCGAGGTGCCCTGTTTGCTCAACAGATCCGAGGCACCTCACCAAAGGCGGCATTGGTGGCACTCGCCGGGTTTTAGTGGGGTAGAGCTGCGTCCACTTACTAGCTTTCGGGCGCAGCGAGTTCCACGCACCCGCCTGGGGAGAGCATTTCCCGGCGTTAAAGAAAAAATAATAATACGTGCGGAACTCGGTTACTGCCGCGGTTTAATAAATGCACTTTGTTTATTCATATTTAAAACATTTAATATATTATAATACTAGCTGACCCGGCGAACTTCGTACCGCCTAACAGGTATTAATGTCGTCATCATTATCATCGTCATCATCATCATCACTAGCCTCTATCCGTCCATACCCACCTGGTTAATGGTCTATCAACACTTTGTCCACCTAAATGTGGCCTTCACTCTTGAACCTTATATAACCTAACCTTCCGTCAGAGAACTAAGGTTACCGATATCATTCAAATAATAGGCTCGTTGCTAAAGTGGACTGCCACTTGGTGCCTTTGCCTGATAAAGTGGGCTGGTCACACACTCAGGAGAACGGATGGCCGATGGGCCAATAACGTTACAGATTAGCTGAATGTTATTTATGATTTTATGAAAGTAATACAATGATTACAAAATAAATAAGAAGTTCAGTACTTTATTAAGATAATAACACCAAAAGAAATAAAAAGGTACAAAATTCTTTTCACTGAAGCACCTTGTGGTATACGACATTTTTTATCAGGCGCAAGAATAAATATAGCGGATGATTTGCCAACACGTGAACATGCCACGTACAACTGACCATGAGAATAACATGGATTTGAAGTTGAGACCACAAACAGTCAAGGAATAGCCTGACAATTTGTTAATCGTCATGGCGAAGGCAAGACGAATCATCATCATCATGGGGTACCATGTTCATATTAAAGTTTGCAGGTCAGTTTTCGGTACTCCGTCCGATCATGGGATATTCTCTACATCTGGTGGTAACTTAGTACAGTCCCATCCTTTATGACGTCAAACAACTTTCGCCTTGGTCTTTCTGGTAGCTTACTACCTGGTATCTTGCCCTCGAGGATTGTCCGTAGAGATTCAAAGACGGACCCTCTTTTCAAATGTCCAAAGAAGGTTACAAATTGAGAACTGAATTAATTTAAGCTCAAAGGGCATATCCGTTAGGATCATTGGAATCCTCGGAATGAGAACTCATCTTAAAACTTTCCTCTGAGTATCGTCGCGTGAATCACATTACTCATCAGTTTTCTGATCACCAAGCGCGTTCCATTGCATAATTTTGGTTGATTTAGATTTCGAAGCATGAAGACTACCGAGTCCACCTTCAGTTGTAAATTATGTGGTGTTAAACCAGGAACATACAAGGAGTTCAAAAATACAGTTGGATAGTTATTAGCTTCATCTTCGTTTGTTACACAGTCAATAGATTTGAATGAATGTAAAGTACCAACGATTTGATTCTAAATTATAAAGTTTAAGTAATTCACATCTTTATTCTTAGCCGCCAAAATTTTTATTATTTTTGTGGTTAGTAATGATGTTCGGGAATACTTTTGCCGATGAGCTCCTCTTTCGATGAGACGATATTGCAAAACTTCGGAAAACCTGTATACAGCAATTTATTGAATAAATCTTCAGCAATAAATTATTATTATATTAAATAACGTAACTAACTTGAAATGATATTATTCTGCTTCAGTTGGTTCATGGCCATGGTTCGATTCGATTAAGTTACTAATAGTACTTTACTAATCTATTTTGTTTTATTTTCAGGAGAAATGGCCGAACAGGAGCAGGTTCGCTGTTCGTCCAGTGAAAGTGATAATTTTGAAAAAATCGAATCAGAAGACGTCCCACAAAATGTAAATATTTTATCAAGTTTTATCTTTTGATAGTCTAAGGTCTTAGAAGAAGTCTAGGTTATACATTTTTCTTTGTCTAGTTCGTTAATATCAGTCTAGTTGCTAGAGGCTCGGATTCGTCGGAGCGAGAATTTTAGGTTCGAGTGAGTGTAACCAATACAAATCTAAAAAAAATCATTAATTCGCCATGCTCACCGGTGAAGGAACATAATATCGTAAGCCTGCGCACATCCAATCTTATAAATATCAACTCTATATAAAATTAGTATTGATGAAATATTTTATAGCCTGACCAGAAAAATAAAAACCCTCGCCATATTGCGGAAAATTTCGGAACTAATTTCTGTATGGACGATTCTATTGTTGACGTAAATTAAAAAAGAAAAAACCTAAAAAACACGCTTTAATAAATAGCAAACCGAACTAAAAATTTGAAAATAATTTTTAATTGAAGAATTAAATGGGTTCATAAAATAAATAAATGATATTACTTATTGTAAAAAAGCGTGATTTTTAGTTTTTTTTAACTATAATTTATTTTTTACTTTTTAGTGTCGATTTTTTTAATTTAAGATTTTATTAATTTAAAGTACTCAACTAATGGCAATCACTTTAGAAATGAGTGAGAGACTAAAAACAACACAAGTTATGTAGGTAACTTATGACTTATGTGCGTCTTCCTAACATATTGTGCTATCCTGATTATCCTGATCAGGATCATCAAATTATATATATATATATATATAATCAAATTATTGTATTGTCATCGGTCCTCGATAAATCTACAAAGTTTGAACGAAATCTGGCCGTTAGAAGTGGGTCAAAATCATGTTCAAAGAATCCGTTACATACTAACATTCATACGTCTGAAGCTAATAAAAGCATATTAAAAATATACAGTAGCGCCACCACGCAGGTTTAAAAACTTTTGGTCAGGCTATAATAACATTATAGCACCGAGTCATAGCATTAACTGTTCATAGTGTCAATGTCAAAGACAAAATAGAGACCATTTTACAAGGGCATCTATTAAATGATGAAAGACTTTAAAATTTCGGTATTTACGTAAATTATTATTTACGTACATACCTAAAGCGACGAGTGATGATGGTCTAGTGCAGTGGTTCTTAACCTTTAGCCCATGAGGGACCATTTTACCTAATATTTGTCTTGCCGTGGACCACCCAGATGGTTTATTGGTAAATTATACATAGTCTTGCCCTAAATATTGTTACATAGACAAAATATATATTTTTTTTTTGTAAAAAAAATTGTATAAAATTATTACGGTGTATTAGTTTAATCCATTTGGGCGCGACACCTTACCTCGAGGTATAACGCTCAGCAGCTGCGCTTGGCGCAGCGGGTCATCGCGGTAAGGGTGGTTCGGGGGTACCTTACGGTATAGTGGGCGGCACCCACTGCCCTAGCCTTTTTTTTGTTATCGCAGGGAAATGCTTTTTACGCATGTGTATCCAGGATCTTGGGTAAATCCTGACCCTATGTGGGACTCGCACCTGGGAATGCCCTACCCATAAACTGAAACCACTGCGAGCGCCTTCAGCCACATTTTGAGGATCCCGGGTCTGTAGGCAACAGGATCACCTCAGCGACAAGCTGGCCCTGACGAAGGCCAGACTACTCCTCTTAAGGGGGACTGCCCGGCCGCTACCAAGCAGTTCCCACGACGTCGTGTCATACTGGGCCCAGATTCCCATCCTGAACCCGACACGAGCACAGGGGCGTTAGGCCTCCTGCGCACCCCCCTTCGTCGCCCACGGGGGGAAGCCTCGTCGGCGGCCTCCTCTCACCCTGGGACCTCCAGGACTCGTTATCACCAAGCATCGCGGTGATGACACTCGGCAGAGACAAGTCCCCTCCGATGACAGATGTCAGATCATGACGCAGCGCCGACCATACCTCTTGCCCTAGTAGGCGAACCCGCAGGATCCCGTTCAGCGTAAGGCACTCACCGAGTGACCTATCCAAGACATAGGAGTGCGTCTCGGCAAGAACCTCCGCCACGATCTACCACGGGGGGTCACCGGCTAGGGTAGTGGCTGTCACCCACGATACCGTACGGTACCCCCGGATCACTCTTACCGCGATGGGCCTTATTCCTCGCGGTACCCGCCCAGATGGGCGCACCGTACGTCGCCATACTCTGGCAGACTCCGGAGAATAGCTGCCTGCAGGCGGCGCTGGGTCCTCCGAGGTTCGGCACGAGTCTGCCCAGTGCACTCACCGCCTTCACGACCTTCGGTCCCAACATTGAGCCGGGCCGACGGTCCACCCTCCGTCAAGGATGAGCCCCAGCCCCTCACCTCTCCGACCCGGAGGGTCTGCCCCTTGTGGGGGACCTTTCCGCCCAGTCCCGAATAAGAGAAGAACTTCGGTCTTCTCAAGTCTGATCCGAAGCCCTAACCTCTCTGTGCGTCTGATCACGAGGTCGATCCCGACCTCGGCCAGCCGCGCCGCCTCCTTATAGCATCGTCCCGGGCATATACGTGTGTGTCATCCGCGTAGCATATGACATCCATCCCGGGGAGGAGGTGGCCTGGCAGGACCCAGTCGTAGCCGATGTCCCACAGGATCGGACTAAGAACCGATCCCTGTGGGACACCGCACCCGACTCGCCACCACTCTACGGTCCCACATCGGTTTTCGCAGGCTGGAGGCGTACCTCTCCGAGAGAAGGGTTTCTCTCGGAGAGGTACGCCTCCAACAGCCTCCTTAGGTACGGGGACACTCCGAAGAAATTCAGTGCCTCCCGTATTACACTGTGAAGTGGCTGTTGAAGGCGTTCGCGATGTCCAAGGACACCGCGACACACCTCTCGTCTGTGTTCCGCCTCACTCGTCACCGCCCGAAGGCGTTTGAGGGCGTCGACGGTCGACCGGTGTGCTCGGGAACCAAATTGGGACTCTGAGAGTCCCGGTCCCGGGCCCTCCTCCAGGTGCTGAGCGAGCCGGGAGGCCACTATACTCTCCAAAGCCTTCCCAGCTTCGCTCTGCAGCACCACCGGTCGCACCGCCGAAACCAAGTCCGGGGTCCGCCCTACTTTTGGTTGCAGGCAGAGCCGAACCTCCTTCCAGAACCGCAGGCAGCGGTCGAACAGCTCCCGAAGGCTATCGCCGAGGTGCATGAGAGAGATCGCGAGGACCTTCCCGTACACCCCGTCTGGACCCGGTGACACCTTCTTATCCTTGAGGCGGGGCAGAACCGCCTCCATTTCAGCCTCCGTGACGGGTGGCGGAACACCTTCCTCGTCCGGCGTCTGCCGAGCCATCCTGGAGGGCGTTTAGTCCACAGGTGTGTCGGGGTAGAGTTCCCCGACGAACCTCCCCAGTTGGTGCGACTGGACCGTTTCGTTGATTGGGGCGACTGTATAAATGACTCATTTATACGGTCGGCCTTAAAGGTCTCCGTTGAAAGCCTCCACCAGCTCCAGCCAGGGCTCCTCCTTTGCTCGGCAAATGGCCTGCTGCAGGATCTTACGCTTCTCTACGTAGACCCTGCGCAGCCTGTCGTCCCTGTCGACGACCTGGCGGCGTCTCCGCCTACTCCGGGTGTACAGCCTCCTTGCCCCGTTGCAGGCGGCTCGGAGACTGGCAATCTCGGCCGACCACCATTAACACCGCGGGGTTGGACGTCTTGCGGGTTGCATGGCCGCTCTGCAGACCGCGTTTAACGCGTCGCAGAGCCAGTCAGCCGCCTCATCCACCCCTAGATCCAACAGAGCTACTGCCCTAGCCAGGTGACTTCCCGTGGGGACTCGTGGCGGAGGTTCTTGCCGAAACGCACTCCTATGTCTTGGATAGGAGGTCTCTTGGTGAGAGCCTTACTTTGGACGGGATCCTGCGGGTTCGCCGACTTGGGCAAGAGATTCATTGAACAATATAAAAATGACAGATTCCAAATTCAAATGTAATTAACCGACTTCAAAAAAAAAGGAGGTTCTCAATTCGTCTGTATGTTTTTTTTTTTTTTTTGTATGTATGTGACACGATATCTCCGCCGTTTGTGAATGGATTTCGATGGTTATTTTTTTGTTTGAAAGCTGGTGTTTCCAATTTGGTCCCATATTAATTTTATTAAGATCTGACAAGCCGTTTTTTAGTTATTCCCAATAATGCCTATTTGGTTGGTTTTGTTTATCTTGATGATATGATAATTTTATTACGTGTCGATGTAACTAACAATTGTATAGGATGCTTTGGTAGCACACCATAGTATGTCGCGGTCATCGTAATCATCATCATCATCACCATCATCACCATCATGATCATCATCATCATCCTTTATCCATCCACTGCTGAACATGCCTCCTTCAATGAACGCCAAGACGATGAATTTCGGAATCACTAAAAATTAAGAAATAAAAACATTTTACAAAAAATTAAAACCGACTTCAAAAATACTAAACTAAAAAGTAATAAAATAACAGTTTCTTTAATTTTTGTGCTTACAACATATAATCAACTTAATCTTCTACTAATGTACAAACTTTGCGTTTACCACGTCATTATAGTTACTTTTGGAGTCGGTGTCGTATTTGTTGCTGTACATTACCTACCTACCTTGGCTGACACCGACTCCAAAAGTAACTATAATGACGTGGTAAACGTAAAGTTTGTACATTAGTAGAAGATTAAGTTGATTATATGTTGTAAGCACAAAAATTAAAGAAACTGTTATTTTATTACTTTTTAGTTTAGTATTTTTGAAGTCGGTTTTAATTTTTTGTAAAATGTTTTTATACTTATTTTGATATTTTTTGTTGTAACAATATTTATGGCTAATGAAGGGTTGTTTGATAAACGATGCTTGTTTTTAAAAATCAGAAGCGTCGACAGATGGCTTCGCGGACCACCTGGAATGTCTCCTGGGACCACTAGTGGTCCGCGGACCTCCGGTTAAGAACCACTGCTCTAGTGGATACGGCCTCTTGAGTGAGAGGTCCGGGTTCGATCCTGACCCATGTGGTGCCTTGAAATAGGTTCTTCTAAATTTCTTCGTGCACCTGAACACAAGAACATCGCTTGCTCACCGGTGAAGGAAACATCGTGAGGAAACCCGCCACCGCATCGGTGAACTATGGCCGAATAACCCTCCTTGCCTGATTTCGAGGCCCGTGCTCAGCAGTACCTCTACCATGACTTTTGTTACAAGCGTAAATGACATAAATATAGTAGTTACGTAAAACGCAACACGAATAGAAAACTAAGGTATGATATAGTTTTCTATTCGTGTTGCGTTTTTACGTTAACGTTACGTTACGTTACGTAACTACTATAGTTATGTCATTTACGTTTGTAACAAAACTCATGGTAGAGGTACAGTAGGACATATAAGGGTTGATTGAACTGTTTTACGTTTGTCTACATGAATTTTACTCAAGCGCCCCTTGGAAACTTACATGACGTATGGAAGAATGGGTAACACGATGATCTATGAAAAACTCTCAACAAACTTAACAACTTTTCCCACAGGGTGACAATACTCTCTTCCTGGTGGGAGACGAGGAGGATGAGGGGCCGTCAAACGAGGGAGGAGACTTCTTCCCTAACGCCCCCCCACCCAGCACCCGGCCCAAATTGACCGTGGCTCAGCAATTAGCCCTCGCCGAGAAGAGGAGCAAACTCAGGTCAGCCTAATTTATATAACTAATTGATCTATCGCCATCATAATTCTATCATTCGACGATGCTGGAAGAAATTTGTTTTAAAATATAATTTGAAAAGACTAGTTCCACTGAGTTTGTTTCGCCGATTCTTCTCAGTGGGCTTGCCTTGGAACCGGTGGTAGATTGAATTGACATTCAGAATGATACTTTGTACTATTTTGAATAAAAAGATTTGATTTGATTTGTTCATGGCAACGTCGACCACTTACCAGCAGGTGGCACGTCTGCCAGTTTGCCTATCCTGACTAACATAACCAAACATCATGCAAACTAACTCATATCGTTGCTGATGACGTCTTTTTGGCAGGTGATTGAAAAATTTCATCTTTTCATTGTTATTGACTTTTTGGCAGATGTTTAAGGATGTTTTAATTTTGATACCAATGTAGGTATGTGCAATTTATCATTTTAATTTTGTTTCATCGCGTCAGAAGCATTAAAATGTATGTTGGAGCGTATCATTGTTGTTTTGTCTGTGATAAAATGTATTATTGTTAATCTAATGCCTCGTTCATTGAGGGAGGCCTACGTTCAGCAGTGGACGGATAGAGGTTGATGATGATGATGAAGGTTTCAGACACGGCGACAACCGCGATATTTCAGAATTCTAAATTCAAAGACATGTAGTGCGATACCGGCGTGTCTGAAAAAGCCCTTAGAGAATTATATTTTCTTTCTTTTGTAGAGTTGATACCTTCTAGTATCATTGCAAATGGTAGAGCACATTATCCGCCTGCGATAAAGCATATAATTTTAATTGGTAGAGCACTATTATAGGTCGTAAATGATGTTTCCAGCCGATTAAGTAACTCTTACTTCTTTTTCATTAAACTCGAGTCGCTTTCAAAATGTTTCCCAGTTAGTTTCGGTAGAATCACCACCACATCTTTATTCGAATGTCACTCTTAAAGTCATGTTATGCTATCCCAATTCAAACATATTTTTATCTCTATTATTGCAGCATGTAACCTTAACTTAAACTAGAAAAACCTGAATATACCCTGAGAAGTAAGAGTATGGCGGGGTTGCCACCATGGTTCAGGCCTTGTCGTGGCGGTGGAGCTCAGTAGCCTAGGGTGAGCCCAGCACCTTGAGCGAAGCGAATTGAGCCGAGGGGGTTATTTGTATCCCTCTTATAAGAAGAGGGGACAAAAGAGCAGGGGGGCAAGGGGCGAGGATGGGAACCTCACCTCATTGTACTGTCCCGAGGTTGGGAGGGGTTGTTCTGTGGTGCGGGACAAATCTTCTGTGGAGGTGGCGTCGGTCCCCTGAGGGACTCGACTAGCCGTCGAGGTTATAAGTTATAATAATTTCGTAAGTTTGTTCCAATATCAGAATAATCAGGATAGCACATGCTAGGAAGGCATAAGGCGCGCAACACATCACTTGTGTTGTTTTTAGTCTCTCACTCTTTTCTAAAGTGATTGCCATTAGTTGAGTACTTTAAATTAATAAAATCTTTAATTTAAAAAATCAATACTAAAAACTAAAAAATAAATTATAGTTAAAAAAAACTTATAAACACGCTTTAATAGCAAACCGAAATAAAAATTTCAAAATATTTTTTTATAGAAGAATTAAATGGGTTAACAAAATAAATGATATTACTTATTGTAAAAAAGCGTGGTGCTTGTAACTTAGTTTTTATAGTTACTTCACTTTTTAGAAATATATACCGATTAAATATTTTTAATAATGAATATCGAGCACCTCACGCTTTTTTACAATAAGTAATATCATTTATTTTGTTAACCCGTTTAATTCTTCTATTAAAATTATTTTCAAATTTTTTGCTCGGTTTGCTATTAAAGCGAGTTTTTTAGTTTTTTTAAACTATAATTTTAAAAAGAGATTCACATCTTATGAGCAAACGGGACTCTTAACTTTCTTTGTATACTATATGGACTCAATATAATATTATGTTTTTTAAAATTATAGAAGAGAAATAAAATAACAAAAACCATTCTGTCGTTTACGTCCTTTAGTTATATTATAAGCTCGCGCGCGTATGAACCCTCTCTGGCCCGTGTCCTAGAATCATTTTTTTTATATTTTTTTTTTGTTAATCTATTTAATTCTTGTAAAAAATATTTTCAACTTTTTAATTCGGTTTGCTATTATAGTGTGTTCTTAGTTTTTTTAACTATATTCTGACAGAGCTATTTGGAGCACCTGAAAATAGCATTTGGCTCCAATATGATAGCGATAAGCAAACAATTCATTTTCATACAAAAATAAAACTGTGGATATTTTTAAAAATACTTACTAACCTAAAAATGGATGTTTTTTTAATCTTTATTTTTAAAAAGGGGTTTTTTCACACAGAGACTAGGCCACCCCCATTAAAAAAAATGGATGTAGGTAATAAGTAATAAAGGTAAAAAGTAGTAGGCATAAAAACTGAAAAGCCAAAGGCATTTGCATGTGTATCAGTGTACCTTTGAATGTCACTACATTAATACTTAACGAGTTTACTTAATACTTACGCCATTGCTTAATATTCTTTATTGTTATGTCATAAACATCAGTATTCAGTCGATCTTCGACAGTTCGCGCTAGATGTACGTGCACTGAGCGCGTCGGTTGTTAAGAAAAAAACCGCGGTAAGATTCGGTTTTCGAAAAAAGTGACAGTGAAATTTTACAATTCATTCTGTGTTTTTACATGTTGCCAGTACGTCGATAGTATAGATTTGTTTTTTATAATTTGTTTTTATTGATTTACCTGTGTGTAATTAAATTTTTAATAAGTAGGTACAGTGGTATTTATTACTGACGTGAGTAGTGTAATCTTGGAGAAAAATTACTAACGTACACAATAAGTAAAAATGATAACTAGATAATCTCAGATAAGATTAACACAGTTCCCTAACACAGTAAGTTTTGAGAACTGTTTACGTGAGAAATTAGTCAAAAACGGATTATTTTATTATTGCAATATTAATATGGGTTATATAATGTGTGATTAAATAAAAATATGAAATCTTATTACGATAAAAAGTTTGGATTTAAATCCTCAATTAAGTAAGTCATTTATTTTATTTAATTGTTGCTGTGGATGAAAATATGTGGATAGATTATAGAAGTTTGATCAACATTTAAATGCAATCCTACGTAATAATAGGGATGTTGACAGTATTCATATAAAAATATAATTTTGATGTTAATTGGTAGTTTCTATGATAGAATTCTGAAAAAATACAATATTTTCCCTTATTTTTATTTGATTAAATTAATATTTAATAAATATAATGTTACAAAATTTAAAATAGGTCACGTGATAATAAGCGGAAATGACGTCACCTGTTCCTATTTAGCGGAAGCGGAAGAATGTTGACGTACTTTTATACACCATTTTCCGTACGCAGTACATAATGTAAAAACTAATTGTCAGGCGTTTTGACAGTGTACACACACATAGGCACCATACAACAATTATAAAACTTAGAAGCCATTTTTTATTAACGACAACTAGAATCATTTTATCATTTTTACGATGTTTATCAACATATGACGTCACGTGACAAGTGTTAGCGTTTTGGAGCGAAAAAAATGTAATAAAAAAACCCATAAAATACATAGAGAACATGTTTCTATTATTTAAGGAAAATCCTCTAAGTTTTTTTTTCCAGTTTTTATTCCAGCTGTTGCCTCTAGCTTCATTATTTATACACATTTCGCGGTGATATCGTTATGTTACTATATTTTGTAATAGTGAACAATAATATAGATCTGCTTCAGTAACGTAAGACTCGTAATGTATGATCGATTTTACAATGTAGCAAAAAAACCTTCAAAACACGTTCCTTAATTTTTATGTTCGTGTATTTTTTATAATTGAAAAACGAATTCAATTCTCTTGATAAAATATAATAATAATATCAATCCTTATATGTCCCACTGCTGGGCACGGGTCTCGTCCTCGAAATCAGGCTAGGAGGGTGTTGGACCATAGTTGCGCTGGCCCAATACGGGTTGGTGAACTTCACACACCTTCAAAGACTTTTAATCTCATCGGGCATGCAGGTTTCCCCACGATGTTTCCTTCACCGTTGAGTAAGCGATGGTCTCATGTTCAGGTGCATGTAGGAATTTAGAAAACCCCATTTCTAGGCATCACAGGGGCGTCAGGATATCGAACCCGGACCTCTCGGCTCTCACACAAGAGGCCGAGCCTATACCCACTAGGCCATCGTCGCTCACGATCACGTCGTCAATAAAGTGTTAACAGCACAAATTTTGGCGCAATTTGGAACCTTTAAAGGGCCGGCCTAAATGAATTTTTCGGGGCTTATTTGATTGTATATGTGTTTTAAAGATTAAAATCATCACCGCGCCATCTAAGAGGCAGACCCTTTTAAAACTCTTGCTCTGATAAGTTGATAGAAAAATCATAGGGTGTCCATTGGCCTGCTTATCACAGCCAAATACATAGAAAACGCCTGACTGCAGTATTTCGCACATATAGGTACCGCGACACCACATGAGTAAATAAACGATTCGCGCGGTTGTATGAAGCTTTGTCTCTGTCCGTTTACTTACTCATGTGTCGCGACACCTAGATAACACTTGTAATTGATTTTTTTTTTCTATTGGCGGTGTGATGTTTATATTTCATTGGTCAACTACATATTTACTGATTGTTTATTGAATGTCTTACATATTGAAACTGCACTTTAAAGTAAACAGTTCAAGCAAAATCGAACGGTTTTATGAAGGATAAACATATAGCAAACAACACAAGAAACATTTATACATGTTTATTTTAGAAACGGCTATTGAGGATGGAACTATATTATTAGATTTATCCTTAACATCTTGGTCAGCAGGTTTGCCCGCATTTGAAAATGCTAGGTGGTTAACCAATTGTTAACATATTCGACGAAGTCGCGTCATAAAAATTAATAGAACATTGTGAAAAGTCTTGCAAATGATTGAAGTAAAAAAGAAAATTATGATCGAGACCAACTCCAACGAGCCGAACAACCCAACAAACATTTACATTTAGTAGGCGAGGTACATAAGATTAAAAATGGCGCCATTTCGACAAGTAACGTTGCAAAATCCGCTTTAAGGAAAACATAAATTCCTTTATTTCCCTAACAGGGCACTGAGCAATGCTTTCTTAGCCCTGAGGCCTTAGCATACCTTGAGTCGACCTTAAATTGTGCTTTATAAACTAGATTACAATGTAAATAATAGATATGTATTGTACATCTGCAGCTACAAGATATTTTTTCCGATCAACATCTAATATCTTTGCTGTTTCAAAAAGACTAACCATTAACTAGATTAGGTACTATTGTTTTCTAATGTTTGCGCGAATTTCACTCATTATAATGAAACAATTTTTACGGATTTTATCGCGGTTTATTAAGATTTTTACAAGCCCGACGTTTCGGATACTTTACAGCAACCATGGTCACGGGAGGACTGAGGTGACAGATGTCCTAATGTTACAAAGTTATTCGAAACTACCCTATGATACATCATTATTTTAATAAGTCCTCTCTACGCAGAAAGTGCTAACTGCATCTTTAATCTGTGGCATATTATGCTTGGTTTTTGATTTAATTATTTTAATAATGGGATCCCAAGCAGGTGGTAAGAGCCAGCCATCTTCTCTATTGAAATTTGGATGTTTTTTAATTTCAATAGCCTCGCGGATCATCCTTGGTTGGAATCGGTGTTCTTTTGCGAGTATCTGTGGTTTATCAAATCTAATATAATGGCGAGCTTTGTCTAGACTATGTTCACAGATTGCAGACTTAGTGTAGCGACGGTGTTTTAAGTCAGCTATATGTTCTTTAACGCGAGTTTTAATTGATCTTTTGGTTTGGCCTATATAAGAGAGGCCACAATCACAATCAAGCTTGTATACTCCTGCATCTTGTAAGGGTATATGACACTTGACAGATGGTAAGAATTGACCTATCTTTTTAGGCGGCTTGAAATAAGTTTTTATAGAAGCTCGCTTTAGGATGAAGCCAATCTTGTCAGTGACGCCTTTCATAAACGGTAGCACAGCAGGTACTCGCTCGACGGTGGCTGGTTTCACACGTTCACTGTGACGGAGACGCGGTACCCGAAGCTTGTTGTCACGCAGTACTTGCTTGACATGTTGAAGTTCGGTCTCCAGGTGCTGCTCATCACAGATCCCTTGTGCTCTCTGTAACAAAGATTTACCCACGGTAGCTAACTGTGTTGGATGGTGGTGTGATTCGCCGTTTAAATACCTATCCATTATATTAGATTTGATAAACCACAGATACTCGCAAAAGAACACCGATTCCAACCAAGGATGATCCGCGAGGCTATTGAAATTAAAAAACATCCAAATTTCAATAGAGAAGATGGCTGGCTCTTACCACCTGCTTGGGATCCCATTATTAAAATAATTAAATCAAAAACCAAGCATAATATGCCACAGATTAAAGATGCAGTTAGCACTTTCTGCGTAGAGAGGACTTATTAAAATAATGATGTATCATAGGGTAGTTTCGAATAACTTTGTAACATTAGGACATCTGTCACCTCAGTCCTCCCGTGACCATGGTTGCTGTAAAGTATCCGAAACGTCGGGCTTGTAAAAATCTTAATAAACCGCGATAAAATCCGTAAAAATTGTTTCATTATAATAGATTAGGTACTACATAGAAGATATAGCCACATATTTTTATTATAATTATTACAAATTTGTAACCTTAGGACGTCTGATACCTTAGTCCCCCAGTGACCATGGTTGCTGTAAAGTATCCGAAACGTCGGGCTTGTAAAAATCTTAATAAACCGCGATAAAATCCGTAAAATTGTTTCATTATAATGAGGGAAATTCGCGTAAACATTTTGTTGATTTATTTTGATAAAACTTTTTAGCTATTGTCAAAGATATCCAGTTACATATTATTATTTCTTTGTGTAGCTTGTTCATATACCGGGTGTATTTAGAACGCTTGCAAAAACGAAGAGATATGACAGTGTTGGCATAGCCTGACATGATACAAGTGAAAAAAAACGCGTTTCCTTTTTTTTTTTTGTTGCCTTTTTTTTTTTTTTTTTTTTTGTATAATCCGGTTTAGTAAACATAATGTTACAGAAATGTGTTTTTTTTAAAAAAAACGGCAATGTAATTGGTTTATGGTTCACGCTGGCTAGCGGACATTGCGGGTTTGCAAAATTCATAAGTCCTAAAATTTTCTTAAAAAAACTGAGATAAGTGGTTATATGAATTATATAGTATCTATATAAATAGTATATTATTAGGGTTAAATCTTTGCAAGCATTTTGAAATTTGAAAATAATTTTTAATACAAGAATTAAATGAATTAACAAAAGAAAAATATATTACTTAAGTATTGTAAATAAAATATTTTAAAGAAAAAATTAAATCTGAGTTCAAAAAAAAGTACCTAATAAAATAATCGAGTTTCCTTATTAGATATATACATATTAATAATTATAATATCGAGCACCTCACGCTTTTTTACAAGCGTGAGGTGCTCGATATTCATTGTTAAAAATATTTCATCGGTATCTATTACTAAAAGTTAGTATAAAAACTTAGTACAAGCACCACGCTTTTTTACAATATGTACCTAATATTATTTTGTAAATCCATATAAAAATAAATTCTATAAAAAAATATTTTCAAATTTTTAGTTCGGTTCGCAATTAAAATAAATAAATAATAAATAAAATAGCCTTTATTGCTGTTTTCTTACAATATAACATATTTACAAAAATGCCTAATACATATTATGATTCTAAACAATATCTATCTTAATCTATTACTACTCTATCGGCAAACGGTTACTCCGCAACAGCTTGTCTTGCAACAAAGGCCTCCTCTAAAGATTTCCATCTCACTCTATCTCTTGCTACTCGAGTCCATAGTGGACCTGCAACCTTTTTTAATTCATCCTCCCATCTTTTAGTTTGTCTACCTCTGTTTCTTTTACTATCTCTTGGGTACCATTCGGTAATCAACTTGGTCCATTTCTCTTTCTCATCTCTTAGAATATGTCCCGTCCATCTCCACTTTAGTTCTCTATATACTATTAGTGAACTTTTAAATTTAGTTACCTTTTTTATTTCATTCAATCTTATTCTATCTCTTCTCTTCACTCCGATTGCACTTCTCTCAATCCCATTCTGGCATATTTTTATTTTCCTTTGCAGTTGTTCCGTCAATGCCCATGTCTGACATCCGTGTATTAAGCATGGTAGAATGCACATGTTAAATACTTTCCTTTTTTCCTTCATAGGCATATCTTTACTCTTCATTACTTCACTAAGCGACCAGTATCGTTTCCATGTATTTGTTATTCTTCTTTCTATCTCTTTTTGCATGCAATCTTCTGTAGATATGACAGCTTATATCTACAGAAGATTGCATGCAAAGGACAGCTCCTAAGTATATATATTCCTTTACGTATTTTATTTGTTCCCCATTTACTTCTTTATAATCTGCTTCCAATGAGTTTGTCATTATTTTAGTTTTGCTACTATTCATTGACAGCCCGGCTTTAGCACTTTCATCGGATAAATGTTGTAGCATTAACTCAAGAGCCCTTGGAGATTCTGAAAATAATATTAGATCGTCTGCGAAGCGTAAATGCGTCAAGTTTTCACCATTTATTCTCAGTCCATTTTCTGCCCAGTCTAGTTTTCTAATTATCATCTCTAGGACAGCTGAAAATAATTTTGGGGAAATAGGATCTATAGTATATATTCTATATATATCTATAGTATATAATATATATTCCCTATCTATATTTATATATATATATATATATATATAAATATAGATAGGGAATTCTTCACCAGTCGATTCTAATTTTACTTGTGCGGTACTTCTTGAGTAAATTTGCCTGAGTATTCGTATATATTTTGTTTGTACCCCTTGAGTTTCCAATGCTTGCCATATGTATTCGTGTTCCAGTGAGTCAAACGCTTTATTGAAATCCACGAATCCTAGGTAATATATTTTATTATATTCATTATATTTTTGGATAATTTGTCTAAGGACATGAATGTGATCTATTGTGGAATAGTTACGACGAAATCCTGCCTGTTCTTTTGGCTGATTTTCTTCTAGTGTATTGGTAACACGGTATAGGATAATTTTCGAAAACACTTTGTAAATGTTTGACATTAAGCTTATTGGTCTATAGTTACCTATATCTCCTTTGTCTCCTTTTTTGTGTATCACAACTATGGTTGATTTAGTCCACTCCTTCGGAATTACTTCAGTATCAATAATTTCATTGAATATGTCAGTTAATTTTGGAACTATTATTGGCAATGTTGTTTTTAGCAATTCATTAGTTACTTGATCTGGCCCAGGTGATTTATCCAATTTTTGTGTGTTTATTGCTTTTCTTACTTCTTCTTTTAGTATTTTTGGTATGGGTTCTGAGTCTGCTAGTGTAGTGAATTCTTTCACAGCTATTTTTTTGTTTTGACTCTGATACAAATTTCGATAGTACTCCGTAGCTATTTTTAATATTTCAGATCTTTTACTCGTGCTATTCCCATTTTTCCCTTTCATATTTGGCAACCAGTCCTTCTTATTGTTTAATTCCTTCATAGCTTTTCTTATTCCTCCCGTTCTTTCGATGTATTTTTTTTAATGTATGTGACCTTTTTTCTTTTCTCTCTTTTCTGAGTAATTCACTTATCTTTTTACTTTTTTTCTAGTTTTAGTTCTGTTATCTTTTGACGACTGTTCTTGTTCTTTCTTCTATGTAATAATTCTTTTCGTTCTTGTAATAATTGTTTAGTCGTAAGCGATATTTCTTTCTTGCAACTTGTGTTTATTTTTATGGTTTCCGCCTTGAGTATCTTAATGAAAGTGTCATATTTTTCTTGGGTTGTTTTGTTTTCTGTTATGCTGTTATTATTTATTGATTGTTTTAAGTTTTTGAGAAGTAGGTCACTATTTCCTCTACAGTCTAGAGCTGACAATTTATTTTGAAATTTTCTTGGTTTCGTTGTGTTTTTTCCATTTAAAGTTGCCCGAACCATTCTATGATCAGTGTTAAAATTTAGATTGTTTAATACGGACACATCTTTAAAAACATTTACATTGTTCGTCAAAATGTAGTCGATTTCATTTTTATGAAGTCCATTTGGTGAGATCCAGGTCCACTTTTTGGTTGGTTTCTTTTTATAGAAGCTGTTTAGAATGCTTAATTTATTTTGTAATGCAAAAGTTATTAATCTTGTTCCGTTTTTACTTCTGTTTCCATATCCATATCTGCCTACCGTGGATTCTTTTCCCATGTTGCTTGTTCCAATTTGTCCATTAAAATCTCCCATGACAATGATGTTTTTGTGGGAGTTTTCGACGGCTGTTTGCAAGTTAGAATAGAAATTCTCGATTTTTACTATGTCTACTTTTTTGTCTGATTCGGTTGGTGCATATGCCTGAATTATAGTCCATGCTTCAGCTTCTTTGCCGTACAGAGGTAACTTTATATTGAGGACAGCGATTCGTTCTGAGATTCCTCTGATTTCTTCAATTTTGTTGGCAAGGTCTTTATTTATCATAAATCCGATGCCGTATAGTCCTGGCGTCTCTCCTTTATAATGTAAAATATATTTTCCATGGTCTTCTATTCGTTCTCCAAATCTTCTCATTTCGCTTATCCCTATTATATCCCATTTAATTTGTTCGATAGCTAATTCCAGTTCTTATAATTTCTCCCGAGTTCTTAATGATCTACAGTTAATGGTAGCTATATGTATGTCCTTAGTTGTGCTTTTAGTGTTTTTACTATATGTGTTGTTTTTGCTTAGTGTTTTGTTATTTATCTTTAGAGGGTCTTGGTCGTTTTCCCCCACGATGACCAGTCGGCTTGGGGGAGAGTTGTGTTTTTTAGTTATAATATTTTCTTGTTTGTAAGTCTGCTGCTTCTTCCATTTGCCGATATCTAGTTGTTATTGTTTCTTATCTGTCGTATAAGGGAGGGAGTTTGATCTGCCTCTCATTAAATCGAATGCATTGGTTCTGTTATTTTTCGAGGACGTTAGAATTTGTTGTTTTCTTGGCTGTATGCTATTTTGAGGTGAAGAAGGAGAATCTCTTTTCCTTTTTTCATTGTTTGTATTGTTTTCCTTAACTATAAGCTTATCATATTTTAAATATGCAAAGTTTCCTTTATTACTTTCTTCTATTAGTTTAGGCTATAGTGATTTTCTCTTCTCTAGAACCTCTCTGGAATAGTCTTCTGTGATATACAATTCTTTAAGATTCCTTTTGTTTTTCATTACCTCGTTTTTATTCCATCTGTTTACAAAAGAAAAAAGAATAGGTCTCGGTTTATCTACTTCTTTATTTCTTCCAATGCATATATTATATTTACTTCATTTTCTTCAATGTTTATAGCCAATTCATCTTCGAAATTCTTCTTTACTATCTGTATTTCTATTTCTGTATCTGGTTCGCAATTAAAGCGTGACTTAAATATATTTTTAAACTATAATTTTTAGCTATTTAGTTATTGCTTTAAACTAAGCGATAGGTATAAGAAAACTATATTCGTATTAGTATACGTTAGAGTGAATACGCCACACATTTGAAAATAGTATAATGCTGTATAGTGGATGGGTACAGGTGATGTTGATGATGAATTGACCTGGAAAATACGAGGAATAAACAATAGTCTAATGTCGTGTGGTTTTTACGTCCACAATAATATTTACTCTGCAATGTCCTTAATGACAATTGAAATTATAACATGGCTATATGTATATATCAGATAATCAAACTGAGGAGACTAATCAAAAATTTACCGGTTTGAGCCTTGCGCTCATCCCGTCTGCGGTACCACCATCCAGCTTGCTTCTTCCGTGAAACAGCTTTGCCATGTTTCAGAAAAGACATGTCATGCTGTGTAATACTGGCACCGAGACTATCCGTCTTACGTCTCAGGATTGGCAACATGTGAATCTGTTGCCTGGGTGTGTTAGTTACAGTTTACTTGTTTATGTTCATGGGCGACGGTGACCACTTACCATGTGGCTCGTATGTCCGTTTGCCTATGCAACTAACATAAAAAGCTTATTTTTTGCGTGACATATTATGCTCTTGATAATTCAAGTTCAATATGCGCTTCCAATATTTTTTGGTTACACTCATAAAGTAGTAAGTTACTACCGGCATTAGTCTGAAGACTAATCTTCAGACTAGAAGTCAGACCTAAGTCTCAACCAGAATAGGATACAATCCGAAGTCCAGGAGTTCCCAGACACCAATTTCGGTGCCAATTATTTTTCAGTAATAATAATTTTTAGTTTACTAAGAAGCTTTGAGTCGAATTTATTAAATAGCGATAAATAAGTAATTATGCAATATAATCGAGAAATACATAAAAATTCTACATGTGAGGCATCTTACTTCATAAAACATGAGATTTGCTTCATGAAAATGAATGATTTTTTTAAATCTTTGTTGAATATGTTTTTTGAATCCTTTTTTCTCATTAAAATGTTTCTTATATTTTATAAAAAGATATTTACATATTTATAGGATTTAAAAACATATCAAATGATAAATCAAAATATTCTTCAATTACGACCAAAAAAGAATAATTGTGGAATATATGTACAATATGTGTGAATATGTACAGTGTACTTTTAGTGTATGCAAACACAATTTTCACAAACGACGGAAGAGAAGAGAAGATAAGATAGTACAGTTTTTAGGGTTCCGTAACCAATTGGCAAAAAACGGAACCCTTATAGATTCGTCATGTCTGTCTGTCTGTCTGTGTGTCTGTCCGTCCGTCCGTATGTCACAGCCATTTTTTCCGAAACTATAAAAACTATACTGTTGAAACTTGGTAAATAGATGTATTCTGTGAACCGCACTAAGATTTTGACACAAAAGTAGAAAAAAAACAATAAATTTTGGGGGTCCCCATACTTAGAACTGAAACTCAAATCAAAAATATAAAAAACACAGCAAAGCTGTTTGACGGGAGAAACAAGCTGGATGGTGGTTCGGACAGGAGCGCAACACAAGAGCAGTGTTAGTTTTAAATTAAAAACTTCAGAACATAAAAATTGTTTAGATTATTGTACTGGTATATTCAATACCAGTTGTAAAATTATACCATGTTATTTAGATGTCAGTAAAACGGTATCATCATCATCATCATCAGCCCCTATCCGTTCACTGCTGAACATAGGCCTCCCTCAAAAAACGCCAATGCGACCGATCCCTCGCCACTCGCATCCATCATGGACCGGTCCCTGTACGGAGATCGTCTTCCCACCTGGCCAACACTTCGTCTACCCGAACGTTGCCTCCACTCTAGAGTGGCTGATGGGGTAATAAGGTTCTAACCTTATTACCCCATCGGCCATCCGCTCTCCTGAGTGTGACCATCCCACTGCCCATACAACGAGCTTAATCTTCGCGTGATATCGGTAACTTTAGTTCTCTGGCGGATGTCTTCGTTTCGATCCTATCTGCCAAAGAAACACCCAGCATAACACGCTCCTAAAACAGTATACTTATATAAAATTTCGAATAAGCAATATACAAATTAAGAACGTACTTTATTGTAAATGAAAAAGGTGCTCGATATTCATTGTTAAAAATATTTCATCGGTTTCTATTTCTAAAAAGTGAAGTTAGTATAAAAACTAAGTTACAAGCACCACGCTTTTTCTCAATAAGTATTATCATTTATTTATTTTGTAAACCCATTTAATTCTTCTATTTAAAAAATATTTTCAATTTTTAGTTCGGTTTGCTATTAAATAAAGCGTGTTTTTTAGTTTTTTTTGAAACTATAATTTATTTTTTACTTTTTAGTGTCGATTGTTTTAATTAATGATTTTATTAATTTAAAGTACTCAACTAATGGCAATCACTTTATAATGAGTGAGAGACTAAAAACAACACAAGTGATGTAGGTAACTTGCGCGCCTTACGCCTTCATCGATAAATCTACAAAGTTTGAACAAAATCTGGTCGTTAGAAGTGAGTCAAAATCAAGTCTAAAGGAGTCGGTTACATATATTATACAAATAAACATACATACAGGTGAAACTAATAAAAGCGTGTTAAAAAAAGCAAGCGCATTCCTCCTAGTAAGCTTTTTTAGTTTGCCCATAAAGCTACTGGCTGTAGCTGATAGATCCGGGCACCTTGAATATGGCGACATATCGCAACTGTGAGGTCTGTATTGGGTTCCTACCCACTGAGACTTATAGAGCGTTTCTGACTGTTAGAGCGCTGAGCCTCATAACCGCCATCTCACACCCCAAAAAGGGTATCCCGTTGAAATCGTTTGCAAAATAAAAATTGTGTTTATTTTCTTTAAAAGCGGCTAACTTGTAAAACACGCTATGCTGAATGAAAGCTCAGACGTCTGATCCCCCGGGCCCTTCATAAATTGAATTGGATTTCAGCAGTAAACATAATTTAATGTACTAAATACGAATTGACTCATGTTTTGTGCAAAATACGTACCCCCAACGTAATATACGTATATATATAAAAACAAAATACGTATACCCAACCTTAAGGTTTGACCTCTAAGAAACAATAAAGGTAAGTATTACAATATCTAGAAATACATTTATGTTTTTCTTAATTATGTATTTTTTAAATTGCATACAGATGTATCCATATTATGGCCGATTTTTTAATTTATTTTTAATCTTATATAAATTTGGTTATTTTAATTCTAGAAGAATATGCCAATCCCATTGTACCCTTTTTTTTTACTTTTACGCCGGGAAATGCTCTGAGGCATCCCTGGGGGGAACCCGCCTGGGGAGTGGGTCTACCCAGGTGGGTATGTGGGACTCGCTGCGCCCGAAAGATGGTAAATGGACGCAGCTCTACCCACTAAAACCCGGCGAGTGCCACCAGTGCCGCCTTGGTGAGGTGTCCCGGGTTGTCCAGCACCACAGAACAACCCCTCCCAGCGTCGGGACAGTACAATGGGGTGAGGTTCCCATCCTCACCCTTTGCCCCCTGCTCATTTGTCCCCTCTTCTTATAAGAGGGGTACAAAGAGCCCCCTCGGCTCAATTGGCTTCGCCCAAGGATCCCCGCGATCCCATTGTACCCTATTCTAATAACTATTAACAATTATTTATAAGTCTAGATTACAAAAACTGGTTGTCTATGCAGACACTGGTTCAGAAAGTAACGTTTGAGCCAGCCCTATACCAATAAATTAAAATAATGTGCTCTAATGATGCTAAACATCTGATCTCTCTCTATGGCCGATTTCCGATTGATGTAAATTATAAATTGTAAAACTATTAGTACTATTGTTTCCACTAATGTGCGTGGCACATGTGGGACGAATTTATATCTTCCATATTCTATATTACCTTCGGGTACGAGATGGCATAGGGCAGTGAAGCTTAATGGGTCATCTCAACATTCCTGCATTTGATACTACCCCTCAGTTTTGTTTAATGTTTGAATGTCATATAAGATTTTCCTGTGTATGTATGTGTTCTGCCTTTTCTGGCTATGCCAGAAAATCTCAGATTTTTTTTGTCTCCGTTTGCATAACAATCGACTGGACTAATACGTTTTTAATTACAGTTTAATATAACAAGCCCATTTACATATCGAAACCTGTTTCTAATGACATGAAAGTTATTTTTTCTGTCGCCATGCATTTATCCCATGTAGCTGAAAAGGCCACATTACTCACAATATAGGCTCATCATCATCATCATCAGTCTTTATCCGTCCACTGCTGTACATAGGCCTCCCTCAAAAAACGCCAAGACGACCGATCCCTCGCTACTCGCATCCAACACTGCCACTGTACGGAGATCGTCTTCCCACCTGGTTAGTGGTTAATGTATAACTAACCTAATGTGTAAATAACACTTCGTCTACCCGAACGCAGCCTCCACTCCAGAACATTATTGGCCTGTCGGCCATCCGTTCTCCTGAGTGTATGACCAGCACACTGCCACTTTTTTAAATGTTAGTTGGATGGGCAAACTGACAAGCGTGCCACCTCATGGTAAGTGGTCGACGTCGCCCATGAACATGGGCTGGCGGATGTCTTCGTTCCGAATCCTATCTGCCAAAGAAACACCCAGCACAGCACACTCCATAGCACGTTGAGCTACGGCAAACTTACGGACCAATCGTAGATTTAGAGGCCACGTTTCTACCCCGTTGAAACAAACACACAAGTCACAAAAAATATAGGCTCATTCGAAAAAAACTTCAATGGTAGTGAAATAAATTGTTTTTAGTGTATAGCTCTTATACACTTGTATACATACTAGATCCTAGCCGTGCTTAAAACTAATCCTTACAAACGCATATATTTATTTAGCCTTTACGATATGGGGAACATATCTAACTATATTGCAATGACAAAACAGATTTTCCTGTTGTGTTTGTCTGAAAATTAAAATGAAATTACTTTTATTCGTGCTTTTTTTTTTGGCTATTTATTATTTATTAAAAAAGAGGCACAACACGAGTTTAAGTACGTCTTAAATTTGAGATTCGCTTGAGTATTTGGGGGTAAATATTATGTCTAATTCCTACTTTTTCTTGGTTTTCGCTGAGGAATGCGTTTAGGCATACCATCTGTTTATGTAGGACTGGGACTCTGCGCCCGAAAAGATGTTCTTCTCGTCGTCAGGCCGGCCGGGAAATCACGTCCTCGAAAGGAGACCACCTGCCATGTGCTCAGACTGACGGTCATCGCTCGGATGGCCGCAGGGAGCCAGTCCTCGCCAACCTCAGCCTCAATGATGGGCGCCCTTGTCCCCGCTAAGCTGGGCACTCCGCCAGAGTATGGCTTTTCTACGACTTAAACCTAGTATTTATCCTGAAATAAAATGATAGCATGAAACAGATGTTTCTTGAAAATATATATTTTTTTTAATTTTTATTCTCGAATTTCTTTTTCTAATTTATGTAAACGATTTACCTTACCTAGTTAAAGATAGTCAAGAGGTAGTGTTGTTTGCTGATGATACTTCACTTATTTTTAAAATCAAACGACAAGAAACTAATTATGACGAGGTAAACAACACACTTTCGAGAATGGTACATTGGTTTAGCGTTAATAACTTGCATTTAAATAGTAAAAAAACTAAATGCATAAAATTTTCCTTGCCATATGTTAAGCAACTGCAAACAAATGTACTCTTAGACAGTGAAAACTTGGAATTGGTGGACTCCACAGTTTTCCTAGGAATAACTCTAGATCTTAAGCTGCAGTGGGGTCCCCACATAGCTAAATTGGCGAATATACTCAGTTCAGCAGCATATGCAGTGAGAAAAATAAAATATATATATATAAATATATATAAAATAAGACAGTTTACTGATGTAGATACAGCGCGAATAGTATATTTTAGCTACTTTCATAGCATTATGTCTTATGGCATACTTTTATGGGGAAATGCAGCCGACATAAACAACATTTTTGTGCTGCAGAAGCGGGCTATTCGTGCAATTTACAAGTTGCCTCCCTATTCATCTTTGAGAGAAAAATTTAAAGAAATAGGAATACTGACTGTCACCTCTCAATACATCTTAGAAAATTTACTGTATGTCCGTAAAAACATAAATGAATTTTGTAAGAAAAGTGATATTCATAGTAGGAATACACGTAATAGACACAGGTTACATGCACCAATGATTAGACTTTCGAAAGTAAGCAATTCTTTTAAAGGCAACTGTATACGCTTTTACAATATGATCCCAGAAAACGTTCAAAAGCTCTCCATAAAAAAATTCAAAAAAGTTGTTAAAGAACGTTTGTGTGGTAAAGCATATTATAAAGTAAAAGATTTCATGGAAGATACCACACCCTGGGAATAAGGCGTTCCTCCCGGGCATTTCAAGATAAGATGTTAAAATTGTTATTAATATATTATATTATTTGAAAAGATTAGTTCCACTGAGTTTGTTTCGCCGGTTCTTCTCAGTGGGCTTACCTTGGAACCGGTGGTAGATTCAATTGACGTTCAAAAAGATACTGTATTAGTACTATTTTGAATAAAAAAAATTTGATTTTGATTGATTTTTGATTTGATTTCGAAAATAACACAATATATAAAACACTGGTTGGCGTTTCACGCGGTCATTAATTAATTGTTAATAAATGTAGCTGGTTTTATTATTTTTCCCTAAGTAAACTTAGTTGGACGTTGTAAGATAAAACGCAATTTTTTTCTGATTGACGACAGCCATAATTTGAACAAACATACGGAAAATGGTTAATAATAACATGATAATTGGTATTATGTTTGTGTTGTAACGTTGAAGTTGGAAGCAAATTAAATATTTTAAAGTAATTTTCCGATACAATATTATATTACCTGTAATGTATATGTGTACCTGGTATTAATTTTGGTCCGGAATTGCACTTATTTTTAAATTTCTAATATGTGATCTGTAATTTTTAGGAATTAATGAATACGTATTATTAATATAATAGACAAGGGACTTGGTTAGGTTATGTTAGAACCCTCACCATGGTTCAGGCCTTGTCGTGGCGGTGGGGCTCAGTAGCCTTGGGTGAGCCCAGCACCTTGAGCGAATCTAATTGAGCCGATGGGGCTCTTTGTACCCCTCTTATAAGAAGAGGGGACAAAAGAGCAGGGGACAAGGGGCGACGACGGGAACCTCGCCCCATTGTACTGTCCCGACGTTCGGAGGGGTTGTTAATACTCCAATTTTATTTATCTGTATAGGTTTTCAACCGCGTATACAGAGAACTAAAAAAATTGTAAATATTCTTAATTGCAAGTAAAAAGTTAAAGTTCGCCTAAAAATACACATTTAACAATTGTAAAACTATATTCCTTCTAACAGCTGTCCGTCATTTCGCCCGTCCAAAGTTCAAACCTCAATTGATAATTCTCTTTTCCAGCCTTTTTAACATATATTATGTATATCTTAATCAGTTCACAAGTGTCAGGGGTACTTCATATTTCAAAAGGTACGGAGTATGTGCGTCACATAAAAGCAAGTCAGAAACAGCGGTGGGTCGCGAATATTATTTTATAGATGTATTATAAACTAGCTGTTGCCCGCAGCTTCGCCCGCGTTAACTTAGATTTACAGCCGTAGACGGATTTTTGATGATTATTTTTATAGCCTACGTTACTCCTTAATACATCAGCTATCTGTTAGTGAAAGTCCCGTCAAAATCGGCCCAGCCGTTTCCAAGATTAGCCGGAACAAACAGACAGACAGACACACAGACAAAAATAGTAAAAAAGGCTGTTTTGGTATATGTACCGTGTATACATCCATATTCATTTAATAAAAAGCGGTTATTTTTATATTACAAACAGACACTCCAATTTTATTTATCTGTATAGATATGATTACTAGCTGTTGCCCGCAGCTTCGCCCGCTTTAACTTAAATTTACAGCCGTACACGGATTGATTATGATTATTTTTATAGCCTAAGTTACTCCTTATAATATCAGCTTATTGCCATTGAAAGTCCCATCAAAATCGGCCCAGCTGTTTCAGAGATTAGCCGGAACAAATAGACAGAGACAGAAACAGAGAGAATATGCATTTAGTAAAAAGCGGTTATGTTACAAACAGTCACTTCAATATTATTTATCTGTATAGATGATTAGCAAAAATATTCCTTGATCCACCGTGGATGTATGCTTAGCAAAAAATACGTACTTAAGACCTAGTGACTGGTGTTAATTGTCTTACAAAATAACCAGTCACAGAGGTCGAATGTGTTTCGTTAGTTTTGTTAAAACACTTAGTTTGTTTGCTGATGGGACGCCTTTAGACGTAGCTTAATGCAAAATCTCATGTAATATGGCCATTCGTTGAGACCTTATTGGACTGTCTTGTTTTTTGTCCCTTTCCTAAGCTTGATTAGTGGACACCGTTATCTATGTCTTGTTTTACAGTAATAGCAATAAATAATTTTGCAGGTTACATAATAATAAATTATAGTTAAAAAAAAAAACTAAAAAACACGCTTTAATAGCAAACCGAAGTATAAATTTGAAAATAATTTTTAATAGAAGAATTAAATGGGTTAACAAAATAAGTAAATGATATTACTCATTGTAAAAAAACAAGAATAATATTTCCTGAAGTCATTTACTTGTCATCACTATGTATCAACGTATATGACGCGTCATATACTATTATTTCAATAGGAATATACTTTATGACTGAGGATATGGTAAGCCCACAAGCACGTATAGGAATTTACCACCTCGCCTGATTTCGAGGAGAAGACCCGGGCCTGATAGGATTGTAGCTTACTTATAGTAAGTATATGCGTGATTATATCGTAATTACTACAACTGTTACATCAAAACTTTGATGTCATTAACAAATAATGTCGATGGCATAATTCACGAAGTCGTGTAAGAGGGCATACTTTGCAGCTAGGTCGACATAACTTTGAGAGGGAAGCCGCTAGGAGGATTCAATTGGGATGGGCAGCATTCAGGAAGCTTAGTCATATTCTCACGTTGTCTATACCGCAGAGTTTGAAGACGAAAGTCTTCAACCAATGCGTTCTCCCCGTGATGACCTACGAGGCTGAAACGTGACCTCTAAATTTACGACTGATCCGTAAGTTTGCCGTAGCTCAACGTGCTATGGAGCGTGATATGCTAGGTGTTTCTTTGACAGATAGGATCCGAAGAGAAGACATCCGCCAGAGAACTAAGATTACCTATTCGGAAGAACGGATGGCCGATCGGCCAATAAGGTTCAAGAGTGGAGGTAACGTTTAGGTAGACGAAGTGTTGGTTGGCAATTATAATTTATAACCAGATGGGAAGACGATCTCCGTGCGGTGGCCGGTCCATATTGGATGTGGCAAGGGATCGGCCGTCTTGGCGTTTATTGATGGAGGCATATGTTCAGCAGTGGACGGACAGGGGCTGGTGATAAGGATGATGAATATCAAAACTAGTTAGCATATAGCTTAGACTCTGCGGCTTAATTTGCCCTAATAGATCTCCGACAATTTGCTATAGGGCCCCACGCTTCCTGAGAATGCCTAAACAGAGGATTTTTTGCATTTTAGTCTAACATATTTCGGGGCCCTTCCGACCCGGGGGCCCCGTGTTATTGATAGGGCTGAGGGTGGAGCCCCTGGGTAGTTCCATATATTTGCGACTAGCGAGTTATTTTAGTTCTTTGCAGGACAGGATCGAGTTGAGACCTGATAGTATCACTTATAAAACTATTTTAATTTATTTATTTATCATTATTTCTTTTGGCGAGATTTTGCAAAGAAGCTTACAATATTCATGAGTTGTGAAATAAACAAGGAAATAATTGTTACAACTATTATTGTATCCTTCCCTATTGTTGTATTATATTGATAATTACTATTGGAAATGTTCACAATAACATCGCTTATAAATGTTATTCTCCCATCTCAAGGCAGATGACGAATACCGAATTAACTTTTTACTGCAAAAATAATTAATATATTATTTTAATAACAAATGTAAATATATATGTTAATCACTAGTCCCGCGGTAATCCCAGAACTTGTGACTTGTGTTACAAGTTACAACTACCAACGGATATTTTATATAAATACACGTTGATCAAGACATTTATGACCACATGTAGACAAACATAAGTAGAGACTAGAGATTCTCGGCATTAGAATTAGTGTCGCTGCGACTAGCGTCACCCGAACCCTTTTTTATTTTACGCCGGGACATGCTCTAAGGTATCCTGCGGGGGAGTGGGGATCCCCGGCGGGTATGTTTGACGACCTTTGTGGCTCAGTGGTAAGCACAGAACAATATTACCCTAGCGGGGTGGTAAGCGCGTTGGCGCTCAAGCCGGAGGTTGCGGATTCGAATCCCGCCAGGGAACAAAAATATTTTCTGTGTTCCTGGGTCATGGATGTGTATTAAATATGTGTATTATATAATAACAATCTTAAATATATTATGTATAGTATAAAAGTATTAAATATATTTCCGTTGTCTGGTACCCGTAACACAAGTTCTTCGAGAACTTACCACGGGACCAGATTGACGTGGTGTGAAAGTTTCCATAGATATTATTATTATTATATTATTATGTGAGATTCGCTGCGCCCGAAAGATGGTAAGTGGCAGGCTCTCTACCTACTCAAACCAGGCGAGTGCCACCATTGCCGCTTTTGGCGAGGTGAGCCGAATCTATTGAGCAAACGGGGTACCGAGTCAGTCCAGCCTCCTCCACAGAGGGGTTGTCCCGCACCACAGAACAACCCCTCCCAAAGTCGGGACAGTAGGTACAATGGGGTGAGGTTCCCACCCTTACCCCTTGTCCCCTCTGCTCTTTTGTTCCCTCTTCTTATAAGAGAGGTACAAAGAGCAGCTCCCTCGATCGGCTCAATTTGCTTCGCACAAGGTGTTCTGGGTCAACCTTAGGCTATTGAGCTCCACCGCCACGACAAGGCTTCAACCATGGTGGGGTCACCTGAACACTAGATCAGTCACAAAGCCTTATTGTTATGTGTATTAGTCGGTTGACTATTAAGACCCGGAATTGGACAAATGATAATACTGACGTGACAACGTCTTATAATTCGATGGAGCCGGCTGCAAGAACGAAAAAACATGACGCATGCGACAGACAACCGATTTTTTTACACCGGTTAGGTTACGAATTACGGTAGAATAATCGTCAATGCTTCCTCATCTCTGCCAATACCTTCACCACCTGATGCGGCAAGGCAAGCAAGACTTTTAAATATAGAGACCATGGCGGCCAAACTCGCAAACATATTGACGTCTTATGTCCACGTGGGAGGACGTAGGCAACGGCTAGTAAGTAATAAGCAATAATCGTCATCGCGATTGACGTCAGACGTATTTACGAGGCGTGACCCTCTACGTCATTACAGATTATGAACCTCTACAATATTTTACACGGTAACAACTCACAACTCAATCGGATACAAGTCAATTAAAGAAAGGGGTCGTAAATGGCGGCGTGTATTTTTGTCTCTCGCTTACCTTGTGTGTTTTGAAAGGTTTGCGCCTCGTGGCGTCACCAATAGACAGATTTAGTTATAGAGGACCTCGGACGACTAGCATTGGTCAATAAAAAAACTGTGTGCTTTTGTATGGAGGTGCGAGTTACAAAATTACATTGCCTATAAAAACTCCACAAAATCTAATAACTGGTCAAAATATGTGATAGATAAAATAACACTAGCTGTTGCCCACAGCTTCGCCCGCATTAACTTACTTAACTTAATTACTGTTAGTCACCGCGTGATGTAATATAGCCTATATATAGTGTTCCTCGATGACTGATGAATGAGCTATCTAACACTGAAAGAATTTTTCAAATCGGACCAGTAGTTCCTGAGATTAGTGCGTTCAAACAAACAAACTCTTTAGCTTTATAATATTGGTATAGATTAATCTATTTATAACACAAGACAAATAATTTTGAAGTAGGTATAGAACTATAGATGTTTCTGAAGGGAATACCGACACTAATACGTTTTGCATATTAAAATAAATATTGCTGGTGCTTACCGCGTTTATTGTTTTATTGAGGTCTCGATACTTCGGCAATATTTCAATCGCCATGATTACGGCGAGATTGACGTAAGTTCCGTTTACTTACTCATGTGGCAACAGATCAGATAAATGTGCCTACCCTCTTTGTTGTTCGTTTTGGACGACTAGTTTCGGCACTGGTTTCGGTACACGGTCGCACTCGTTCACCACGACTCACTATACTGACAGTGTCTTTTTGGGACTTTGAGCATCTATATCGTGACGGACCTTCACACAAACTAATCACGGGATTCCACATACTCGGTATTCTGAATCCGTCTTCCCTATTGAAATTCGGATATTTTTTTATTTCAATTGCCTCCTTTACTAATCGAGGGAAATTATGGCGCTCGGATGATAAAACCGATTGAGAGGATTATAAGACGCCGCCTTTATGTCCGTTCTGACGTTCTGACGTTACGGGACAAGATAGAGAGAGACAATCACAGAACAATATTACCCTAGCGGGGAGAGAATAAACCGGACAGGATATGGCATAAACACGGCGAGTATCTCGCACACCTTCGTTTTGTCGACGATATCGTTATTCGTTATCATAGATAGATACACTAATATAATATTGATCGTTATATTGGTCGAGTCGCTGAAGGGTTTGCAGGTGGCGATCGGACATCTTGGCGATAGGGGCTGATGGTGATGAAATTCAGACAGTAATATTTTTTTGCGATGGATGATACAAATTGAAAGCAGAATAATTATTCGGTTCACCACTACGTTAGCCGAATATAATTAAATAACTTTACAAATTTTATCGCGGTTTTTACAGGCCCGACATTTCGGATACCTTTTAGTTTACAACAAACATGGTCACGGGGGTATATCTGTAATAGGTAGTTGCTATATTATAACGAGTGAAATTCGCGTAAACATTAGAAAACAAAAGCCGAATATAATTAGACATCAATTTTACATTAAAATTTCGATCTTCCTTTATCTTAAAAGTTTTTACTATTAATTGCAAATTATTCACCTATGTGGGATAGTATAAATAATTCTCTATATTCGCCATAGAGCGGGTACAGGGTCAGCCATTTTAAAATCCTTTCCTTATTAGCTTTTTACATAATTATACGTTGAGTCGTATTTACCTTTGTCACAATAGGCTAATTTACATAGAACCAACGCTAAGTCCGTGAAAGATTGGACGTCGGATAGTTGAGATGCGTTTCTATTCATCCTGAATTATTATTCATTGCGGGCTCCAACTATCACGACAGTTTTAACGTATGTAACCGCTGTCCAATGTCGATCTTGCCTCTTGGCAAATGGCTTTTACGTTTATATATTAGAGAAGAATATATATTTTTTTCAATGTCATAAGGAGGCAACCGAGCAGTTGGAGCCTTATGGTGACTACCCATAGCAGCATGGCACTACCTCTTACAAACTATGATATATTTAAACATCAACATAATATGAAAGCTGGCAGCTACCTCGGACAAACAATTAGTCTAGCAATTCAAAGGGGGAACGCTGCCAGTATCTTCGGAACCTTGCCTAAAGGGACTCCTTTTTATTAATATACTTAAGCTATTATAATATATTTTTTAAGGTTTTTAGTTTTAGGTTCTTTGTAATTTATATCCTATAATTTACATTATGAAATATGAAATTAGCAATCGGTTTTAACGTGTAATTTGATACAGCGAACATAATCTCATACATTTATATAATAAATATTCTAATTTCTATTATATGTATATACGTAAAAGCCACATGTCTAGAGAGGCTGGCTACATAGGAGTAGCGAAGCACGGTGGAAACGTGGTGGCTGGTTGGTCCGAACTTCAAGGTGTTTGTTGGGCTTAGCCCGAACAAAAAAAAAAGTTGAGATGCGAAATGAATTAGGCACTTTAACTGGTAGGTAATACTAGCAATACTGAGAGCATAGAACCTCAAATTTGTACAGTTTAGAGCGAAGGACTCGAATCCAGCTCTCAATAAATTAAAAAAAAAAAAAAGAACCTCAAATCTGAGCTTCATTATAGAAGCTGCCGATTTTATCTAACTAAAGAACTAAACACAATAAAATATACAATGAAAATTTCAAATTTAGAATTTTAATTGACGTTTTAATGTCTTTTTGTTTTTTAACCCATTAATTCCCAAGGGTAAAAATAAAAGCATATTTATTGGTTTTATTGTTTATTACGTTTATATATACATTCAAAAAGGGAAAATTGTAGTTAAAAAAAATATTGAATAACTAGTTTACATTCCGCAAAATGTTGCGTCTAAGCAACGTTGGGATTACTGCACTTCAATGTTACTACCAAATGTAACAAGGCTAAAGTATTAGCGGGAGTGAACTATTTTAAAACAATCAACATGAAGATGTACTTGACATTTTTTACACATATAAATTGTTGTAGGTACTTCTATACTGTCGACATCTTCTTCGTTTACTTTCGTGCTCTTCTATGACATGACCAATATTATCGTAACGAATATTGGAAGGTAACGCGTTTTTGGATGGTCTTCCTAGATTTGTGTTTGAATTATCCAAAAAATGCGAATTATCTACAAGTTGGGCTTGGCCAACAGTACTTCATATTTATCAAATGTATATAGTTTTGACCATTTTTCGTCTATTTTTTTTCTGAAGACTTCTCGTATTCATCAGAGTTGAATTTGTCATTTTGATCCAGGTCAGCATTATCACATAAATGAATATTTTTCTTTATAGAGTCATATTTGTTACGACTCATACAATTTCTAACAATTGATACATTTTTGTCTTCATCTTTTGACCAGTATAACTTTGCAGCAGGCAAAGAATGATAACCAGTCAATAATAACATAGCAAAAAATATTTTAAGTTTAGCAGCCACGAGGGTAAATAAATGACGATTATGGACACGAGCATATTTTTTTTTAAACCCTAAAATCTATTCCCAAACTTCATCACTAAAAAATAGGGAAAATACTTCAAAAGGTGTTCCCACCTACACGTTCTTCAAAACTCTGTGTCATTGCTGTTTTCGTCTATGTCTTCCTCGTCTGTAAGATTGTCAACTGTCGGGGGGATGTACACGACATCGATTTAATTTCCACCTTCTAAGTCCTCTTCCTCCTCTAATATACTAAGAATTTTTTGAGAAGATAATGCTCGTTGCCAAGCCATTATGTTTCAAGTTTTTATCACTTATTTGTGTACACTCACTTATCGTTTTTTTTTAAGAATTACTATTTAACATGGTTAGTCTGACGTTCAATAACCGACTAATTAATAAAACAAAAGTGCCTGTACTCTTTGAATACCGAAAACCCATTGTTTATAATAAATTCCTAACAACAATGGCAAGCTGTGTATCGATAACAACTCACCATCATTTCTCCCAACGTTGCGCATACGCAACGCTTCCTGAAACTCTCAGATAAACAAACCCGTGTATGTAGTTTTGTCCAACAAAAGTGTTTATATCATAAATAAGATATTGCTGAAGCTTTATACCGTGTAAAAAGTATAGCCAGAAACTTTATCCAAAAAATTTATATTTTATTTTTATACAATTTATATAAGTACTTATTATAAATTGACTTATTAGGTACTTTATCAAACCCAATTTTGATTATGTAGTCAAGAAAACTGGTGTCATGGGAACAAAAGTGACGGGATAAATTTTCGATCAACAATAGCAACAATTGCTATTGTTGATCGAAGGGATAAATGATGAGAAGATAGATAACATGAAATAAATGCAGCCACCATTTTTTTATTGTTTTTATTTTGCGTCGGAAAATGCTTCTTAGACATCCCGCGGGGAACTCGCCGAGCGAGTATGAGGGAACTCGCTGCGCCCGAAAGTGGGTAAGGTGGACGCAGCGGCAAGTGCCACCAATGCCGCCTTTGGTGAGGTGCCCCGGATTCTGTTAACTTTTGTGAGATTTTCGATACGTTTTACCGCGTATGAAACATTTTTATTCTTATTTTTTGTCTGTTTTGACTTTGGCAGCGTTAAACACAGAATGAGTTTCAACGTTTAGTGAATTTATGAATTTTTCATCTGTGCTCAATCCTATTTTTGCGGTTGTGAATTACGTGGGCGAGTCCTTCAAGATGTTAAAGCGGAGGACGTCGAAGCGCTTCGTCATCGGTGATACCACCATGGATGAGGCTGACTGGCAAGAAGAAGGTACTGGTGTTATTCCGAGTGGCCTGGCCGACAAGTTTCAAATAACGATCAATACCGTTGATGATGAACCGCACGAAGACGTCGAGATCGTGCCGCCCGCGCCGTTGCAAGATAAGAGATTCCTCGATATTGCTAAGAATTCGTTGAAGTGAGTATTCAAATACAAAAAAAAAAAACAATGAAATCACATTAAAGCATGCATATAATTGCAAACCTTAGAATAATTACAGTAATTACAACATTATTTAATTAAAGTAAAAAAAAAGAGAATATTCCGGACTGTCTTTCGTTGAAGATTATAACATGTAAATCAGAACCTCATAGTTTTACCCCTAATCTCATTTTAATGGATAGTTTTTTTTAAACTAGCCATGTGAGAGTTGGACTGTTGCATGAAGGGTTCCGTGACATTATATAATATACCTACAACATTAGACACTTTACCAAAAAAACACGTTTGTTGTGTGAGAGTCCCCTTAAATATTAATTTTATTCTGTTGTTTCTTGATATAGCGGCAACAGAAATACTTCATCTGTGAAAATTTCAACTGTCTTAATTACTATCACAGTTTATGAGATACAGCCTGGTAACAGACGGACAGACAGACGGAGGGACAGTTCCCGTATTACGGTTTACCCTTATACTAATTGTAAACTTAACACTTTATTTTACTAACAGGTCTGAACTAGAGGAAGCAGACAAAGATACAGGGTACCTACGTAGTTTATGTTATTATATAATAAGCACCGATATTAATTGACTTTTAATTAACCTAAATAACATCCTGTTTAGAGTTTTTGTGGCCAGTGGCGTAGTAAATAAAAACTCGCAATCGTTTATTGATTAAATTGTTGAGAAGATTGTAGATTGATTTTTGATACGGGCATGTCGTATTCAGACGGACTGAAGTTAGTTACCAACGTAGCTACCAACAATCATGGTCATGGACAAACATTGTTCAGAAATATGAATGTTTGCTCATAGGCGGATGTATATATATTTGTTTATATTAATGTTTCTATTTGCATTGTACTTGATGTATGTTGGTGTAAAAAATTTAGCAGTTTATTCTTTTTGTTAATAACACTGGTTTTACAACAATTATATAAATAAGGAATTATTGTATTAGGTAATAACTTTTTATAATATTCCGTTTAATATATTATATACCGTTACTGTTAATTTTTCGAAATAAATTGCGCGATTGATGAATAATAAAACCGCCCTATCTACTGGTATTACATACCTAGCACCTATATAATGATATCAATCCTTATATATGTCCCACTGCTGGGCACGGATCTCTTCCTCGAAATCAGGCGAGGGTTTGGTTTTGGGCCATATTTCTACCGATGCGCTGACCCAATGCGGATTGTGAACTTCACACACCTTCAAAGACTTTAATCTCGTCGGGCTATCTCAAGGAAACGTCGTGAGGAAACGTTTCCTTCACCGGTGAGCAAGCCATGGTCTCACCTCCCAGCTCTCACTCAAGAAGCCGAGCCCATACCTACTAGGCCATCGTCGTTCACAACTGGTATTATGTTATGGTATAAATACTAATCATCATCATCATCACTATCATCATTGTCAGTTCACTTCCACCCGTACTAAATTTAAGCCGTTTTCAAGGAACTTGGCGTTAATTATGTAAAATATATTTATAGTTATGTAAAATAGTAATAATGCTATTAACTTTTTAAAATTTATTCATTGTATTTATTCCTAATGGAGCTATTAAATATTTTTAGCAAATAACAGTTATTCTTGTTGAGCTTACTTGTACATATTTTTGTTATTGTTTGTTGTGTGCGAAAGACTTTGTTTTGGTTGCGGTATAACTTATCGATAACTGTTGCGAACTTGCGACCTTTCACATTACTACGCTCGCAAGTGTTGAGCGGAAAAACAAATTTTCTTTGCATAGTCTGTCATGCTTTTCATACCATTCGCCATTCTTATCACTCTCATTATAATAAATTAGTGTGAGGAGGACGGAAACATCGTATGATCCCGCAGTGTTCCTTCATTGGCGATTGAAACGTCAAAAGACGAAAACAAAACGGTCTTGTTATATTGTGAAGAAATGTTCAAATTTTATTGTTTTTACATATTATTATTAATTAATGTGAATTGTTGTGGGTAGCCAATTATAGTTTATTAAATAAAATCATCTATAGAAATGTATAATTCAATGAACGGTTTATATTCGGAGGCTTCATACAGGTTAGAAAAGTTTGATTACTTTAATTGTCTCTTTTCGAATTCATTATTATTTGTTATTCTTGTCGACTTTTGCGCGACTGCACATAATTTAACATGTATGAATAATTTATGAGTGAATATTGTTTGTATTAAATTATTTTACAAGTTTATTTTCTAGCCAAAATTAAAACAAATATATGTACTTGTACTTAACTTGAAATTTTTATTATAACACTAAAACAATAAAAAATCTATCTTGAATGATGTAGATTTTTTAATTTATTATTAAATTTTATAAAAATATTTTTAATGCAATTAAAAACTTTCATCATCATCATCATCATCATAAAAACTTTAATTTGACCTCATTAATAGAAAATGTACATAATCGTAACAATTAAAAAGTAATAAATTATTAATGAAATACTGTGATTGTTAATATGTCTGAATCATACAAAGCTAATGACAAGCATGACTGTGTGGACCATATCTTGCCAATCAACAGCATACAGACTGCTGATATATCCTTTTTTATCTAGTTACTTTCAATTGTACAACATATTATACAGTCATAAATCTGAAACAGATTTCTCCAAATTACTGATGACCAACTCCATATCTAGCCCAAGTTGGATCTAAATCAGCTATTCTACAAATCTAAAAATGAGGTTTCCTGGAAATCAGCCATCTTGGTATACATTTGAAGAGGAATATGTCTTGAAATGGATGTATAAGGGCTGATAATGATAAAACTAATCTAGCCTGTTATATGCACACACACAAACAAACCCACACATATCCTCATGTAATATCTTCAATCAACAATATTGAGTTTATGACAACATGTGTTTTAATTGTGTTAATTTAATAATCATAGAATAGATATTTCAAAACCTACCTCAATACTTTGTATATAATGATAAATAATTTCTTAGTAAATTGTTAAAACATTTCAGTGTAACATTCCTAAAAAAAGTTATTTATAAATGTTAATTTGTAATTTAAAAACATGCAACATTGATAAACATGCTTTTATTAATTTCAATTAAAGTATACAATTGGTTGTATTTGCTTGTCATCTTCATGAATACACTTGCTATAAATTGGGATTGGAAGCTCATTTAAAATAAGATGAGATTCACACAGCCATTCAAAATAGTATTGTGAACTACACTACCTATGTAATAAAATGGTGAACGAACTACCTATGTAATACATTTTTGAAAGATAATTATTTGACTCCCACTGGTTATATTTTGTATAAGCTTTTATATGCTTCACTACACAACTCTTCTTGTTTTATAAAAGATACAGAAGCAATATACAAGCATTTCAACATATTGATTTATGTCTAAATGAATAACACATCTCCTTACATTGAACTTGCTATGTTTATCAAAAAGCTGTAAAGATAGGTAGCTTACATAAAACATTGTACACTATATATTATTGAAGCAGGAATAACATGAAGTAAATAAAATCTGTTTACATTCTGACTAAAGTAATGTATACATATATAAGAGTTTAATTTTTGTTCGGGGAATGATCAATTTGTGTCAGTACATCTAAATACAGCCATCACCTTTACACTCAGATAAAGCAACCTCTTGTTAGAGATATAATGCAACAGTCTAATTGTTTGAAATATCTTACTTACTAAAACAAAAACAAGCTTACGGGCTGATATTCTCTTCAGTCCAGAAACAATAAATCACTTCGTATGTTGATTAAGCAATGAATTGGGCTTCTATGCCTGGCCTAAGAAAGGCTCATAGGCCATTAAAGTGATTAAGAAGCTTTTTAATATATTTGAAGCATTTTTTTCAATATACCTATGTCTAGAAGTAGAAAAGAAATCAGTAAGCTGTTAAAGCTTAAAACAGTTTTACTGTAGATTAGCATTTGCTGTGATAATGAATAAAATAAATAAAGTTTTCATTAAAGTTTAGTTTGTCATTATTTTAAGGCACCCCACCATGGTTCAGGCCTTGACGTAGCGGTGGGGCTCAGTATCCTAGGGTGAGCCCGGTACTTTGGGCGAAGCTAATTGAGCCCAGGGGGTTCTTTGTACCACTCTTATAAGAAGAGGGGACAAAAGAGCAGGAGCAAGGGGCGAAGATGGGAACCTCACCCCATTGTACTGTCCCGACGTTGGGAGGGGTTGTTCTGTGGTGCGGTGTAATGTTAGATCCGGGGCACCTCACCAAAAGCGCCATTGGTGGCACTCGCTGGGTCTTAGTGGGTAGAGCTGCGTTCACTTACCAGCTTTCGGACGCAGCGATTCCACATACCCACGTGGGGAGACCCACTCCCGCGCGGGATGCCTCAGAGCATTTCCCGGTGTTAAAGAAAAAAATATATAATTTGAGCCTTCAAATAAATTAAACAGAATATGTCAAACTATTTTTACATTTTTATAATATCATGATTGTAGTATTAAACTTCTCTTAAATCAAAGGTTTCACCAATACTTTATTTTTTAAGTGCACATTTTACACATTTTGTTTCTTTAATTTTTTGAATATCTTATCTAACACTCAGGTTTCGGATGTGTTAAATTCATGTAATAATTATATGCATATTTAATCAATACTGCTCAAAATATATTACATGAGAATAACTCAAGCGTTTTATTGTGCTGTACAGAGCAGTAAAGTATGATAAAGAACAAGTGTATCTTCATTCATCACACAGTTTTTTAAATTAGGTAATGAATGTAGATTTATTCATTTTATTAAGGACTAACAAAATTTTGACAATGATGCAACGTTAGACTATGGTAACAAAAATTCAAGTTTTTATGTAGATACAAATATCTTAGTATTAATTTTATAAGATTAATAAAAAATAGGGGAGTATCAAACTTTGACTATTTAATATTTATTTCATTTTAAGCAGATAAAGGTCTTGGGCTATAAGAAAGGTAATTGTAATTCTACATATTATATTTTAAAATGGATACTGATGTCTTCTAATTTCATGTACCGTAAGGGACTCTAATTAAGGGAGTTTAATTTTTTTCACATTTTGATTAATGAAAATTGTTACAGGCCTTCTATGTCACAAGGAACTGTGATACACAGTCAACGTTTCCAAGAGAAGGACTTCACTATTGCTACACCTGAAGAGTTTGTGCGACGGTTTCAAGGCACGAGAGCCATTAATAAGGTAATATTCAACAAAAATTCATTTGGCTTATGTGTAAACTTAGTTGACATGACTGTATACCTAATATGAATTTTATTCCCAGAATTTTATTTTATCTATTTATTTCAAAATATTTTTATTTTATGTTGATTATCTACATTATTGTGTCATGAAAGACTTCATTTAAATTAAATAAATCTATATTCTCTATTGCAATCAGAACTATAATTTATTATATACTCATATAATCAATTATTATTGTATAATACATGTTCTATTGACAACCAATGCCAAAACCATTTATTAATACTTTCACAAATATGTAGGCACGAGAATTGTTTTTACTGATAGTTTTGAACGTCTAGGTTTTGATCGCTAACAACGGCATCGGAGCAGTAAAATGTATGCGTTCAATACGAAGATGGTCATACGAGATGTTCAAGAACGAGAGGGCTGTGCGGTTTGTTGTAATGGTAAGTACCATATTATATTTGTTGATATTTTTTTATATTAATACCGCTGAAGGAAAACATCGTGAGGAAACCTGCAATGCCTGTTGAGATTAAGTCTTTGAAGGTGTGTGAAGTTCACCAACCAACATGGGGCCAGCATATTGGTTAACTATCCCAACACCCTCCTCGCCTGATTTCGAGGAGGAGACCCGTTGATGCTCATGCCTAATGAGAGTTGTCCAGCTTTTAGAAGATTGTATATGCATGCAGGTCCTTATTATACTCCAACCACTTCTTTCAAGACTTGAAGTGACTTGAAATAGGTAATCAAATTACGATCATCATCATCTTCATCATCTATTTCAATCCACATGTCCGTCATAGGCCATTTCCAATAAACGTCAAGACGAACGATTCCCTTAGCTGTGTCTGCTTATCTAATTCAAAAAAATACTGTAGGCCTCTAACAAACTTTAAAAATTAAAATGGTGTTTTACAGGTGACCCCAGAGGATTTAAAAGCGAACGCCGAGTACATAAAAATGGCCGACAACTACGTGCCGGTGCCCGGAGGGTCCAACAACAACAACTATGCCAATGTGGAGCTCATTGTGGACATCGCGGTCAGGACGCAAGTGCAGGTTAGTACGTAGTACTATGGAATAGGTCCAAGATTCACGTACCTACGCAAGTTGGGCGTTTTGAAAACAAATGCAGGTTATTGGAGAGGGAACTAACACACAAAAGAACAAACACGAATCATGCAACTGCGAGAATTATGCTCCCTGATCACATGGACAGTCTTATTTATTTGTTATTTAAATCTAAATTTTTAAATTGGTAATTAATGAATGAAAGTCACATACTTGACCTGAGTGAATCAATATCTTTGATTGTGAATTCATTTTGTATTGGCTTCATCTACATGTGACCTAACAATGGCTTAAGTTTGTATCGCCTTGCCTGGCTTCGAATTTCGTCTATGGCTCCACTCAAATCTGTGACTTCACATGATTTTTCCTGATCAACCGTATTTGTGTATTTTTTCAGGCAGTGTGGGCCGGATGGGGTCACGCGTCAGAGAACCCCAAGCTCCCGGAACTATTGCACAGGGCCGGCGTGGCTTTCATCGGACCCCCGGAGAAGGCCATGTGGGCGCTGGGAGACAAGATCGCCTCCTCCATCGTCGCGCAGACCGCTGACATACCCACCCTGCCGTGGAGTGGTAGTGGTAAGTCATGTTTATTTTATATTAATCACAGATTCTTCTACTTAACTAGTCAATATAGGGAGATTCTAATAAAAACTGTAGATAGGGCTTAAATACAGTCGAAGGTAGAAGAATAAGTTCCATGTAGTTGGGGGTCGGGTTCCACATAGTTGGAGCTTGGCTTTCACATAGTCGAAGGTCGGCTTCCATAATATAGCCGAGAGGTCGGTATCCATATACCTAGTCAAAGATCGACTTATCCTCTGTCTACCCAAACGTGACTTGCACTTTGGAGTGGAAAATTGGTCTACCGGTCACAAGTCTTTGGCGTATTTAACATGACAACTGCCACTCCAGCGTGCTCATCCCCCAGAGAAGCCTCGAACATAGAGGCCTTGTTTCGACCTCGTAACGAGAACGCATTGAATAAAGTCTTCAAACTTTATGATATAGGCAATATAAGAATGAGACTTAGCTGAGTGACTGAATGCTGCCCAACCCAACTGAATCCTATCAGCTTCTCTCTCAAAGTTGTGTCTACCTAATTCCGCTTATGTACATTTCCGTAACTTCTTAATTATTATGAGAAACGCATCATTTTGAATATTTTTAAATACTATTCTAGAATTAAAAGCCGAATATAACACCAAGAAAATCAAGATTTCCTCGGAGCTGTTTTCAAAAGGCTGTGTCTCCACTCCGGAACAGGGACTTCAAGCTGCCACAAAAATTGGTATGAATGTATTATTAATAAATGGTAACAAAATAGGATTTATTATATTGTAGTATTCAAGAATCTTAATTAAACTGGTTCAATTTTTTTAAACCCGACGCAAAATGAGTGTGGTCATAAGTTTGACCTCTATAGCTTGCTTTGGCCCTAAGGCCTTTAGCTGGTGAATAGATTTGGATGCGGCAATTTTAATTTGAATGCAGGTGTTCTACAGGTGGTTTTTAGAGGCGTTTTATCGAAGTTGGTTCAGCCGTTTTAAAATCAGTCCTTTTGTTATTGCGCTAAGTGCTATTTTTAAAGTTTAAACATTTTTTCGGTCACAGTTTACTGTTTAGTAAATAAATAATATACGGAGAAAGACAGGTTTGAATTTTTTTTTTTGGTAATTTAAAAGTGTAGACAACATTATAATTAAATTGTAAATTCCAGGCTTCCCCGTGATGATCAAGGCGTCGGAGGGCGGCGGCGGTAAAGGTATCCGTAAGGTGGAGAACGCGGATGACTTCAGCAACATGTTTCGACAGGTGCGTTATGTTTGTCACTGGGTTTGCCAGTTAAGGTTTAACGTATTAGAATGAATCGGAATGGATTTATGGATTAATATTTAAGAGGGGTCATTACTGGCACCAAAACTCATATAAAGTATAGACTAAGTATTTGATGTCACCATACATGACAATACTAGAAGACATATTATGTGAAATTTCACTTCAATAATAGGTACAAGCTGAAGTGCCGGGATCCCCGATATTTGTGATGAAGCTAGCCAAGTCTGCTCGCCATCTTGAGGTCCAGCTGTTGGCTGATCAGTACGGTAAGTCAACGATGTTACATGATATATATATGTTCGACGAATCGTAAATCGTAAAAATGGTTTTGATCGTAACAGAATCTACAGAATAAAATCAGAATAAAAATTGACTGAATATACCTTAGTATATTATATATAGACTTAACTATTAATGCTAGTTTTGCATTGTCTGGCTACTGAATATGTTCAATGCTAGCTAATTCTGCTAGTTTTTAAACGACTTCGAAAAGGAGGAGGTTATATGTTCGTGTGTATATTTTTGTGATGATACTATTACAGTTCATTATAAAATCTTTATTGTGATAAAAAGATACTAACTGTTGCCCGCAGTTTCGTCTGCGTTAACTTACTTTACTTTACTCCCCGATAAATGGGCTCTCTAACTACTTAAAGAATTTTTCAAATCGGAACGGTAGTTCCTGAAGTTAGCGCGTTCAGACAAACTCTTAACTTCAGGTATATTATTTACAAGATATTATAAAATGCCAATATAATCCTGACCCAAGTAAAACGACTATAAAATCCCAGACAGTTGAGACTACCTTCATAAACGCCGTGTATTATACGTATTGTATATTAAGATTCATAATACATACTAAATAATAATTACAGGAAACGCGATATCTCTGTTCGGTCGCGACTGCTCGATACAGCGACGACACCAGAAGATCATAGAGGAGGCGCCCGCCGCCATCGCCAAGCCGGACGTCTTCATCGAGATGGAAAAGGTTTGATTCGCTCGATTTATAGATTTGTCTGGGGTTGGAAATATCGTTTTGAACTTGGGTAAAATGTGCAAAAAGTTATGACAGCTGATGTCGATTAAGAACTAGTAACGTCTAAGTAAAGTAATATTCAAAAAGTAGTTCAATGAAGGAGGCCAAGTCCACCAGTAAGTGGATAATATAATAAGAAGCCTATAAAGACGACGTGCAAACCAATATCTTTTTATATAAATTGACAGCTTATTCAATATTAATTATTCTTTTTTTTTATTAAAATATTCAAAGATTGTATTTTTTAATTTACTTTATAATAAAATTAAAACTTTGATTAACTAACTCGTTTTTCAGGCGGCGGTGCGATTGGCCAAGATGGTGGGGTACGTGAGCGCTGGCACAGTGGAGTACCTGTACGACCCCGCGTCGGGCAGCTATTACTTCCTTGAGCTCAACCCGCGCCTGCAGGTGGAGCACCCTTGCACCGAAATGGTGGCCGACGTCAACCTGCCCGCCGCGCAGCTGCAGGTACCGCCCCTCTTGACACGCCCACTATATCGTATCGTCTCTTATTTGGATAGAGTACTTGATTCATTGTTAGACGTGTATTGATATGCTTTTGGGATATTGTACTGTACCGTGCCTATTTCTTAGCAAAGGACACCTTGAGAAAATTGACAACTTTTTAATAAAAAATATTGATAGCGAGACTCATATAATAGTGACCGTATTTTGCTAGGCTTCGGTAACTGTAAAAGTAGCAATTTTATCCAAAAGACATCACAGACCACAGCCATAACATGATGCTTAATAATGTCATGTGTCTTAGACATATAGATTATCATCGGAAACTTGAATGACACATTCAAAGTCATCATCCCGGATAAGTAATTAAATGATTGTTGTTTGGCCATGACAATGTACATTCTAAATCATTTGCCTACATAGATGTTATTATTAATAGATTGCGATGGGTCTGCCGCTGTACAACATCAAGGACATCCGGCTGCTGTACGGCGAGTCGCCGTGGGGGCTGACCGAGATCGACTTCGACGAGCCGCACCAGCGGCCCTCGCCCTGGGGACACGTCATCGCTGCCAGAATCACCTCCGAGAACCCCGATGAAGGTGAGGACGGACCATTTGCTTAGAACCTCTTGGTGGAGTTTAGTATTTGTTATATTGCATTTGGCAAGTACTACTTACTTTGCTCACTCAATAACCCAAAGTGGACCATGGCCTCCGAGATGGCGTCACCGCGCCCTGTTTTGTGCGATCTCCTCTCACTTTTTTGCGTCCAGGTCGCGTAGGTCTTTCATCGCTTCGACTTTCCAGCGATATTAGGGTCGGCCAACCGGTCGGCAGCGGCAGCACTGACTCTCATACGCCCCTTTCACCGCTCTTTCACTTGGCATCCTCTCGAGATGCCCAAGCTACCGGAGTCTTGCGGATTTAACTTCTCCTTTAATGTTGCACTCAGACACCATAAATCTAAAAGCTCTTGGTTTTTCAGTATTTTTCAACTGCCGTGTTTCCTCTGCACTGACCCCAGAATTTTGGCATTAACATAAATTAAATATAGGTTATATTTCTTACTGGAATTGTAAAATCATCTTGTAAAAGATGTCTAATTATAACGAAATTTTTATCTGAAACCCTTAATGGATTTTAATGAAAAGTTAAGGGGTTTGACAGTCTATTTCATAATATATATCTCGACAGCAAGACATTCGTAGACAATGCCAAAATATAAGTTAAAACATGGTGAACATCTTGTTTCAACCAGTTTTTATTGTAAAACTATGTAAGCGCCATCACAGTTATTATCTGAGATTCAGGAATCTGGGATCAGAAGAAGCCCATTGACCAATAATGCTTACGTGAAGTGATCTCGCCTCTCGCTCTCACTTACTGATGAATGTTTTTCTCACTTGTATTACCAATCTAAAGTATTATAAACCTTTGTGTCTAACGACGTTGTATCTGGCAGGGTTTAAGCCGTCGTCGGGCACGGTGCAGGAGCTGAACTTCCGCTCGTCCAAGAACGTGTGGGGCTACTTCAGCGTGGCGGCGTCGGGAGGCCTGCACGAGTTCGCCGACTCGCAGTTCGGGCACTGCTTCAGCTGGGGCGAGACGCGCGAGCAAGCCCGCGAGTGAGTACACGCATGCATACAAGTGTGTCACCTGAAAATAATTTAAACTTTAAGAAACTCTTATAATCACCGTCTACGTCCGTTGACATACCGCCATACTCCTTAGCCAGATTCCTCAAAAACCATCGTATATTTTGTAGTTTATTTTAATTTTAGGAGGATGTGGTAAGAAATTGCATTTTTAATCAAGTATTCAAAAGCTATGTTTAAAAAATCATCAACACAGTAACAAAAGAGCATAGACAGACACATACTTAGCGGTAAACATCTGTATTATTGCCTTGTTTATAAAATTTTGAATGGAGATAATTTGGAATGTCAACACCTACTTTTTATATGCACTTACGCCTTTGTACTTTTTGCTTGATATTATTTGTAACATTGTTCGTTTATGTACTCGATGACGTCAGAAACCTGGTGATAGCGCTGAAGGAGCTGAGCATCCGCGGCGACTTCCGCACCACCGTGGAGTACCTCATCACGCTGCTGGAGACCCCCGCCTTCCAGGACAACAACATCGACACCAGCTGGCTGGACGCGCTTATCGCCGAGCGGGTCAGTGCTGTTAGTGTCGACCACCACTTAGATATAGTTTTGTTTTATATACACCGAGCATACAAAGTAACGAAAATGGTTGATGAAGATGTCTTATATTATTATTAATATTAAGATAAGTTTGTGGTAGTATTTATTGAAGTGAAAACTTCTTTAGCCACATTGAGCACTTTCTGGTAGGGGAAAATCTTATAGGTACGCGTCAGAGACATGCTATAATCCCCGCAAGTTGTTAATGCACCTGGCCGCCATTTTGATGACAACCGAGTGTGAATACTCAGTACCTTTAGCATCACTAGCCGCGTTGTTATATATTAATGTTCCTGTTAAGTTTGACCCTCTATAAAATTCCTCTGATGTATAGGGATGTTGACAGTATTCATATAAAAAAAAAAATTTTGATGTTAATTGGTAGTTTATATGATAGAATTCTGAAAAAATACAATATTTTCCCTTATTTTTATATGATTATATTAATATTTTATAAATAAAATGTAACAAAATTTAAAATAGGTCACGTGATAATAAACGGAAATGATGTCACCAGTTCCTATTTAGCGGAAGCGGAAGAATGTTGACGTACTTTTATACACCATTTTCCGTACGCAGTACATATTGTAAAAACTATTTTTCAGGCGTTTTGACAGTGTACACACACATAGGCACCGTACAACATTTATAAAACTTAGAAGCCATTTTTTTATTAACGACAACTAGAATCAATTTGTCACTTTTACGATGTTTAACAACATATGACGTCACGTGATAAGTGTTAGCGTTTTGGAACGAAGTTTAAAATGCATTATAAAATGTAAGATTTTATAGGCATTAGATGTATTTAAGCAAAAGTTGATAATATTTAGGCCTCCGTTAGATATTTATAAATGATTTAAAAACATTTCTGAAAAATGTCAACATCCCTATTATTGTAAAATGCCCAGAAGAAAGTCATAAAGCGCAAAAGAAAATTTACTCAAAAAAAATCAGTTGTTTTTCAGTGTTCCAATTTTCAAAAAAAGAGACTCAGTGCCACACAAACCCGAATAGTGCTAATGCTTAATTTGAAAGTGAAAGTTTTCAGCAGCGTGCGCTAAGTTCAGTGTTGAAAAAAAAACGTGTTTTTCTTTTACATTTTGTCATAAGTCGGATGTGTAGGTTTGAAGAATACCACCTACATAATAGTTTTAAGAAATTCATACTAATTTCATAGCCCAATTTGAGAAAATTTTTAGAAGTTAGTTTGCGAAAGTTTGAGAAACAAAGTTTTTTATTTTGTTTTAGAGCGGGTGAAACGTTTTTTATTTTGTTTTAGAGCGGGTGAAACGTTTTTTATTATGTTTTAGAGCGGGTGAAACGTTTTTTATTTTGTTTTAGAGCGGGTGAAACGTTTTTTATTTTGTTTTAGAGCGGGTGAAACGTTTTTTATTTTGTTTTAGAGCGGGTGAAACGTTTTTTATTTTGTTTTAGAGCGGGTGAAACGTTTTTTATTTTGTTTTAGAGCGGGTGAAACCGCGGAGAACAGCTAATTCTTATAATCGTTTGCCTCTGACCAGGTGCAAGCGGAGAAGCCTGACGTGATGCTGGGCGTGATCTGCGGATCGATCCTGATCGCCGACAACATCATCACCGCCAACTTCCAGGAATTCAAGAGCGCGCTGGAAAAGTAAGTCATCTCAACTACTGGGTATGAGCTTTACAGCCTGGTCATCGCCTAAGGCCTGTGACTAAAAACTAGACTAATCCTTGTGTTAAATATTTCATTTATTTATTTTGCTTTATTCGGAAAACATACAGTGTTCAATTAATCTAGCTTATAATCTAATAAAATATCAAGACACCTATTATTGTTATCCCTTTGATATTATGGATTATTGTTATCGCTTTGATGGTTAAACAAAATTCCTATCCAGTCCAACTTCTATTGTGTAACACACTGTTTGGAAGCACTATGCCGCGCTCCCGGCTGCATGGGTACCACCATCTTGGTTGTTTCTCCCGTCAAACAGCTTAACTGTATTTCGGTGAGAAGGGCAAGACAGGCAGTGTACCTACAGCTGGCACCGAGACTTAACATCTTATGCCTCAGGATATGCAACACAACAACATGAGTTGCTTGGGCTAGATCCATGTAAACTAGTTTGTTTATGGGCGACGTCGACCACTTACCATCAGGTGCCACAAATACCAGTTTGCTTAACCAATCAAAATAAAATAAAAAACGCTTTTCTATCCCCTATACTATATCCAAAAGTTATGACCATCAATGTATTACAGGGGTCAAATCCAAGGCTCCGGTCAGCTGACCAACAGTGTGGAGGTAGAGCTGATCCATAGTGGCACCAAGTACAATGTGCATGTCACTAAGTCTGGCCCCACTTCCTACTTCCTCGCCATGAACAAGAGCTTCAAAGAGTTGGAGGTGCACAAGCTGACTGACGGAGGTAAGTGATTGTAATGAGTTTTTTGTATAATTATTTAGGACCATTGCATGTAAAAAAAAACAATGACTTTTAGCCACCTTTTTAAAGCCTTAGCTAATAGGGACGTTGACATTTTTTAGGAATGTTTTTAAATGGTTTATAAATATCTAATGGAGGCCTAAAGATTATTAACTTTTGTTCAAATACGTCTAATTCATATAAAATCTTGCATTTTATAAATGCATTTTAAATTTCTTTCTGTTAGCACTTATCAGGTGACGTCATATGTTGACAAACATTATAAAAGTGATGAGATGATTCTAGTTTTCGTTAGCAAAAAATGGCCTCTAAGTTTTTAAGTGTTGTGCGGTGCCTATGTGTATCTATCTACATTGTCAAAACGCCTGAAAATGCACGAAAAAGTGGCTTCAGCTTGCCCGCAGGGATTAGCACTTACGTCTACGCAATCTCAAACAAATATACAATATTTTTGCAACACATGTCTGTTGTTTCCTAATAAATAATAATATAAGAGGCCTAGCCATATATAAATTCTGATGTTTGTTTCATGGTGTACTTCTATATTCTATGGTTTGCTTATGAACGAGTGACTTCAGTGGTGTTTTTTGTCACGTGACCAATTTAAAAGTTTGTTACATTTTATTTATTAAATATTATTTAAATAAAATAAAATAAGGGAAATATTGTGTTTTTCTAGAATTCTATCATAGAAACAACCAATTAACATCAAAATTAAATTTTATATAAATACTGTCAACATCCCTATTAAAGATAACATTTTCTATTCTCTCGATACTGCTTTTTAGCATTGCCCGCTAATCGCTCATGCTTGTTGCAATGTACTATACACCATTACCATAATGAATCTTTGAGGATTGTGAAATTTATTGCTAGATGACGCTGTTTGTTTTACTTTTAAGGAAGGAATCTCTTTGTTGCCTCCCCTTTATGTTTGCAAAGTGATTTAGGATAGTGTAATGAAGTGTATTGGTTTACAGGTACGCTGCTGTCGATGGACGGTGCGTCCTACACCACTTACCTGAAGGACGAGGTGGACCGGTACCGGATTGTCATCGGCAACCAAACCGTGGTGTTCGACAAGGAGAAGGATCCGTCCAAGCTGCGCGCGCCCTCTGCTGGAAAGCTCGTCAACACGCTCGTGGAAGACGGCGGACACGTCGACAAGGGACAACCCTACGCTGAGATCGAGGTGAGTGGAGATAGTACTTGGGTGGTTATGTTGATAATAATAGGTAACACTTTATCGAGAATGAGGTGAGTCAGGGCACACTTTGATTTATATATCGATGATAATTGATACACACTGCAGCACTTTACTGAGAAAGACGTGAGTTAGTGGTGAGGGTAGATCGATACAAGGACACAAAAGGATACATAGTGTCATATGTAAATCGTTATGAGACGAGGAGATCCGATAATAATTAATTAAGGAGATCACAAACCTACGTAATTAAGTATGGGTCTTGCACTAATGCAAATCCTTTTGAAATAAGCTTTTACGTCACGAAATCAGTGCTACACCAACGAGAGTTGTCACTATAATAGATTGATATAATCACTACATAATAAAAAATATTGATATAATTAATACATAATGATAAATTTAATAGTATAGTTGTGTAATGATATATTGACAGGTAATGAAAATGGTGATGACGCTGTCAGCGCCTGAATCTGGGAAGGTGACGTGGATCCTGCGCTCTGGGGCCGTGCTGGACTTGGGCTCGCTCATGGGCACACTGGGTATGTAGTGGCCATAAAAATATTGCTAGATGATACTTGACCACAATGTGGTTATTTGACCCTTAATGACAACATACAATAGTAGAATTTAACTTTGCCCCATTTAAGGTAGAGTTACAACACAGTTATTATTATTATTTTCAAAGTGCGTCATGCAAATGATTAAAACTGATAAAGTGACTTCAATCCTCTTAAGTTAAATTGGTCATTGTACTTGACCAGTTTAATCATTATCACCATCAGCCTCTATCTGTCCACTGATGAATATAGACCTCCCTCAATGAACGCTAAGACGGACCGTACACCACACAGTGGTCGTCTTTGACACCTGGTTAATGGCCGACCAGTTTACTGTCTATCAAATATCAGTTTGTCAAAGTGTGAAGGCAGGACACGGAAGGAAGGTAAACGAACCAATCAAAGAGTAGCGGTTGGTTTATCCGTTAAGTCCCATTTGACCATAAATGAATAGTTTACCTTCCACATTCCTTATAATAATGAATCGTTCTTCCTAATGTTGTAGAACTGGACGACCCTTCGTTAGTGACAGTGGCGCAGCCCTACAAGGGCCAATTTCCCATCGGAGACACCGCCCCCGTGTCGGAGAAGATGAACTATGCTCACAACAAGTACAAGTACATACTGGAGAACACGCTAGCCGGTGAGTGTAAACTTAAGTTTTACTTATGATTTATGATGTTTCAAATTCTTTTTTTTTTATTGAATATGATACCAACAAAATAGCTCAATAAACGTCAATTAAATTTGATAACCATAGCAATCACTACGAGATGAGTAGAGCTTCATATATGAATTGGAAATAATAATAAATAAAACTGTATAACATAAATAATAATAAATAAAACATAAAGAAAACTGAATGGCACTCACATAAGACACGTTGTGAGTGCCATTCAGTTTTCTTCTAACTTAAAAATAACTTCAATACCAACATTGCGGTTAACAGGATTGTAACATTGTTAAATTTTGTTTTTATTGAGTATTTCTCTGTCCAGGATATTGTCTACCGGATCCATACAACACTCCGAGACTGCAAGAGATCGTCGAAAAGTTTATGCAAAGTCTGCGTGATCCTTCTTTGCCTTTACTTGAGCTACAAGAGGTAAGGAGACATGGCAAATCATTGTATTTTTAAGTGTATTTGTCAACATATAAAACTAGTTATAGTAGGTGGTGTGGGTAAAGATAATTAATTGTTTTAATATGCATATATATAAAACTGAAGAGTTTCTTTGTTTGAATGATATCTCCGAAACTAGCAGCAGTATTTTTTTTTTTAAATATCAATAAATATTTAATTTAAAATTATAGAACAAATGATATATTTGAATTTTAAGGCAACACAAACCGGGATGAAATGATTTAAGATACAACAGTAATGTACTTTTTGTGAAAGTCACATATCCACCACAGGATGGAAGGAAGCTTGATCAAAATCAACATGATGAACTAATCCAATTTTTTTTTATCCACTAAATCACTTTGTTACATTACTTTAATAGTATTTAGCATTAGCATCAAATGTATGTAATAGTAAAATAAAAAGTAAGTAATATATACCTATATGTTGGACATAAAAACTATCTCAGTTTAGGTCATATTAACTCTACTACCATCTCTACCAGGTGCTGTCATCGACGTCGGGACGCATCCCCATCTCGGTGGAGAAGAAGGTGCGCAAGCTGATGGCGCTGTACGAGCGGAACATCACCAGCGTGCTCGCGCAGTTCCCTAGCCAGCAGATCGCCAGCGTCATAGACCAGTGAGACTTTGTTATATACTAGCCAGTTCCCCAGCCAGCAGATCGCCAGAGTCACAGACCTGGTGGGTTAGCCAAGATGTCATTCTACAATCGTAAACACTAGTAGAAAAGTAATATAATGACATTTTACATTGATAATTCATGTGGTATTGATGCCCTTTCATACTTTTATTAGTTTTGTACTAGCATTTAAGATTGTAGAATGGCATCTTGGCTAACCCACCAGGGAGATTTTAGTACATAAGCTACCGCCTGAAGTTTTTATAACAGTACAAGTAATTTAATTTGACCGGTCTAAACTTAGGCAAAAGTCACGATGCATGCTCCAAACTCTGTAAAACTAACTTCAACATGGTCAAGTTTAATTAATCGTGCACCATCACTTATTAATATTATTGTTAGAGTTATGTGCATCAAAAATGTTGTATACCATTGCAACTAATATATTGATTGTTTTAATTGTCAATTATTATATTTTACTTGTTCTAGTCATGCCGCGGCGCTGCCGAAGCGGGCGGACCGAGACGTGTTCTTCATGAGTACACAGGCTCTGGTTGTGTTGGTGCAGAGATACAGGTGCGTATTACACAAGGCGATGAATGAGCACACGGCCATATATACGGCATAATAAGTAACAACCGCCGCCCATACGCGCCGATAACATTAAGAGCAGTGATCGTGTATCTTTTTCTCTATAATGGGGACTGGTTCTAAGACAAGAGTTTTGCGATATAGGATAATTTGTTCTGAGATGATCTTACTCACGTGCGAAAACAGCGTACGTTATTTCACGACAGTGTCTAATTTGTTGGGGCCAGTTGGAGTAAATCGCCATTGGAATGAGGAATTTAAACAAATGCCTAATGTGACTGACATGGTGATAAAAATGAATTTATAAGATACAGTAATTTGTTTTAGAAATGGTATCCGTGGTAGAATGAAAGCGGCAGTCCATGATCTTCTCAAGCAGTACTATCAAGTGGAGAGCAATTTCCAATTAGGTGAGGTGTCTTTTAATATTATGTTGAAATCATCAGACTATCGTTCTCTTCATCAGTAAGTAAAAATTAATTCCAGTTACATATTCCTCTTCTATAATTTGAATACTGTAAGTATTCATTATTTTATATGATCCACTAAGTGTATCGCTTAAAATTTCCCCCATTCATCTAGTCTTTCCTTTGATTACATTTACCTACATTTTAATTGATATAATATGTATATAACCTAAAAGTATGTTTGTGTACTTTCGTTTGTGCGCACAATAAATAATAATTCATTCATTATATATTAGATTAACAATTCGAGTATAATTTAACCAGTTTAATGTATTTTTGTTAAATTAAAAAGTTGATGGTGCTTTGGTTGACAACTTGTTGCAATGATTGTATGTACAGGATCATATGACAAGTGTGTGATGGCGCTGCGCGAGAGACACAAGGACGACATGCAGACCGTCGTCAACATCATCTTCTCGCACAACCAGGTCGCCAAGAAGAACTTGCTGGTGAGTACATTTGTCGAGCGTGTGCCTGACTCGCGCGCCGAGGGTTCCGGAAAACGTGTTTGTAATATAACAACCAATTGACAGCTTTCGGTTTTTTTCTTTTACTTTTGATGTGAGACCTACCTTACCAATTTTCATGGTTCTATGTCCATGGGAAGTACCCTTTAGTTTGACAGACTAACAGACAGGCAGAAAGACAGATAACAAAATGACAGACATATAAGGGTTCTGTTTTGTAATTTTGAGGTACGGAACCCTAGAAAAATATTTGTTTAAATTTATAGTATGTAGCAATTGGTGCGTTTGTGTCCAGGTGACGTTGCTGATCGACCACCTGTGGTCCAACGAGCCGGGGCTGACGGACGAGCTGGCGGCCACGCTCAACGAGCTCACCAGCCTGCACCGCGCCGAGCACAGCCGCGTCGCGCTGCGGGCCCGACAGGTCGGTACAGGGTCGGGCTGTCGGGATGACTGCCATGAGCGTACACAACCTGCTTCCGGAAAGGGAACATCTGGTATACACGACCCTTATGTGCACTTCTTCTGGTGGTGTTCTTTCGTGGTCATGTCTCGGTCGAGTCTTGCGCCACTGCTTCTCTCGTGATGCGTCGCCATGCCGTTCTATGCTTGTTTGAGTGTACAATTAGGATAAAATTTAGTATAAAAGTAATAGGCTCTTAAGACTAGAGGACTATAATATTATGAGCGTCACAACCAGTCGAGACAGGAGAACTGGTATTTAAATGAGATAAAAGAATGTCTCATTGTGGAGCACAGGGGACTGGTCATGAGAGACAGGTGTTAATTCTAAGAAACTTCATCAATAGCAATAACAGTCAGTATCTTTTAGTGCATTGAAGTCATTTTCTAAAGGGTTTCATTCTGTACAGGTCCTTATAGCGGCGCACCAGCCCGCGTATGAACTGCGCCACAACCAGATGGAGTCGATCTTCCTGTCGGCCGTGGACATGTACGGGCACGACTTCCACCCGGAGAACCTGCAAAAACTGATCCTCTCAGAGACCTCCATATTCGATATCCTACACGACTTCTTCTACCATACCAACTCTGCTGTGAGTAACTTGAATTTTTAAAGCTTTTTACACGCATGAAGGAGTGTGAGATTTGGCATTGTTAGAGTCAAATGAAATAAATGCAGAAAATTAATATTTATTTATATCAAATATATGACATACAATAACTTACATAAACAAACTAAATGTCACAAACCACGGAAGACACTTGAGTGATGAGAGAGTGTTAATAATAATTAAATGTGCAATGGTGTAAGATTTTTAATCAATAAGTATGTGGGAATGTAGGTGAAAGGCGTAAAGGGAGATCTCCGACCGAGTGAGATAGTATGCTCGGCCAGGCCGAAGCCCACTTGCTATCAATTCAGCCGTTGTATGTATAGCGACGAGCTGTGGAACTTTGATAGCGCGATTCAGTATTGTGGCGCTGATTGGTCCGCCACAAGTAGTTTTATGTGTACATAAAACCATTCATTTAGACTATGTTCCCTGTTGATGATTTTTACTGATTTTACTAGATGTCTTCATCAGATATATTGATATCCAGTAAAAATATTACTTATTATTGATATATTTATATTGATTGTAAAAATATTATTGATATAACATACACAAGATGCTAGTATAGAGGCATAGTTATTAGGTATATGTATATACATCATATAGATTGTAATTTTGTAATAATTATCATTTAGGTTTATATTTTGATTTTCGTCAGGTGTGTAACGCGGCACTGGAAGTGTACGTGCGGCGCGCGTACACGTCGTATGACATCACGTGCCTGCAGCATCTGGCTCTGTCGGGCGAGCTGCCCGTCGTGCACTTCCAGTTTGTGCTGCCCACCGGACACCCCAACAGGTATGCACCACATACACGCATACATACACGCACACATACACGCACACATACACGCACACATACACGCATACAGACACGCCCATATACACGCTCACATACACGCATACATACACGCAGACATACACACAAATACACTACACGAGAGTTAAGGGTAACAGTAGTAAAGAAGAACAGATAGTGTAATTACTGGTCGCCTTCCATATCTGGAATGGACACGCATGACGTAACGCAAGGGCCAGTTGGTACAATAGGGGTAGTCTAGTTCTTTGACCTCTTAGTAATAAATTGCTCGTCGCGACGATCTTGTTTCCGCACTAAACTCCTAATTTTCATTCGTTAAATAAAATTTTTACGTGATTTTTAGCACAATGCGTTATGACCCTTCTTCTTCACCCTTACCCCTAGAACTCAAAAATACATTGGACATTCAAAATTTACACTTAGCATCTTAAAAAAAAAACAGATGGTTTGTTAGAATGGGAAATATTTAATAGAGGTATAATATATAATAGAGGTATATCTACCTAATATATAAAAAAGTATCCTTCAATCTATTATAATTATTTTGTAGGATTCCAATCAGTCAGTCTGAGATCGAGCTCGCCTCCGCGCAGGACCAGGAGGGCGTGCCCGCGGAGTTATCGGCGGCTGCGATGCGCAAGTGCCACCACCGCACGGGCGCGCTCGCTGCCTTCGCTTCCTTCGAGCAGTTTGCCGAGTACGCCGACGAATTGCTGGACCTGGTACACGACTTCGCCAGTACTGCTGCTGTTCGAAGAGAGGTCAGTGGTGGCCCGAAGGCCCTAATGCTACATCGGATTAGTGTGAACCCATTCGGCTCACTTTTGATTTATAAAGTGGGGGTTGCCCCCCGCCAACCGTGCAGTGTGCGACCACACGGCCTCCTGGCGTCGGTTGTGATTAATAAAAGTATTACATATTATGTGTAGTAGTAATTACCTAGGCTATGCTAAGACGTATGATGATAACTTGCTGCCAGTACTTTTTCTGAAACTCAGCAAAGCGGTTTGACGGAACAAATAAGCCACCTCTTTAAATAAAAAAATAAGTAATGAAAAATAAAAAAATGCGTTAGAGAGAACAATAACAAAACGTTACGATTGGTACAGGATCTGCAAGCTCTTCAAGACGGAAGCGAAAGCCGTGACAGCACGAGCATCAACGTCGGTCACGACTACAAACAGATCGTCGAGGATGACGTGGTAAGTGACACGTTATTTAGTAAGCTGTTGCCAGCGGCTTCTGTCGCGTGAGCTTAGATTAACAAACATCACAGTAGCATATAGGAAGTATGAACCAAGATCTACAGATATGCAAATTTCCAACAATCTTAAGAATTAAGACAAGTAAATAACTCTTTAATACAGATAAACAATATTTATCCATAGTCTTATAATTTTGATATTTTTTTATTGGAATAATTATTTTCGCTGGTACTGCCAGGATCATGGTAGGGTCGTAATGTAAAATGATGGAATTTATACTCTCGATTACGTAGTACTTAGTCGATTTTATACTCTCTTTATTTAATACATACGTTATATACTAATTACATATTAGTCTTATTATATTACTTAATTACATATTACTATACTCTAATTTATTGTACATATTATAAAAAGCGGATAGTTCCATGACATTCAAATTTGTTTGAAAACGGTATTCTGCGTGTGTATTGTATCGGACCTATCGTGTCAGCCGCTGGAGCCGATCCACATCCTGATGGTGGGCGTTCGCGACCCGGGCGACACGGACGACAGCACCGTGTCCCGCCGCCTCGGCGCTTTCTGCCGCGCGCACGCTCGGGACCTGCACCACAAGCGCATCCGCCGCATCACTTTCATGCTGCTCGTCAAGTGAGTACGCACACGTGCACGCACATGCAAACACTCACGCACTAAAGATTGGTGTTTGAACATGAAAGCACTTTAAACAGTTGCTCTTATTTAATATGTTTCATCTACTACTGGGAATATAAATCAATGAAACGTTTTGGAGTGTCGTACCTTTTTTAGTTTGTAAAAGAAATTTTCTGTAATTTTTTTTTTTTTTTATTCTTTATTTATAAAGCTATACACCTATATAAGGTTAAGCCAGCTTTCTGTAATGTTAATTATAAAAAAAATCTGATAGACTCTGCACTAAGCAAACAAACTGCTAAAACAAAACTAAGTATATTATATTTTAGTTAAAGAATTAGCCCATTATAACCGAGAGATTAATGGATATGAAACAAAAAAATCTATCGTGAATTGATCACAAATATGTTTGCAGACGTCAGTTCCCCAAATTCTTCACGTACCGCGCCCGCAACGACTTCCGCGAGGACACTATCTACCGCCACCTGGAGCCCGCCTCCGCTTTCCAGCTGGAGCTGTACCGCATGAGGAGCTACGACCTTGAAGCGCTGCCCACCAGCAACCAGAAGATGCACCTGTACCTCGGGAAGGCGAAGGTGAGCAATGAACATACACAGAGGAGTAAATGTACAGAAAAATGAAAAGGATATCACAATTTGTTATAATACAAGAATATTAGGAATTAAATATATTCATGGCGTGGCCATGCCATGTGTTACTTATTCCTTTATGTATTGATCAGATTTCGTTTCCGACTTTCTCAGTTATTTTGAGTTTTTATAATTTAGCGCCTAAATTTTTTTTTGTTTTAAGGTTAAAAAAGGACAAGAGGTGACAGACTACCGATTTTTCATTAGATCTATCATCAGACATCAGGATTTGATCACCAAGGAGGCCAGCTTCGAATATTTACAGAACGAGGGAGAGAGGTATATTTTAATAGAATGTTGAACTGTACATTGCTTTTTGCTGACTTTATCATTATGCCATGTCGCGTCTGATCGCAGTACACAAAAGTATATAAAAATAAAACAAATTAAGCAAATAACATTATCTTGTCTTTCTCCGTTTAACAATATGTAATTTTTACACCATACCATACCCAAGTAAGTAACAAGTAAGCACTCAAAGAGACGATTTCATTGGTGTGACAAACTGAACTTAGTGATTTTTTGCCATTAATGAGTTCTTGGAGTAAGCCGACGATATACAATATCAGTGTGGTTTTCCCCCAGGGTGCTGTTGGAGGCTATGGATGAGTTGGAAGTGGCGTTCTCGCACCACCTCGCCAAGAGGACGGACTGTAACCACATATTCCTCAACTTCGGACCCACGGTCATCATGGACACTGCAAAGGTAAACTACCTATTTGAACATTGTTTTAAAAATTGCTGAAACGTTCACACAAGGATACTGTTCCTATCGAAGCTACAGCATACAAGCTTTAGGAAAACTGTTTGTTAATTGTTCAGTAAAGTTGAATGACATTCGAAATAATTATTTAAAAAAATGTGTTTGAAAAAATACTCAATACTTTTTGTACTTACCAGGTAGATATTTTTTAAGTCCTTTGAATGTCAAATTTTGTTATGCATGTTCGGTTTTAGGACTATATTCTATTTCTGGTATGAGGACAGATTTCCCACGCTACTTGGATTTTCAGATCGAGGAATCTGTCCTTGGTATGGTGATGAGATACGGACCGCGCCTGTGGAAGCTGAGGGTCCTGCAGGCTGAGATTAGGTTCACATTGAGAATAGGTAAGTGTCTTGTTTGGTTCCCTTAGAGGATTCTATAAGGACCACTTCATTCAACCACAGGGTAGGTATCCCACAAACGAGTTGCCTGGGCTGGTCCCAGATCACCTCTTTTATGTACATGGGGGACTTTGACCACTTATCAAACACAATAAGTAAGTGGTAGTGCCATGCTTTGCATCCGAATTGGGCCGGCACGACCGGGATGGTACCTCTCGCTCACATAACACCGGCGTCAAGTGATAGCCTTGCTGTCGCATTTCGTGCGCGTTTTTTTATTTTATTATTATTATTATAGGGAAAAGGAGAGTAACGCATCTGCATACCTTTTGGTTGTGCTGATGTCTATGGGCGTCGGTAGTCACCATAAGGCTAACTGCTCGGTTGCCTCGCTATGACAAAAAAAAACAATACCTTAGCAAAGACTTAGAATCATACATTAAGCCGCAACTATACTAGTTCCAGGTAAACTTGTTAATGTTTATGGGCGACGCTGACCATTTACTATGAGGTTGCATGTCTGTCAGTTTACCTATGTAAGTAACATAAAACAAAGAGTACTAATGTCCGCCCCCTTCAGGTCCGGGCGCGCCGACTAAGAACGTGCGACTGTGCCTGTCCAACGGCTCGGGCTACTCGCTCGACATCTACACATACGAGGAGGTCATCGACCCGCGGACGGGAGTGGTGAGACACTTTATACTCCGCATGTGTGGAACTTCTATAAGGGGAGAAATAGAAGTCAAATTTGATTTGAAAGCTTGACCGCTTTGTAATCCCCTTAAAAATAACTAACTAATTAATATAATAAAAAAAGATACGACTTACTACAAACTAGCAGGCAAAATATTATGTTGATGATTTAATTAAGATGACATCTATGATTTGTATGTATGTATGTTTGTTACTCTTTCACACAATACTGAATGGATTTTAATGAAAATTTACAATAATATATCTTAAACATGTATGAATTGTCCAAAATCTAATCCTACGCAGACGAAGTCGTGGGAACTAGCTAGTATTCAAACGTATTCAACTAAACTAAGAATACAACGAATATACTATTTTCCTGATATAATACGCTGTACATATGAAAAACTATATTTGTTTGTTTCGCAGATAATATTCCAGTCGTACGGAACGAAGCAGGGGCCCATGCACGGGCTGCCCGTGTCCACGCCCTACGTCACGAAGAACTATCTGCAGCAGAAGAGGTTCTTGGTGAGTCAATACAAACCTACTCAATTACCAAACAGTACCCGCTTATATGTTATATTGTCGTTATTAGAAAGTGACAATAGATGGACATGGATAGGATAGATGTCACAAAGGAAATATTAACTTCGAAATATGCATCGAGGATATAAGGAGGATAGAATGAAGTGGTAATGTGAGTCATACAATTCCGAAACTGGTCAGTGATTTGTCACTGACGTAATAGCAGTTCAACCAACCAGTGACCTGTGTGAAAGTCCCTTCGACCAATCATCCATCAATGGCAATCAGTCGGCCAATCAGAGCGCGGATGCATATGCTTGCTCGATAGAAATATGATACCATAATGGCTATCAAATAAAAATTAAAAGGGCAAACAGCGACGTTACTGAACTTAGCGAGTCATTAAAACGAAACGGTTTTTAAATGTTTTATTTCTTTACTTTGTTTCAATGAACATTTGTTCCGTACAGGCCACTTCCCAAGGTACGACGTACGTGTACGACATACCCGACATGTTCCGGCAGATGGTCGAGCGGAGGTGGAGGGAGTGCATCGAAGAGGGCACCGTCGATGGTAAGTGTGTACGTGTATCGAGTAACCGCGGCAAATCGTCGCGAAACGCCGCCGCTGGATACCGCCCTGCCGCGAGAATGTTTGACGACTTGCCGCGTGTGTTAGATACACGGCCTAACAGTTGTTGTTAAGTGGAGTACCATTCTTGATTTATTAATGTTGATAATGTTTTATAATCAATTTTTTGTTTTTGGTGAAAACATGTAGCATACATACATTTAGTAATCAGGTTGTGTTTTTTTGTTTGATATGTATATGCCGTATATAGGTGTAATAATTAATTATGACTGACTATAGTTTAGACAAATAGTGCTACCGGCAGTAATGATTAAAAGAATTCAAATCCTCAGGTCCCCAGCCGGATACCGTGATGGTGTCAGTGGAGCTGATCGTGGAGACGGACGGCGAGAGGCGGCTGGTGGAGGTGACGCGGTTGCCGGGCCAGAACACCGTGGGCATGGTGGCGTGGCAGCTCACCCTGTACACGCCCGAGTGCCCCGCCGGCCGCGACGTGGTGCTCATCGCCAACGACCTCACGCTCTACACCGGCTCCTTCGGCCCGCAGGAGGACTGGGTCTTCTACAGGGCGTCCGAGTACGCGAGGCACAGGAAGATACCCAGGGTGCGTATCATTGACGCTACAAGGGCTAGGCCAGTGGTCTACAACCACTACTATATTAAGATAATGTACACTCAACTTTATCTCTTTTGTTTTGTGGAACTATGGTGGGACTAGTTATTTACTTACTTATTCGTAATTTTTATTAAATGCTCATATATTATTTGTCCTATGCCGAAACATAACTTATAAATTATTTTAATTGGGTTAAATTTTAATCAGAGTGATGACTATTCCATAGAGCCCTTAGGTTCTGCAATGACTTTAGCAATTGATATTTTAAACGCTGATGGAATTCTCATGGAACAATGGTGCCAATTTTGTGAGTGGGCAATATTCTTGAGTTGTGCGCATTGATGTATAAACAAAATAAATAGATTTTCTGCATTATTTTAAAAGATGTCGGCCGATTTTGTGCATGTGCAACAATATCCAGGATGTGCGTAGATCACAATGTGGAGGAAGAAAGAGATATAGAGAGATAGAAAAATATCATGGAGATAGAGAAAGAGAGAGAGAGAATTAATAGACGTCTAATAGAACTATTTCAACAGGTGTACATCGGCGTGAACTCCGGCGCGCGTATCGGCGTGGCGGAGGAGGTGAAGGCGGAGTTCAAGGTGGCGTGGCTGGACTCCGAGCGGCCCGACCGCGGGTTCAACTACCTTTACCTCACGCCCGAAGCCTACTCGCGCCTCGGCCCGCTCGGCTCGGTCAAGACCCAGCTGATAGAAGACGAGGGCGAGTCCAGATATAAGATCACCGATATTATTGGTATGTCAAAATGATCTTTACTATTGAGTTGAACTCTTATCGTAGTATTGGCAACTGTATTGCAGCCACTTTTAGGTTATGTTAAAATGCCTAAAAATAAATAATGTTTACATAAGTAGTATTTAAAATAGCCACAAGTTTTAATTAGAAGCTTTTCATTTGCTACCAATGTCAGTCGGGTAAGATTTATGTAGTAAGAAAGTCATTTATTCAAATATTTAGGTACTAAGTTCTAATGATAAGTGCTAAGTATATTGACGATTTACTTTATAACTAATTACAAACCATCAAATATGGACAACAATACTTTGCTTATTAGATATGGTTGAATTAGATATCATAATTCTTCTGTTTTCGATGATTTGCCTCATGTATGCGATCGTGCTGCAGGCAAGGACGACGGTATCGGCGTGGAGTGTCTGCGGGACGCGGGGCTGATCGCGGGCGAGACAGCGCAGGCCTATGAGGACATCGTCACTATCTCCGTGTGCACCTGTCGCGCCATCGGTATTGGGGCCTACATCCTACGGTGAGTGCGATCGCTGTAGTTCTTCACGAAACCACTGGTTAAAATATTAATTTTTCCGCTCACCAACTTTGGTGTATATCGAAAAAAATAGTTTGAAAAGTAGAACTGGTCTGTGCCTGTTAGAAAACGAGCTAACGTGACGCTAACGTTACGAGCCAATGTTGACGGTGGCGCGGACAGTAAAACGAAACAACCAGCGATGAAGGACGCCCATGGATACCACAAACCAAGCTGGGTTGTGGTATCTTCTGTGAAACAGTATCTCTGTGTTTCGGAAAGAACTGCATTATGAGGTATTCCAACGGTATTACCTACTTGTACCCGTATCCCCAGACTCGGTCACCGCGTGATCCAAGTTGAGTCGTCGTACATCATCCTGACGGGGCACATGGCGCTCAACAAGGTACTGGGGCGCGCGGTGTACGCTTCCAACAACCAGCTGGGTGGCGTGCAGATCATGCACAACAATGGCGTGTCGCACGCGGTCGTGCCCACTGACCTCGAGGCTGTCGCCACCACGCTGCGGTGGCTGTCATATGTACCCAAGGTATGTCTTAGCTCTTCATATTGTTGATGGTGTGATTTTCAAGAAATTAAATAAAATGTATAATGCAAAGTGCTTAAAACTTGTAAAACATTCAATAAAATAATGTGCATGTACCTATATTTTAGATACATCCCGATCATACCCGATCTCAGTGCGGTGGCCGGTCCGGGTTGGATATGAGTGGCGAGGGATCGGCCGTCCTAGCGTTTATTGAAAGATGCCTATGTTCAGGAGTGGATAGTATAGGCTGATGATGATGATTTTTGATAAGAAACTTTGCTTCGGCTTCTAATACAGCTCGAAAAATTTAACTTAGGTCTGCATTGAAGTTATACATAGTTACACATTTTGTATAGAAGCACGTTTTTATTAAATAATTTTTTAATTTCTGTCCAGCCAAGTTAAATCACTCATACTGTAGATATTTCCTAGTTAGTCGAGAAAGGTACACAAATAAAAGGTATAATCCTTTTGAAACAACATTTAGTAGGTGGGTGGAGCTCAGTTGGACACGCCCACATCCACAAATTTTGTGCTCTTTCACTTATAAATCTCACTATATTATGTCCAAGAGAGGTATAAATGTTTAATCCCTGTATAGGATAAGTTAAGCCTGGTGCCGATAATGCGCAGCGCGGACCCGGTGGACCGGCCGGTGCAGTGGGCGCCGCCGCGGGGGCCCTACGACCCGCGCTTGCTGCTCACCGGCGATGGCGCGCGCGCCGGCTTCTTCGACTTCGGCTCCTTCGACGAGATCATGATGCCCTGGGCGCAAACCGTCATTACCGGTTAGTTTCGCCAACTTAAATTCATTTCGAGTGAATTCTTAGGGTAGTGCTGATTGACTTAGGACTATTCGGTAGTCGATCGTTTGATGAGAATCAAGCGAGTTTAAAGACGCATCTCGTTGAGACATTTCTTTATCAGAAACAAGAAAGAGATAACGTTATAACCAAAAAATAAATAAAATATTTATTTTATAGTTCACGACGGATGCTAACTTATTAATTTGCTGGAAACATGTACACTGATTGTAGTTTCGTTCATCACAGTCGTACGTCTCTATATATACATAATATGAAGTTTAATGCCGTGTCCCCTTTTCATCCTGTACATGGTAAACGATGTGACACAGGTCGAGCGCGGCTGGGTGGTATCCCAGTGGGCGTTATCGCCGTGGAGACGCGTACGGTAGAGCTCACGCTGCCCGCTGACCCTGCCAACCTCGACTCCGAGAGCAAGACCGTGCAGCAGGCGGGACAGGTACGACACGAATGAACATACTTCAGTGATTACATTATCATATTATCGTATTACATTATCATAGAATTCTCCTTCACCACAAAAAATCTTTAGACTTAAGACGTAATGGTGAAAACTAATAGAACACTATACGACGAGTCCGAAGTAAAAATAAGCTTGGTTATTTCGGTACATCGGTTGGTAATGATGGATGATTAATCAGAACTTGGTAGATGGGTAGCACTGCACTATCTCTATTTTCAATTGTCAACAAGTGAGTGCACTGTGGATATTTGATAGGTAGTACCATAATAAACATTTCTCATGGCAGGTGTGGTTCCCGGATTCAGCGTACAAAACATCGCAGGCGATCAACGACTTCTCTCGCGAAAACCTACCCATTATTATCTTTGCCAACTGGCGAGGATTCAGCGGTGGGCAAAAAGGTGAGTCTAATTCGCAAGAAGTTTCTATTATGGTCGAAGATTTGTGAATCCACACAATAGTTTCTTATAATCGTATAAGGAAATAACATTTTAAAGAAAAATATTTTAAACATTGTAGGTGGTTGTGTCTATATTTTAGTTTAAAAAAAATCAAGCTTCTGCTAAGTATTAAATATTATTAATACTACATTTTCGGTAGACATGTACGAGCAAATCCTGAAGTTCGGCGCGGAGATCGTGCGAGCGCTGCGCGGGGCTACGGCTCCCGTGCTGGTGTACATCCCGCCCGGCGCAGAGTTGCGGGGCGGCGCCTGGGCCGTCGTCGACCCCAGCGTGAACAATCTGCGCATGGAGATGTACGCCGACTGCGACGCCAGGTACGCAACAAGCGCTAGTAATAGAGTACATACAGACACGCGAGACGTGCACGCAGATTTTGAAACGCAAATGTGCACGCACACTAAGACGCAAGGTGCGATACGCAAGGCTGCGCACACAGTTGCTTGGGAGCGGTTTTTTTAAATATTATTATCAGTTATTATGAATTAGCGGTGTTAATTGACCACATGCATCAATACTATCTTTCATTCTTTTTATTCTATTTGCTCCACTGGCGGAAAAGCTAGAAACTGGCGGCTAGATTAATATTGTTACTCAAAAATGAATATTTTTCAGGGGTGGTATTCTAGAGGCGGAAGGTACAGTGGAAGTTAAATATAAGCAGAGAGACATCCTGAAGACGATGCACAGGTTGGATCCGGAACTTATGAGGCTTGGAGCGAGAGTTGCCGGTGAGCATTTTAATATACCTACTTATTATTCAATGTATTAATGTCCTTAATGGTCCTTACTAATTTATGGTATGATTTTACTTGTTAGCTCCCTTCTTACTAAACCAACCTATGCCGTTTTTGTCTATTTACCCTCTGTTCTGTAAACAATTTCCTATTTTAAAATAGGTGTTGTTGATAAATTCTGTTATGTACTTTTCCTTGAATCATGTTTAATTTTACAGAATTAAAGGAACAAATCAAGGATCTATCAAAGAATCTGGACAGAAGAGGGTCCATCGACGAGGTACTCATCAAGACAGAGGCGGGTAGACAAGGTGAGTCTACCATTCTGGAGTAGCAGTTACTCATTGAGTTATTCGTCAAAATCATTTGCAATACCTGTTTTATGTACTTAGATATTAAAAACCTTAAACTTTCATATACAGCTGAGACTAAGGTGCGCGAGTTGGACAGCGAACTGGTGGCGTTAGACAAGAACATCAAAACGAGGGAAAAGGAAATATCGCCGATATATCATCAGGTAATGTGAACTGTCTAAAAAACACTTCAGGGATACCATTATAATGAAATTTGACTATTAAAAGCGGGAAAATGTAGTATATTGCAAATTATATAAAATTGTGCAATATTATAGTATTAGTTATTTTTCATTCTCAATTTTATAAAACATTCATAAGTTAACATTTTGTCTTATTTCTAGATCGCAGTACATTTTGCCGAGTTACATGACACAGCGGAGAGGATGTTAGAAAAGGGTTGTATATTCGTAAGTATACCCACCTAATACAATATTGTATACTATATTGGGCTACTGCTGTTTCTGTCTATTGCATGATTTAAAATATAACACTTAGTCTTATATTTTAAATCATCTTTAGATGAATTCGTATCGTTAATAAGCTAACTGCTATGTTCAGGATATAGTCCCGTGGCGGGAGTCGCGTCGCATCCTACACTGGCGGCTGAAGCGGCTACTGCGGCAGAACGCGCAGGAGCGGCGCGTGCAGGCCGCCACCGGGCCCTCCACCGACCAGCGGGCCGCCGCCGCCACGCTACGCCGCTGGTTCACTGAGGACCGCGGCGAGACGCAGGTAAATGTCTTGCGGTGTGCAAAGTTTTTTCGCTTTTGACCGACGTTCTATCATTTTTTAACGATTCTACTTTATATTTCGTGAAGCAAAAATATTATTAACGGTAATATTATATAAATAATGAGTTATATCATAATTTGGAGTCAAAAATTAGCCGTAGAAAATATTGATTTACAATTACTTTACAACTGGTAGAAAAAATAGAAAATCCCTTTAATATGTATAGCTAAGTAATTGTTGCATTTGTCAACAGTCTCACCAATGGGAGCACGACAACGAGGCGGTGTGCCGTTGGCTGGAGCAGCAGGAGAGTGACAACGAGTCCGTGCTGGAGAGGAACCTGCGCGCTATCAAACAGGACTCCCTCATGGAGTCCATCAACCACCTCGTCATGGTAAATACCTACCGCTACCACCGCTTGCCGGACATAACGTATTTATGGGATCCTTTTAAGTCCCACTGGAGACTACAAGACTCCTCGAAATCAGACGTGAAGGGTGTTGAAGCATATTCCGCGTATGTGCTGGCCTAATGTGGGACAATGAACGAAACTAATTGGCATGCAAATTTCCCAGGGATATTTTTCTTCATCTCTAAAAAAGATGTAGAGGACAAAAAAAATTAGAAAATTCCATTTTCTGAGGTACCAGTAAGTGTCGAGTTCAAATCTCCCAATTTGAAGCCTAAACTATACCGTCTTCGGTTATAACCTTAGACTACTAAATTATGACGCAAAAAATCTATGCTTACACAATTCTGACTCCTTTTATCGTGCAACACCATATACATAATATAGAAGGACTGGGCATACCTACAAAAAAAAGGTGTAACCTACAACTCAAATTGCTAGGGTTTTGACAGCAAAACCATGGAGAATACTACTATGAAAAGGGCACTCAAGATGGCGGATCAGGCACACATTTACAGCTGTCAGTTTAAAGAAAGGGGCAGCTCCTCATATTTCCTAACTTCATGTGCAACACACTTAAATTTACGTTTCCTTTGTTTCAGGAACTAACGCCATCACAACGAGCGGAGTTTGTGAGGAAACTCACTGCCTTAGAAATGAATTCAGACTTTAGCAATTAATTATAATTTAAAACGTGTATAGTCAATACGAGATCAATATTTATTTATGTGGGCGCTAAGATAGATGTAGGGAATGCGTGATTTTTTTACTGTGTGAATTATTTAGCTGCGCAACTGACTCATGAATTCAAGATGGCTGATATGGGCCGCCATCTTGTTTGATGTATGACCTCACGAAGTTGCTTTAGGTTTAAATTATACATTCCGTTATAAAAATGGGCCAATTTATGCAGATTATCGTTTGAAAATATATGTTGATTGCAATATTAACTAATAAATTTAGTTAAGTTTAAGATATGATATAATATTTTATTTCGACGTTATAGAAACTTAAATTTTTCCTCGTTCAAGAAATGTAAAGAAAATAATAATAATGTATGTATGTAGTTACATATTACTATGATATCGCAGTGTTAAATGCATTTCTAATCGAGGTAAGGAGAGGGCATCATTTATTTGTAAGGTCGTCTACAGTTGATTTTCTCACTTTTTTTTCATCTTGAGCAATATTGAGAAAAAGTTTGACTTTATTTGGAGTATTTTACTCACTAGGATTTTTCGAGTGTAAAACATTCGGCGTATGTGTTATTGTTTATTAAGGTAAGTAAAAAATAATTTATTTAAATTATTATAATATAATAAGTATATTCCACTTTGTATATAATCGGTTGTCACATCAACAGCGGCGATGGTCACATTTGCGCAACTAAATATACTTCTTACTGTTAATACTTGCGAGTAACTATAGTAGCACTTCGATGTTTTGACAGGCAGAGTGGCGGAACCATTGGAATAGCAATACTTTATAACTTCATTCTTCATACCTATCAAGTTGGCTACGTTTATAAATTGAAATCAATTAGTAGGATTATTTCATTTCAGTTTATAAGGGTGTAAAAAGTCGTGTCTGTAAAGTGTAGTCTAATATTCTGCCATTTTAACTATGGATACCTATTTATTAATTTCTGAAACATATTTCCATTCCTACAGCATTTGTACAGGTCTAGGATAACATGCTGTGATTGTTGATAATTTATGTATAATTTACTGTATAGATAGACGTACCGTTGGTCTACTCGTGTCTACGAACTAGAAGTGCTATGGTAGTTCCAGTGCAGATGTACAAACTTTTATATCGAGGGATATTATTTAAAAAGCGTTCTAGCTTAATTATGCTAATCTCATTTTATTTATTCTAATCATAGACAAAAAGGTTATTTTGAAACGCTCAAAAAAAACGAGTGAATAATAAAATAATTTCGAATCATAGATCAATTGTTACAAAATATAAAATAGATATTATCTGAGCAGTACATCTCTCATATTTTACTTATTTCGAATTAGCAGTGATATTGTCTATGGTTCTGAACATGCAAAATATCACCAAAAATACAAATCGACTTTGTATATTTTTTGTAAAAAATATATGTATATTGAGCATATACGTATGTTGACATATTTGTTATATTTTAAATAAATGAATTATGCGGGATTTTCCAATGTGTATTTATTTTTACCCAGGATTATTGTAACTTTTGTCTACTTTTATTGGGTGGGTCGCTGGTTTGAATCCCGTGACACAAATGTTAAACCACCACACATCACAGTAAAAACTACCAAAATGTTAATAATAATAATATCTATGGACGCTTTTTTTACACCACGTCAATCTGGTCCCGTGGTAAGTTCTCAAAGAACTTGTGTTACGGGTACCAGACAACGGAAATATTTAATACTTTTATACTATACATATATTTAAGATTTTTATTATATTATACACATATTTAATACACATCCATGACCCAGGAACACAGAAAATATTTTTGTTCCCTGGCGGGATTCGAACCCGCAACCTCCGGCTTGAGCGCCAACGCGCTTACCACTGAGCCACAGAGGTCGTCAAAACGGTTTGTCATTTAATATAATATGTATTGTTATAATAAATCGTATAATTATTTTACTCCCGATACTCCTGTTATTTTCTCGCAGTTTAGTTGTGTAAGTGTGCACATCTGTGCACTTCACGTTCTGAGCATAGTTCAAGTTCAAACGTAACAGCATCGAATAAAGTACATCATTAGACTTAGGCTGGGAATACACGTCAGATTTTGTTTCCGATGTCAGATCCGACTATCTGATGTGTATTAAGTATTCAAACGAATGTATGTCACGTTTACCTTCCGATTGTCTGATCAGAATATCAGCCTTATAGTAGGATTCATAGACAGTACATATTATGTCTATAGAGACAAAATAATCATTATTATGAGCAAATACTAACCATAATCAGTCGCAAAGCGACTTAAATTTAAAAATATATTTGGTAATTTAATATATTTGATTTATTTTTTATTGCTTAAATTCTAGTTTATGACATAAAAATCAGTCAATATTTAGGGCTAATCACTGGTTTCTCAGTGAAACACGTCTTTTCTCTTCAAACCACACAACAAAAGTGCGGATCTGAGTTGGGCGGAGGCTGAAGAGGAAGTCTTCGTTCTGATCGAGCGACTCGGAACTGTCGGCGTTTTGGTTATATTTTGAAGAACTGAAAACAATAATCAAAATTATTGTTTACAATAAGATGAAGAGAACAAGGCTATTTATTATAATGAAATAACTTAAAGATTTTTAAATTCCCTACGTTTCGTATATTTAATAGCAACCAGATATTTAAAAAACATTATAAATCGCGATGAAATCAGTAAAAAGTTCTTTTTAATATAGTATGAGTACACAAATAATAAGTGCGTTTGCGGATATTTGTTTGACTTTGCGACTTAACAAAAATTTTACAGCTTGGCAAAAAAGGTGGAACTAAATATTTTACTAAATGGAGACCTATGATGTTGACAATACTTGGCCGACAAATACTAGATTTTGAGTAAAGCTTAGTGTTTCACATTTATTTTTAACGATTTAATTAAATTATCTTGCTGATTTTCCATATTATGATGAGACCTAAGTGAAAATGGCGCCCTCATTTTTTCCATACTCTTTTTTGCCAAGCTGTAGGTCCATAGGTTTCTTAACATTATATAAATGGACGTCCATATACAGTGGAACCTGGTTAAGTGAGACATCAAGGGACCTGCAATGTCGTTTTACTTATAGAGGTATTCCACTTACCCAGTGTGTATGTGTAGATATCCAGGTATAAATAGAAAGGTATATAATAAAAGGTATAAATATCTGTCTCATTTACTTTTTGTTTCATTGGTTCCATTGATAGAGGTGAAAATACAGGTTATTTCAGTTATAAAGGTGCGATCATTAAATAAAATAACGTGTTATGTAACATTATAAATGAGTTTTAATAAAATAAAATCCTTTTTTTATTAAAACTCAGAGCGTTTTAGTTTTCCTTTTCCTTCAGAATATTGTGATTCAATTTTACGTTTACTCTGAATTATTCTACAAAGAGTAGATTTTGGCACATTAAATTCGACCCAAACTTCTTCGCGTGTCTTCCCACTTTCATAAACGGATATTAACTTCAGTTTTGCACGTAATGATAACGATTGTAGCTTTCGTTTTGACATTTTTCAAATAAACATCTGTATGATAGTAAAGCGAAGCTCGTACTTAAGTGTGGAATTTGTGCGTTATCTCAGTTACAGAGGTTTATTTACTCGCTGTCTCAGTTATAGAAGTAACTACGATGATAAATCGAAAGAACAAATCCCAGATATAGATGCTTACTCGTCCCACTTACAGGGGTAATTCAGTGCCAAAGTGTTGGGACCTCAGCATGAGTTCCAGTTATGGAGGTTTCTCACTTATCCAGGTCCCACTTAATCAAGTTTCACTGTATTATTATTATTTTTATTTTTAAGGAATATACTTCAGATTCACTACTAGATGGCGTCGCCGAGTTTAACTCAGGCGAAGCTGCGAACAGCTAGTGTCATATAAATTTTAAGGGAACTTTAATATATTGTGTAACGGTGTATAATATTCCTTAATAAATTTCTATTATTATTATTATTATTATTAATACTTGATATTATGTACAAAATCTTAAGTTCTCACCTTTTTACAATGTTTATATGTAACTCAAAACTTACCGTTTTTTCAAAATGTGTCCGTCTGATTCGATGTCGTCCTCGTCATTCACGTCATCCGGAGTGTCGTCTTGGGATTCTCCTGTAAATGAAATTATACTCATCTATGACCTCGTTACAGTCATTAGGTAATACCCTTCATACAATATTTTATCTAGACGATATGGATGCAGTTTCTAGTTTTTTACACTTAATAATAGCTGCCAGCTCAGCTACATGGCTACGTAGTCCTATTGGACAATTTAGTGGACCTACATAAAATCTTACTCTAATCTCAGAATTTGAATTTACAACTTGAATGTTAGGGCTTTATCACACTAGCGAATTGTGAGCGAGTGGAAAGCGGGGCGAGTGCGCAGCGAGTACGCCGCGAGTTCGCGACGTATGCGCAGCGAGCTCGCCGCGGATGGGTAGCGAGTTCGCGGCGTGCTATTCTCGTTTTGTACATTCAGTGCCAGAATGGATTACGACGAGGAAACACTGCTGTTAGCTTTGTTACTCCGAAGACGGAAACGAAGACAAAAGCAGATAAAACGACGAATATGGGAGGACCCATTATCAAGTTATCGACTGGGAGAGAGCGACTACTATGTGCTGTTCTACAAACGAATTAAAAATAATCCAAAAAAATTTCGTTCTTACCTACATTTTACGAGCTGCTGCATCTGATACAAAATGACCTAAGACATGCGGACACACACCTAAGGTTATCAGTGCCTCCTGAAGAAAGACTCGTTATTACTTTATGGTATGTTTTAAAATAAAATAGTCAACGGATAATTATAAACACTTTTAATAATCAACATAAAGCGACGGTGATAAAATTATGACACAAAGATATATGATAAAAATATTTTTCTGTGAAAAAATCGGCATAAATTGAATCTTCGGTGTTACTGTTGTCATTATAGATATTTGGTGAAGACATAGTTGGTTGCGATGTTATATTTCGGTGTGGTTCTGGAGTGGTATAATAGCCTGAATAATTTGAAGAATAATTTGACATTTGTTTATATTTCTTAAAAATTCCCAGAATCTCTATTTTAGCATCAGTCTTAAAATCAGAATGAATCGCTTTTAAATCTTCCACAAGAGACAATGCAAAATTATATTCTGGGTCACCTCCAACACTCTGTCACTGTTCTGGAATCTATCGTCCATCTTTTTCAACAACTTTTGAATCATTTTATCCTCATCATCGTTACATGATCTGTTTCCTTTTTTTGTAATCTTAGTTTCTTCTATATTTGATAGAATGTTATCATCTGACAGTGCTGGTGGTGGCGTTTTTGATGGTCGAGTCTGTGCCACAGGGTTTAAAAATGATGGCAAATGCGAATATATATAGTCTTTAGATGTAGATGCTCCTGAGCCACTCTTCAATTTTTTGTTTCTATCTTTCACGTAGGTATCGCGGATTCCTTTCCATTTTTTTTGCAATTTTACAGCTGTAACATAAAAAAAATGTTTCAGGTATTTGGCTACTGGGTGTTCTTTAATGGACCTGCATTTTTCGTTTAGAAGAGGATTTTCGACAGTACAAAAAATAGTACGGGAGACATGTCAAACTATTATTAAAAAAATATTTTACATTTGTATGCCACCCAAGCATACTGAAGACTGGGAGAACATAGCTAAAGGCTTTCTAGAAAATGCAGATTTTCCCCATTGTCTCGGTGCGGTTGACGGAAAACATGTTAGGATGATAAAGCCATGCCATAGCGGCTCACTTTATTTCAACTATAAAAAATATTTTTCGATGAATTTGCTAGCAGTATGTGACTCCAATTACAAGTTTATATTTGTTGATGTTGGTTCCTATGGGAAGAGCGCAGATTCATATATATTTACAAAAAGCCAATTGAAAAATGACATAGACGAAAATCGTCAACCGAGACATATAACAAACGAAGAAATGGCGCTTCCCTTTACTTTTATTGGCGATGAAGCGTTTCCATTGTCCAACTACATGCAACGTCCATATGCTGGTAATTACTTAACTCCTAAACAAAGAGTGTTTAATTACAGGTTAAGCCGAGCAAGAAGATATACATAGGGTGCACTTTTGGTATCATGTCTAATAAATGGCGCATTTTTCATCGACCGTTAAATGTTGGATTAGACTTCGGCGAAGAAATAGTAAAGACTTGCTGTATATTGCATAATTTTGTACGATCTCATGTTAAGGTTATAAGACAGCGTAAGAAAGTACCACGAATAATTGGACTTTATAATAACTCAAACGTTGATGAAAACGTTTCTAGCCTTTCAGGTATTGCAATTAGGAATAAATTTGCCGACTATTTTGTTTCAAATGAAGGGACCGTACCATGACAAAATAAGTACATGTAAATATTATGTTTCGCTTACCTTCCTCATTTTTCTCTTTGTTTGATTTTGTCACAAAGTCTTCAGTAAATACATTGCAAACCTCTTCCCATGCTTGTTTTTTTAAATTACGATCACTGTACTCCCTTTTTGTTTGATCCCATATAACGGGACGATTTTGTATTTCCGTTATAAATAGCTCTATGTCCATTATTATCAACAACGTTTTTTAACTTCTAAATAACACTACGTCCGACGCTCGTGTGTCCGACGCTCGTGTCTTTGATACGACTGAATGCAAGTGTACAAAATGGCGTCAACAGCGCTGTTCGCCGTGAGCTCGCTGCGCACCCGCGGCGTGTTCGCCACGCACACGTCGCGAACTCGCGGCGTACTCGCTGCGCACTCGCCCCGCTTTCCACTCGCTCACAACTCGCTAGTGTGATAACGCTCTGACTGTACCTATGTATGAGTTTTCAAGATTAAAATGTAATGGATCAGAGTTAATGTAAAAGGCTTACCAGGTTCTTCAACACCTACATCTTCATAATCATTTTGTCTTCCATCATTTTCTGCATTTGTTTTTATCATCCCAAAGGAGTCTAATTTTTGTTTTCTTCGATTTCTATTCTTAAATTTACGTCTTCGTAATGAGTAATTGTCATTATCTGCTACTCTCATATTTCTAGTAGATGTGTCTACAAATTCATCCGGGTCTCTTATATACGGTTTAAAAGATCTTTTCTTCGATTTTGTATTGTAATACATTTCATATATTGATTTTGTGATACCGTCGTCTAGATTGTCGGAATACGTATCTAGAAATTATTGTTAAATATGTCAATTAAGAATTATAAAAGAAGTATCGTTCATTGTGTATGTAACTTTATGTCGAGCACAAAAACAACCGTTGGCTAGTTAAGAGGCTACCTAATGGCAATATTTACAGATGGGTTAAAAGCGAATGACTTTTGGGTGCTCATATTATATAACAATAAATATCCAATAAATGTAAAAACCATTGTGATCCACAAATATGTAAGTATTGATAACAATTTCAAAATTTTATTTAACTTTGTGTAGGTAATAAAAGTGCCTTAGCGTTATTTGGAGGTTCCTTTGTCCTGCAGTGGTCAAAGGGAGATTGACGATTTATTACTACGTGTTCGAATGTGCTATAAACACCGAGCATATAACCGGAATAGAGCGGTAATATTATGTGTTTTGTATGAAAACAACTTCCGTTGAATTTGTGCTGCGACGTTACGCGGGTTCTGCGCTCTGATTGACCAACTAATGGCCATTGATAGATGATTGGCCGATGGGACGTACATACAGAGCACTGGTTGGTTGAATTGCTATTACATCAGTGACAAATCACTGTCCAGTTTAAGAAATTTATGGCTCACATTACTACTCTTACTGGTTATATGCTCGATGGCTGTAGGCGCAAACAGGTGGATATGGAGCATCCTTTAAATTTTAAAGGGTAAAACCATTTTTAACGACCCACCGTATTCATATGATTTATAACTTTTAAGCTTTGAGGCGAATGCCTTAAAGTTTCTAAAATAGTTATGTTTCACTTCTTTCTTCACTTCTACGTTGTTCCTCCTGTGGCTGGGTCTAGATGTTAATTTTGGTTTTAGTGTCATAGGTTCTTCGCTAGTGGTCTCATCTTTGAAGCTCTTGTAAACGGTTAAATTATTTGGTAGCAGGGTGAACTCATTGTAATTTTCATCTTCTAATACTTCGTTGGCTTCTGTTTTATTTAGTTCGTGTGATAAAACAGAACTATCATTAGTTTTAGTATCATTATTATGTATTATTGAGCGTCGGTTTCTTCTTATATAATTTTCGGAAGATAAATTTGGTTTGTTTTTCATATTCCTTTTACGTTTCGTCTTTTGTTTTGCAAAGTCTTCCGTATCTGAAACATTTTATAAACAATTCAGCGCTAATAAGGCGACGCATATAACGACAATAATTCTAAAGCCCGGCAGGCGCAAGAGGGGACTGAGCGTCCTGAGCGGGGCAAGGCTTGCCATACGTACCGCGAGCTTATAACTAAAGGACGTAAACGACAAAATGTTTTTGTAATTTTATTTAGTTAAAAATAAAAAATTGAGAATTTCTTTCTAATTTTTATTAAGAGCATGTATAGACTCATCTACGGAGAAAGTAAATCTGGTCCTGTATGCCCGTAAGATGTGAATCTCTTTTTAAAAAGAGGTAAGTATGTTTGATATTGTTTTCTCTGTTATAAAAGTTACCTACCTAATCATGTATTGAAAACGAACAAACTAAGGTTTTATCATGAACAGCTGTCCTGTCACCTACGTATTTTTCCATTCGTTTTGGAATTACTGTAAATATTTGAGGTTATTGACGCCAAAATTTCCAATGCGTCCTCTTAATCTGATGAGTGCAGGATTGCATTTTCAGGACTTAAATTAATTTTCACATTCAACAGTAAATTAATTTGAGAGTAGCATAATATGACATTAGTACCTACCTGGCTCCTTGTCTTCAATTTGGACATCGCCTGCATAATCAGAACTTTCTTCTGGGGGAATACCATCAGCGCTGCCAGGGTAAACGTACCTAGAACAATTCTTTTTTATAATCTGTCCTTTCAACTCTTTTGTTGCTGCAAAATCTTAGTTTTTACATAACAAATATCAATATACAATTTTGGTCACGTATTTATTAATTCGACGTGGACCGGCTGTAGTAGTGTTGCAACAGATCTCTGCTTCTGCTTCCGCATCCGCGGAAGTTCTGCATCCCTTTTCACTTTCGTTTCCGTTTCTGGTTCCGCAAAATTTATCATTTATAACAGATCTCTAAACGGAAGTCTATAGCGAGGAGAGAAGCGAAGTGCGGCCGGCCGGCGCGCCGCGGCTGGATTGGACGCGACGGACGAGTAGTGTAGACGATGAGCGTAGGCGCGTAAATCTTCTTTGGTTGTTTTTTATTATTTAGAAGTTTTTATAATAGCATATAACACAATGTAAAATTATGAAAAAAAAACAAGTCCGCTTTCAAACTTCCGCTTCTGCTTCCGATTCCGCTTCCGCTTCTGCTAAGATTTACTTTTGACTTCTGTTTCCGTTTCTGCTTCCGTTATGACACTTCCGTTGCATCGTGAGCCCGAGTGAGCACCTTGGGCGAAGCTAATTGAGGCGAGGGGGCTCTCTATACCCCTCTTATAAGAAGAGGGGACAGAAGAGCAGGGGGCAAGGGGGCAAGGACGGGAAACTCACCTGGTGACACTCGCCGGGTTTTAGTGGTTAGAGCTGCGTCCACTTGCCAGCTTTCGGGCGCAGCGAGTTAACAATCAGTTTCTCTTCCCAGTTTACTTACTAAACTATCATAAAAAGTTTCATTGTTACAAATCAATTAATCGTGTTCATGGTTCAAGATTTGTGTGGAAATGCAATTATTTCATTTACGGTGTTGTCAGAACAATTACTTCGTCCCTGACTAAATATTATTTACTGTTGAGCACTGGGCAAACATTCATTGATATGAAACAATAATCCAGTAATATATTATAAAAGTAATAACCGTTGCCCCCAGCTTCACCAGCGTAAATTTGGGAGTTGGGCTTCTCCTTTTTTATTAAGTCGAAATTCGATAAGCAGTTTATAAACGTGACTAATAACAAACTCCTAATATTAGGTTGGCTCCACGTGTACCTTGAGCTCCAGTCCATCTGTCTGGCGTCTTCTAGCCACTGGTTGGCAGCGAGCGTCGTCTCTCTCACCATTTTTACCTTGTGGTGGAGGAATATTTTTCGAATGTCCACGGTTATGCAGGCTTTAGTATTGTCGTTTGATGATTTGCTAACTGAAATGTGAAATATGTGTGTATTATTACTATATTTCTTTCTAACTTTTGCCCGTGGTTTCGTTCGCGTTATCTCCTAATTTACAATCATATACATGTTAAAATTGTAATTTTATTAAACTCTTTCAATAGTACTTTTGTAACTGAGTAACAGACATGAGTCTATCTTTCTGTTCTTACAAAAAAATATACCTTGTCCTTTTTCTAGAAGGTTTTCCAACCTGAGCAGCACAGAACCAGCTTTCCACGGCTCCAGAGTGAGGACGTGGATGTGACGAGGCAACCCGTTCAGCAGCAAACCTGAATACTGGTAATCAAACAATCTCTCTATATCATCTCTTTTTTAAGGTTTTGCTAAAACCGAATGTCATTCTCATTAGCGGAAACACTGCGGTACAGCAAGAGAAACCATGGCGTCAAAAGTTAAAAATACCAAGTATGATATAATGTTATCCGTAAGGAAACAGTGGCAGTCCCAGTTAAACGCAAGTGTCAGGAGGTCTGCAGCCTCGGCGTTCATTAAAGGAGGCCTATGAGCATTGGACGGAATGAGGTTGATGATACTTGCGACAACTTAAAAACGCACTGTGTGACCAAATACATCGTAAGGGCACCGAAAGTATTTGCTCTAATCAATCATTACTGCTGATATTATTATGGTGAGAACTTACTCTCTTATTTCTAACATTCCTCCACTTCCTCCGACTTATCTTTTCTCCCGGAGTGAAGAACAACCACGGCTCCATGGTCCATTTTCTCGACATTTGTGATGCGCGTTCCGAAAAACTCAGTTCGTCTACTACTTAAAGAAATTTAAAATTAAATAACACTATCATTTCTTTGCTAATCATAATTGTATAAAATATGGGAAAATGTATTTGTTTCTATGAAATTTAAGACAAAGTACATTATTGAAATATGATAATAAACAGTCATGTTAAATCAAATCAAATCAAAAAGCCATCGTAAGTAATGTTGTTGTAAAATCGCGGGCAAAGCTGCAGGTAATAAGCATGTAAGTAGTAAATGAAAATATTATTGACGTCTAAACAGCGTTTCCTTGGGTACTATTTTTTCCATACGCGATAAACGAATTTATAATATTAACCAGTATATTATGGTCTTCATCAGGTGGAAGTGGAATCATAAATGATAACAAATATTGGACGTACCTTCTTGCTTGAAGTTACCAAAGAATATTCTGTGCTTCCCTCTCACCACCACACCGGTACCAAACTCCTCCTCGTTCAAAGGTTCGTCTAAGCCGAGCCCATCATCAGTTAATAGTCTTCTGTGGATCTAGAGTTTATAAATTTATTTTTGACGTGACAACGTCTTATAATTCGATGGAGCCGGCTGCAAGAACGAAAAAAATCGGTTGTCTGTAAAGTCGGTTTACTGACGATAGTTGAACGTGACAACGTCATAAGAAAGTGGAACGCGTCACAGCAAGGTTACGCCGCATGCGTCATGTTTTTTCGTTCTTGCAGCCGGCTCCATCGAATTATAAGACGTTGTCACGTCAAAAATCGGTTGTCTGTAAAGTCGGTTTACTGACGATAGTTGAACGAGACAACGTCATAAGAAAATGGAACACCTCACAGCGAGGTAACGCCGCTTGCGTCATGTTTTTTCGTTCTTGCAGCCGGCTCCATCGAATTATAAGACGTTGTCACATTTAGTAGTAGTAGTTACTGACAACACCATCCGTTTCAGATCCGTTGTCGCCTTTTGAGGTACTCTTTCCATGAACAATTTTGTCTTAAATCAACTCACCATCAGCTCTATTTCTCCCGCGTTATAAGACGTCCCTCCCTGGGCCCTGTCAGTCAAGACACACATCTCCACGCTGGAGTTGTTCGACTGGATGCAGATCCTCGACGTTACTGGATAGTAGCACGCCTGGACTGGCTTTTTATGTGTCCTATCTGGAACATAGTTTAATAGAGAATAGAGATTACTTGCATTTTTTGCAGTTTATACAAGTAGATTAGCCTCAGCTTGGAGCCATTTAAGTATATAAATTTTAGTACTTGCGGGCAAAGCTGCGGGCAATAGCTAAATACGTTCTTACTTTTCATCTCGTGTAGACAAGTTCTCTTCATCATCTGCCTTGAATTGGAGTCAGTGTAGAATATACCAGCATTGCTGATGTTTGTTTTGAATACGCTCACTACTTCTTTGCCAGGATCAGTACTGAAAAATATATATTTTTGATCAAAAAAGTTTTTTAAAATTAAGTCATCCAGAATTTAATAAAATAACATAAGACTGAGAAAATATCTTTATTCTAGAAAATATAATAGGTCTTTACTTATGAAATTGCCGTTCTGCAGTACTGACCATTTCAAATCAAAATATTTTTTTTAACCGACTTCAAAAAAAGAGGAGGTTCTCAATTCGTCTGTATGTTTTTTTTTTGTATGTATGTGAAACGATTACTCCGCCGTTTGTGCATGGATTTCTATGGTTATCACCTTACCACGTCCTACCACCTAAGAATTCAAATTTCAAATTAATTTTATTTTAAAAACATGGATTTTTTTTTCCAAAAGTAGTAATTTGTTTATTGATTAGTGTTACACTGTCATCGCATTTCAATCTTTTTCTTCATCATGGATACGGTAAAATTTCGAGTAATTATGAATTATGAATACGGTCGTGGCAACAACGCGGTACAAGCGGCACGCAACATCAACGACGTTTACGGAGCTAACACTAGAAACCAACGCACCACCTGTTATTGGCTTGCTCGCTTTCGTTCTGGAAATTTCGACCTGAAAAATGAACCTGGCGGTCGTCCGAAGACTTTGGTTGACAATGACGAATTAAAGGCGATTGTGGAAGCTGTGATACACAATCTATGGCTGAATTTGCAGCAGCTTTCGACGTTAGCGTTAGCGTAGATGTGTACTGTGAAGAACTGAACACAATGATGGAGAAGCTGGCACATCTCCAACCAGCATTGGTCAATCGCTCGTCTCCGCTGCTCCTGCACGACAACGCGCGACCTCATACTGCACAGCAGACGGTCTCCAAGTTGCAAGAACTGGGGTTGGAAGTTCTCCGTCATCCGCCCTACTCACCAGACCTTGCGCCTAAAGACTACTACTTTTTCCAGAATTTTGATAACTTCTTGGCGGGTAAGAAATTCAATACCCGAGAGGCAGTACAAAATGCCTTTAAAGAATTTGTTGCCTCCCGTCCAGCTGATTTCTTTAAGAAGGGAATCAATAAACTGCCACTGCGCTGGCAAAGATGCATTGATTGCATGGGTGATTACTTCGATTTATACAAATAAAAAAATAAAAAAAATCGTTTAATTTTTTTTCATACAAAACGGCAATTTCATAGGTAAAAACCTAATATCACTTTATATGTGCCAGCTTACCTTCCGTTTTCGTTTCGTCAGCCTACCTTTGTTTCCGTGGGAATTTAAGAATAAAAATTGTATGCGTCATTTTTATACAGAAAACCAAAACTTTGTGAAAAAATCGCGTTAATTCGTGGGGTTCACTCTTACAAGGTAAAATAATTGTACGAACACTAACATACAGAAGTAAATTCTTTATATATTACGACTTTCAGTTTTCCCTGTCTGATTCACTTACTTCCTGACGGGGACGGGTCCCACGACCCACTCCAACTCCAGAAACTCTTCCCCTCGGTACAACCTGATTGTTTGAGACACCCACTCATTGAATTTCTGGCGAATTTCCTTCACCAGCAGTCCCTTGATAGTATGGAATGAGACTTTGTCGGACACCTAAAATAAGTTCATATTTTGTGGTATAATTCTGAGACATTGGTGTCGACTATGAAAGCAGGCGAGGAGTTGACCCGAGTTCTTATTATAGAAACATTTTTTCTACTGAATATTTGACCTTTAGCTGTTCATAAAAAGAGCTGGAAATAAAGCATAAAAAGAGATTCCCCTAACTTTTCAATAGTTTTAAATGGGATCCCTTTCTTTTGACAATTAATTTTGGCACGACCGACCGACACGACCGGCGCGGTACCTTTCGCTCACATAATACCGGCGTAAAGTGTGGTAAAGTGACAGCTATGCTGTGGCGTTTCGTGCGGTTTGTGAGGTCCCGGTGGAGTGGGGGGGATAGGGAAAAGGAGGGCAACACATCTGCATAATCTCTGGTTGTGCGGATGAGTATGGGCGTCGATGGTCGCCAAAAGTCTTCGACTTCTCGTTTGCTCTCCTATGCTATAAAAAAATATATATTATGTCTAAGTTGTTATACCAAATTACTATTATGCATTCGTAACTGTTAAATTATGACATATAATTTTATGCGAAAAAATATCGTTTTAATCACTGATCTTACTTTAGTAGGTCTTCCAGTTTCCGGCCTGAAGCAATAAGCTCCCGACTGGAGCTCATGCTGGCCTGGTGTGTAATAATAGAAGTCCTGATGGACCAGAATCTGGACTCCATCTAGATATTGGACAGATTCCAGCAGACCAGTAGACGGGTCTACTGACACTTTGAGATACTGGAAATAAAATAATAATCACAGATAAAAATAAAATAATAATCACAGATAAAAATAAAATAATAATCAGAGATAAAAATAAAATAATAATCACAGATAAAAATAAAATAATAATCACAGATAAAAATGCATATCTTCATTTATCTCTTCTGTACTTTTTTTTTTTTCTCAATTTTTGAAACGAGTAACTATAGAAAACATAATTACATAGTTTATTTTTGATTCACAATATCAAATTTTAATTTACCGGTCGCGCTCCCGTCTGCATGGGTACCACCGTCTTGCTCATTTCTCCCGTGAAACAGCTTGGCTGTGTTTCGGAGAGAAAGACAGAAAGTGTAATTACTGGTTCCGACATTTAACATCTCATGTCTCAAGATGGCAACACATAAAATGAGTCCAGGAATCAGTCCAGGTTCCATTTAAACTAATTTATGTTCGTGCGACTTTAACCACTTACCATCTGGTAGCATGCTGTCAGTTTGCCTAACCAACGAAACGAAAATCAAAGAAGTCACCTCATTTGATATAAATGGGATGATCTCTTGTTCAGGCGCAGGATCCTGTCGGCTTTTCTTCACATATGCTCCTTCTGCCTGTATCAAAGTTGTTAGTTTCAAACTTTGGCGGTACGTAACTAGTCTATCATCATCATCATCATCATCATCATAACTGACCCTTATGTCGTACTGGGCACGGGTTTTCTCCTCGTAATCAGGGTCATAGTTTTACTAAAACTCCAAGACCAGACCTTTCGCTTTGAGGCCGAGCCCATTAACACACTAGGACCTAGGACTTCGTCGATACTTTTTTTATGCCATAAAAAGGCAAATGAGCAGTCGGAGACTATCGACACCCATACACACAACAAGTGCACAACACACAACAAGTGGTGATGACCCTGGTCGATCGTTAGTCTTTAGCTTTTTGTGTTCTTTAAGTTCTCAAACGCTTGCAATAGACTGCTCAACGAACTTGATGAATGATGAGACCAGATGTGAAAGGATTGGCAAAACTAAAATCGAGAGACAACATATCGAGAGACAACCTATCGATAGACAACCTACCGTGAGACAACCTATCGATAGACAACCTATCGATAGACAACCTATCGAGAGACAACATATCGAGAGACAACCTATCGATAGACAACCTATCGAGACAACCTATCGAGAGACAACCTATCGATAGACAACCTATCGATAGACAACCTATCGAGAGACAACCTATCAAGAGACAACCTATCTGCCAATTTGCCTACATAACATCTAAAAGAAGCAATCAGTCGTATATTTTAACTTTTATCTTTTTTTTACTTTGTATGAGAAAAAAATGTTGTTGAGAGAATTACGATTCGTTTGTTTAAAAAACTGTTAATTATTTACCAGTTGATCTCTGATAGGTGTTATAAAGTACGCGGAGTATCCAAGTGGCGGCATATTCTCGGCCTCGAAGCACAGCTCGTGGAGGGCTGAGGAGTTGCGTCCAGGTAGACTGGTGATAGTTGCCGGGAGAGGCAACACCTGATACTCGATCTCTTCGTCTGCAAAGGATGGCACTATATTAATATAATAAAGTTGAAGAAGGAAGTACCATTCAAAATTAGATTAATAGTCCGGCGAGGGATCTCCGACTATAGACACTAAGGCTTTCAAGTTGGCGGTATAATTACCATTGAAATCCTTGATAGAATAATGTAGAGCCGTCGCTGGCAGCCGCACGTGGTAATACGTCTTGATACTGAGGGGATTATAGACCAGCACCAACATTGATTCTTCTGTCTCTGTGAACTGAAAGCAACAAACTAGTATCTTTATGTAAATGTGCTGATTTGATATATGTAATACATACAATCAAAATATTATATAGTCGTCCAATAGTCAAGAAGGTTCTCTTTGGGTAAAAAACCCAATAAAATATTGCAAGAGGTAGTGTCATGCTACTCCTCTAGCTGGCATCAAGTGACAACTATGATGTCGTATTTCGTGCGGTTTGTGAGTTTCCGGTGGCCCGGGGGTATAGGGAAAAGGAGGGCAATGCATCTGTATAATCTATTTGTGCGGGATGTCTATGGGCGTCGATAGTCGCCAAAAGGCTTCTACTGCTCGTTTGCTCTCCTATGCTATAAAAAGGTAATTAAAAAAATATATTAAAATTCTCCGGCTTACTTGGCACTGACTAAGGTTCATCTGATGGCATATGGTAAACTGCAGGTTGTAATTTCGTCTCCGGGCTCCCCAAGTCGGTGTCAAAACACTGAAAACATTGTATATTAAACACCTGGGCTTAACAATCAGGTAAGAAAACAAAAGATACATCGATGACCAGGTGCAATTATCATGCACATTATTTGAAATGGGCGAACCTCGAACCCGCGACCGCTGTCCGACCTATACCTATCATGCATTATTTAAACACGTTCAGAAGTATAACTACAATCATATACGAAGTCAGTGTTGGTTGTAACATTTGGAGTACCTAATGTGTGGTTAATGTACAACCCAATAATAAAAGATTGCAAAGTATTACAGGAATTGATTACGCGTGAAAAATATATACATACACACACAAGTACACAGGGTCACATAATATGTGTATGTGACCCTGTGTACTTTTCATGTTAAATTTTCAAATACGTTTCGTACTTTATGCATAACATACAAACTAATAAACATATTTTGTCACTTATTATATAGTAGATATACCTTAAAAATTGTGAAATCTTTTTGGAGCAGGCATCAATGGCTTCTGATAAAATTCTAATGAAATCGTTGGTTACGTGTTGTAAGCTGGTTCCTGTAAGAAAAAGATAATTGCGAGCAACTGTTTCTATCCTATCTTCTATAGTATTCTTCTTTAAACCTATTTTGTTTAAGATTGTCGTGTACTTTTATTACGGGGAAGACAACATCTCACCGAGATTATGGTAAATAATATATTTAAAAGCTATTACATTTATAACATTAGTTGGAAAAAAGGGCCAAGCCATGGCACCATTAAAAATGCATTTGTTTCCGAAACACAGCAAAGTTGTTTCACGGAAGAAACAAGCATGACGGTGGTGAACGCTGGAAGGGCAGCTCAAACGCATGACAGTGGTGACAGCATCGTCGAAAGGTGCAGGGATTGCCTTCCACTCAAATGTAACAGCCCATACCACTGGCAACGGCACACAGTACCGTTTACCGGTGGAAGGGTGCGCGCTGTACCGCGCTTCCGGATGCATGGGTACCATCATCTTGCTTTTTGGAGTTTACTCCTTAAGAAACGATTTGAGTTATACGGCCCGGTACGGAAATTTTATGAGGAGTAAAATCAAGTGTAACACAAAAGTTGAGGCGTTACGTAGAAAGAGACAAACATTATTCTTATTCTTATTAACATATTTAAATCTGTATGATTGAACGTGTAAAAGAATGAGATGGAAAACATTACACAGCGTATCTTAAAATAATGTCGCCAATGCCATCTAACATGATATTACAGCCAGTGTTTCCACAATGAGGGGAACTTCCCCTTTTGAGGGGAAAATAGGGTCCAGAGGGGAAGAGAAAGGGGAAATCGATAGACAATTTTGTGCATTTCTTTTTAAATTTGAACTAAAATAACTAAAAAAGGTCGTCATAAAAAAAGAACCGTAGTAAAAAATTTGTTGAGGGGAAATAAGACCTGAGAAGGGGAAATCTCAGTTGAGGCGAGGGGAAATCTCAATTGAGGCGATGGGAAATGAAATCTCTAAAGTGGAAAGACTGATTACAGCACTAAAAGTCAATCACACGACCATTATATTATATGCAATATTATAAGATATTTAAACAATTTTAGCTAATGATGAAAAAAAAATGGGAATACTTTATTCCATTGCAATGATTTGCAAGACAATTTATTAAGTATCCCTATAGCTAAAATTGACGTGACATTATTATGTAGGATTTTAAATAAAACAATGTGTAGGTACATACTAATTATTATTTTATTTTTTCGTCTATTATTAAAATATTGACTAGGTAATTTTTTACTGTATCACTATTCACTATCACTGTGTCTTTTCTGCGTCCACTTAATATATTATTTATAACTTTGCACCACTAATGTATGTGAAAAAATTACTAACCAAATTGCATATTATGAAATCACAATTTTGATTTTTATGTAATTGGCATTGTATTAATTTCCGTATAGAAAACTGTCTTCATGTAATTTCTTACGTTATCATAGTCACAACTCACAATGGTTTTTTAAAACATGAGTGGATAAGAAAATAAAACAACTAGAGCACATTCAAGATTGAATAATTAAAAACACAAACTACGTAATAAGAAAAATCTAGATAAAAATGAATTCAAAATTGAGAAATGTTAGCACAGACAGACTAAAAAAAGTCATTACGTTCCAATATTCGCGGCGATTTTAAAATTATTTAAAATTTCAGCCCAGAAAAGTCTAGTAATTTTAATATTCTTTTCAAATAATCTTTTTCATATTTTCAAAATCATATTTATAATTTGCAATTTATTTCTAACAATAATACAATCAATTGAAACTTTTCAATTTGATAATTAACCAATCAGAAACTTTAAAATATTAATGTTGCCTTCCTAAATATATTATTTGGTGTGAACATTGAACACTTGGTTCAAGTTTAATTGTACAAACTTGTCAAGTAAAGAATTTAATTTCGATTAAGTATTAAATAGGTACCTACCTATAATTGTTAAAAAATAAATCACGTATATTTTATATAAGAATAACTAGTCATTCAACATAAAACATGTAAAAATATCATAGACATAAAAAAAAACAAAAATAGCGCCATCTAACGCAATATAACGACTTTCTAATCTCATACAAAAAACCAAATGTACTAAGTGAAATGCCCCTGATCCTCCCTGATCTTATTCTCGGGGCCTCCTCTTTGTTGTTATTATTATTATTTTGTAACATACTTTATGTAATACGATTTATTGAAGTAATATAAATAATCCGAATAATTATTACAGATATATGTTTGTTTCTCTTATCATTTTAGCAGATGCGTTTATTTACCCTTTTTTTCTACTCGATATATATCATAATTATCGTTCGTAAGGAGTAAACTCCGACGTGCGTCGGAGCTGACACACACACACTTTTTTTTCTTCCTTGAAACAGCTGTGTTTCGGAGAGAAGGGCAAGACAGGCAGTGTAATTACTGGCACCGAGACTTAACATCTCTTGTCTCAGAATAGGCAACACATAAATGAGTCGCCTGGGCTATAGAGGTTAACTAGTTTATGTTCATGGGCGACGCTGACCACTTACCATAAGGTGGCTCGTATGCTCGTTTGCGTATCCAAGTTACATAAAATATAAAAAAAAACAGTGCAGGTACAAACGCATCCCTCCCACTAATACATACGTCGTATACAACCTATGATGCATCATGGAGCAATCTTATTACCTGTGATACCGTCATGATGGAGGACCAGGCTGGCGGCGTGGCGCAGCAGGTGCAGCTCGTACGAGTCCTGCATCCTTGAGAGCACAGCTAGCTGTTTCACTACCTGTAAATATACACAGCTTGTATTTTTATTGTTTTTTTTTTCGAAAGGGTTTTATGCTCTTGGCCTAGTGGCTTTTAAGCTTCGTGAAGTGAAAAAATCCAAAATTAAAAATCCACAATTTTTGTCCCAAATGTCGAAGTCGGGTTTTTCATTTATTTTTCTGTTACAATAGCTGACATTTTCCAATACTTTTTTGAGAAAAGTAAAACAAAGAAATCTTATCTAAATGGGGAATTTTCTAATTTGATACCAGTATTTAAATTCACCTGTAGGAACACATGCGCTCTCTTGGCCATATATTTGAGGCCGGGTCTCGAAGAATAGAACCCTGTCCAAAACATGTCCGTGTCTGTGCCGTACGGCAGGAGATCTGCCTGTAAGAGGATACAGTAATGGATAGTAGTATATAGTAGATAGAAGATGGATAAGCATAAGCGATCCTTACGTTGCTGTACCCAGCAGGATTCTATCATCAGAAGGATTCTATTTGGTCATAGCCCGATTATTGCTTGCACAAATTTGAAGCATTTTTTTATGTTAGTTGGATAGGCAAACTGGCAAACGTGCCACCTGATGATAAGTGGCCGACGTCGCCCATGAACATAAACCAGCCCACCCGGAATGAGCCCAGGCAACTCATCTATGTGTTGCCTATTTGAGACATAAGATGTTAAGTCTCGGTGCCAGTAATTATACTGCTTGTCTTGCCCTTCTCTCCGAAATACAGCAAAGCTGTTTTACGGGAGAAACAAGCAAGATGGTGGTACCCATACAGCCGGGAGCGCGGCACAGTGCTTCCCTCCTACCGGTTAATTCAATTCACACAGCTCAAAAGAAGTCAGTTTTATCAGACATACATGTTGCGATGTTTCTCTCCACCTGCTATTGCGATTCTGACATATTTGTCAACTTGTGAGTACATAGGAAACCAATTTTGCTACCCCAGAACCCTATGTGCCGACCGGTCTGCAGTTCTTTGGTATATTATGTGACCGTGCCACTTTTATCTACCATTTTCAGTACAGCACGCGCGATTTAACTCGGCGCGATTGAAGTTAGGTGTAGATCAAAATCACTGTGCGTGCTCAAAACTATGTAAAATTTCAATTCAGCCAAATTAAAGCGCTCTCACATCTTAGTTCTTACCTTCTCCGAGTGCACCAGCTTGTCTCGTCGTCCGTGCAAGTAAATGGCCTTCAGGTAGCACGACGGGGACGAGTAGAAGACGTTCACGTCGGATATGTTCGCTCGGTGCGAGTTCACGTAGCTGAAATACGAGCTCATAGAATTTTCTAGATTTTGTTTTTGTAATCCGTAATGACGTTGGAACACAACTTTCAAAATTTTCAATGACGTAGGAACACAATTTTCAAAATCATCAATTTTAGCATGGTTGTACCGTGTGTAAGGGCACGGCTCCACTGCGGCGCACGGAGAGGCTACGCACGTATGTCAAGTTTCGCTTTGCAAAAATTTTACATTTTTTTGACATGACATGCTACGCATTAACTGACATTTTCTTGCTGCGTAGAAATAACTAAGAAGTTTTATACTTTTAATTATGGCATTTTACGACTAAGAAACATTTATACAGGATGGCCCGTTTACAGTGGTCCAAAAATTTTTTTCAGCTTAAGAGCATCATGAGTAACCATTCTAAACATACTTTAGTTAAGCGAAAACTTATGGTTTAGAAATTATGTTTTTTTTTTAAATAATCCGAAGTTTAAATATTTTTGACACAAAACCACTCTGTTATGAAAACTACTGGACCGAATTGAATGAAATTTGGTATAAGTATATCGCAATGACCTACCTATCGCGTTATAGGCTCATCTAGTGTAAATAGTTAGACTAAATTTTTTTATTTTAACTTTTACTGTAGTTTTTTTTAACTTTTCGGAAAAATATTGATTTTCGAAAAAATCTGGTGAAAAAAAAATGTACCGCCAAGGTTTTGTTGGCACTGCTAAAAAGTACCTTAACATAGGGTTATTCTTTACACAAAAAATCATAGTTGTCCTTCGATTTTAACATCTTCAAAAACAACATTCATGTACATGAAATTCGAAAAACTACGAAATTTACCATAATTTTAATTTTATTCATTTGGCCGTTAGTTTTGATTAAAGAATCATACATTTCGATAAAAATCGCTACAAATTAGTATTCACATGGATAACTAACTAAAAAAAAATGAATGAAATAAAATTTTAACCTGCCAGCCAAGATGACTTAACTTTATTCTAATGTCAATTTATTGTGTTTTTGTTGTTATTTAGTTTTTAAGTTTAAATCTTAATAAAAGGTTTGGAGAATTAATAGTCGAATACCAGCCCTTTTTACCTGTTTTGTATGACCCTGTTTTGAATACTTGTATGATGATTCACATAATACATGTATCACTGATGAATGGGCTATGAAAACGAGTTACAAGATCATTTGGGGTCACTAATCATGTAATTTATGAATAATTGCGAACCGATAGGTTTAAATTAAAATTTTGGTTTAATGTACATGATGTTGTTTTTGAAGATGTTACAATCGAAGGACAACTATGATTTTTTGTATAAAGAATAACCCTATGTTAAGGTACTTTTTAGCAGTGCCAGCAAAACCTTGGCGGTACATTTTTTTTTTTTTCACAGGATTTTTTCGAAAATCAATATTTTGCCGAAAAGTTCAAAAAAAATACAGTAAAAGTTAAAATAAAAAAATGTAGTCTAATTATTTACACTAGATGACCCTATAACGCGATAGGTAGGTCATTGCGCTATACTTATACCAAATTTCATTCAATTCGGTCCAATAGTTTTCATAACAGAGTGGTTTTGTGTCAAAAATATTGAAACTTCGGATTATTTAAAATAAAAATCATATATCTAAACCATAAGATTTCGCTTAACTAAAGTATGTTTAGAATGGTTACTCATTATGCTCTCAAGCTGAAAAAAATTTTGGACCACTGTAAACGGGCCACCCTGTATATTTATGGTGGGTTATTCTAAAAAAATCCTTTGTTTTATAGTAATGACTCTTATATTTACTACACAAACGTTTCTTAACAGTTCTTTAACGTATTGTATCCAACAGATAGTATGTACCTAATTAAACTGTCTATGTTCATGAACCAATCGGCCGCGCTCTGGTAGGTGAAGTCTCCTCCCATGGTGACCATGACGTTGTCGTGGTCATAATATTTGGCCTGGGCCTCGATCTGGTTCAAGAATTCTTTGACCTGAAAAAATGGGAGATCAAAAAAGACATCACACTAGTGCTTTCACAGGACCAAGATGAACCCTTGGAGAAGAAGATCAAGACAAAAACAGCTATCTTTTACAGACAAAGAGAGGAGTTTGGAAGAGATAGCTTTTTGAAATCACTGCCTTTACATGGCCTTTACCTACACGATGACATATTAGCCCAATCAAAGGCAAATAAAAAAAAATACTAATGTTTTGAGATAGTTGGTGGAATTAAAATCTCGTGAACAAGACATTCGTAGACAATGTCGGTTTACCGAGCTCCGCGATATAATAATAAGAGTGAAAAACATGGTAAATACCCGGCTTTAAATAGTTTTAGAAATTTTGTAGAATTCTTTTTAAGTTAATATTTAGTACAGTAAAAATAGAATTTAACCTCGTACTAAATTGCCGATCCAATTTTTTTCTTATAAGCTTAAGGCTAGCTCACTTATTAATCAATAAAATGCATCTAACCAATGCATTTTTAATTGATTAATCAAATATTTTAAGAGTTATCGGCGAGATAGAAAAACCGGTTCCATAAATGGGCCATAAATCGCAAACGATAAGTTTTACAAAAAAGTTTACAGGGAAAAATGAAACATTTTATTCTCTACAAAAAAAAGATATCAGACAAAAAATGATTCTATTTAGTGCGGGGTTGTCTAATTAAAACGGCTATTTTTACTGTACTAATCCTGGATCCTAAAACTCCGTCACTTTTAAAACGCGACTGTTTTTTTTTCGAGATGGCTGTCGTGTGAATTGAGGCAAGAAAATTGTTAGATTTGCAGTCAGACAATTTCGCGAAATAATATAACATTTGCTACCTACAGTACATTGCATAGTGTTAATAATCACTGCGTGTTCTGCATTTCTTATCGAAACAAAGCAAAGCTATTTAAAATATGCAGGATGAAGGTACCCAGCACAGGCGCGGCGCACATCCTTCGCACCGGTAATTTTAGTTGAAAACAACATCTGTTTTTACCCGGATATCCGCGTTGAATGCCCCGCTATCCGGGTCCTCTATGACCGGTTCATCCGTGCACTGGTGGTGGAAGCAGAACCCCTCCGGAGCGAAGTAAAGGTTGTACATGGTGTGTGTCATTATGTCGCACATTTTACCTGAAAATTATTAAATGTTCAACTAAATTTTTTTACTCTGCTTTGTTACTATGTCCGCATTTATTTTCTTACAAGAGATAATCACGTGAACCTGTGTATAAATATTAACTCTAGTGGTACTTTTATTACCTTTTATGTACATAAAGAATAAATAAATAAAGTAGGAGTCGATTCACTTTTTTTTTTCGGAAGGGCTAGACTTTTCGGCCTGATGGCCTTTAAGTTCAATCGGAACAGTAGTTGAGCAGATGGCTCACCTTAGAATTCATTTACGACTAAACAGTAAACAATTTAAAACAATTAAAAAAATTTATGCCCAATCCTTTGTCACAAACATTTGCAAGGCAGAAGGCCATCAAAATAATAACCACTATGGCTATTCGGGCAAAGTTTAACTAGTACATTATAATATTATTTTGACTCACTTCATAAGGAATAATAAAATTATAAATCTTGAGGTCTTTATTTATATAATTTAACTGAAGAGTTTATTTAAGCGCGCAAAACTACTACCTGGATTTGAAAAACTGTTTTTGTATTTGAAAGCCAAGCAGTGGTTGTGTACGTATGCGTATACGCAGTGGCCAACGAGCGAGCAACACATCTGAATAATTTTTGGTTGTGCGGATGTCTATGGGCGTCGGTAGTCACCATAAGGCTTCCTACTGCTCAGTTGCCTCCTTATGACAAAAAAAGACATAACAGCTAACAAGCATTACTTACCCAAAGCGTCACTCCCCCTCCACATAAACTCCATCCTGTCTTCGTCTATCATAGCCTCCTTTTCATTGTTTTCTACTCTTCCTAGTGAAAATGTAACCATACTAATAAAATAAAATATTGTATGTATCTACTTTGGAGAAGTCTAAATGATTATAAAATACACTGCATTTGATAGTTTGGGAGGTTTTACAAGAGATATGAAAAGGTTTGAGTAAAATCTTACGTACAGTTTGTGGTACAGTCACGTCTATGACGTAGTTGTTATGATAAACTAGTTTATAAGTGTAACTTTATTATTAAGTTTACTAGCTATTAGTAGCTTCAGTGGTGAATACTGTAAGATGAACGTATTACCTATAAACAGACCATCGAATCCCATCTGCGCGAGGAGAGACGCGTGCTCCTTGGAGTGGCCATAAGCGTCTACCTGCCATGCTGCACGAGGCTTCCCACAGGGTCCCAGCGTGTCATTGAGTTTTCTAAACAGAAAGTATTTTAACTCGACAATGTTAAGGGGCAGTCGAAATTATGATACTAAGACTATATAAAGATTCCGTTGATACTTTTATCAGCTTAAGTTTTGTCGTGATAACGTATTATAAGGGCGCGGCCCCACCGTGGCGCACGGAGAGGCTACGCACGTTCGCGTTTGTTTCTCTTTCTCTTTTTGCAAGTTTCTCTTTGCATGAAAATGTATGTAATCTTTTCCACTGCAAACCACGGACTGGCTACGCATTAGATGGCATTTTCTTGCAATTGACATTTTAACACACGTGCGTAGCCGCTGCGTGCGCCACAGTAGAGCCGCTCCCTAAATCGCTGAACACTGGCTGCACGTATAAAAAAGTTTGACGTTCCGCCTGAGCTGAGTGTGCGAGCGAGAGAGCGGAACAAGCAATAGAGAGGCACGATCGGCTCAAGCGTTCGGCATGTGACGTGTTTTATGTTTGCGAGTGCTGATCGCGGAAGATGAATTTGAATAGTTCTTGTGTTTATAAATAACATACTTATGTTTTGCAGTAACTTCATGTACTATTGTCCCATTCGGTGTCGAGACCCTTGGTCCGTCGGGTCTAGCGCTTTAAGGCTCTTTAAGGAAATAACAAAAAGGTTAGTCGACATCACAGGAGACCGAAGAGCTGGCAGCTACCTCGGACAAAGAATTAGTCTAGCAATTCAAAGGGGGAACGCTGCCAGTATCTTCGGGACCTTGCCTAAAGGGACTTTTTATTAATATAATTAAGTTATTATATTATATTTTTTAAGGTTTTTCTATAGTGTTAGGTTATGCTCTTAAGAACCTATTTTACTGATACTAGGAACTGAAATAAATTTGCAGAAATTTGTTGCATGAATACCTTAAACCCCAAGTATATAGATCCAGAAGTTGAAGATAGTCTACAGTGGTCTCGTCGGCCTGGACCCATCCACCACCAGCGAAGTGGATCCTACCTTCTGCCACCAGAGACTTGAATGTAGACCGCGTCGCGAAGTTCTGCTCCCTCCACCAACGCCAGAAATATGCCGTTTCGGAGAATGTGAACCTGTTTGATAATAATAAACAATAAAAACAGTTTTAAGGCGAGTCACCGCAGGCGAAACGGGAAAAATTGTTTGCCAAATCAAACTTTTATCAGAGACACCTAAAGATATTGTCTAAAGGATGTGCTAATTAGTTACGATAAGATGTACTTTACTTGATCAAAAATCCTGAAAACGCTAAAATAAAACCTAAAACGAATAATTTACTAATAAAATATGTAAGTTTGCACATCATTTTCATATGGAAATATTTAATTTTCAATTCTACAGACGACGTGCTATATTTTTTAAATCTCAAGTCCTATATTTTTTTATTCATATTTATCCCTAAACTTGAATGCTACCTAGTTTTCACAAGACACCGCGACGCCCGCTACCCCGCCAGTCCCGGTGACTCGCCTTAACACGCCTACAGAAAATTTCAAGAATTTAAAGGTTCAATAGACGTCGCTCAGGAGTAGGGTTTCGTTAGTACCTTTGTTGTATGTGTATTCATAATGTTTTAAGGAGGAATACTTTATCAATGTCAAGCTTAGTATTTTTTACCTTCTTCTTTTATCGTGGAGAAGTTCTGACAGAACTGAGTGATAAATCAGCCGGACGTTCGCTGAGCTCATGTTTTTATTAGCTGAAAACAAACAAACATAAACTAGTAATGTTTTTTTACTATCAAAAATTTAAGGCAAAAGCCTAGACATACGCACATAATAGGTACTATGAACTGTAATGTTGAGTGTGAGACGCACCACTTCGTTTCACTAAAGAAGTTATTACTTTGCGAACCTTGAAAGAGAGACCCCAACATATCTGCCTGGTGCGGCGCTTTGATCCTACCTTTTGTGATATTGTATACACATGAAAAGAAGAGGAATACGTACTCCCGTAATAGTATTCGTCGAATGTCTTCACCCAGCCCGCGTCCATGTGGGAGTGCGCTATGAGGTGCACGTTCAAAGATCCGTCTCTTGTTGAGGGACATTGCTGCAAGGAAAACAATTATTATTCCCCACCATGGTTCAGGCCTTGTCGTGGCAGTGGGGCTCAGTAGCCTAAGGTGAGCCCAGCACCTTGGGCGAAGCTAATTGAGCCGAGAGTACCTTTGTACCCCTCTTATAAGAAGAGGGGACAAAAGAGCAGAGGGCAAGGGGCGAGGATGGGAACCTCACCCCATTGTACTGTCCCGACGTTATAATAATAATAATAACCTTTATTTTCAGGCTGCATAGGCCCATAATTATAAACAAATGTTGTTAGTAAATAAAACTTAAAACTATGTTAGTAACACTTCACTTGCACTTTAAGTCACTTTAAGTCTTAGTGTGTTCCGGTGGCACTTGTCCGCGGAAGCGACGGAACACCACGCCCTGTGGCCAGAAGTCCCCCTGCATGACGAGGTGCAGAAAACATGTTGGCACTCGCACCACAAACGCCTTGAAATTGACGTTGCGGCGCGACTCCAGTAGCTGCACTCTCGCTGTGTACTTGGTCCTTTGGCGCACGTACTCCACGATGTCTCTCGCCTCAGTGGTGTAGTGTAGGCGGGAGATATACACCGGGGTGTTCGGTCCTGCAGCACGTATACTGTTGGGCTCCATGGGAGCCGTGCCACAGCGGTTCTTGCTAGCCTTATGCCGGCGCTTCCTTCCTTGCACCGTCATAAAACCTTTGTCATCAGCCCGCTTCGATGCCTTCTCAGACAAGGGCTTCGTAGCTGTTATACCACTCTCGATGGTGTTGTTGGCGAGATTCTCATTCCTCGCAGACACAGGCTCCGGGACAGCTGGTCGGGAGTTTCGTGCAGCACGAGAGGGAGCTGCAGAGGCGGGAGCGGGGTCGCGGGGCGTGCATAGTGCGCGCTCGGCAGACTTAGCGTTCATCGGTGATGGCGAAGATAAAACTGCTGACGCGAAGCTGACGCCGATAAATCAAGGCCCGCTCCACGACGCGTGTTGACGTTCGATGCATTAGATGGTGACCCAGTTACTACTACCGATTTACGCTGTGAAGTTTATTGCGCAAATAAACTCTGTGAGTTTATTGCGCAAATCAGCAACAGTATTCTGGGATGCATCGAGTCTCTTCTGCACATCCACTAGACTAGCCTTCAAAAAGACAATGTCTTTCAGCAGGCTTGTGACGTCGACATGGTCGAAGGTGACAGGAGGGAGCTTGGTCAAGTCCTTAGCCACAAACGTCGGCACGGGTCGGTCTCCTTCAGCAGCGTGATGATATCCTGCACGCTCTTCTTTATCCCGTCACGCCGGCGGGACACAATCTGGTCACTCTTGTTGAGTGACTTGTACAATAGCACCTTGGCAGCGGCGATGTCATCTTCGCTGAAGTTCGTTGTGCAGATCTGAACAGCGGACAGCTCGTCCATTACGTCCAGCTTCTGCTGCAGGAACGCCAGCAATTCGTTCGCCACAAGTTGTGGCTCATGACGAAATAAAATCACGAGTGGCGGCCGAACGAGACTGAGTTATGAGGGGTTGTTCTGTGGTGTGGGACAACCCCTCTGTGCAGGTGGCGTCGGTCCCTTGCAGGACTGACTAGCCGTCGAGGTGCCCTGTTAGCTTAACAGATCCGGGACTTCACCAAAGGCGGCACTGGTGGCACTCGCCGGGTTTTAGTGGGTAGAGTTCTAACTTTCACTTACCATCTTTCAGGCGCATTGAGTCCCATATACCCGCCTGGAGAGACCCACTCCCCAGGTGGGATGCATTTCCCGGCGTTAAAAAAAAGGAAAATTATTTGTTGTCGGGTTTGATTTACGTCAAGTACAGATAATGTATATTATGATTATATATTATGTAGATGTCTGCACCAGGTTATGGACGTGTATACCGTATACAGTATACATACGCACCTTTTTACATAATATGTATATTAAACAGTAATTTATCATTTTTAGTTCCTAGTAACTATCTATATCTGTATAAAGAAGTAGCAACCCTATTATAATTCTAAGAGAAAATAGATAGTAGTACTTACTTTGTATCCACATTCTGGAGTTGGTTTCGTCGCAAGAACTATCGATAATATCGATAAACCGAATAAACCAAGCAACATCACTATATACATTAATCTAGTTCCTATATAAATAAACTTTTATCAACATTTAGAGATGTTTAGTTACTTTTGCTGTTAATAAGATAAGAAAAAATGAGAGATAAGAAGAATTAAGGATTATTGTACAGAATTATAAGGGAGTTCAATCCAAGTTTTGAGTAAAAGTAACAGGGATTGTATGGCTGTCATCAGGAGAGTGTTTGAAATTGCTAAGTTTGGCAGATGATGAACGTATTTGGTGACAAATTTTAACGAAATAAACACATAATGAACTACTTCATCCAAACGAAAAAAAATTGGTAATAACGATGCTTATAACACTTCAAAAATGAATTTCACGGAAGATTGGTTAATGAAAGGAAAAATTAAGGAAGACAATTGGAGCAAGATGATACGGTGTTATGAAAAACTATACAGACGATGATTGTAAGGAAACGTTACATGCGTTTTAAGGGTAAATTAGTACACTTGCTGATGGTAAGTGGTCAACGTCGCCCATGTTTGTATTGCCCATTGTATGAAAACAAATTCCGCCAAATTTGAACTGCGACGCTGCGCCGGTTCTGCGCTCTGATTGGCCGACTGATGCCCATTGATGGATGATTGTCCGATGGGACGTGCATACAGATCACTGGCTGGTTGAATTGCTATTATTTCAGTGACAAATCACTGACCTGTATCGTCCATAAATTACGTCACACATATTTTGTGACGTCACATAAGACTACGGTGTACTAATAAAAAAAAACGAAATTAAAAAATAATTTAAATGAAAATAAAATTAATTTCGAAACTGCTGTTTTAATTTACTAATTTCGATATGTAAAAATTGCAAAATATGTGACATCACAGTAGTGAGGGGCGGGTCTCATAAATGTGACCACCTGTGACAACATCGATCATATAACCGGATAGAGTAGTAATGTAAGCCATAAAAATCAGAAACTGGTCAGTGATTTGTCATTGACTTAATAGCAATTCAACCAACCAGTGACCTGTACGTCCCATCGGCCAATCATCCATCAATGGCAATCAGCCGGCTAATCAGAGCGCAGAACCGGCGCAGCGTCACAACACAAATTTGGCGGAATTTGTTTTAATACAAAACACAATTACCGCTCTATTCCGGTTATATTATGCTCAATGTGTGACAAGGACGGTGTAGGTTAGGTTAGTACCCCGGATCTAATAAACAAACAGAGCACCTCGACGGCTAGCCAGTTCCGCAAGGGACCGACGCCACCTCCACACAGGGGTTGTCTCGCACCACAGAACAACCCCTCCCAACGTCGGGACAATAGAATGGGGTGAGGTTTCCATCCTCGCCCCTTGCCCCTGCTCTTTTGTCCCCTCTTCTTATAAGAGGGGTACAAAGAGCCCCCTCGGATCAATTAGCTTCGCCCAAGGTGCTGGGCTCACCCTAGGCTATTGAGCCCCACCGCCACGTCAAGGCTTGAACCATGGTGGGAATGGCCTCTATTCTATCCCACTCTACTCACTAAAGTACTCTTCTCTACTTGAGGGTAAACCCTACTCTATTATATTATAACTACGCCTCTGTTTATTTAGATTCTTGTCCCGTTTAGTTTTTATTAACGGTAATTGGATACACAACTGGCAGTCGAGCAACCTGATGGTAAGTGTCACCCGTGAATAAATATGGTGGTGCCTATACAGACGGGCGCGGCATAATCTTCCAAATGTTTACAATTTCAGAACACTCTGATCATCTTTCAGCTCGAATATAATTTGCACCAACCTCATTGATGCACTTTCGTCATGAATGTCAATTCGCTAGGAATTCTGTGTAAAGACAATATAAACGCAGCCTTGTAATAAATTCTCCGTAAAAACGCCAGCGAACCTCAGCATTAAACATTCATTGTTCATTAAACTTTGAATAGCTAAAATCTCCCACTGGCTGCTGCCCACGGCTTTACCCGTGTTTTAGTTATTTTTTTACGGCGTGAACTCTACCTAAATGAATTCTATCTCACTTGACATGCACTTGACAATGCACATTAATTCATTCCTAAAAATATGTCCTTTTAGCAAAACATTTATTATAGAAAAACTATTAAGTGTACTCGTACATATATCTTTTTAAAATTAATTTATTTCAACTTTTGAATAACTAAATTATGTCTGTACGGGCTTTGTTTTATGAGCTTTCGTGCTCCGTATGCTATTTATTTTCGCCCAAAGTTGGGCTAAAATCAGTGTTGAAATACGAAAGTTTAGAAGCTTTTATTTTTTAAATGTTTACTTTTTATTTTTTAAGTGTTTTATAATTTTTTTACGATTTTGGGTACATATAGACATATATAATGACGAGATCAATTTATATTATCCTTAGTTTTTGATGGTTAACGTCAAACATTGTAGTAATTACTGTTCTGGGTGAACCGATTTGGATGCGGTTTTATTTGTAAGTAGGTTTTTGTATTAGTCTTTCTTAGATATGTATATCAAAATCGGTTAAATAAAAAAAGTTAAACTCATAAATTTATTTAAATATTCTACTTATTTGTTTTGTACATCCAAATTCAAAAACATTATGTCTTTATCCAATTAGCATAGAAAAAACTTTGTGACGGATCGACGACGGCATTTTTATATACAAGGTTGATAAAAGCGAGAGACATTAAATTAAACCACGTATATTACATATATGTACCATTTTCAGGCTACACACCAAAACTTAGACCAATAGAATCAATAGTTTAGTCACAGGATATTTTTAAAGTTTTAAAGGCGCTCCGTTTTGTTTGACCCGGTGAGACGCAACGTGCTGTGGGACGTTGCCTTTTAGATGCGAAGGACATTTTACAAAGGTTTACAAAGAGTTTTTACGTTTTATTTTCACTATTCACGTATTTAAGTTCTTTGAAAAAAATTTTTTTATTCCTCCCAAACAATTTTTTAATAGTTTCGGATTAATCGTAAGCATGTGTAGTATATGTAGTTTAATTTAATGCCTCCCGCTTTTATCAACCTTGTATAGTTATTGAATAAAGAGTTTCATTGTCACGATGGAAAGGAACCACAAAATAAACATTTTTTATTTCATACTCATGTATATTACGACACCATATTATTTCCTCACACAATATTTGCCTTAGACGATAAAACAACATTACACTGATGTTTTATATGCTAATCAAATGACATAACATCCTGTATGCACTTAACGTACCTAAATACGTATACGCTTCTATTTAACATGTATTGTGCTAAATGCTGAAACTACCAGTACCAGGATGAACCCTGTTGTACAGAAGCCCTTATGGAGGATAATACAATGGACCTTTTTGTCATATAGTCGTGGGAACAATATGAACAAAAAAGAAACTACTACTCAAAGAAAGAGACATTCTCATTTTATTCATGTTCATCATATTCATTCATTCAAAAGTCTGGCAGTAGCTAAGCATAGAGAAAACTATTTTTTTTTATTTGTTGATGTTAGTTGGAGAGGCAAACTGGCAAACGTGCCACCTGATGGTAAGTGGTCGACGTCGCCCTTGAACATAAACCAGTTTACCTGGAACGAGCCCCGGCAACTACTCAGGCAATCAAGTTAGTTAACACAAACCTCAGAGAAACGCATTGTTACACCAGTGAATGAACGCCTTAACCAATCTCGCATCAAAAATAGTAAAAAGTAAAAAAAAAAAAGATAAAAAATAAACAGGTTTTTATTACATGTTAATAAATAAAATATATAACATGATAAAAATAATTTAGACATGATATATAAATAATATATAAGAAAAATACGTAAAAAAATATAGAATAGAATAAACTTTATTCAGTAATCTATACATGGCACCGCAGTAAAGATAAACATTAAGCAATTAATATAGTTCAATAGTGACATAGAAGTGTAAAGAAAAACAAACTTATACAAAAGGAAAAGAAAAAATAATACATAAAATCGAAAACAAATCACATACAAGTCACACACAAGCCAACGGTCATTAGTCAAATTCGTTACATCAAAACGCCAAATTGAGTAAAATTATGGTTTTGTTTTGTTTTATCCCCCTTTTATTAAAATTATTAACTCATACCTACTCATAAAATATATATTAACTTTTATTTTCACGAGGCATAATCTATTTCGTAAAAATAAAGAAGAGAGACTTTAAACCTAGTATTAAATCTATGCGATTTTATCATATATCCATTTTTTATAAATAAAAGCGTTACATTTTGATTGCAGAAGAAATTATACTAAAATAATGTTCTTTTTAATGTTACAATCCTTTAGTGTATAAATGGCCTTCAGCCGCTTTTTGAAGGTCCCGGATCTGCAGGAGTCGGGAACTTCAGCGACAACCTTACCATAGACTAATCAAAACCGCACTCCAAACTGCTGAACTATTAACTCGGATGAAGTAATTTAAGTTAATAGACGATATTTTTATGAGGTGGCTAGTCTGCCAGACTGTCTCAACAAATTATAACGGCTCTTGAGATCAAGGTAAATCGTTCATTTTTAAAGTAAAACTTCTAGCGCTACTAAAGGGTAACTCAGATTTTTATGAAGATTTACTTCAATCGGGCGTAAATATTACATTACATTAACTTAATTTACTGTAAATACATTATTAATCGAAATGAATTCATTTATTATATCGCTTGTTATCATTTAAAGATTATTATTATTATTATTATTTAAGGGTGGGGACACCAGCAAGGCCAGACGGGTGATCAGTCCTCATTAACGGGACCATTTCACCCAATTCCCCAGGCTCGCCTGTGGGATTAGATGCGGGAACGGGTTATCATTTGCCCCTCCGGTGTCACGCCCTCAAACCTACGTGTTGATCTGCAAAAACTACTTAGCTGCCTTATGGTTAGATATGCTAAATCTCCCTTTTTCAGCTCGTCCGCTCCAAACAGCTCCCATCTTGCGTATGCATATGCTGGGCATTCCGTTATGAAGTGCAGACTGGTCTCTTCTTTCTCTTTGCGCTTAGGACATAGAGGGTCCTCTGTTAGCTTCATTATTGACAGGTGTCTGTTGAGTGGGCAGTCTCCCGTCAATATTCCCACAACTGTTCTAATGTTGCTCCTATTGAGTTTAAGCAACTCTTTAGTCTTCTTGCTGTCAAGCGTTGAGATGAAGAGTTTTGACTGTCTACACTTCTTCGTGTCATTCCATCTCTGGTTTGTTTCTTTGTTTATTCTCAGGGTTATAACATTTTTTGTTATCCTGTGTGCTATTGGCAGTCTCGGCTCAGGACCTATGAACGTCTCATCGGCACCTTCTCTCGCCAGTCTATCTGCTTCTTCATTGCCCGCATTTCCCTCATGTCCGAGTACCCAGGCAACTTCTAACTCAGTCTGGTCTGCTAGATCTTGCAGGGTGTTTTTGCATTCTTTGACCAGTGCTGAGGTTGTCTCCCTCTTACTGAGGGCCTTCAATGCCGCTTGACTGTCACTGTATATGACTGCTTTCTCAATCCTCTGTGCGCTAATGATATTTTGTTTAATCATGTTGGCGCATTCTCGTATTGCGAATATCTCCGCTTGGAATACGCTGGAGAATCTGCCTAGATTAAACGATGCTTTCATTTCAGTTGGATGGCTAATATATACGCCAGCCCCTGACAGCTTTGTCGATTCCTTCCTGGATCCATCTGTGTAGCCGACCATCGTTGTTTTTGGGTGGTCGATGTCAATGTTCCAGTTATCTCTAGAGCCTATGCTTATCCTGTATTTCTTGTCGAAGATTCTCTCCTTCTTTATAATAATAATAATAATAATAATATTCCTTTATTTCGGACCATAGATCCATATTTGTGTTAGTATTATACAAATGTTCTTATGATTATGTTAGTAAAGAAAGTACATAATTTTAATATTAATTGTTTACTAAAACTTACTGCTAATAATTATTCATATGGAGATAAGACCAGTGTCTCCATATTGGACTTTCAAGTTTTATAGCAATTTCCTTCAGGTATCTATTGGAACTGTCTCGCACTCTTCGGATCATAGACGCGGATCGCTTACGCAGTATAGCCGCGAAACTGTCGACGTTAGCGGATGTAAACATCGCGGATGCGCTACAGTACCGAGGCAGTCGCATCAGAAACCTGAAGGCATTGTTATATTGCACTCTAAGGGCGTTGATAGTTCGCTGCGTAAAACTGGTCCACAAGCTGCATGTATAGAATGTCTGCGCGTAAGCCCGAAATAGTGTACACTTAACACTGACAGAACATTTAGCAAACCTGCGGGCCAGCATATTGCAACGAACCGACATCCCTCGGCGCTCACGTTCAATGTCGGGATCATCGCTGAGATTTTCGTCTACAATATGACCTAAATATTTAAATTGTGTAACCCTCTTTAGCTTTAAACCATTTAATGCCACTGGTGGTACAATATCAGGAGTGAAAGAGCCAGCTTTGAAAACCATTAATTCACTTTTCCCGACATTGTACATGAGCCCGTGCTCACCCACATAGCTTTCACAGATAAGTAACAGTTTGCGAAGGGCACTGATCGATGGGCTAAGTAGCACCATATCGTCGGCGTAGCTAATATTATTAATTATCTGTCCATGAATTGAGCACCCTACGTTCGTGCCACTGAGCTCACGAATCAGCCCGTCAATGTACAAGTTGAAAAGCGTTGGCGATGTCAGTCCGCCCTGCCTTACACCACACTTCAAACCGTAAGCATGTGACAGGGAGCCAGACCACCTGACGTAGTTAGCCTGATGCTGATACCAATATTTAAATGCGTTGATAATAGCATCCGGCAAACCCGTAGCTCTCAACTTGATCCACAGCTTGTTATAGTCTACAAGATCGAAGGCCCTAGAGAGGTCTAAAAAGGCAGCGTAAACTGGGGTTCTACGATCTGTGTAGTATCTGACGGTGTGCTTGAGCACCAAAATAGCACTTTCGGTGGAAAGGTTCTTCCTAAAACCGAACTGTGCATCGTCACATGCAACATATTTGGCAAGATATCCGTCTAGGACGCCGTCAAACACTTTCGCAGCTACGGTAGCTAATGTGATTGGTCTATAATTATTTTTATCTGTAATGTCACCTGTCTTATTTTTCACAATAGGTACCACAATCGCTTTGATGAGATCCTCGGGCAATCAAATCATTGTTTCATAAAATCATGGATAGATTTTCTTCGTACTGTTTCGCTATCTCGGCGTGACCTTTGTCATAGTGCCCTCCCTTCCATAATTTGTTGCTCTTGAGCTTGAACCATTGTTCAGTCGCTTTCTTCTTGATCGTGAGATCAACTGGGTTGAGGCCGAGTATCATCTCTAGAGCCGCCGTTGGTGTTGTTTTCATGGCGCTCGATATCATGATGCTGGCTAGTCTCTGTACTTTTGTGAATTCTTTCCTGTTCGTTCCTAATTGTGCCTTGTGCCACCACACTAAGGCTCCATGTAGAATTCTTGGTAGTACTATGGCCTTGTAGATCCAATGAACCACATTTGGTTTCATGCCCCAGGTTCTACCTACCGCTCTCCTGCATTGCACAAGGGCACATTTGGATTTTGTGCAGATCTCTTTAACGTGGGCTTTGTAGTTCAGATTTCTATCTAGGATTACCCCCAGATATTTTATTTCATTGACTACCTCTAGATTTTCGTTATCGATTCTCAATGGAATCATGCTATCAATCTTTCTCTTGTTTGTGAATGACACTAGCTTGGTTTTTGCTGGGTTCAGGTTTAGCCCTTTATCCCTGTACCATCGTAGCGCTGTGTCGATTCCTCGCTTCATGATGTCTCTGGTCACGCTCAGTACTTTACCTGTGACCAGAATTAGACCATCGTATGAGTACGCCTGTATGTAAATGTGCATGGCGTTTATCTTTGATACTAATTCGTCTATGAGAATGCACCATAGGAGCGGAGACAGGCATCCTCCTTGCGGAAATCCTCTTCTTGCTCGAATGGTGCATGTTGTTCCCTTAGTTTTTAGTTTTAGTTAGTGAGCTATGTTTTAACATATTAGTTATCCATCCCGTTATCTGTCCAGATATCCCCTCTCTGTTAAGTGCTTCCACGATGGATTGAGGGGTGGCCTTGTCAAAGGCTCCCTCTACATCGAAGAAGCAGCCAAGGGCATATTCTTTGTTCTCTATAGCTCTTTCAATTCTTATTACCGCATTGTGTAATGCCGTGTCAATGGATTTCCCTTCCATGTAGGCATGTTGGTTGGCGTGTAGCGGCATTGAACTCTTTTCTATCCCTGCTCTCATGTGTCTGTCTAGTATCTTCTCGAGTGTCTTCAATACAAACGAAGAAAGGCTTATACATCTGAAGGATTTCGCCTCGTGATATAAAGGTTACATATCACGAGGCGAAATCCTTCAGATCCCTGGCTTAGATATGAAGACGGCTTTAACTCTTCTCCAGCTACTGGGGATGTAGATTGTTGCTAAACTACTCCGGTATATGGTGAGGAGGTCATCTTTGATATACCTAAGGGCAACTTGTAGCATCTTGGGAAAGACGCCATCGGGTCCCGCCGCTTTATACGGTAGGAATGATGAAATGCTCCATGTTAATGCTTCTTCGGTGATAATCAGTTCCGCTTCCGCTTTCGCTTCTGCTAAATTCTCACCGGATGTGACAACCATGTCTTCTTCTGAATATCTTGTGCTATCCGAGAAGTGTGTGGCCATCATGTCTGCAAGTATTTCTTTGGGTTCCACTACTAGGGTGTCACCTTCCCTTAGGCTTCCTAATTTACAGGTTTTGTCTTTTGCTAGCGTTTTTACCAGCCTGGCCGCTTCTGGTTGTTTTGTAACGCTTTCGCAGTATGTACTCCACCCGTTTCTGTCTTCTTTGCGGCTCTGGTACTTAAAATTGTTACGTTCTTCTCTGTATTTCCTCCAGCTTTCGTCGTCGTCCCTGTTCAAGGCGACTCTAAGTGCCCTTCTGGTCCTTTTCCTTGCTTTGTTCAGGGATTTGTTCCACCTGGGTTGTCCCTTCCTAGGTCTTATCTCTTTCTGGGGGCAGGCTTTGAGGTAGGCATCGTTAAGAGCTTTCTCAAGCCTACATGCTTCTTGCTCTATTTCTTCCTTTTCTCCTAATTCTCTTTTACCGGGAATCCACTCTCTCAACGCTAGATCGAACGTATCCCAGTTTGTTTTCCTATTGTTCCTAAATTTTACTACTTCCAGCTGGCAGATGGAATGTTATTCTGCGGTGATCTGAGAAAGCATAAGAGGTGTCAACCTTCCAGTCCTTCAACAGATGGGAGGCATCGCTTGACATTAATGTAATATCAAGAACCTCTTTCCTTGTTCTAGTTACAAACGTGGGTGTATTGCCTACATTAATTATTTCTAGGTCAGTGCTAAGAATATATTCAAGTAATAAATCTCCCTTCTTGTTGCAATCCGTGCTGCCCCACACCTTGTGATGGGAGTTGGCATCACAGCCCACAACAACCGGGATACCCATACCTCTATATTTTATCATTGTCTCTTCTATGAGTTGTCCTGGTGGTTCGTAGTCCGTCTCGCTCGGGATGTAGACCGACATGAAGACCATTTTCTTTGTGTTCCCATCTGCCATACATAGTGTGCCTAGTACAGCCGTGAGATCTCTGTAACATTCAACTTCCATTAGTCCATTAGTAGATGCATGTTCTGGGGTCGGACTCACCAACACGATGGTAGATAGTTTCACCACCCAGACAGCCGATGCCAACAACACGGCCATTAATTACATATGGCTCTTGTAGCAGGGCGATGTCAATGTTATTTGATACCACAAATCTGCAAAGCTCTGTCATGGCTTCGCGACAATGGTGCAAATTTAACTGAAGTATCTTTATTTTATTTTGTGTCGTGTTTGTATGTGTGTGTGCTTGTGTAGTGTTATTGTGTAGAGTCATTGTGTGTGTAAAGGTGTGTGTGCCGCCCGGGACCTAATGCTTCGGGCCCCGCTTCTGATCACCGTCAGTCACACTATGGTGAGCTTCAGGTGTCTTTAGCGAGGCGGTCTGCACAGGTCCCAGGTCTGTGTCTGTGATTGCGCTTGGGCCGCTGACGGGCAGGGCTGATCGCAGGAGCTGTGGGGCGCATCTTTTTGCTCCCGAACAGACACAACCGCAATGTTTGCCCTTACCCCCCAGCGACTCCTCTGTGGAGTTCTGTGGGCCTGTCTGTGTGCTTGTGTCCTGTGTGTGCCCGATGTGTGTTCCAGGGCACACTGTTTGTGACGTCTGGTCCGCCACATTAGACCCGCTACCATGTCCGGCATCGGCCACATCAGGTTTCGCCTGCTGCTTGCTCGTGTGCAGCAATCGGGCCTGAACCTGGGTGGCCTGGTAATTGAGCCAGACATGTCCTAAGTCCTCCTTGAAGATGTCGTTGGGGACCCCCATCACCAGTCTCTCCCCAGCAGGGAGTTTCTCCCTAGAGATAAGGGTCCACTCCGACATCTTCAATTCGGTCTTATACGCGTTCTGCCCCTGCAGAAACTTTGGTGCTCTTAAGTCCACTTTACCGGGCAGCCAGACTGCTACTCTGCTCCGGTTCAGTGGCTTTACCTTTAGTGGGATTGAATTGTACACGCCAAAATCGCATGTCAAGATCCACTCCCTCGCCTCCATCGTGAGCGGTGTCACAAGGAAGAAACCTTCCGACACCAGTCCCGACGTCGCAAAAGCAGTGGATCTCCCCATGTCATCCTGGGTATCCCCCATCTTGGCGAATATGAGGTCCGCCAGCTTATCCCTGATGAGGTCCGCCGCAGCCTCGTCCACTCTAGCGCCATCCTCCCGGTGTACAATGACCGCGAGATCGCTCTGCTCCTTTGTAGAGCAGCGCGGTCCCTCGTTCAGAGCCTCACCTCGGTTTTGTCGCTTGGCTGGGCGCTGCTGCGACAGCCCTCTTCAGGGTCCGTCCCCTGCCTTTTGACTTTCGGCGGCCTCCTCGACTCCCCCGCCCCAGCGCTCGTCGAGGCTTTCGCATGAGAGCCCTGCGACGCGGGAGCCAAGCTGGCCTCCTGGATCTGTCTTTTTAGCTTCCGCTTCTCCCACACATTGGAAGGAAGCCACATACTGCGGCTCATCTGCCAAGTGTTCGGGTCTTTGTTGCTACTACTACCTGCACTACCGATCATTTAAAGATTACAAAGAAACTAAAACTAAAAAACCTTAAAAAATATAATATAATAACTTAATTATATCAATAAAAAGGAGTCCCTTTAGGCAAGGTCCCGAAGATACTGGCAGCGTTCCCCCTTTGAATTGCTAGACTAATTCTTTGTCCGAGGTAGCTGCCAGCTCTTCGGTCTCCTGTGATGTCGACTAACCTTTTTGTTATTTCCTTAAAGAGGCTTAAAGCGCTAGGACCCCACGGACCAAGGGTCTCGACACCGAATTTTATATTCTCATATTAATACATAGATATATGATTGCTACCTATTATAGTTAATTTTGAGCTACACTATAAAGTTCAAGACTGACCTTAACCTCAATAACCTGAAACAGAATAATCTAGTTATGTGCAGAAGATTTAATTAAATCCCTTCATAGTTTTAATAGACGATATAGATAGTATTCGGAACGAAGACATCCGCCAGAGAACTAAGGTAACCGATATCACGCAAAGAATCAGCTCGTTGAAGTGGCAGTGGGTTGGTCACACACTCAGAAGAACGGATGGCCGATGGGGCAATAAGGTTCTAGAGTGGAGGCCACGTTTAGGTAGACGAAGTGTTGGTCGGCCATTGACCAGGTGGGAAGACGATCTCCGTGCGGTGGCCGGTCCGTGTTGGATGCGAGTGACAAGGGATCGGCCATCTTGGCGTTCATTGAGGGAGGCCTATGTTCAGCAGTTGACGGATAGAGGCTGATGATGATGATGCTGATAGTTTTAATGAGACAACTTCTCACGGCGCGTGATTCTGTGTTCACGATGCGCACACAAGGTTGTATTAATTGTCAATGCTATTTTAAAGGGAATTATTGTAACGAGTAAATAAATTTAAATAAATTCAAAGATAGGAATTATACCTACTAAATATGACTTACAGTAAACAATAGTTCATGCGCTTCTTTCTAGTTTTAGTCCTTTCATTAGGTACATGGTGGCTGTAAAGTGTGCCGAAACGTCGGAGGACTAAGACTCCTAATAATAATAAATCTCAATAAAATTTGTAAAAAGTTGTTTTACTATAATTAGTGGAATTAGCGTAAACATTAGAAATCAATAGGTATATGGTTCATTCACAGAACTATATCAAGATCGATATATTTCTGTGGGTTCATTGTTTATTATTGGAGTGGACTGCATAAAGTCGCAAATTAAAATATGCATCCAGTATGTATATCGATTACAATGATGACAGAATGTCAAGAATGATACGAAAAAACATGTAGTAAATAAGAAAAGTGACAACCATAGTAGAGAACGAAACAGGAATGAACACAGGCAGGATGTACCCGTGGTTAGACTTGTTAAAGTAAGCAGTTCTTTCTTGGGTAAAGCAGAATATAACAGAATTTTAAAAGATTAGTAAGTACCATGTAACAAATTTATGCACCATTCATTTTTTATTTTCCTATAATACAATACAATAAAGTGCCAAAAAGCATCTAAATCTGCGTAAGTACACTCTAAAATGAGGTGTAAATTACACCGTGGGAAGCCGCTTTTAGGATCGAATACAAATACTCAAACCAGGCTGGAACATTAGTCAAAGAACCGCAGTCTCAGCTCTCGGGCGGGTGGGCAAGGTGAGTTGAACTTGTTATCATTCAATCTACAGGTTGAACTATAACAGATGAATTTAACGGCTGGTTGAGTAGTTAGGGTCCAAGGTAATATCGTTTTGTGGTCAGGCTACTGGGCACTAAATGCAGCTTCGTGTGTTCGATCAAGCCAAATGAAGATGATTTGTATAATAAAGATAAAACATATCTGTACCGGGTCATGGGTGTGTTTACATAAATTTATTACCGTTCTTAGTACCTGTAACGGGGCATGGGCTAGACTAATGTTGTGATCGTTGGTTAATATTTAATGTGTAGATTGATGTAACGTAATTTATGCCTGCTATGCGCTGTGCCGCACTCGCGTTTTCTTGGGTTACCAATCCGCTTATTTCTTACGTCAATTAGCTTTGCTATACGAAAAGATTTACCATCTCACGTCTCACGACAGTCAACACATGAATGAGTGAAGGTGAAAACTTTTTTATGTTCATGGGTGATGTTGATCGAAATAACATTAAAAAAGGTAAGTGGGTCCAAGTAGGAACTAGCAAAGGTCAAAGGCTTAAAATCCCGCTAAGGTAGTAAGGTTTGAGTAGTATATCTTATAGAAGAGGGGCAAATAGAGAGTCGGTTTTCCCGGTAGTAAGGGAGCACCGACATCCATAGATACCCCCTACACCGGACTCTCGGAGGGTTTGCAGATGCGTCTTTCAAATAAGAGTAGATATTAAGCTCCTTTCTATATACCGGTTGTCTTTTTTATGGGAGTGTATATTACATGTATCTATTTAAAAAAAATGGTTTCTGTTCAGTTTTACCAGCTTACCAGAGGCATCCCCCGGGGGAGTGGATCTCCCCCGGGGATGATCTGCGCCCGAAAGGTGGTGAGGCGGACGCAGCTCTACCCACTAAAACCCGGGAAGTGCCACCAATGCTGCCTTTGGTGAGGTGCCCCAGATTTGTTGAGCAAACAGGGCACTTCGACGGCTAGTCAGTCCCTTAAAGGACCGACGCCACCTCCACGGAGGGGCTGTCCCGCACCACAGAACAACCCGTCCCAACGTCGGGACAGTACAGTGAGGTTCCTATCCTCGCCCCTTGTCCCCCTGCTCTTTTGTCTCCTCTTCTTATAAGGGGGGTACAAAGAGCAGATAAAAACTGTTCTCTGTTTATCTTATTGATTCCTAGTCTCCTGTTTTTTAAAACATTGATTTTGTAAAATTTTATGCACATTTTATATACCCTTAACTATTATTTAAGAGATGACTTTTGGTGGCGTCATTTCTGTCATCAAATAGTTTTTATTTTTTTTAGAATTTGTTATTATTTTTTTGAAATACTTTTCCTTGGTTTTTATTACTATTCCATTTGTGTCTATCTTTTTTACGTTGTAATAAATCTGGAGAACATTTCTTAAGTACCATAAATTTAAAATATTGTCATTCCTGTAATATTAATACGCATCATTTCTGTTAGCACAGTTTTTTAGATTTGTGCCATTTTCTTCGAATTTAACAGTAAAGGAGCTCTGTTTGTTATATTAATGTTAATATTTTCTTTTAATAAGCATATTAAATCCAAAAAAACTAAATAAAATTGATTTTTTTATTTTTTTATTTTCTGCTCGTCAAAAGTAGAATGACCCAGATATGGTCGGCGGTCGCTCAGTTTTGGTCAATATCCTATTCCATGTTTTTGCAGAGTTGATAACATGACAACAGCCATGGATACACCGCGTGCAAGGATACCAGGATGTAAAGGCTGCGTCAATGACGGGCTCATGGAAAATCTTTCGGAAGTGCAGGAGTTCTATGTGAAGAAGAACGTGCTCATCACTGGAGCCACAGGTATATTAGTAGCTATAATCAACCTCTTAAGGTCCACTGTTTAGCATGTAAGCTTGTTTTATCTGTCAGGTTGTTCAGGTTAAATTGAGGAGCTCGTAGCTAAGTAATAACAGCCGCACTATCGATCCATCAGGTTAAGCTACGCTTGCCGGGGTTGGTCCGTGGATGGGTGACCATCTTTACATACAGAGACTCCTCCGTGCCTCGGGAAGTACTTTAAGCCGTTGATCCCGGCTGTCATTCGTGGATATTTGACAGTCGTTACGGGGTTACCACGGGGTATCGTATTATCAAGTTACTGGGTTGTAGAGGTCAGAAAGGCTGTCGCTCCATTTAAAATACTGGTATCCTGCTGGATCCGTTAGACTGGAAGCCGACCCCAATATAGTTGTTCAGGCTAGGGAAAAGTTATTCAGGTTGAATTCAAAAGCAAAGGCAATGCAAATTGTAAAGATAATAATTATAGTCCACTCAAAAAAGCAGGTGTAGAGTTGCTTAGGTGCCAGCTCACGCACTCTACACCTGCTTTTAGATTATTTTTTGAGCGAACTAATGTCTATTGCAGACACAGTTTTTATAATTTACGTTAACAAGTTTCGTAATCTTTAATGTACAGCACTCCACTGATTTTAGTTTCTTTTAGATTAATATTTAATAGTAATAATGAAATGGTAAACATAAACCACCTTATACTATGGAAACCTGTATTAATACGTGGGTTAGCTAAGATGCCATTCTACAATCGTAAACTCTAGTAGAAGACTAATAAATGTATGGAAATGACATTTTACATCGAAGAATCACGTGGTTTTAAATGACATTTCCATACATTTATTATTCTTCTACTAGCGTTTACGATTGTAGAATGCCATCTTGGCTAACCCAACGCACATAATATAATTCGGTCAACTTTTCTACGCCTAACACTCAATGTTAAACTTTGCCTTTAGGTTTCCTCGGCAAGATGTTGATGGAGAAATTGCTTCGCAGCTGCCGAGGACTGGACAACCTGTACATCCTGGTGCGGCAGAAGCGCGGCAAAGACATCTACACCAGAGTGGAGGAGATCTTCGACGATCCGGTGAGATTACCTTGTACTTTACCTTTCAAGAGCCCCACCCATAGTTCAGGCCTTGACGTGGCGGTGGGCCTCAGTAGCCCAGGGTGAGCCCAGCACCTATGGTGAAGCTAACTGATCCAATGGGGCTCTTTGTACCCCTCTTATAAGAAGAGGGGACAAAAGAGCAGAGTGCAAGGGGAGAGGACGGGAACCTCACCCCATTGTACTGTCCCGACGTTGGGAGGGGCTGTTTTGTGGTGCGGGACAGCCCTTCTGTGGAGGTGGCGTCGGTACTCTGAGGGAGTGCTAGCCGTTGAGGTGTCCTGTTTGCTCATTAGATCCGGGGCACCTCACCAAAGGCGGCATTGGTGGCACTCGTCGGGTTTTAGTGGGTAGAGCTGCGTCCACTTACCAGCTGTCGGGCGCAGCGAGTCCCATATACCTGCATGGGGAGACCCATTCCCCCGCGGGATGTCTCAGAGCATTTCCCGGCGTTAAAGAAAAAAAAAAAGGGGTCGCCTGCACAGGATGACGTCGTGTGACCCGCCATTCTGCCATTGCGGCCACGATAGCGGGACCCGTGACCACATTCTGTGTGAGTGTGACCTGTACAAGGAAGTTGTTTATAATCGAGCGGAAGAAGGTAGGCCCAGTTCACTACGAGGACCTGACTGCCACGGAGAACAACTTCAACAAAGGGCAGATGAAATCGTAGCTGCAACATCGACACACACGGACTGTCGTGCCGTCACCGTCGTGATGTGAAGTCGTCAGCCCCAGAAAGAGGAGAGTGACGCTAGGGACGTATTAAAGCACTCTCGCAAGGGTGCTTTTGATTTGTAGGGAGTAAGCAGGTGTACCCCGTACATCTCGCGTTTCGCTCCGTATACCGAGAGGAGCATGGGAAGGTTGGTGGGTTATACCCGCCAGGGGAATCCCCCCTCCCCTGCGGAATGCATAAGAGCGAAAAAAAAGATAAATGTTCGACGAACTATGAACCGGACGGGGTATGTCACCATTGTCACAGTCGTCGGGTGGAACTTTCACGCGTTACGGACCCTTAGACTCGTACTAAGTCTTGACAATATTTACACCACACCTGACCTACCCTTTTTACCAAATCATAACTTCTTTACAAAAAATTAAGGAAATGCAAAACAAAACGCCTCTGCCACTCGTAAAAGATAATATTCCATTTTCCAGTTGTTTGACCGCCTGAAGGAGGAGGTTCCGAAGTTCCGGCACAAGGTGGTGGCCGTCCAGGGGGACTGTGAGGTGGCGGGCCTGGGACTCACCATCAGTGACAGGCAGCTGCTGCTGGAGAACGTAAGTTGCTATTATAAAAAAAATAGCGAGAGAGGCGTGGCGTGTTTATATATATATATATATATAAACACGCCACGTTATTTTCCTTCAGGTATACTTTAAAAGTCGGCTGATTGAGTGATACTGTCCCTTCAAAGCTAATGGGAGGGAGTAAAATAAATATTTTGAACATTTCTTTGACATTTTCAGGTGAACGTGATATTCCACTCGGCGGCGACGGTGAGATTCGACGAGCACCTGCGGACGGCGCTGGCCATCAACGTGCGGGCCACGCTGTGTCTGCTGGAGATGGCCAAGCAGATGAGGAACCTGACCGTGAGTACACCGCTGTGTGGGAGGTAGGATGGAGAGGGGGAGACGCAAGAGCAGGCGAGCTATAGTCCGCTACATTGTTACAGAGTTTCGTGCACATATCGACCGCCTTCAGCCATCCGTACTTGGATCTGATCGAGGAGAAGTTCTACCCGTGCGATGTGACATATGAAGAGCTGCAGAAGACCGTGGACAAAATGTCGGACTCGCAAGTCGATGAGCTAACGGAAAGGTAAGGGATAGCTGAAGTTGTCTGTGTGTTAGATGTATAATTTTTATGGATTTGAATTTCTTGTCCACAATATTTTTTTTATGTTAGTGGATAAGCAAAATGACAGACGTGCCACCTGATGGTAAGTGGTCGACGTCGAACATGAATATAAACTAGTTTACCAGGAACTAGCACAGTCAACTCATTTATATGTTTCCTATCCTGAGACATCCTATGTCTCGGTGCCAGTAATTATATTACCTATCTTGTCCTACTCATCGAAACACAGCAAAGGTGTTTCACGGGAGAAATAATCAAGATGGTGATCTCATGTAGAAGAGAGCGCGACACAGCGTATCCCGGTAAATCATTATCATGCTCATCTCTATGATCGTAGTACATTTGTGTATCGCTTTTACTTTTATCAAAATTATCACGTGGTCGTCTATTTTTCTTCGACTTCACAAAAAATACCGGAATGTATTAAGGAATATCATAATAGTAATCAGGAATAGGTTTTAGGGTTTAGTAAGTATAGCTGCGTCCACCTTACGAGCGCAGTGAGTCCAACATACCCGTCTGGGGAGACCTACTCGCCCGCGGGATGCCTCAGAGCATTTCCCGGCGTAAAAAAAAAAAAACCTATTGTTTATCAATGCGAAAATGGATTCATGGCCCCTTCATTTTCAGGGTAATGGACTCGAAATGGCCCAACACATACACTTTTACCAAAGCACTTGCAGAAGGAGAGCTACTGCGCCATTTTGAACATGTTCCTCTGTGTATATGTCGACCCGCTATAGGTATGTATGACAGAGACCTTTGAGTGATGAAGAACCTCGTTTCTTATCAAAATTTCACTCCTTAAAACGTGAAGGGTTGAGTGCAAGTAAAATGTGAATTTAAATTTCACTTGGCATCATAAGCACGTTTCTCTTTGTATGTGTCGACGGCAATATTATCGTTTTAACAAGCAACTTATCAAGGCATGATGGCATCTATCAATTTCTGTAATTGAAATACTTACTTATAATATTAGAAAAGGCGATCTCCGTACAATGGCCTGTCCGTGTTGAATGCGAGTGGCGAGGGATCGATCGTCTCGGCGTTCTTTGAGGGAGGCCTATGTTCAGCAGTGGATGGATAGAGGCTGATAATGATGATAATCGAAATAGATGGCTCGACGATAACTTTTTTGGATTAGGGGTTAATATACAGCTGCAAATGTAAGTTGAAGACAGAACTGCAGGTTAGTTTCATATAATTCTTCTAGATACTTTTTCTTTCAGTATGTTCGACAGCCCAGGAGCCAATTAAAGCTTGGGTTGACAATATGAACGGAGCTACAGGAGTCGCAGCTAGTTGCAGTGAGTTAATTTAGACATGAGAATTTAAAATATTTTGTGTAAAAACGGATTTGCTAACCATAGCGTTTTTGGTTACGACCAACGATCCTACGCTAGTATTTCTATCTTTTATCTCTTGCTTCTACACTAATTATTGACTTATATTCTTCTGATATATACCTATTACGTAGTACATATATGACATGATGGCACTAATTTCAACCAGACGCCAGGAGGCCGTGAGGTCGCAGACTTCACGGTTGGCGGGGGACAACCCCAATAATAATCAATATTAAGTGAGCCAAATCAGCTCACAATTGTTAGCATAGATAATTCCGATTAGAAAGATGATACTAATATAAAAGGCTGAAGAGATTCTTCATTTGTTATATAGTAGGTACTAGGTAGGTTAACGCAAAAATTTTTTTTGCATTCTAAAGCTCAATCATAAATAAATTAATAAAAATAATAATAATAATATCTATGGACGCTTTCACACCACGTCAGTCTGGTCCCGTGGTAAGTTCTCGAAGAACTTGTGTTACGGGTGCCAGACAGACAACGGAAATATATTTAATACTTTTATACTATACATATATTTAAGATTTTTATTATATAATGCACATATTTAATGCACATCCATGACCCAGGAACACAGAAAATATTTTTGTTTCGATTCGAACCCGCACCCTCCGGCTTGAGCGCCAACGCGCTCACCACTGGCTCAGTCGACGGAACAGACGGTCGACGACAGAAGTCGTCAAATTAATTTTTAAGGAAGTTTATAATTTTAGGATCAGCAAGTCTCGAAATAAAATAGCATATTATAAATACCTAAAAATAATTAACATTCTAAATATGATTCATGGTTACATTTAGTTACAGGATTCCTTCGATCCATACAATGTGATGGTTCCAGTACAGCACAGTTGGTGCCGGTGGATTATGTCGTCAATTGCCTATTAGTAGCCTCGCTGGACGTCCATAAATTGTATAGAAAAAGGTAAGCAGTATATCATGACATGAGAACACATTGACCTCTATATAACATAATATACAGAACCTATCTTTTTATTGTATCATTTCCACTCGTCAAGATTCATGTCCGCTGAATGTTACAGTGAATTTTCTGTGGAATCAATAGTCATAAATAAGTGTATAGTATTTAAGTCGTAGGAAGAAGATAAGTCTTGTTATATACAAGGACCTAGACCCAATCTGTCAACGCTGGGAAACTGGGGGTTTCCCGAATGTTATAATAAATAAAACTAAACACCTTAAAAATATAATATTGTAATAACTAAAATATATTAATAACAAGCTAATAAAAATCAGCCAAGTGCTAGTCGGACTCGCGCACGAAGGGTTCCGTACCATTACATAATATACAACATGAGACACTTTAACAAAAATTAAGGTTTATGTTTATGGAATTAAATGTTTTTTTATTATATTTGAGTTGATTGCATAAAAGGTAGATTGCGGTTTAAGGTTTATGACGTATAAAAAAACTACTTACTAGATCTTGTTCAAACCAATTTTCGGTGGAAGTTTTCATAGTAATTAATGTACATCATATATTTTTTTTAGTCTTATCATTCTCTTATTTTGTAGTTAGATATATTGAGAATAAACTTTAGAAGTTACAGGGGGGACGGACGCATTTTTCCACTTTGGAAGTGTCTCCCGCGCAAACTATTCAGTTTAGAATAAAATGCTATTAGAAACCTCAATATCATTTTTGAAGACCTATCCATAGATATCCCACCCCACACGGGTGGGTTTGATGAAAAAAAAATGATTTTAGTTCTAAGTATGGGGACCCCAAAATTTATTGTTTTTTTTTTTTCTACTTTTGTATCAAAATCTTAATGCGGTTCACAGAATACATCTACTTACCAAGTTTCAACAGTATAGCTCTTATAGTTTCGGAAGAAAGTGGCTGTGACATATGGACGGACGGACAGACAGACAGACAGACAGACAGACATGAATCTATAAGGCTTCCGTTTTTTGCCATTTGGTTACGGAACCCTAAAAAGCGTGGTAAAAGGTTACCTTTTACCACGCTTTTTACCTTTACCTTTGGGTAAGGTTCCGAAGATACTGGCAGCGTTCCCAGGGAACAAGGATCTCGACACCGAATAACTTATTAATATTAACGTGCATATTTTATACTTCCTCTCAGCCCGCCGCCGTCAGAACCGCCCATACTGAACTTCGTGAGTTCACGAGACAACAAACTAACTTGGCAAGACTTCTTTACGCTCAACTTCAAGACCATGCACATTTACCCGACTACCCGCGCTGTTTGGTAATTTTTTGAACTTTTCTTATGAAAAACACTTTTTTATTTTATCTTACAACTCTTATTCTCTTATCAACTATGGCAAAAAACTTATTTCTACATTTGATACTACACTTAAATACCTAGATAAGTATTTCTTCAATATTTTAAAATATATTCTGCAGGTACGGAACATTGACTTTGAACAAATACTATTACGTGAACCAAATGTACATCGTGTTCCTGCATTTTCTGCCAGCTTTGTTGTTAGATGGATTCGCGGTGTGCGTGGGAAAGAAACCAGAGTGAGTATTTAATGAAGAAGTTAAGTGAATAAGATCATGTTGAAGTTGTCATAGCGTAACAACAATAGTAGATCTAAAATATAAATTCCATTCAAAACTAAACTTCAACCTAAATATAAAGATCTGTCAAGGGCCTGAAAACTTCGTCCTTTTGACAGAGCTATTAAGCGAGGCAGGACTTGGCAATCACTATATTCTGGTTAATTCTATACTAGCTGGTGCCTGCAGCTTAACCGCGTTAACTTTAATTTACAGCCGTATCTGGATTGATGATTATTATATTATAGCAGTGCTCACTTAGCATTTTGAAAATGAAAGAATTTTTAGAACGGTTGTGTAATTTTTGAGTAAACTCGTAATCAATTTTCAAATTTAAAAAAAAAATTCTTTCTATAATAAAAATATTGATGCATCATACTTAGGAACCTGCCCTAGTTCATATATTTTATCTCATGAGGAGGCAACCGAGTAGTCAGAGTCTTATGGCGACGAACGACGCCCATAGACACCCGCACAACCAAAAGCTATGCAGTTGCGTTGCTTGTTCATGCTTGCTCTCGACTTTATATTTGCGAAATTCTTCCTCCTAATGTTCGTATTCAACCCTGTTACAGAATGCTGAAAGTATATCGGAGAGTCAATAAATTTTCTTCTATTCTTGCCTATTTTGCGGCTGGACAGTTCAACTTCAGTAATGAGCGGACCAAAGCATTATGGGACAAAGCCTCGAGCTTGGACAAACAGGTGATTTTAATATTTGCACGTCAAGTTGTTGGGTGTACTGAAAGTGCCACATCGTCGTTTTGGTATCAATTTTGTTATTTCCAAAATACTTCACAATTCTCAAACAATCAAGAGTAAATGATTTTGTATCTAGTACTCCAATTTTTTTTACTCTATTTTTGGTTCTATATATTGCTCATGAACAATACTCATCTAATTCTTTTCCAGGTATTCCCATTCGACATGAGTCAACTGGACTGGAAAGACTATTTTAAAGAATATCTTCTCGGAATAAGACGATATCTGTTTAAGGAAAAAGATGAGACATTACCACAGGCGCGAATAAAATGCAGGAGGTGCGGATTGGTCATTTACTTTTCATTTATTGAAGTTGATAACTGTCGTCCGTAGCACTTTGAACTTGGAAAGCTTCTTTTCTCTTATATACTCTTCCGCTTTAATTGTATTTAATGTTTGCTTCACGTTTGAAATATTTTTTTGCAGACTATACTATCTGGATAGGACGATGCGTTGCATTTTTTTGCTGATTGTATTCTACGTCATCTTTTCACTCATGATGTGAGTGATGTGATTGTGATAATACATGTTGATGATGAAGCTACATCTGCTTGAAATGACAAATTTCCGAAAAAACAAACAGATTTACAAAGCGAGCCACCACCGCGAGCGCACTAAAGAGAACCGGCAATAGAAACTTGTGGGTCTAATAAATCCCATTTTCTTTTAAACCAAAACCAATTGAAACTATTACATACAAGTCAGGAGGTTGCACAAGTATAGACCAAGAGAAGTAACGTAGCCTATATTTTTCAATGTATAAATGTATAAAATATGAAATATATTCGGATGAAAAACTATAAAAAGTTGTATGGGTAAATCTATGAAAATTAATAATTTGTAATTTAAGTTTTATTTTAATATGAGAGGAATTTAGAAAGATGAATCTAAAAATTATAAATTAGTTGTAAGTTTTAGGATTTTAATATATAAAAATGTGGCCTGTCTCATTTAAAGCAATCTCAAATTGTAATTTTTAATTTTAAATGGCTATTTTTTTATTTGCATTTATTTACTTACAAGTTAATTATTTATTAATTTTTATTCGCGGCCATTTTATTTGTTCGAGTGTTTTTTTTACGATTAATCGTATGATTAAATCGATTTTTACGATTAGATGCTGTTTAGTAATTTAAAACAGTCTAAAGTACTCACTTTAGACTGTTTGATGGTGTTTTATTGTGTTTATGGTTGACTGGTTTATAGGTTATATTTAAAGCAATAAAATGATTTTTAAACCATAAGTACTTTTTCATTTATTATACAGTCTTTTGACTTTTTCATTTTATTGTGCGATTTTAAAGCACACGTGTACAAGTCTGGTAATTTTTTTAAGAAGAAGAGGATTAGCAGGTGCGCTGCTGGCCTTTCATATAACATATTATTTTACCAGATAAATTTTATATTATATTATTCAAGTTTATACCGCAACATTTGATTGTTCTTAATAATTATCCCTGGGGGATGGGTTTTAAGTAGGCAAACGAGTGTTCCTGAGGTCATGTGATGTTAGGTTTTGTCTTGTCCATGCGTAACCTGCGTAACTTGCGGACTTGTCCATGCGTAACCTGAATGCAATGTGTGCCAATAATTTCTGCCTGGCTTTTCTTACATACCAAAGCTGTTTCATGGAATAAAATATCAGGATTACATAGAACATTTCCCCCGTCAGAATTTTCTTAGCACGATACCATAGAAAAAGTTCTTTCCTGATTACAGAGGTAGTTAAAGCGAAATAAAAATTATGTAAAAAAAATTTTTATTCATGTTATAAAAAAAAACAAAAAGATTACATTTAATTGCACATTTGTATTTTTTGTACTTTAACGAACTGCAAACGAACTGCCATCTGCAAATACCATATTTTGAAAATGTGTTTGAGTTTTAAAATAAAACGTTTGTTTAATATCATTTTGTAGATACTAGATACCTTTAAGTAGGCATAAAAAATCTTTGAAAAATATATTTACAATATTTATATTTCTTGTCTTTTCTATATATTTTTATAATTAAATGCTTTTCTTAAAAAAAACTTCGCTTCAAGGTTTGAGATTGTATTTGAGATTATTAATATTTGATATTGAAAGAGATTTTTTTTATCCACACCACAATATTTGTTTATTAAAAAAATCTTATTTCATAGTTTCAAAATGTTTATGCTTTGGGGTTACTCCTCAGTTCTTAGGCATTTTGCGTATTATAATACGTACCTAGTTTGTTTGCTATGCATTTACCATGAACATTTAATAAGATTATCACATATTTTCCCCTAATGTTGATGAAAGTAATTTCACAGCACTACTTCCATGCCAACAGTTTCTTAATGTAAGTGGTATAGCTGTAACCGTATCTTCAATTTCTGAAACATGCTTCATATCACATTGGTGATGAACGATCCGACGACGTAGAGTGTGAACAGCAACAAAAGACTCTGTACTATTTGATGTAGATAGTATAGTCTGCAACAAAAAAAATATAGTAAGTTTTTATAGTATTATATTTTCTTCAAGATAGAAAAATGCTTTTATTTTCTTCTCAATAACATTGAATACGTAGTTTGATATTTTTTATCTTAAATAAAACCATCATTTACTGCTAAAAAATAGCCTTGTTGATGGTAGTTTTGATAATAAAACGTCTGCTACACGGTTTGCTACCGACGCCTGACAGAGTTAACATTGGCCAGTTACCAAACCAAACCAACCCAACCAAAAACGATACGACGATTCACAGCGACTGACCAACTCGGGATTGCCAACCGCCGTTTACACGGTCACAAGCAAACCAGATGCCCTTTATTCGCCCTTTGTAGCTAGAGCAGCTCTCATGACCAATGACGAATGAAAAAAAAAACCCACACACGAAACTAACAACGTCTCCTCTGTCAGGCGTCGATTGGAGACCGTGCAGCAGGCCTTTAAGTTATAAAAACTCCTTTGACAGATTATAATGAAACAATTTTTACGGATTTTATCACGGTTTATTAAGATTTTCGCCTTCGATTTTAAAATCAAATCAAAATCCAAGCATAATATGTCACAGATTAAAGATACAGTTAGCACTTTCTGCGTAGATAGGACTGACCAAAATATTGATGAATCATAGGTAATTTCGAATAACTTTGTAACATTAGAACGTATGACACCTCAGTCAACGTAGTGATTACATATCTTGACCTCAGTCCTCCCGTGACCATGGTTGCTGTGACGTATCCGAAACGTCGGGCTTGTAAAAATCTTAATAAACCGCGATAAAATCCGTACAAATTGTTTCGTTAATGAGTGAAATTCGCGTAAACATTAGAAAACAATATCCTTTGAAAGATTTTTTTTATTAGCAAATTTCATCTATGTCCATGGAAAGTTGGTAGTAGATTTTGGTTTGTATATGTGAAATCTTACCTGTTGCATTTTATTCGCGCCTGCGGTAATGTCTCGTCTTTTTCCCGAAGCAAATATCTTCTTAAACCAAGGAGGTATTCTCTAAAGTATTCTTCCCAGTCCAGTTGATTCATGTCAAAGGGAAATATCTGTGAATTAGTTGAGGATAGAATAAATTGTATTGAAACATTGATCCTAGAGTGCCTAAAACTCGTGTGTAATCAGGAAAGATCTGCTCAATTTATACAATGAGTTACAGTCGTAGTTGCAATAAATTGGTAACTTGACGTCCACAAAACACGATATACGAAAGGAAATGCTTTTATTATTATTTACATCTATTATTTATTTCTTAAAACTAGTGGATTTAAAATTATTGGATTTAATTATAATAACAATTATGCAAGACCCTTCAGCGCAGTCAAGCGAATATTTATATGTATATTAGTGTACATAAGTAAACTGTAATCACCTGTTTGTCCAAGCTCGAGGCTTTGTCCCATAATGCTTTGGTCCGTTCATTACTGAAGTTGAACTGTCCAGCCGCAAAATAAGCAAGGACAGAAGAAAATTTATTGACTTTTCGACATACTTTCAGCATTCTGAAACAGCGTGAATTATGAACGTGAAAATAAAGAATACCCGTATGAAGTTCAAGAACTTGTACTGGTACATTTAATTACTTTTTATAGAAGAGCCCCCTCTTCGGGGTTCACCTGATCGTAAGTGAAATAGATATCCACAGACACCAGCTACACCAGAGAATTAGTAGGTGCGTTGCCGGCCTTTCAAATATATATTTCAAGTATGCTCTTTTCTTGAAGGTCCCTAAGTCGTATCGGTTCGGAAACACCATAGGTGCTTCCGAACGTAGCACTCACTACACTGCACTATGCAACACTGTCACTTTTATAAAACTAACTCAAAAGGTTTTGTCTTTTCAGTCTTCTCACTAGGTCCGTGTTGTCGAGGAGCTGGATTGACTCTACATTTACATGGCGATGAAGTCTATGCTCATGAGCTTCGGCATAATGTTTTATAACATTAGCGATGGCATCCATTTCTTATGTACCAGGGCGCATTAAATGCGCCCTGTAAATTTTACTATTCCACTGAGCACTTTATTTTGGAACCTCTGTATTAATTGGATGTTGCTTTGTTTGGTACAGCCCCCGAGCTGTATACCATATGTCCATACTGGCATCAGGACTTGTTTATATAACAATAATTTATTTTGTACTGACAACGATGAGTGTTTACCAGTCGCCAGTACATCTTGTTGTAACGAAGCTCTTACTCGTCACGTTTTTTTTAACATGTGCTTTTCCAGCGAAGCTTTGCGTCTAGAAGCAAAGCTTATAAGTCATGCCTAGGTATTTGGCTTTATTCTCGTATGGTATTGCTTGGTTGTTTATGAACACCGGATGATAGTTTTCATTTTTTGTGGTGAAGTCTATGTGAATCGACTTAGATTCATTCAATTTGATTCGCCATTTCTTCGTCCATTCATAAAATTGATTAATAGCTGTTTGTACTTTTTCCCACTGCCTCTGCATGTGTGACTCCCGTTGCTAAGATAGCTGTGTCATCTGCGAAAGTTGCAATGGTGTTGTTTTCTAGTACTGGAATATCACAAGTGTATAAGAGGTATAGGACCGGACCTACAACACTACCTTGCGGAACTCCAGCTTTTATGTGTTTTAATTCAGAGTAGGCATCGTCTTGTCTTACTCTAAACGTTCTGTTGGAAAGATATGATTTCAGTATTTCTGTAAACTGTTTTGGTAACATTTTATTTAATTTGTGTATGAGACCATCACACCTTATCAAATGCTTGTGCTACGTCCAGGAACACTGTAGAACAAACTCTTTTCCCTTCCAATGCTTTTTCTTGATATTGGTTATCCTGTGCACTTGGTCTATGTTAGAGTGCTGTTCTCTAAATCCGAACTGGTAATCAGGAATAATGTTTCTTTCTTCTATGAAAGGTTTCAACCGTTTTAAAAGAAGTTTCTCGAATAATTTTGACATAATTGGCAGTAGGGAGATGGGTCTGTATGATATAGTTTCATGGGGTGGTTTGCCCGGTTTTGCTATCATTATGACTTCGGCAACTTTCCACACGTCAGGCACATGCTGCAATCTGAACGCAGCATTAATGTGGGTGGTAAGCTTGATTTCGTAAAACTTCGCCCGTAATAAGATCGTATCCAGGTGTTTTCTTTTGTTTAGTGTCCAAGCGGATCAAATTAAGACAGTTTTGTTCCCTTAAGTGAACTTTTTTTTCGAAAGGGCTACACTTTATTGGCATGTTGGCCTTTAAGCTCAATCGAAACAGTAGGTGAGCTACGGAGGACCCAGTGCCGCCTGTAGGCAGCTATACTCTGGAGTCTGCCGGAGTATGGCAACCTACGGTGCACCCATCTGGGCGGATCACCTTACCGCGAGGAATAAGGCCCAGCTGCGCTCGGCGTAGTGGGTCATCGCGGTAAGAGTGATCCGGGGGTACCGTACAGTATCGTGGGCGGCAGCCACTGCCCTAGCCGGTGACCCCCCGTGGGAACTCGTGGCGGAGGTTCTTGCCGAGACGCATTCCTATGTCTCGGATAGGAGGTCTCTTGGTGAGAGCCTTACGCTGGACGGGATCCTTCGGGTTCGCCGACTAGGGTAAGAGGCGTTAATGCGAAGGTGGGGGGAGGACCTGGCGCGACAGCCGTATGGCAAAAGCCTAACGGTTGCTTTGCGTCCGGTCCTTGAGCGGTGGATGCGTCGTAAGCGCAAACCCCTCACCTTCCGTCTGACACAGGTGCTCACTGGGCATGGTTGCTTTGGTGAGTACTTGTGCCGGACGGCCCACAGGGAGCCGTTGACAGTGTGTCACGATTGTGGCGCGGCGGTGGACTCGGCCCAGCACACCCTCGAGGTGTGCCCGAGATGGGCGGCGCTGCGTCATGATCTGACATCGGTCATCGGAGGGGACTTGTCTCTGCCGAGTGTCACTACCGCGATGCTCGGTGATGACGAGTCCTGGACGGCGATGGTCTCTTTTCGACGGACGGATTCTGTGAGGCAGTAATGTCCCAGAAGGAGGCCGATGAGCGGGTGAGAGAGGAGGCCACCGACGAGGCCTCCCCCCGTGGGCGACGAACGGGGGTGCGCAGGAGGCGCTACCTAATGCGCCTCCAGTAACGCCCCTGTGTTCGTGTCGGGTTCAGGATGGGAACCTGGGCCCAGTATGACACGACGTCGCGGGGACTGCCTAAGCAGCCGGGCAGTCCCCCTTAAGAGGAGTAATCTGGCCTTCGCCGGGGCCAGCCTGTCGCTGAGGTGATCCTGTTGAATGCCTATCCGGGATCCTCAAATTAAAGCGGCTGACGGCGCTCGCAGTGGTTTTAGTTTACGGGTAGGGCACTCCCAGGTGCGTCCCAGGTCCCACATAGGGCCAGAATCTACCCGAGATCCTGGCTACATGCGTAAAAAGCATTTCCCTGCGATAAAAAAAAAAAAAAAAAGGTGAGCTAGGCTCACCTAAGAAACAGCTTATCAATGTCTTTAGGATACTCACTCTGGTTTCTTTCCCACGCACATCGCGAATCCATCTAACAACAAGGCTGGCAGAAAATGCAGGAACACGATGTACATTTGGTTCACGTAATAGTATTTGTTCAAAGTCAATGTTCTGTACCTACAACAAAAAGAAGATTGAACACTAATTTCTCGATAACTGAGCCGATCAATAGTTTCACGAGTTTTGTTCACACACCGGGACCATTTCACCCAAGGAACCAAGTTGTGTGTGCTGTAGTCCATACATTTTCAAATACTTACCACACAGCGCGCGTAGTTGGGTAGAGATCCATGGTCTTGAAGCAGAGTGTGCTAAAGTCTTGCCAAGTGACTTTGTTGTCTTTTGAACTCACGTAGTTCATTATGGGCGGTTCGGAGGGCGAAGGGCTAGCAAGAAAAGTAAAATAAATTCACGGATTTAAACCTAATAAATAACCTTTACAATCTAATGCTCATTATACCATATACAGCACTTATATATGGGTACAACAGATACAGCTGTTGTGGTACTTTTTTACCTTTTTTACTTGCGATATGGAAAGATAGCCATAGGATGAGAATGTTGTTAACATCATCACCAGTCTCTATCTGTACACTGCTTAACATGGGCCTCACTCAATGAACACCAAGACGGCCGATCCTCTGCAACACGGACCGGTTACTTCACGGAGATCGTCTTCCCACCTAGTTAATGGCCGACCAGCACTTCAACTACCTAAACGTGGCCTCCACTCTTTAACATCTGTGACCAGCCTACTGCTACTTCAACGAGCTTATTCTTTGCGTGATATCGGTAACCTTAGTGCTCTGGCCGATGTCTTCGTTTCGAATCCTATCTGTCAAAGAAACACCCAGCATAGCAACATACGGACGAATGTTATAATTATTATTTTATAGATACCAATTGAAATAAAGAGTTAATTTTTACCTCTCATTAAATAAGGTGATAATATACACATTGTTCTTTTCTTCTTTTGGTTGCTTACCTATTTCTATATAGCTTGTAGGCGTGCAGCGAGGCTACTAATAGGCAATTGGCGACGTAATCCACCGGAACTATCTCTGCTGTACTGGAACTGTCACATTGTAGCGATCGAAGTATTCCCGTCACTGAAAAATATTATCTATATTTATATACCTAATTCTTCTGTACGTGTGTATGTCACTGAACTCCTCGTAAGCGGCTGGACCGATCTTCATGAATTTTTTTCTGTGTGTACAAGTGGATTCGAGAATGGTTTAGATTCACAAAAAGAATTATAACAGTACCACGTCTGTCGGTGCCAATAGTATTTTATAAAATTATAATAAAAAAACTTTAAAATAGGTATATTAGCGCCGGGTGACGATCCATGAATAAATACGACGGAGTAGTTTTCAAAAGGTGTTTATTCCACTAGAATTCGAACACGAATGAATCAAACTGCAGACAGTTTTATAAACCGATCAAAACAAGTTACAGGAGTGGGTAGGGTATGGTAGGGAGGTAAGGGGTGCGTAGTATATATCGATCATAGTCGATTAAAATACTTTTTAATCGACATAAAGTACAATCGAATAAATTAATCTAGCTAATTAATTATGATTAAGTATTTACAAAATTGATTTAAATAAATTACAATTATTATTTTAATTACTATCATTAGTTCAAACAAATCATTCATCAAACATTCAAAATTACTTTATAAATCATTTCTATGCTAATGTTTAACTTTATTTAATAAGACGCTATCACGGCCGTTCTAATTAAAAGCTCGTGCTCTGAGCGGAGATATATTCAATCTGGGAACAAGAGAGCAGATTAATACTTACTGTTTTTAAAATAAGTAAATACAAAGGAATATATCCTCACTCAATCATTGCAATATTTCAGTCGCCCAGACTAAATCACTTAAGTGATCCGTACAGACAAGTGACAAATGACATGGCCAAATTGAAGTATGCCCATACCATGTATAAACATAAGACCTAGCTATTAATATTGCAAAATAATCTAGTATCAGCTTTACGTATCAAAAATATTTCAGGAACTTTTAGTTTTATTACAATCTCAAAAATAAAAAACAGAAATGCCTATGCAATAAATATGCTAAACTTAAAACTTATGATTTTGCTGTGAATTGTTACTAAGGCGTTAGATTGAACCTGGATGATAAATTAATTTTAAAAGGCTTTAAAAATGTCAGTAAACGTAGCGAGGGGTCAATGTGATAAGCGAGCACAAACATTTAGTCCAAAATCCAAACGAAGGTGAATACTTGATACCAAAAATCAAAAACAATTTATTTTGCGCAACTAACGAAGACCAGTACGGAGTACATACTCCTTGCAGCGGTGAACAGATGACGTTTGATCTTGACGTTTATTTGGCTTATTGCATGCTCATAGAGATGAATGATTGAACTCGGGACCATAACAGAATCATTAAATAATCGAAGTGTCAAAAAATATTCCATTTTAAATTGAGGAGAAATATTGAATGATAACAAGTGATATAATAAATGGACTTATTGAAATTCATTTTTACTTATTTATGCTACAATTGGGATAAATGGCAAATAATCTGACAGTCGTGATTGCGACATTCTGTCTGTAAGGTTTATGGGGCATTCATGGGAAAACGAGTGGTCGATATTGCTACGAGCCGTTAGGCGTGTTGCGATAACCACATGAGTCTTGTCGTAATCACGGCTCATAATATTTGCTTTTTTTATCCCACATATTTACATTATTTTTTACAACTGCTGCTCGTCACAGCCGTAGACCATCCTGAATTGCCATGACCATCCTGTATGCATCACCTGATCAACTATATGAATAATACTTCCATAACTAATATAATATCATGAAAAGTTTCACTTTATACTTGTATACATTGATACACACGCACACACACACACTGATTTTTTATATTATATTGCACTTAATTAACTCACAAACATAACACATTAACTCACAATTTGACTGAAAAGTATTAATAGATTGTGATGGCAAAGTCGTCTATTAATTAGGTAATACTTTGATAATATGTTCTCGATATATTTTCAGCAGTTTGTTTTGTTCGATTATTAAGTGTTATCGAAAAGAATCGTCAATCTCGATTACTTTGTCCGGAGATGCTTGCAGCACTACCTGACACAATATGTTGTCTTGAAAAAATAAGGATAATAATTGATATACTTTTATTTATTAAATAAGTTCTTGAAAGTTCTATAAGTATATTGTATATGAAATAATTCATGAATGAATTGTTAATTGTTAGGAGTTAATATGCAATATCTATACATGTTAAGGGCAGTCGTTTAGCCATCGCCTTTAATCTTATTCGACCCAAAGTCACATATTGACGTGATCCGTGCAGACAAGTGGCACTCAAAATGTATATATTTTGTACAGTTGCCAGACTAATTAATCACTGACGTGATCCGTACAGACAAGTGACAAATTTAATCTTATTCGGCCCAGTTGTCAGACTAAATCACTTATTGACGTGATCCGTGCAGACAAGTGGCACTCATATTTTAACATTATTCTGCCCAGTTGTCAGACTAAACCATAATCATGATCCGTACAGACAAGTGGCTATTCATGTTCATCTTCTGATTCGGTAATGCTATCACGGTTATCTAAATTAGGGTTTGGTACTGGTCTGACATGTTCGTGTGATACAACAGTTCATTATTATTTCTTAAATTTTTCACTACACGGGACATATACCAAAATAGCTTTTTTACAATTTTTGTCTGTCTGTCTGTTTGTTCCGGCTAATCTCTGAAACGGCTGGACCGATTTTGACGGGACTTTCGCTGACAGATAGCTGATGTTATAGGGAGTAACTTAGGCTACAAAAATAATCAGCATCACTCCGTACACGGCTGTAAATTTAAGTTAACGCGGGCGAAGCTGCGGGCAACAGCTAGTCTTATATAGGCTGCATCTCAAAATCCTTTCTTAGGGGATGCCTACGTCATAGTAGCTTTATGCATGCACAGTCTCAGCCCGATCAGTTTAAAATTGACAAAGTTTCATACAAACTTTCATCCCCTATTTTATCCCTTTGGGGGTAGAATTAATCAAAATCCTTTCTTAGCGGATGACTACGTCATAACATCTACCTGCATGCCAAATTTCAGCCCGATCCGTCCAGTAACCTTTGAGTTATAATACTGTAAGATAAATGTATTAATAATTACATGTACAATAATGTAGTGACTCGGTGACCTTCAAACGGGTATGCTCCATGAAATTTTGATCACAGGGATCGGCCGACTTGGCGTTCATTGAGGGAGGCCTATGTTCAGCAGTGGACGAATAGAGGCTGATGATGATGATGATGATGATGATGAATGATACATTAGTAAGAAAAATTGGATACTGATTACTTCACTCCTTTAGAATAACTGTCTTGAACTATTTTCTACTAGGTCGTGAATGCATTACCTAAAGCCGAAAAACTCAACATTTAAAGGGGAGACCTTCGTCCGCAGTACGTCTGCTAGGTTTAGCTTCAACTTTAGCCGGATATCTACGTAGTAACCGTAATATATAATGACATATACAATCTATAATACTTTACATAACGTCCGTGGCCATATTTCCCACAATTCGTATCATAAACGATTAAATAACATTACCGGCGGGAGCAATGCTCTGTATGTAGGTACATATACCACGTCTTTTCTTTTGATAAACTGCTTTGGGTACCGAAACGCTTCATTTGTGTCTATATTCCCTTGGTCCTGAGACAATTGATGTCCAAAGAGAACCAACTTCACTGAAATGTTACTTACCATTGTAAAATATGACCTGTCTCACTCAACTAATATAAAAGATATAACTTACTGCAACCAACCGCGACACCCGACGCTCCGTACATATTATCAACCCAACATTTGAGTGGCTCCTTGGCTGTTGAAGAGACTGAAAATTTAAGACTTAATTATTACTGTGTAAATAATTAAACATATTACCAACGAGATGCTTATATAGTTATCATCAGTCTTTGTTCTTTATTTTACGCCGGGAAATGCTCTAAGGCATCCCGTGGGGAGGGGGGACTTCCCAGGCGGGTATGTGGAACTCGCTGCGCCCGAAAGATGGTAAGGTGGACGCTGTTCACACTAAAACCCGGCGCCTTTGGTGAGGTGCCCCGGATCTGTTTAGCAAACAGGACACCTCGACCACTAGTCAGTCCCCAAGGGACCGACGCCACCTCCACAAAAGGGTCGTCCCGCACCACAGAACAACCCCTCCCAACGTCGGTCGGACAGTACAATGGGATGAGATTCCCATCCTCGCCCCTTGTCCCCCTGCTCTATTGTCCCCTCTTCTTATAAGAGGGGTACAAAGAGCAGCTCCGTCGGTTCAATTTGCTTCTCCCAAGGTGCTGGGTTCACCTAAGGATGAATCCCACCGCCACGACAAGGCTTGAACCTTGGAGGGGAGCTATCATCAGTCTACAAATGTCTTCATAAAAAAGAATAGACATATTTATATAAACATTGAAATTAAATTATCATATTTGGTGTCCTGATAGACATAACTTTAAAATTAAAATTTAAAGGTACATTATACCTACCGTGTTGGATGCGAGTGTCAAGTGGCCGTCTTGGCGTTCATTGAGGGAGGCTCTTAACGATTGCTAATCGTAGAGTTTGCAGGTGAACGATCGTAAGACTTAACGATTGCTAATCGTAGAGTCTACATCCTGAGGATGCCTCGGTGTCGGGGCGAAACGTGCGTAGATTGTGTGGTGGTGGTCTTTAACTGTGGTTGTGGTGCATGTGGGGTGGTGGTGCATGCGAGTGTACGCATATGTAGTGTGGGAAAGGAAAAGGGCGGTGCTATATGCATGCATATGCGTGCATTCACACATTTGCAGTAAAGACTGCGTGTTTTGCGGGATTATTGCTAATTAAATTATAATTTAATCTTATATAATGGATTTCCGCAAAGTAACGCCTGATTCTATTAACTATCAAAGATGATGATGTTTATACCTACCATCAATCCTTCACTGTCAAGGAGACACTCGAGTCAACATGACTATAATTCTGTCCAGTATTGATATTTTTGTATATAAAATAGATATGGAAGGAGTTATCTCATGACTGAAGGCTAAGTGTAAAAGTACTTCCAGTACAAACCTATAGCGGGTCGACATATACACAGAGGAACATGTTCAAAATGGCGCAGTAGCTCTCCTTCTGCAAGTGCTTTGGTAAAAGTGTATGTGTTGGGCCATTTCGAGTCAAGTAACCTGAAAGCAGAAGAAGAAAAGTTATATTCTGATATGGCTCACACCTAGAGAAATGAGCTTGAAAACCTTCAATCGTGCGCTCATTATCGCTCGCTCATGAAGTCAGAACCTCTATAGCTATAAGAACTATATGTTGAAACTTGGTAAGTAGATGTATTCTGTAAACCGCATTAAGATTTTTACACATAAGTAGAAAAACAACAATAAATTTACTGGGTCCCCATACTTAGAACTGAAACTCAATTTTTTTTTCATCAAACCCACGTGTGGGGTAGGTATCTATTAATAGGTCTTCAAAAATGATATTGATGTTTCTAATATATTTTTTTTCTAAACTGAATAGTTTGCACGAGAGACACTTCCAAAGTGGTAAAATGTGTGTCCCCCACCTGTAACTTCTATAGTAAGAGAATGATAAAACTTATTTTAAAAAAATATGATGTACATTACCATGCAAACTTCCACCGACAATTGATTTGAACGAGATCTAGAGAGTAGTTTTTTTTAATACGTCATCAATCGTAAACCGCAATTTACCTTCGCATTCAATCAACTCAAATATTTAAAATAAAAAAAAACATAAACATAAACTTTATTTTTTGTTAAAATGTTGTATCTTATATCTTTAAATGAGCAATTCTTGTATATATATATATATATATATATATATATATATATATATATATATATATATATAATTGGAATCTCGAAAACGAAACGGCTTCATGAAATTTTGTATATAGGGGGTTTCGGGGGCGATAAATCGATCTAGCTAGGAATCATTTTTAGAAAATGTCATTTTATAAAAAAAAAAAAAAATCCGAGCAAAGCTCGGTCATCCGGGTATATTATGTAATGAGAACCCTTCGTGCGAGAGTCCGACTAGCACTTGGCCGGTTTTTCTTGTGGATAATATTTATAAAGAGGTACATGGAATAGAAAAAAGAACCAAACATAGACACGGGGTCGATCACATGAGTCCAAGAATAGGATTTGTTTTATATGCTATAGAAGATAGATCACACGCTTCCCAAAGAAATTCTGGACAACTTCAGCTATCCCTTACCTTTCCGTTAGCTCATCGACTTGCGAGTCCGACATTTTGTCCACGGTCTTCTGCAGCTCTTCATATGTCACATCGCACGGGTAGAACTTCTCCTCGATCAGATCCAAGTACGGATGGCTGAAGGCGGTCGATATATGCACGAAACTCTGTAACAATGTAGCGGACTATACCTCCCCTGCTCTTGCGTCTCCCCCTCTCCATCTTACCTCCCACACAGCTGTGTACTCACGGTCAGGTTCCTCATCTGCTTGGCCATCTCCAGCAGACACAGCGTGGCCCGCACGTTGATGGTCAGCGCCGTACGCAGGTGCTCGTCGAACTTCACCGTGGCTGCCGAGTGGAATATTACGTTCACCTGCAAATGACAAAGAAATTAAAAAAATATATATTTAATGTACATACAGCTCCTATTCGCTTTGAAGAGACTGTATCACTCGATCAGCCGATCGTTAAAGGGTAAGTAAAGGAAAATTATATCGCTATTTTTACTTTTTACAACAGCAACTTACGTTCTCCAGCAGCAGCTGCCTGTCACTGATGGTGAGTCCCAGGCCCGCCACCTCACAGTCCCCCTGGACGGCCACCACCTTGTGCCGGAACTTCGGAACCTCCTCCTTCAGGCGGTCGAACAACTGGAAAATGGAACGTTATGTTTTACTACCTGGACATAACCCACTATATTATATTCATATTTCATAGACCATATTTTTTACTTAACTTTACTACTAAAATTATAACACAAAAAAAAAGAAGAAAAAAACTAAAACACACTTCGCGTCGTCCAGGTTGGTCTCTGAGAAAGATTATTACCCACACCCCACAAACAGAAACACTACAAATCAAGGAAAACAAGGACACTGTTCTCCTTGGTTTGGTGGTTGGATTGGTTGGATTTTTTTCATTCTGTACAATGAAAAAAATGCTAAAAACCGAGTCAGGGGGATGTAAGGAGTGAAATAGAACTTATTTGGTTTTTTTTTTTCAATTTTTTTGTTTCTCTGTTTGTCTGTCTTTTTGTAGTGGCTAATCTCCGAAATGACTTTACTTAAATTAAATTTTGTATAGTGGTAGCTTATACCCCTGATTAACATATATGATACTTTTGATACCGGTAAGTTAAAGAGTTCCCGTGGGATAGTTAAAAAACTGTAATTAATTAAACAGCTTTGTATACAACAACTTATGAATATAATTTAGTAAAATTTGGTATGCTGATACCTAAGTTGTCGGTTAAACAATGTATATTATAATAAAAATATAATAAAATTAAAAATCCCATAAATGTGAGAACCCGCGGGAAAGTAAAACGTTACTAAAACAGTGTCTAGCAGGCGTCTTTCATCGGATTTATATGAAATTTTATGGTCGTACTTAATACACCCAACCAACATTTAAGATACTCTTCATACCTAAAATTTAAGAGTTCCGTGGGATAGTTAAAAAACCTTAAATTACTAAAACAGCTTACTAAACAACTTTTGAACCTAATTAAGTATTGATATTTCCGGTATTATATATATACAATTAATCAATTTATACATTAAAACACAATTTAACATACGAAATTCCGCGAAAAAGTAAAACAGTGACTAGCATAGCGTATTTCAACTAGATGGCGCTGACAGACATCGCAATGGTGAATAAAGGTTGTTGTGTAAATATTGTCGCATGGTTATTCGTTCATCCTTGGCGGAGTGCCCAGCTTGAACAGAGGCAAGGGCGCCCCTCATCGCTGAGGTTGGCGCGGACCTGTTCCTCCCTGCGGTCATCCATCCGATGACCGTCAGTGAGAGCACATGGCAGGCGCTCCCTGGTCCTCTCCTTCTGCAAGGACGTGATGTCACAGAAGGAGGAGGCGGAGTGGGAGAGGAAGCGCACTGGCGCCTCTTCCCGCAGGAGAGCACGGCGGCGACAGGCAGTCGGACCGCCGTGAGGGACCTGTGCTCGGTCGATCGGGGGATCCGCTGCGCACGCATAAAGTCCGAGCTATAAGGCACCTTTATGTGTTCAGTGTGCCTTAAGCGGAGAAGAAGGAGGGGACGCCACCCTCCAGTGCCGTATGGCACACCGTTGCGGCCCGGTGCGCACGTCCACAGCTCTCGCGCCGGGTCAACCAAACGACGAGGAGGAGGAGAACACCGCTGCGATTTAGTGCGTAGAGTCTACGCCCACTTTACCATCTTCTCGGTCGCATAACCCCCGGGTCCCCGGCTCTGGTGGTATGCCTAAACGCCGTCTCCAGCGAAACCAAAATAAAATGGTTATTCGTTAGTGGTCCAGTCTTCTCAGACGTAATAACAAAGTACAATTTATTTTGTACATGTAGGAAAGAAAGCTTCAAAAGCTTGCCTTTATTTTTGGTTAGAAAATTAGAGATTTAATTTATAATTCTAATATTGGACAAGTGTTGTTTGACTATTTATTTCTACATTGCACTGGGCAGACTCCTCCCGAACCTCGGAGGACCCAGCGCCGCCTGCAGGCAGCTATACTCCGGAGTCTGCCGTAGTATGGCGACGTACGGTGCACCATCTGGGCGAATCACCTTACCGGGAGGAATAAGGCCCGGCTGCGGTCGGCGCAGCGGGTCATCGCGGTAAGAGTGATCCGAGGGTACCGTATGGTTTCGTGGGCAGCATTTACTGCCCTGGCCGGTGACCCCCCGTGGGAGCTCGTGGCGGAGGTTCTTGCCGAGATGCACTCCTATGTCTCGGATAGGAGGTGTCTCGGTGAGAGCCTTACGCTGGACGGGATCCTGCGGGTTCGCCGACTAGGGCAAGAGGCGTTAATGTGGAGGTGGGGAGGACCTGGCGCAGCAGCCGTATGGCAAAAACCTGACAGCAGGGAAATCCTTATGGATGCAGCCAGGAGCTTTGGGTAGATCCTGAACCAATGTTGGACTCGTGCCTGGAAGTGCCAACCCTAACTAAAACCACTACGAGCGCCTTCAGCCGCTTCTTAAGGGGCCCGGATATGCAGGCAACAAATAGGATCACCTCAGCGACAGGCTGGCCCCGGCGAAGACCAGACTACTCCTCATAATGGGAGACTATCCGGCCGCTACTAAGCAGTCCCGACGACGTCGTGCCATACAGACCTAGGTTCCCATCCTGAGCCCGACACGAACACAAGGGCGTTACTGGAGGCGCATTAAATAGCGCCTCCTACTCACCCCGTTCGTCGCCCGCGGGAGGAGGCCTCGTCGGCGGCCTCCTCTCTCACCCGCTCTTCGGCCTCCTTCTGGGACATTACTACCTCGCAGAAGGAGACCATCGCCGTCCAGGACTCCTCGTCACCGAGCATCGCGGTGATGACGCTTAGCAGAGACAAGTCCCCTCTGATACCTCAGATATACCTATATTAATCAAAGTTTAAATCCATTGTTGTGAACCATCTGTTTTTTATTGACGTCCATAAAGACTTATTTGCACACTATTAATAATTACTTGAAGCTAATATTTAAATAACCTAAACATACATTATATTTATTACCCACTGTTGGGAGGTTTTTAACAAATATTGACGGCTGAGCAAAATCGTAAAACCCCGTCCTTACCATATGTGGACAGTACTCATACACATTAATATTGTGTGTTTTCTGTTTGTTTGTGGTCCTTGAGCAAATACAATGTATTTTCAGTTCCGAGAACTTTTAAAATTAAGTGGCTCCTTGGACCGTACAAATAAATATTGCAAATTTCGAATTTAGTTTTAGTCGAAACCATTTTTTTAGAAAATCAAATCACTTTTTTCAATGTTAGTTGGATAGGCAAATTGGCAGACCTGCCATCTGATGGTCGACGTCGCCTATTAACATAAACTAGTTTACCTGGAACGAGCCCAGGCAACTCATCTATGTGTTGCCTATCCTGAGACATAAGATAAGTCTCGGTGCCAGTAATTACACTGCCTGTCTTGCCCTTCCCTCCGAAACACAGCAAAGCTGTTTCGCGGGAGAGATAAGCAAGATGGTGGTACCACAGATATCTTAATATTTCCATGGGTGGTACGTCCGTGCAACTCCCACTGTAAAATATCATCATATGCTTTTGTTTTTTTAATTTTTAAGGCTATGTTCTAAAAAAGAGCACCCGTATACAAATTAAAATTTACTTTAAAGCATAATTTTTAAGACAATGATAGATATTTAAGAACTTGTATATGTATCAGCAATGGGGCAATAAGGTTATAGAGTGGAGGCCACGTTTAGGTAGACGAAGTGTTGGTCGGCTATTAACAGGTGGGAAGACGATCTCCGTGCGGTGGCCGGTCCGTGTTGGATGCGAGTAGCAAGGGATCGGCCGTCTTGGCGTTCATTGAGGGAGGCCTATGTTCAGCAGTGGACGGATAGAGAGAGTTGATGAAGATGACGATGATGATGATGATGATGATATGTATCAGAATTTGAGAATTTCAGCAAAAACTTTTTTCTTAATCTCGTACAAACGTCTGAACGGATTTTCATAAAGGACATGTGTAGACCAGACCAGACTACGACTAAACAGGATGTTCTTGCACCTGTTAAATTTACATCAGTAGTCCCTTATTTTTTAACTATCTCTAAGTGGTCTAATAAGTTATTCGTGATTTAATTGAAAAAATCGACGTAAGTAATGTCGCGGGCAAAAGCTAGTTCCAGAATCGATCGGTACAACAATGTAATGCAAAGCGAATATTGATCATGGTTTTTTTAACTGTTATTATTTACGACGAATATAACAATCGACATAATTTTAACACCCAACTATATGCCCAGATAACAAGCAGTGCAGGCGATGATGATGATTCTTTATTTTCTTCTAAGAATGTCACTTGCAAGATTTACTTTGTGTTTCCTATTTATCTTTTGCGTTTATTTTATTTTTATATTTACATTTCCAATCGTAAATGTGCCAGAATAAATTGCAATGCGAAACTGAGGCCATAGTTTTTTTCCGCTGGTCTAGCGACTCCACACAAGACGCAGGAATCGCCGGTTCGATTCCCGCCCGGATAGTTTACATATTAATATAAATATGTCCGTCGGGTTAAAAAATTAAATTAAATTAAAAGTTTATCTCAATCTTATCCTTTGGCACATCATTTAACGAACATGTGTAAATAATCATACGATAATGATTGATTTTATAAAACTTGTTTCTTGTAATCATTGTTTAATGTATAATGATCTTCTAAAATTAATAAACATGATAAACGTCAGAAACCCCTTTTTTGTATATCACTTTTTTTAAAAGGGTACTTAATATATTTTTGAAGTGAAATTGCGTAAGAAGAAAAAAATCTTTGAGGGTAAATTTTTTTACGGATGAAACGTCACGAAAATGTGCAACGTTTTTGTCCAAGAAGAGGGAGAGAGTGATTGAGATCTATTGAGAGAGAGAGTGAGAAAGGGCGAACGTAGCATGAAGCATATAGCCATGGAGTGAGAGTAAGCGACTGAGAAAGATCGAGAGAGAGAGAGAGTGAGCTAGAGCGAACTTTAAAGCTTAAAATTAGTATAAATATAAACGAGATTTAAAATTTACTTTGCCAAATAAGTTTCACTTCTGACTCGTGTACTTGTACCCACGCACTCTTGTGTTATTACTGGGATTTCTACAATATTTTTAGTATTTTTTTAAATTTATTAGAACACTAGCTGGTGCACGCAGCTTCACCCGCGTTAAATTAGATTTACAACCGCATCCGGATTGATGGTTATTATTTTATAGCAGTGCTAACTTAGCATTTTAAAGTGAAATATTTTTTAAAATCGGTTTGATAGTTTTGGAGTTAATTCGTAACCTTTTTATCTACTTTCTAGGTTGTATTTTTTGATTTCCCGTTAATTAATTGTTATTCTGTATTTTCTTCATTCGGAGCGGTTTTCTAGTGTTTGTTTTAAAAACTTAATCTGTATATTTGTTGTTTTTTTGTTTGACGACCTCTGTGGCTCAATGGTTAGCGAGTTGGCGCACAAGCCGGAGGTTGCGGGTTCGAATCCCGCCGGGGAACAAAAATATGTTCTGTGTTCCTGGGTCATGGATGTGATATTATGTGTATTATATAATACACATATCACATCCATGGACATACTATAACACACATACACATGTATGTAATAAAAATCTTAAATATATGTATAGTATAAAAAAAGTATTAAATATATTTCCGTTGTCTGGCACCCGCAACACAAGTTCTTCGTGAACTTACCACGGGACCAGAGTGACGTGGTGTAAAAGCGTCCATAGATATTATTATAATATTATATTATTATTATATATTGTGATTGGTAGGCGAATACTTTGGAGAACTGTTGGGTGGGTGAGGTGGGGAGTGGTGGTTATATTTTTGCTGAAATTGGATACATAAGCCTTATAACCTGCAAAGTGTGTGGCAGATCATGCCGCTCACGAATCGGCTTATGCAGTTACGAAAAGAGCTCTCACGCTGACGCTGTTTAAATCGTCTGCAATATACTGACTAAGGCCAATGATTGATTGTTACCGATACATTAGTAACATTAACCCCCAAATACTCAAACGAATCTCGTTCGAGTATTTGGGGGTTAGTCATCTTCTACTTCGAGAAAATGGTCACTGTAGCCGAAATCACATGGACGCCACGCTCATTCTTCTCCAAACTATCGACTTGGTCTCATTCAGTAAACGCCAAGACTTCCCAAATGCGTATTGAACTATGTACGCCTATTCAGCATGTTTTGGTGCCTCTTCTACACTCTTTATAATGTACAAGGTAAGTAATCTTACCGGATCGTCGAAGACCTCCTCCACTCTGGTGTAGATGTCTTTGCCACGCTTCTGCCGCACCAGAATGTACAGGTTATCCAGTCCTCGGCAGCTGCGCAGTAACTTCTCCATTAACACCTTGCCAAGGAAACCTATGGAAAAAGCTTTGAGTAAGAAAAAAGGGTGTGTGTGTCAGCTCCGACGCACGATTGCAGTTTACTCCTTACGAACGATAATTATGTTATATATCGAGTAGAAAAAAAGAGTAAATGAACGCATCTGCTAAAATGATAAGAGAAACAAACATATCGCCGTCTCCGGCGAATAATACGGTAATCGCAAAAAGCAAATTTTGCAGGAAAAATAAAAATCTGTTTTTTTTGCAATAACTCTGCAGCTAGTTAACCTAATTAATTAATTCAAAGTTAAAATAAAGCTAATTTTTTTGCGTGGTCGGCAATAAATCAGTTTGTAACATTAATTCTGATTTTCATGTTATTAACGATTTTAACAATACTGTACGCTATGACAAAAAAAAATACCGTAACAGGTTATTACCATGTTATTCGGGTGAATTGGAAGAACTTTTTGTAGACGCATTATGCGAAAGCGACATTTTTGGTACAAAATAAATTGCAATGCTTTTTATTGTAATATGACTTTACGATTATATTCTGACTATAATGACTAGATACTATATTAATCAAGGAATCTTTTTTATTCATTGAGTATGGCAAGTACACATTACAGTATATTAAGTGGCTGGTAATGCAAAAGAAAAAGAATATCTTTTAATTATTTTCGTTGTATTCTTAATTAACATAACACTAACAATGGTGTTTCTGCTATCCAGAAACACACGTAATTATTTTATATACACAGCAACAAAAAAACAGAGTAAAATAAACTTTAAATCAATTTCCTACACTATTGCAAGGAAATAACAGTTCGAAGAACCAATGAGCTTCTGCGTTTCTAGTAATACAAACTGTAATGTGTAGCTTAGCCATAAGGAGAAGATACTGAATAAAGATACTCCTTTTTAGTATCTTCTCCTTCATCGGATTCACATAATATCCGTGCAGCTTCCTCAGATTTGCACACTACCTTCATTACTTTAAACCAAGCAACTTTGTTACCACGAGTATCTCTTAGCCAATTTTTCCCAGTAATAAGATTCTTAATGTCAAAGAAATCTTGTTCCTCCATTTCGGTTACGGCGTAAGGCTTACCACTTACTTTGGCATTCATTATTACGCTGTATACTTGGTCTGGGTTAAAAATTCGCTTATTTTTCATCGCACGTTCTATGCAGGAATGCATGCTCTCACCTTCGTTCTGACTGTGCCCAGTTTCAAAGAAGTGGTGTGTTATTTTCTTCAGTCCGTAAACTCATATAGCGTACAGATATTATAAAGTTACAGTACCGTACAGTTATTAATCAAGTTTGAATCACCCCCTAAGCTAGATGTGCTAGGTGTTGTGTTATTCTCTACTACGTTTCACAGCGTTCAGGACTTTGAACGTACTCGGAAACATCTGGAGAAAAGTCGTCATTGTCTTTTTCGCGCTCATCATAAAATTTGGCTGCTAAGTCTCATTAGTTCATACAATTTCTGTGTTACGTTTATTGCGCTCGAAGAAGACAATGACACAAAAGTGATATTCTGATTTAGGGCTCCAGAAACATTATCATCTTGATAGTACAATAGTTTCATTGAATTTTCTTTGCTTTTTAACCATTTAGCCAGGAACTCGGGTAGATCCTGACCCTATGTGGGACTCGCATCTAGGAGTGCCCTACCCGTAAACTAAAACCACTGCAAGCGCCTTCAGCCGCTTTTTGGGGGTCCTGGATCTGTATTCAACGGGATTACCTCAGTAACAGGCTGGCCCCGGCGAAAGCCAGACTACTCCTCTTAAGGGAGGGACTGCCCGGCCGCTACTAAACAGTCCCCGCGACGTCGTATCATACAGGGCCAGGTTCATATCCTGAGCCCGACACGAGCACAGGGGCGTTACTGGAGGCGCATTAAGTAGCGCCTCCTGCGCACCCCCGTTCGTCGCCCGCGGGGAAGACCTCGTCGGCGGCCTCTTCTCTCAACTGCTCGTCAGCTTCCTGGGACGTTACTGCCTCACAGAATCACAGAAGGAGATCATCGCCGTCCAGGACTCGTCGACACCGAGCATCGGGGTGATGACGCTCGGCAGAGACAAGTCCCCTCCGATGACTGATGTCAGACCGTGACGCAGCGCCGCGCTGCCTATCTCGGGCACACCTCGAGGGTGTGCTGGGCCGAGTCCACCGCCGCGCCACTCGTCACACACTGTCAACGGCTCCCTGTGGGCCGTCTGTATCTATCCGTATTCTATTAGAGTGCATGAGTACCTGTGTAAAGGTCGAGCTGTTTACTGTATAAGTACCTACTTCTTTTTTTATTCAGAATTGCCTTGTCATAACAATGACAAGATGATCATGACAAAGACAAGGTACTTCTGAAAAAAAATGTAAGTAGGTACTTATACAGTAAACAGCACGTCGACTTATAATGTGACACACTTTTTTTTTCTTTAACGCCGGGAAATGCTCTGAGGCATCCCGCGGGGGAGTGGGTCTCCCCACGCGGGTATTTGGGACTCGCTGCGCCCGAAAGCTGGTAAGTGGACGCAGCTCTACCAACCAAAACCCGGCGAATGCCACCAACACCGCCTTTGGTGAGGTGCCCCGGATCTAATAAACAAACAGGGCACCTCGACGGCTAGTCAGTCCCGCAACGCCTCTCCACAGAGGGATTTTCCCACACCACAGAACAACCCCTCCCAACGTCTGGACAGTACAATGGAATGAAGTTCCCATCCTCGCCCCTTGTCCCCTGCTCTTTTGTCGCCTCTTCTTATAAGAGGGATACAAAGAGCCCCCTCGGCTCAATTAGCTTCGCCCAAGTTGCTGGGCTCACCCTAGGCTACTAAGCCCCACCGCCACGCCAAGGCTTGAACCATGGTGGGGTATGTCTATTATAGTGTATTTATACGTTACTTAAAATAATCACTTATTTTAATTTGAATAAGAGATTATTCAAATCCAAAATTCTTTATTATCACTCATGATTTATTATGTATCAGCAGTAACAATTTTTTTAATATTATTTAACTTTTGCAGTAAGATTTCGCTTACGCACGTAAAGCTACATAGCGCCTTATCTTTAACTGCTAATAATGCCAGGGTGACTGGCAAGATCGGAGTCGACTCCTCCTTATCACTTAGAGCCTCTCAATTGATAGGATTTCGTAGGGCGCTACATCATCATCAATGGAAGAATGCAGAAGAACCCTGCAATATCGCGGGTTCTTTTACAGATACGACGTCAATTCCGTTATTTCTGAATCGAAACAATTTTTACGGTAGGTACCCGTAAAGAGCAAAACTCGTGTTTTAAACGGAATGACAAAAAATGTATGAAAACATGTCTAAAGTTCCAGGGACTGATGTAAAATGGCGTATTAGGCGAGAAATCGTGTTAAGCGTAAAGAATTACGAGGACGCATTGGAAATTATGGCGTCAATAATTTCAATTTATTTCAGTTACCTTGTGGCGGACCAATCAGCGCCACATTCCTGGATCACGCTATCGAAGTTCCACAGCTCGTCGCTATACATACAACAACTGAATTGAAGCAGGAAAAACACAACCGACTCCAGGAGGCCGTGTGGTCGCAGACTGCACGGTTGGCGGGGGGCAACCCCCCACTTTATAAATCAAAAGTGAGCCGAATGAGCTCACACTAATCCGATGTAGCATTAGGGCCTTCGGGCCGTTAGCATAGATCCATCCGGAAAAAAAAGCAGGAAAAAATATCAAATATACCTCTTTTTAAAAAGAGATTCAGATATTATAGAACTCACAGATGTCGCGTATCTTTCACTTTGGAAACATATTGTGATATTAGATTTTCTACAGAACAGGCGTTGCCTAGTGTAGAAATCTCGATAATTGTTAAATGCGTTAAAATATGTTACAATATTAACCATATCTGTTACATATTCTATGTTTAAGCGAAAATTGCACCCATCTTTTTGCTTGTAATGATAATATTGTATAATAAACTTATTACATTATTATATTATATTATATTATGGGCAAATGGGACTGGTTTAAGCCTCTTAACTTTCTTCGTAGATGAGTCCATATTATATTATGTTCTTTAAAATAATGGATAGAATTTCTCCAAAAAATAACAGAAACCATTTAGTCGTTTACGTCCTTTAGTTATAAGCTCGCGCGCGTATGGAGAAGCTCACCCCTCTCAGGACGCTCCAGAAGGGGTTGCCCTGTGGCGCGTGTCCGGTATTAGAATTATCGTTGCCTCAAGCGAGTTTTTCTTGTATAACGTAAAATTAAATTAGCTATTGTTAACGCAAACTATAAAAACTCGTGTTACGCAAGTGTATCATTAACCTTACATTGAATACAATGCAAGTGTATAATTAAGATTACAATTTGCATTGTCGTTGATCCATCGACATTACTAATAATCAATGATAGACACTATTATCGGACACTCGCCTGAAGATCGATTTCTGGCCGAAGAAAAAGACGATATCGAAGAGCATAGGTACCTTCAGCCAATGCCAATGAAGCAGCTTACGTAGGAAATAGTTACCCATACTATGTTTGTTGTGATTATTGTGTTCGTCATTCATACCTCCCTGATGACTGCATGAGGACTATTGTTTGTGCCAATAATCAAAAACAAAACGGGCAATTCCTCTGATAGAGAGGTTTCAGTGCCAGAAATCTTCAAGTTTTTAAATAACAGTTAATAGAAAACAGCAAATTTTGCCGTTTTCACTTACCAAGGGCCCTTAAGGTTCTGGACGGCCTGCTTAATGAGCATGTATCTAAAAACATTAATCTTCATGATGAGTTCGGTTTTACAGCTGGCTTATCAACGGAAACAGCTTAAAGACCGTTCTGTACTATGCCAATAGGAAGACACCTATATATGCTTCCTCGACCTGTCGAAAGCTTTTGATTTGGTGTCGTCTAAATTTCTCTGGCAAAAAATAAGAACACGAACAAATCTTTCGGAAGAAGTTGTCGAGGTTTTTGATTATTGGTACAGAAATCAAAAGAATGTCGTCAAGTGTACTGGTAGTTTTTCTGAGGCTTACGAGTTGAAGTGTAGAGTGAGATAGGGGGGCTAACCTCTGCTTTACTCTTCAGTATTGTATGTGAATAAACTGATTGAGGAACTTAGTGAAGTCCTGTAAATATTAGTTACGTCGATGACATAGTTCTACTGGCTCCCTCAATCAGTGCAATCAGAAGACTGTTGGCAATCTGTGAGAGGTTCGCCCAAGCCCATGGCCTCATATAAAAAACAGCAACTTATTCGTTTTTTGGCCTATAGGTCGCAAAGTGGGTATAGTCCCGAGGAAAGGGATTCTCAATTCAATTATCTGGGTCACTGGGTCACGGAGGATGTCTCTGATGATTTATCGAGAGGTAGAGGAGGGCATTAGCCGTGTGAGACAATATGCTGGTCCGATGGTTCGCACACTGGTCACAAGAGATAAAAGTGACGTTGTTCAAGGCGTACTGCCACTACTTTTACACGTGCAGCCTGTGGGTCAACTATACGCAAAGGAAGATAAATGCCCTCCGTGTTAAATATAATAATGTTTTCAAAATGCTCCTGAGCTTGACAAAATACTATAGTACATCTGGTATGTTTACGGAAGCTCGTACTGATAGCTTTAGTGCAATTCTGCGGAAATGAATTGCCTCTATATTGCACTGTGTCCGACATAGTACCAGCGGTATATTGAAAACGTTAATTAATCATTTTGAGTGTCCGGTTTGGAGACACAGGACGAAGGCGCACGTTTTTGTTTAAAATTATTAATGAAAATGGAAACATTGAAAATTATATATCTTTATATATATATAATTCTTCTGTGCGTGTGTATGTCACTGAACTCCTCCTAGACGGCTGGACCGATTTTGATGAAATTTTTTGTGTGAGTTCAAGGGGATTCGAGGATGGTTTAGATTCACAAAAAATGTAAAGGACAACGTCTGTCGGTGCCACTAGTATGTATATAAAATTTGTGAACTTCAGTACCCACTAACATATAAGTATATTGTAGTGACTCACATGATATGGATATTGAAATACATTTATTATTATTATACTTATATTTATGTTGACTATAGCTACTAAAATACCTGTGGCTCCAGTGATGAGCACGTTCTTCTTCACATAGAACTCCTGCACTTCCGAAAGCTTTTCCATCTGTACATCATAGAGGCAGCCTTCAGTCTCTGGCGCCGCTGCCTGCTCACTGGCAATATTTGTTTGTATACCCGTTGTTGTTGGCATGTTTATTTTGTCATCTCTGCAACAAATTTAGAATGAGCAAAGTCGTTTTTGATGACCGCATACAATTGCTTTACATTAAAAATACATTATGGTGATTCGTATATCATTTTATGGCGCCATATGGAAAATTATGCTAATATTGATTTTAAATGATTTCGTACTTCAAAGGATAAATTGAAGCTCAACAAGTGCTATGCTGGGTGTTTCTTTGGCAGATAGGATTGGAAACGAAGACGTTAGCACAGAGAATCACGATATGGATATCACGCAACGAATGTTCTCATGAAGTGGCAGTGGGCTGGTTACTCACTCGGTCACAACGAATGGCCGATGGGCCAATAAGGTTCAAGAGTGACGGCCGCGTTTAGGGAGACGAAGTGTTGGTCGGCCATTAACCAGGTGGGAAGACGATCTCCGTGCGGTGGCCGGTCAGTGTTGGATGCGAGTGGTGAGGGAGGCCGTCTTGGCGTTCATTGAAAAAGGGCTATGTTTAGCAGAGGACGAAAAAGGCTGATGATGATGATGTTATTAAACAAGACCTAGGGGATGTAAGATTCTTTAATCTATGGAAGGTTAAATTACATTCTGGATGTAAATAAACAGAAAATTGATCAGGGCGCTATCATAAAAATAATAACCAAAATGCGAAAAACAAAAAAATGTTGGTTAATTATTTTCGACTCACAATTCACATGTAATTAAAAGTAATTTAGAATAATAAATTTTTGTATCATCTATATAATAAAAAAGGAAAAGGTGATTGACTGATGTATTAACGCAACAGGCCTCACAAACCCTTAAGTCGAGAAAATTGAAATTTCCCACAAATATTCCTCTTATGACGTAGTAACGAAGTAGTAACGTACTGACGAAAGATTTTTAATATTCAACCCCCAAGGGGGTGAAATAGGGGATCAAAATTGTATGAAACTTTGTATTCCTTACAAATATTTGTATGAAATTTCGTAGGAATTAAGAGCGGCAAAAATAATGAGTTTCTTATTTCAGCATTTTCTAAAATTCAACCCCTAAGTGGATAAAATAGAAGATGAAAGTTTTAAATAAAAGGCAACATTGATTGACTGAATAATCAACGCACAGGCCAAACCCTTAAGGAAAAATGAAATTTCGCACACATATTCCATTTAAATGACAAAGGTATCCACTATTTTATTATATATTATGGGTATAAATATGCTTTAGACTTATTATTTATTCGTAGTTTAGACTAGTTTGTATTCTTTACAATTATTATGCTTACAGTAGTTATAAAAAATATGCCTGAATAATTATGACATGCGACAAAATAGGGAACCGTAAAATTAATATATTAAGTAAAATTGAATTTTAAGACGATCTCCGTACATCGACCGGTCCGTGTTGGATGCGAGTGACAAGGGATCGGACGTCTTGGCGTTCTTTGAGGGAGGCCTATGTTTAGCAGTGGACGGATAGGAGCTGATGATGATATATTTTTTTTCTTTTTTTATTGTTGTAATTTATCATATTTATGAACTTAGTCAAATCAGTTATAATATCAATATTGTAAGTATGATAGTTTGAATGTTTGGATTAAAGTTTGTTGTTATTCAATGAAATTGAGACCCGATCCGGGTTGTTTGGAACACTCGTTTATTATTATCTAGCCGCAGAGCAAAGGTCGCACATACACTTTTTAACCCGAAGATACATATGGCGGAGTTTTTTCTAAAATTACTATTTTTCACTAAATTTTGATTGTAGGTACTGATGGTTTTGGGTGGAAATTCATGTTTTATAATAATTCTACAACTCTTTTTTCACTTTTTCCATAAAATTACACAGCCGGTTTCGACTAAATCATCGTCAGGTGTGACTGTCAAAACCAGTCGTGTAATTGTACCTAAATTTGTAATATGTAGTGGAAAAAGTGAAAAAAGAGTTGTAGAATTATTTTCACTAAGGACCAGATCTGATTGTTTGCATAGATTTATACTAAAAGATATAATTTCTCGCAGACGATTGCGGAATTCTATTCTTATCGTTATTCTAACTCACGTGGCCATTGCGACGTGCTTAGTCCTTGACTCGCTCCTCACGACTGCTGCAGTACCACCGGTGCTCAGTACTGCTCACCTGATATGCTCTGCTGGTTTGCTTTACATGTGAGTAAACTCCACGATACAATATTGTGTCCTCAGGATGACGTAGCGCAGGCCGCACACGTCAAAAACAATTTTTTACCCCGACGCAAACTGAGGGTGTTCAAAGTGTGTCTGCCTGGGGCAGCGTTGAGATTAAGCGAGGGAATCAAATTAGATGCGGTTTATTTACTTGAACACTTATACTAACGGTGGTTCTTAGGTATAATTTATAAAAACCTATTTCAGTTATCAGCGCTTTCGGTATTGCGTTGCATTTTAACCGACTTCATAGAGAGGATGTTCTCAATTCGTCTGTATGTTTTTTTTGTGTTTGCTTACGCGAATAATCCGCTAATTGTGAATGGATTTCGATTCTTTTTTTATTTGAAAGCTGGTGTTTACAATGTGGTCCCATATAAGAGTTATAGATGTGAAGAGGTAGTGCCATGCTGCTTAGCAGTCGAATTGGGCCGGCACGACCGGTGTGGTACCTCTCGCTCACATAACACCGGCGTCAAGTGACAACTATGCTGTCGCGTTTCGTGCGGTTTGTGAGTTTCCGGTGGCCCATTTGTTAGGGAAAAGGAGGGCAACGCATCTGCATAATCTTTGGTTGTGCGGATGTGTTTGGGCGTCGGTAGTCGCCAAACGGCTTCGACTGCTCATTGCCCTACTATGCCATAAAAAAAAGAAAAAAAAATAGTTTAAGATATGACCAGCCGTTATTGAGTTATTCTCGATAATGCTTATTAGATTAGCTAAGTTTACGTCCCCTCCATGGTTCAGGCCTTGTCGTGGCGGTGGGGCTCTATAGCCTTTGTACTCCTCTTATAAGAAGAGGGGACAAAAAAGCAGGGGGCAAGGGGTGAGGATGGGAACCTCACCTCATTGTACTGTCCCGACGTTGGGAGGGGTTGTTCTGTGGTTCGGGACAACCCCTCTGTGGAGATGGCGTCGGTCCCTTGGGGGAATGACTAGACGTCGAGGTGCCCTGTTTGCTCATTAGCCTTCATTAATAGATTCACAAAATTTCTTCACTTTAGCTTTTTATATATTCACTAGTGGCACCCACAGACGTTGTCCTGTACATTTTTTTTTAATCTAAACCATTCTCGAATCCACTTGAACACACACAAAAAAGGTCATCAAGATCGGCCCAGCCGCTTAGGAGTTGAGTGACATATACACGTACAGGAGAATTATAATATATTAAGATTATAAATTGCAATAAAGGAATTCCACGTCGTTTAAATACTTTAATATTCTTTTATTTCAGTGCATCCTTATCACTTGAAAATATTTACATTCCCATCAACTACCCATCATTTAATAATTTCCTAGACACGTACCATCGTCACTCAACGGAAAATTCATTTGTATGATAATCAGACTGTGTTTTGCCACACTACAGATAAAATTTCGCCACTTTATATTTTTGTTTTTTTTAAATTTTGTATGGGAATAATAAAATTTAGCTTTTAAAACATTTTTATCTAAGTACATTAAATTAAACCAAAAATGTTAAAATTATAATTGTATATAATATGTAAATGACAGACAAAAAGAATTTATAAAACTAACATCATCATCATCATCAGCCTTTATCCGTTCACTACTGAAAGGTCTCCTTCGTCACAAGACAACCGAACCCTCGCCACTCGTATAGACAAATAAAAAACTATAAAATTATAGGATAATATTGTGTCGGAAACGAAACCTCGACGAGTAAGTCTCTTTTCACACGTTCCGGTTGCCGGGGAGCCGGCGCCGGGTATGTGGTAGCGAAATGTAAGAAAATTACGCCGGTACGTGTGAAAGCTGCCATACATGCCCGTACAGTTCGCTAACGGTTACCCGGCGCCAGCTACCCGGCAACCGGAACGTGTAAAAAGGGGCTTAGTCTGACTCCGGTTACTCGTAGTATGTAATTGTTATATGTAATGTAAAAATAGTTTCATCGTCACGGGACACCCGACAGATATATTGTAACGCCTTATTAGTTAATATTAGAATATATATTACACTAGTGGCACCGACAGACGTTGTCCTGTACAAAATATTTTTTTTGTGAATCTAAACCATCCTCGTATCCCCTTGAACTCACAAAAAAAAATTCAACAAAATTGGTCCAGCCGTCTAGGAGGAGTTCAGTGACATACACACGCACACAAGAAATATATATATATAAAGATTGTATTTCATCTGTACTGTAAAGACATGTGAGTGTAAGGATTAGTATTCACGGCACGATCCTCCAAATGAGGCTAGTGAAATGGGTCTTCGCGCCGCGCCGGTTATTGATTCTTCTTTTGACGATCGAACTGGATGTTGTAGAGCAATAATAATAAATATGTCGGAACACCACGTCAACCTTTTTTTGTCTTTTACGCCGGGAAATGCTCTGAGACATCCCGCGGGAGGGGCGGGGTCTCCCCAGGCGGGTATGCGGGACTCACTGCGCCCGAAAGGTGGTAAGGTGGACGCAGCTCTCTCTACCCACTAAAACCCGGCGAGTGCCACCAATTCCGCCTTTGGTGAGGTGCCCCGGATCTGTTGAGCAAACTGGGCACCTCGACGGTAAGTCAGTCCCTCAAGGGACCGACGCAACCTCCACAGAGGGGTTGTACCGCACCACAGAACAACCCCTCCTAACGTCGGGACACATACTCTGTCTATCCTGCCCTTCTCTCTGAAAAACAGAAAGCTGTTTCACGATATAAACGAGCACAACCTATTTTTGTAATGTTGGCCGATTTTTTAATTTGGCCGTTGGCCGACTTTAAAAAAAGAGGAGGTTCTCAATCCATCTGTATATTTTTTGTATGTGTGTGACACAATTACTCCGCCGATTGTGAATGGATTTCGATGATTCTTTTTTTTGTGAAATCTGGTATTTCCAATTTGGTCTCATATTAATTTAATCGAAATCTGACCAGCCGTTTTCGAGTCATTTTCAATCATGCTTATTTGGTTGACTTAGTTTACGATGATGTGTGATTTTATTACTTGTTGATGTAAAATGATCAAAAAAATAATTGTAGAATATAATGCCGCCATCTTGTTTTAAAGTGCAATTTTTTCGTTTTTCTGAAATAAATCGTTAATTTTCAACTGTAGAGCAAAAATGGCAGTATCGAAAGTTGTTGGAAATTTAATTTCTCACAAGTATGGTCAATGTCATTTTTACTCTACATCCCTTTACCGGGATTATTTAGAAAATCGAGATTTATACTTATATCACTGCCCGGAATTTTTTCTATTTAAATGTCTGTCCCGACTGAACTAAAAGTGAATTCCAATATTGTACTTGAATTATAAAAAAGAATAAACAATACAATAAGATACAGTGCAGTTATAATAATAAATTAATTGGATTTTTTTATGTAGTTATAACTAATGTTGATTAATAATTGGAGTTTAATAGTGGCACATCTAGATATGCATGTTTAATTAAGCTTATTATTAAATATGTATTGGCAGTAAATATTTATAACATTAGGGCGATATTTATAATATTTATTGGTAAGCAAGTACTTGTATATTTACTGCATCAGACATTAGTTTGGTATAAAAGGACGCCAAAGGCGGTCGATTAAGCTTTTTTGGCCGTTAGGCCGTAGCATAGGTCCCTTCGAAAAATGTCTGGAGGCACTGAAATTCTTCGGGGTGCCCCCGTATCTCAGAAGGCTGTTGGAGGCGTACCTCTCCGAGAGGAGGGTAGCTTGCGAGGACTGGTGTGGGTCCGCGGCGCGGCTGGCCGAGGTAGGGCTCGACCTCGTGATCAGCCGCATAGAGAGGTTAGGGCTTCGGGTCAGACTTGAGAAGACCGAAGCCCTCCTCTTCCGCGGGACCGGGCGGAAAGGACCCCGGGCTACCCTCCAGATCGGAGGGGTGAGGGTCAGGATGAGCCCCCACATCAAATATCTGGGGCTCATCCTTGACGGAGGGTGGACCTTCGGTCCACATTTCTCAATATTGGGACCGAGGTTCGTGAAGGCGGCAAGTGCGCTGGGTAGACTCCTCCCGAACCTCGGAGGACCCAGCGCCGCCTACAGGCAGCTATACTCCGGAGTCTGTCGGAGTATGGCGATAAGGCCCAGCTGCGCCCAGCGCAGCAGGTCACTGCGGTAAGAGTGATCTGGGGTACTTTTATTTATTTATTTATTTTATTTATTTATTTACGTATCGTACGGTCTCATGGGCGGCAGCCACTGCCCTGGCCGGTGACCCCCCGTGGGAGCTCGTGGCGGAGGTTCTTGCTGAGACGCACTCCTATGTCTCAGATAGGAGGTCGCTCGGTGAGAGTCTTACGCTGGACGGGATCCTGCGGGTTCGCCGACTAGGGCAAAAGGCGTTAATGCGAAGATGGGGGGAGGACCTGGTGCGGCGGCCATATGGCAAAAGCCTAACGGTTGCTCTGCGTCCGGTCCTTGAGCGGTGAATGCACCGTAAGCGCAAACCCCTCACCTTCCGTCTGACACAGGTGCTCACCGGGCATGGTTGCTTGGTGAGTCCAGACCTGTGCCGGACGGCCCGCAGGGAGACGTTGACAGTGTGTCACGATTGTGGGGCGGCGGTGGACTCGGCCCAGCACACCCTCAAAGTGTACCCGAGATGGGCGTCTCTGCGTCATGATCTGACATCGGTCATCGGACGGGACTTGTCTCTGCCGAGCGTCATCACCGCGATGCTCGGTGACGACGAGTCCTGGATGGCGATGGTTTCCTTCTGCGAGGCAGTAATATCCCAGGAGGAGGCCGACCAGTGGGTGAGAGAGGAGGCCGCCGACGAGGCCTCCCCCCGTGGGCGACGAACGGGGGTGCGTTCGAGGCGCTACTTAATGCGCCTCCAGTAACGCCCCTGTGCTCGCGTCGGGTTCAGGATGGGAACCTGACTGACTGACTGAGCCCAGTATGACACGACGTCGCGGGGACTGCCTAAGCAGCCGTCCCCCCTTAAGAGGAGTAGTCTGGCCTTGGCCGGGGCCAGCCTGTTGCTAAGGTGATCCTGTTGAATGCCTATCCTCTCAAATTAAAGCGGCTGAATTCGCTTGCAGTGGTTACACATCCATATATGTATATAGTAAAAAGCGGTTATTTTAATATTACAAACAGACACTCCAATTTTATATTTTATCTGTATAGACAATGCGCCGCCTTAACTTGAGGTTAGTTGGCGTTTTTTCGGACAATTTATTACAAGGATCCATTTATATAGTCTTTAGACAAAATTCCTAGCGAATTGTCATGCAGGACGAAAGTACATGAATGAGGTTGATGAAAATGATCGTCGAGCTGGAAGATGATCAGACAGCATTTTACTCCTCTCAGCAGGCATGTACGATTAAAAAAAAAATCTTTCGATCACAATATTATATGCATTTCGGCACCAAGTATACTGGTAGAATGCATGACAAGACCGCCATTAGCGTCCTTTTATACCAAATCTAATTATTATAAGTAAGTAATTATTATTAATAAATATTATATTCATGAATGGCACATCCTTTAGGCGCCACCGGAAGTCTATAATTTCAATTACTGATGCATTTAGATATACGGCGTCACATCCTGCTGGTGCTGCCAGTGGTTTGTAACAAATGTTCTATAATTCTAACCATTTGGAAGACCAATTAATTGGTGGTGGTGCGCCATATTTCTTGTGCTATGTTACGGATAGAAGAATAACAGACAGTGTAATTACTAACTTCAGACTTACCATCTTATGTCTCAGGATAGGCAACACATAAATGTACTAGGGAACTCGTTTTTATTCACGGGTGACACCATCAGGTTGCTCGACTGCCAGTTTCCTGCCTGCCTATCCAAATATCATAAATAAAAGTTAAACGGGACAATAATCTGAATAAACAGGGGCGTACTTATAATATAATAGAGTAGGGTAGAGTAGGGTAGAGTACGGCTCCCACTAATGTTCTAGATTTGTTGTGGCGGTGAGGCTCAGTAGCCTAAGGAGAACCCAGCACCTTTGGTGAAGCTAATTGATCCAAGGGGGCACTTTGTACCCCTCTTATAAGAAGAGGGGACAAATGAGCGGGGGGTTCCTAACCTCGCCCCTTGTCCCGATGGGAACCTCACCCAAATGCACTGTCCCGACGTTGGGAGGGGTTGTTTTGTCCTGCGGGACAAACCCTCTGTGGAGGTGTCGTCGGTCCGTTGGGGACTGACTAGCCGTCGAGTTGCCCTGTTTGCTCATTAGATCCGGGGCACCTCACCAAAGGCGACATTGGTGGTGGCACTCGCCAGGTATTAGTGGGTAGAGCTGCGCCCGCTTACCAGCTTTCGGGCGCGTGTGTTGTATCGCGGCGCCGAAGGTAATAGCACACAATTGGTATTGGAATTAATCAAAAGTGCGTTATTTATTACCCATTATCACGTGATCGCGAACGCCATTATAGCGAGAGATGTCACTGACCGGTAAACAAATAAAATATTATGCTCCTTGCAGTTCGCCAATGATACTTATAACTTGATTATGACAGCTATGAAAGTTTGTTTACCGGTAAGTGACGTCATCGCGCTATAATTGGTGTTCGCAGTCACGTGATAATGGGTGATAAATAACGCATTTTTTATTTATTTTATTTTATTTAAAGAAATAATTCATAGACTCTTTAAATTGTTATTTTGGGTGAGTAAAACATAACGTTACATGAATTTGTAACATGTGTCAACATCTCTATTCCGCAAAATAAAAGTGAAAAACAAATTCGGTAAATATCCTCTTTTGAATAACTTTAATAGATAGCTTTAAAGGAGTAAAGTTTCTCAAGCGTGTAAGTGATAGTGGTATTATATACCCTTATTAGTATTATTTAAGGGTGTGGACACCAGCGATGCCAGACGCGTGATCAGTCCTCATTACCGGGACCATTTCACCCAATTCTCCAGATTATTATTATATAGTATTATATACCCTTGGTAACCCGAAAAGCATCTCCATCATTGTGAGAGGCGGTAGAATAATCAGTTGACTCAAAAATATCATACAACGCCATTCATTCACGACAAGTACAGGTGCGACCTCTTTTCTCAACAACCGAAAAATAACGGTACCAATTGACTTAATTGGACCTTTACACTGCATTCTTCTTTAAACTCTACATCGGTGATGTGTCTAATTCTTAATAATTCTTTACCGGGAGGAATACAATGAGCCGTCTGCTTGACCACCATCTTCTTTTTCCGTGAAACAACTTTGTGTTTCTCAATTAAGAGTATCCTACTCTAAACGGTTAAAATTTAATTTAGTTAAAAATTACGGGTGCCAAGATTTACCATCTTGCGTTTCAGGATAGTAAGAAAATTAAGGCCCTTTTTTTCTTTAATGCCGGGATATACTCTGAGGCATCCCTCGGGGGAGTGGCTCTCCCCCGGCGGGTATGTCGGACTCGCTGCGCCCGAAAGCTGGTAAATGGATGCAGCTCTACCTGCTAAAACCCGGCGAGTGTCACCAATGCCACCTTTGGTGACCTGCCCCGGATCTAATGAGCTAACAGGGCACCTCGACGGCTTGTCAGCCCCTCAGGGGACCGACGCCACCCACACACAGGGGTTGTCCCACACTACAGAACAACGCCTCCCAACGCCGAGACAGTACAATGGGGTGAGGTTCCCGTCCTCGCCCCTTTCCCCCTGCAAATTTGTCCCCTCTTCTTGTTAGAGGGGTACAAAGAGCCCCCTCGGCTCAATTTGCTTCGCCTAAGGTGCCGGGCTCACCCTAGGCTACTGAGCCCTACCGCCACCTCAAGGCTAGATCACCATGGTGGGGACGAAACTTAAGGCCTAGTTAGTGCCAAGTGAACTCGTTTAAATTCATTATAATATGTGGAATCGACCACTTCAAACTATTCAGGCCATCAACTGCTTTTATTTTCCAGGACTGCAAGTGGCTCGTCTGCCATTTTGCTAATCCATTTATTTAATAGTTTCGAAATAATTTGATTAATATAGAGGTCGTAGTCTCAAATCCCATCAGGAGCAGATACCTCGTCTGTGTGACTTATGGATGTACTGGAATCATCTAGGTTTAAACTTTAAACTAAGCATCGACAATAAACCACTTGCTGAAATATATTCCAAAAAATATAATATTTGTGTGTCTATCTATTATATATATCGTAGGTTGATGTGATATTTCCGAGAAGGAAACGCACTCGACACTTTCACAAAGTATTTGTGAATAAACTCAGAAAAATTACGGAATGTCCGTTGTACAATACTCAATAGCTCTTCTACTAAGAAACTACGAGACAAATAGGATTGTTGTACGTAATATGGATGAACAATCACAGGTAGTCAACCTAATCCCGTAGTAAGATCACAAAAACTTTCGTTTTGGACACATCTATGACCCCGGTATAGATATAAATATATGTACATGATAAATTATTTAAAATGTTATATTTACCATGTTTTTCACTTTTATTTCGCGGAGCTCGATATTTCGACACTATCTATAAATGTCTTGTTCACGAGCCTCCGTTTACGAGGGAGAGGTAATGTCGAAATATCGTGTCCCGCGAAATAAAAATTAAGAACACGGTAAATATCCCGTTTTAAATAATTTATAAATGAAAATAACCATGTTACATGTGCCCCCTGATAACACCTTAAAATCATAATATGTATGACGATAAACAAGCTTGGCTGCATTCGAATCTGTGACACCATGGAAAATTACTAAAAGTAAAAACAATAATAAATTATTTTGTAATCATCTTTTCAAAATGTTAAAGAAACAACAAGTTAGAGCATAAATAACATAAAATAGGCAATGTATTTCATTCTAATATTTCGTGGAGGTATTACGAAAGAAAATTAAAAAAATATATATGTATTCAAATTTCAAATATTTAAATTTAATATCCTGAATATTAGGTATATAATATATTGACATTCGACCAAAAAACTTGTAAAATATATTTACACTTATGTTACATATTTTCCATCAATATTTAATTTAAAAAGTGACAAACATGTAAAAATGTAAACCATAGATCGCGGGTTTCAATTTTACCAACCCTGTAGTCCATCCTAACTAGAATGCAATGATCGTTTCTATGGTCTATGGTGGATATATGGATCTAAATTTAAGGAGAAGCTAAAGGTCATTAAACTTTATTTATATATTTATGTGATATCCTGTTTACTTCATTCATTCTAATTCAATATTTTGGATCGCGATCCCGTGTCCGTTTTGTCCGTTGCTTAGGTCTTTTTTGATAACAACTGAATAAAATAACTATATTATTTATGTATAAACTGTCCTAGTAAAAATGTGGATAAGAAAACTTTAAAAGTATATAAAAAATACCAAGATCGCAATTGACGGAGAAATATTTTTTGGGTATAATATAAATTTGGGTAAAATATAGGTAAAATATACAAACAAAAAAAAAACACCCACCCCATTATTTGAAGTCAGTTTTAACAAAGATATATCATAATAATTAATACATTATTCTATACCTCCAACATACAGATTTTATTATTCATTTTGCAACAAGAAAAAATATTTATTAACTTTCAAAATATTTCGCACTGCATAGCATAAAATATGTGGCAAAACACTTACCGTACATTAAAAAAAAATCAAAATGGTGCACCGGTCACTGGCAGGTCCCTGTGTCACTCACTGGCGCGAAAACGTCTAACTGTCAAATTCGAACGGTAGCCGCCATACACCTTACAGCCGAATATGATCAGGAACTTCTTGCATAACTTTTATTACAGGGTATTATGTAAAATATATTCTTGTGTAATGCTATGTATTAGATATAGTCTAATAGGTTTTTTGTCCTTCACGACTTGAAAATAGGTTTGGAGTTGCCAAATGACAATTGTCTTTTGATGGAATGTATTACAGTTATAATCGTGTTCAATATCATTGTATGTGTGATGTAAGAATCTACACCAGAATTAGGCTTCGTAAGTGACGTTAGCTCAGTTACAACAGAAAATAGTTACTACTAGATAGGTTAACAAAAGCTAAAATTTTATCACTTTCACGTCGACACCGAGCAATGATTCGACATTATTGTGTCGAACCTAGATATTCCATCTTCACGGCCGCCATTTTAGATTGGTATTGGTGCATTGGCACTCGGTTCGGTGACAGTGAAAGTGCTTTTGCTTTCACGAAAGACGAAGAGTTCCGAACACAGGACGACGGAACGTCTTTCATTGAAAGCATAATCCAAGAGTGGACAGATGACGGCCGATTACGATATTGTAGTAAGAAAAAAAGTAACATCATAGCCACCTATTGTTTTCTAATGTTTACGCGAATTTCACTCTCATTATAATGAAACAATTTATACGGATTCCAAAATCCGTAAAAATTGTTTCATTAAAATGTTGATCGATTATTTAATTTAGTAAGTAGAGAGCAAAGAGAGCAAGTTTAGAGCAAAGTAAATTTATTTATCAAGGTATAAAGTCAATATATAATAAGAATTAATTATTAGTGTCAATCGATCCAAGAAGACAATGAGAGTCCATGAAATTCTCATAAAATGACATAATATGAGACCCACATTCAAATAACGATAAAAACACTAAGAAAAACTACCATTATTTAGTCCTGTTGCCATTAAAAAGTATCCGAAACATAGGAAATGTAGGAAACCTAAAAAAATAATTAGCCATGTTATCTGTAAAAAGTTATATTACAATGAGTGGAATATGCGTAAGCGTTATAAAAATATAATTATACCAATTAATGAGATCACTAGTGTGCATCATAATCAATTATTCTCCAGTATCTAGAACTAACCTCTTGCCGTGGAAAACTCCCACATTAGAATAGAAAAAAAGTCTTCAATAATAATTGGTCTATAAAATGCAAAATAAAAAGATTTTTTCATATCTGGAAGTTCAGAAGATTAGACCATTCAAATAAACAAACATACTTTTACATTTTAAAGATACGGTTTGTCTTATAACTTGTTCTCATTGTTCAATATACGTCGGTGTCTGTACAAAAAGTGGCCAACTTTATGTACAGTTGCTACTTATGCCAGTGCTTTTGTGCCTTCTGTATATTTACATTTTTGGTTTTGGTAGGTCAGTAAGACGAACATCAACAGTTACATGCCCCTCAACATTCAACACACGTCTTAAAGGTGAAAAGGAGAGTTGAAAAAAAAATCGTCTTTAGAAATGTTCTTATTAAAACTCGTCTTTTCTATTTTTTCTTTTTTCTCTAAGACGCTCAATTTTGCTTTTTATAAACTAAAACGAACTGAGAACCAAAAATTGCAATTCAGTTAGTAATATTCCATTGGATTAATGCTAAATCTTTAGTACCTGATTATAAAAAATGGCGTCTAATTTATTATTAGTATTTTTTTATAAATATAAAACTAATTTTATTCATAGACAAAATTTATATGTAAACTGTGGAGTGGTATATTTTTCAAATATCATTTGGAGGGCCTTGGTCGGAAAGCTTGATTCTTCGGACTCGTGACGTGTAAAATAACCATAAACATATAATAAATAACACCATATTTTTGTTAATGTGCACGTGAATAAAAAAATCTTCTAAATTTATGCTTATAAAGGTGTTAATTAATGTCAAACATTTAATACGTCATATTATAGTAAGCCTATATGACGTATTAAACGTTGGACATTAATTTACGCCTTTATAATAATAAAGGTCTTTCGATCCCGGTAACAATCAGTCTCAAAAAATGTACCTAATAACTTGAAAATTATACTACCTAAAACTGCAAAAACAAAAAAATATTATATTGCTAGAAAAAAAATCACAGAAAAGGTTGTTAACATCGTAAATCTTGTCGGGAAAACCTCTAATTCTAACATGGCTTGCCGCTTCAGCAAATACGCGCACTACTAAAAATATTCGTTAAAAATTTTAAAACAAATCCTGTATTCAGAAGTTCTTTATCCGGCTGTTTAAGAGGTCAAAAATTTCTACATACCTCAAATACCTCTAGTTGAATGTGAAAGACGCTTCAGAAATTGCCACAGGTCAAGGGCCACCACTAATAAAAATAAATATTATAGGTATAAAAATATTTTAATTAAAATATTGTGGAATAATTATAATTTATAGTCTTCAAATTTTTTAGATGTCATGGAACCCTAATTGTGTACAAATCTAACACACACTTTGACAGTGTTTTTGACAATATATAAGAGGTAATATGACGTACAGATGTATGCGTACATCGGATGTACATAAAATGTATTATGAAACGCATAACTTTTTGCATTTAATTACATACTATTTGGTTAATACTTATGTGTCGTTTATGATGAAAGCATTGACTGAGAAAAGATTTAATAAACTCTCTCCTAGGACATAGGTATATAAAAAAGTGGCTGTGACATACGGACGGACAGACAGACAGACATGACGAATCTACAAGGGTTCCGTTTTTTGCCATTTGGCTACGGAACCCTAAAAACGGTAAGTATATAAATTATCATACTTAGTTTTAAAAAGAATTGCAACTCCTAAACTTTTTATTAATTTGTAAATATCAATTGGTGTTTTTTTGCAAATTAAAAGTACAACAGAAAAAAAAATCAGCATCTTTATGGTAAAACTGTAAATTAAATATTGATGTTACTATAATCTTTTACCGTTTTGAAGTCTATTGTCATTTTCATGTTTTTCATTTCTCGCGAATACAATGTAGGCGTAAATTTAAAAAGTGAGGCCCCCACTCAGGCGCCGCTAATGGTCACTTTCTACGCCTTTGTCATTAATTCGTCATCGTTAGATTTGTGTTAGTTGTGGTGTTAGTATACCATTAGGAATTATGGGCCATGCGTTATGGGTGCCATACTGTTTAAGTTGGTGTGATTCCTGTCTGAAACTTGGTTATCCAACCCCTGACCACTACTAATTACATCGCAGAGAAATGAGGAAGATGGGAGTACCCTTTCAGACAGGGCATGGAAGAAATTACCAGTAAAGAACATATTAAATGTTCCGCAATAAACAAAGTTGTATAATAGGCCTTACGTACTTAACGTAGAAACAAAATAGAATGGAGAATTCAAAGAAAAACAAAATTCAACTTTATATTCTTTTATTTTAATAAATATATGGAATAATAAATTAACCCCTCCAATGTATATACCGACCTATCACCGAAACACGTTGGCTGCGCACTATCCCCGTCTCGTTCAAGCTAAACGTAAATAAGCTTCTATGTAGATTTAATTGTTTTAGGTATCAACGATTCAAAGGCTGTATAATCATGGATTCTTTGGAATAAAAGTTTCTTTTGTCTATAGTACACCTAAAACGAGACTGGAATAATCGATCATTGAGCATTTAGTAACCCAGCATTAATCAACTGTTCAATTAACAAATGGTATAATTTAATGCCGTAAACCGTTGGCGAGTGGCACCTAAGCGAAATAAATAATTTAGAACACTCATCCACACAGTTTCTAAACGAACGATTATTATGGCAACAACTTGTAACTTGTAAACTAATAATGAAAATCTATACATAAAAATATTACGTATTTATAAGGACCGTGATTGACTAACGAACAACATGGTTTATTCGCACATCAATCACTCCCTTCATGTTCGTTTGGAAACTGCCACAAAATCTACAGCGTACAGGGTAAAACTCACCATTAATTACTTCAATAACTAAACTATATACAAACAAATTATCGCTCAAACAATTTTCCGACTATTTATATTTGAAAACAATTAGAATACAAAAAGCATTCCCGAACGATTTACAATCTACCGATACATTCAAAATGTACATATATACTTACAAGCGATAAAACAAATATCTATTTATAATTGTTTCACAAAATCAATATTATTTCTAATCTACATTGTGGCAAAAGACTCCGATGCATTACGAGAGCATTTTAAGCGCCAATTTCTGAAGCCAATGACAATCGCAAATTCAATATGGAGGCCAAAACTTTTTAAACAAATTGTCTTTGCAATCATCACTGTATTCAGCCATTATAAACAAAATCTAGCCTGTGGCCCCCAACTAAATCGTTTGCAGCTTTCGATTAAGTTATAGAAAAAAATGTTTCATTAAAAACTCTGTTATAATATGCTCTCATATGAACCTATGTTTTTCTTTGGGAAACATGGTTGAACCTACAGGGAAATCATTGCTAAACTATGTAGAACACCGTTTTAGAATATACAAAAAAAAATTAGAATATATGATTGCTATCTACAGTGAAAGTAAAATCAGAGAAAATCTCAAAGTCACGTGACAATATAATCAATGGAATAAATAGTTACTAGTAGTAAAATATAATTAATACACAAACGCACACTGTTTGGGGTCACAGCTTAGGAGTATACAACTTAAAGTAAAATTGGAAGAAATTGGAATCGAGTAACGAGTCGAATGTAATATCGATATGGCAGCTAATATTTTGAGTACACGTAAAAATCGATAGTAGCATAATATTATGCGTTAGACTTAAATATATTAAAAATGCAAACGAATGTGTGATGTCATCACAAAATACTTAATAGAATCATATATACCTTGCGGAAATCCATTATATAAGATATTAAATTAATTATATTAATTAGCAATTATCCCGCGAAAAACGCAGTCTTTACAGCAAATGTGTGAGTGCACGCATATGCATGCATATAGCACCGCCCTCCTTTCCCACACTGCATATGCGTACACATGTGGGGTGGTGGTGCATGCGAGTGTACGCATATGCAGTGTGGGAAAGGAGGGCGGTGCTATATGCATGCATATGCGTGCACTCACACATTTGCTGTAAAGACTGCGTTTTTCGCGGGATAATTGCTAATTAATATAATTAATTTAATATCTTATCACAAAATACGTTATGTTGTTTTTTCTTGGATGAGGTAAGAACAGTATATCGTCCTCTGTACTTATATTAAATCTACGCTAACACTATAGACAAAACAGGGCTCCTTGAAAACATGATCCCCACCAGTTCGGTGTTTATCATTAACACAGGTACAAGTGGTTCCCATTATTTGGTGTATAGCTTGTTTCCATCGCTAAGGCTAAAACACATATCCTTCACTTAGCACATGGTTCTTGTCACGCACAATACCTATCTTAAACTATGGTTTTCATTACTCAGCGTAAATACAACCCGATGCTTGACATTAATCTTAGCAATATTTTTTGAACAGTGGTGCTTTTTGGCTCATACAGTATTAGTGTCCATTACTTAATTATGTATTGTTATTGCTTTTAAACAATTGTTTAGGAAGAAACAGCAATTCGCAGACTTGCCTCCGATGAAGATATTTAGGTTCAATTATTTTAAATACAGTATTTTAAATCACCGGCACAAAAACAATTTATACAATCTGTATAAGTGAAAAATCAAATTGGAATAACAATTATAATTCATGATCCTTTTCCCAAATGTTTGCGTTTTTAAAGGAATCAGTTTAATTTAAATATTATTGCAACTTATACAAATATTACAATGCATATCGCGAAACTATTTTATGTTATGACAAAAAGAAAATAGCACAAGTTGCAAAAAGCAATAGTCTTTTGCAGCTGGTGTTATATTATTAAATTAATTTTGTGTGCGCTTCTCCTTTATTCAATTTATCTCGAGTTTTTCTTATTTATATCTATTATTTGCATTCAGTGTGCTAGATTCCGTCTCTGTATCTTATGTTATTTTAAGTATAATTTTGCAATTTATGTATGTTTCTTTTAGATTGATTTTGATTCTATCACTATTTTTTGGACACATTTACATTAAAGTTGTACACAAGTTATTTTTCTACACATAAGCAACGCTTAAAAGTTAATACGAATGATGCCGTATGCCGAATATCACTTAGAAATAGAAATACAGGAGGAATTTAAATAGAAGAAAAAAAAGTTATTTTGAAGCTTTCATCCTGCGCAAAACTTTTTACCGTCCAAAGCGGTGCAAACTCGAGCTTTTAAACAGATTCAAAATTTACCACTTCTATTACCATAATTAATGCTGCTTCTTAACAATAAGTATATTATATTAAGGCCAACTCGAGTTTCTTGGAAGGCTTTGATAGAGATATAACAGTTAAGCTACTTCGGACATTGACAACAAAAAGCATATTGGTTTTAGGATCACGAAACAACGCTTCAGAGCTATATTTGCCACTTAGGCAAATATCGTGTTTACGATTAAGTTCAGTTATAGAAAAGTGTAGAGATTTTCTTTTTACAAACATATCAGGGTATAATAAATGGAATAATCCCCAAGTGCAGAAAATACATACCATACCATACCCGATTCTGACACAATTCAGTCGCATACTAAAAATATATACGCGAATTTCAATTTGTAAATAATAATTAAACTTTTATAATAATTTTAAATGTATGCTAGTTAATAAAATTTATCTACTTCACCTAATTTGTTTTTAGCTAATGCATTTCAACGTGACAGAAAGACTGATGCATGAATTATTTTAACAAGATAGCCTGTCACTTTATCACTAGTGTAATTATATTATGGACAAAGTCAAATAATGACTAAATAATATATTGATCAAAAGACTCAGTCGATTTACTAAGGATCGTAAACAACAAATAAGTGACGTAATCACAGTGATTTAGCGAAATTTTACTTTCATTGTATTTCACTTATTGACTCTTTTCGGATTTGACGAAAACCTTACTGGCTTTTTTGTAAACATGCAGTCAATATTACCTCTACATGCTATTACAACTTTATGCATATGCATGCATGTATAAGTTTATGCATTTGTGTTTGTATTTCCGTCACGTTTGCAAGTTAAACACGTCTTATAAAGCGTGATTTGCACGCCTTTCTCTATAATAAAGGGGTACTTTTAAAATTTTACAAATTAGTCAAATTGTAATTACACAATTTTAATAACTTATTTTAAGCTAAACAAATAATTTTAAAAAAATCTACCGTATTTTTTCACTAAATACTTTATCAAGTCTTTGCGCTAGCATTAGGCTAAGTTTTAGAAACAGTCGCATAATTTTTAAAAAAGCTAACACTTTCAATCTTGTCCGCATGGAAGCATAAGAAGTGGGAAGTAGCAAGTTTTGAAACAAAAGTAGGTATAGGCGTAGCCAGGTCCAGTTTGAATTATTTTTAAAATTGCTGCCTCTTTAAATTTCTTTGATATTTGGTCAAGCTTAATATGCATATTAACCTCCCCCCACCCTCAATCCTGACTACGCCTATGAAAGGGAGCATCCATAGATAAATTCCCAATTAATCAAATCGAAATGCTAATTCCTTATTAAACTGTACACATTTTTGTTATTAGTTATATGGGTACTTTAGTCAATAACATTACTACGATCCTTTTCAATATTAATAGAGGAAGCAACGTATTTTTATGGACGCTCATACAATGAAAATAATTTTGTTCGTCGAAAGGGTTTTTATTGCGTCGGTAAACTATATTACAATATATACAACATCTAATCGTCAAAACCCTAGTCGTGTTGCTATGTTGGTAATATTGGGAGACTGCAAACGTAAGTACAGCTTGGTAAAAGTGTGGAAAAAATTAGGGCGCCACTTTGACTTACGTCTCATCATAATATGGGAAAACAGTAAGAGAATTTAATCAAATCGTCAATAATATGTAAATGTGAAACACTAAACTTTACTCAAAATCTAGTATTTGTCGGCCAAGTATTGTCGACATCATAGGTTTCCATTTAGTAAAATATTTAGTTCCACTTGTCACCACGTCATACTCTTTTTTGCCAAGCTGTAGCTCTTTTACATCGAAATAATGAAAACATATGCAGAATTTGAATTTATTAATTTGTATTTCAATCAAAATATTTCTTATTTTTTTTCTAATGTTTGCGCGAATTTCACTCATTATAATATTTCTTATTTTGTCAAAATTTTCTTTTCAGAATAAAAATACTATTTTCACGAAATGCAAAGAGCGTGAGTATTTAGTCTAGACGTAATACGTCTAGGTTGTCTTTTACGATATAAAACTTTATGTAAAACGTTTGATACTTCAACAATATTCGTCGCTTCCAATATTAGCAACAAGGACAACAAAAAAAATTACGTCAAAACCACATATAACCTGCGACAATAAAATACTTATTTTAAAATATAAAAGTTTTTATGACCCCTCAACGCGTCAACCGATAGTATTTGGAGCACAGATAGCTTAAAGAAATTTATCAAATCTTTTTCAGTTTGCGTAACAACTGAGAAAATCAAGTTGAAGCTTTGGCCTTTACTTCTTACGAATGACAAATGACAAAATTTTTATAGAGACGGTACGACGTATCGGTGTAGGACGTATGCAAATTTAAGCATTATTGACGCAGGCATTACTTTTATTCACGTATTGAACTGTATAAAATCATACGAAATCAACACCACACTTACCTAGATTACAGCCCGAAAACGTCTAAAAGAACCTTCGAGAAGCATTCAAGTTTAAACATTTGGAAGCAAATAAGAGCTTTGTCGTAGCTAAATAGTAAAATCTAAAAATAATTAATTGCCGTTGTGTTCTTATTTACTGTATGGTGTAGCGCGACCGCCATTTTGTCAGCGTATAAAGTAAACGTCAAAATTGTCAATGGAAGCATTTTTGCCGCCATTGATTTATGAATGTGACTTTTGGCGGGCTTTAATATCGTAAACTATAAAGAAGTTTTTGAGGCAGTGTAAGTGGTGCACATTTGTTGTGTAACTTTTTGATGTCATAAAATTAAATCGTACAATAAAAAAATACGAATCGTAATATCACTACATTTATTTTTATCCATTATTATAAAGCTTATTGATATTTTTAATGAATATTTCATAATAACAACAAATATATAAAAAATATTAACAATAAAATATTTCGCCGTAGGAAAATTGATGTTTTCAAAATCAAAGGCTTACAATAATCACAATTCTACGTATAAGTATTTTGATATTTCAAAAAGTTACACTACCATAATGCTATTTGTACAAAAAAAAACGATATATACAAGAAAAGCGACGTAAAACCGTAAGTCATAAATCGAAATCATAAATATTTTGCCACAGTCGTTCTTCAGCTCGAGATATTGATTAAATCTAAAATACCATTATGAACCGTTCTCTTTAATCCTTTAACTTTCAACATTACTAAGCAGTGAAATAAAGAAATCCTATTTTGTTATCTAGGACCCGAAATTTCCCCAAAAGACACATTCATAAATACAAGGGCTTCTCATTTGGAGCCGCGCTGTTAAGAATGGTGGGAAGCCATACATCAGACGATGGCTAGAAGTCGCGATGCTCGGGCCAACAGCTCCAGGATACGTTGCCAAATGAGCCGCAGTGTACTGGAACGACTGAAGAGAAATCTCCACATGAGGAAGACGGACATCACTTGAATTAGAATGTGGACTATGTGTAACCTGAAAGAAAAATGTTTAAATAAGTATTTACTCTATTTTCTTTATACTTAAGCTCAATCAATGTCTCTTAAGTCATAGTTCAGGTGAAATAATATATTATCTATATTGATGGCAACTTACGAAGACAAAATGAAGTCTAGTGCTAACAGTAACATTGTTATAAAAATAATTCATCATTTTAGCATCAACTGAAGTTCAAAGTTTTATAGTAACTGTTATTAATAAATTTATTGAATTAGAGGATAGGAGATAGAGGAGTCGGACTGACCTTCGAATTATTTTTCTAGACTTTGGCAAAGTATTAGGGTCCTCTTTGAATAGGAACCTCCTAATGCCGAGCACGTAAGCCTCGATATATTCCTCCCAATCTATGTTTCTCACGTCGAAGTCGAATATGTTGCGGTCCTCCGGCGACAGAGCCGCGCATAGCGCTTGTACATTATTATCAGGAAACGACCACTGGCGCGTAGTGAAGTAAGTCAGGCACGCTGAGGCTTTTTCTAATTTATTTTGAACTTTTACCATCCTGAAATAAATTATCGGCGAATTAGCAACAGACTATTACTTAAGTGTGAGATATTTTTCTTCAAATCTACTGATTTCTTCCGCTAAACAACTTTTCCAGTTGTTACTCAATTCAAAATTCTCAATTTGTTCTATTATATATATTTTGTATCCATGTGTTAGTCAACTATTCCAAAATGCCTGAACAGATCTTGATGATTTTTTTTGTGTTTGTTCAAGTGGATTCGAGAACAGTCTAGATTTACAATTCGTTCCACTATAATATGTTTTGTACTGGACAATAAAATTTTAGAATAGTAACTACTCTGTCATGGCATGTCAAAAATTTGAAATTCGTTCTGTCGCTAGAGTAAATTCGGGTCTCGAATGTCACTTGGTTGTCAAATATTTATAAGTGCGTGCAGAAATTTTAAAAATCCTAAAGTTTCAATAGGTTTTCGATTTTTTGTGTGTGTTCAAGTGAATTCAAGAACTCACAGCAGTGGTAGTGGTTTATATTCATAGTTTGTTCCACTACAATGTGTTTTATACAGGAAATACGTTTGTCGGGTCCGCTAGTATTACTATAAAAAATTAAACACTTACATAGGTTTGCGACCTGACAACCAGGACATTAAATCCGCTAACACCGCCGGCGCTCGATGCTGTAAGAACGCCAAGAGTCCGTGCCACGGGCGACTGCTTGTGATTGACCCCCCGGGATACCAAATTACTTCGCCTGTGAACCAAAGTGACCTTTGACAAGGCTCATTGAGACACTAGTTTAGCCTCATCCTAGAGAGATCTAAATCCTAGCTTTATATAAGCCCATCGTTGCAACAATATATATTTGTAACTTAGTAATCCATAGATTCTTGTGAATATCAGACAGTTATAATATACAGTTCAACATGATTAAGGCAAAGTGTCTCACCACAGGAGCCCACACAGACGCGTAATGGCACCCCGTGAGACAAAATATAATCTTATGTAGAGCCCATATAGAAAAAAAATCACTCGCTATATATAATAGTGGAAACTTTATGGTGTTTATTCTTCCTAGCCATTGATGAATGATGTATCCAACAGTGTTCGTTTTGGGCATGTTTGGATACAACAAGTTGGCGCCGGCCTCTTATTTATTTAAAGTCTTTTGGAAGATTATAAATAAGCCAGGTGTACTTGATTAGCTAGTTTTGTGTGTCCCCGACCGTCACATGTGGCGGCAGCGACGCCCGAGCGTGTTAACAATTCCACGCGTCAAACAAACATGACACTCCCGTAGTCAGAGCAATGAGCACCATAAACGCCATCAAGGAGAGATGTATTCATCTGTTCGATGAACGAGTTCACAGGAGCGACATTGTATTAGCTCAGTTCTTAATATCTTGGCACTTTATGTCATGGTTGATTTATGTTTTTATTTTTAACGAATTTCATATTTACCTATTTGACATTTAACGCATTGTTTTCATTTATTTGACTATGTATTTAGTCTTTATGTTTAATAAAGTTTAAACATATTTTCACGACACTATCGCATTGGTTAAGCTGTAATGTTAGTGTAATATATGAACATAAAAAAATATTTAAAGCTATGCAAAGAATGGAACGACATATATTTAATATACTTAATTGAATATCTAAATCAGTTGTACTGATTGATTTGAAAATGATATTGCTATCAGTAAGGGACCGTCCATAAATTACGTCACACGTTAGGGGGGGGGGGGGGGGGTTCGACGAAGTGTGACATTATGTGACAAGGGGTGGGAGGGCTGCGAGATTTTGTGACGTCACATAAGACTACTGTGAACTAATAAAAAAATGGAATTAAAAAAACAATAATTTCGGAACAGTGTGACGTAATTTATGGATGGCCCCTAACATGAAGAGGGTATGTATATACTTTGTATGTAATTATAGTACAAATTACCACAATACGATACTACTGCCGCCTTTTATCATATAGTTATGGTTACCTACCAATACCATGAAAATATAATGTACTTACTGAATGGATGTTTTCTCATATACCGAAAACTAGTTTCAACGAATGACTGCCATGTAATAGGATTCTGTTGGCCAGTACAGCAGTTGTATACGAGAACTCCGTCATTTCTGTGAAAATGATGCAAAGTGTATTTAGATGATGTAATTACTTTAAGGAAAAATTTACAGTGGAATCAAATAAAACTCGATATTTTAATTCTATCATGTCGATATTAAATCTAAAACTATCAATATGTTGATCAATTATTATGATGAATATGTATATAATATGAACAGTTTTAAATCTTTTTTAGAATTTAAGAAATACTGGTTTTATATTGGCGTTCACCTGGTCCACCAGGTGGAAAAAAAGAAGCGTAGACGCCAGCATTCTTGAATTTATAAAATTTGACTTTTATTATTTTTCTGATTTAAGGGCCCCTTATCCCAAATTGTTGTTTCTAGATCGAGGTGTTTTCATAGAAGTCGTCATTTTAAAATAATAATAAAAAAATAGGGTATAGATACATCTTTGATCTAGGGATTTTTTTTGGATAAAAATACAATATTTAACATTTTACATGATCAAAAAAAAATCTAAAGTAACGTCGATTTTAAAAGCAAATTGAGTAGTATGAGACTTCGGGTAACTCAATTTTAATGAGACTTTTACGTTTAAATTGCTAAATGGGAATGACGTGGAAATGATTGGATAGATCTTTATTGTCACTTCAAAAATTTTTGAAAAACAAAAAACGATAAAAATGGCTCTCGCGCATCGCACTACGTCGCGCCAGTACCCAGTCGGGCGTCATCGAAGTAGGACCTGTGCCGCTTTTGCTCGTGACTACGTTGTTACCGCGCATTTTATATTATTACGTCTAAATAAATAAGACGACACAGTGTAAATAATATAGCTACTTAATACTTACTAACAATTGATGTTCTTAGTTGTAATTAGTTTGCAATACAAAATCTTTAATTAGTATAAATATATACTTGAGTTTGTGTAGTACCTTATTTATATACCTTATTTAATTGAAATGGCGAATAAAAAAAGTAAAATAAGGAAAAAGAATCTTAATACAGTTTTATCACAAACTAGCTGTTGCCCGCAGCTTCGCCCGCGTTAACTTAGATATACAACCATATACGCATTGATGATAATTATTTATCTATGGACGGGCGTAGGACTTTATTTTATAATATGTAGTGATTAATACCGTATTTTTGTGAATAGCTTTTACATTACCGCTTTATAATTGGCAATTTTTTAAAGTATTAAAATGGATATAGGTAGTATGTTATATTTAACTAATGTAGACATATTATGCCATCGCGGACTTTTTCGCGCATTCGGAGCCTTAGATGACTACCGACTCCCATAATAATAATAATATCTAAGGACGCTTTTTGACGTCAATCTGGTCCCGTGGTAAGCTCTCGAAGAACTTGTGTTACGAGTACCAGACAATGGAAATATATTTAATATTTTATACTATACACATATTTAAGGTTTTTTATTTATAATACACATATTTAATACACATCCATCAACCAGGAACATAGAAAACTTTTTGTTCCCTGGCGGGATTCGAACCCGCAACCTCCGGCTTGAACGCTAACGCGCTAACCATTGAGGTACAGAGGTCGTCCTCGTAAACATTCACACAAGAGATAATGCAGATGAATTACCCTCCTTTACTCCATCCCCTGCAATGGGACACCGGAAACTCATACACCGCAAGAAACGCGACAGCATAGGTGTCACTTGACGCCATTATCATGTGAACGAGAGGTACCCCTACGATCGTGCCGGCCCAATTCGGCTGCAAGCAGCATGGCACTACCTTTTAGACCTATGTAGCTAATTCATCCTTCCTAATCCTTACTAATATTATAAAGCATGGATGTTTCTTACGCTTTCACGCGAAAACTACTTAACCGATCATAATGAAACTTTGTACAATATTCTTGGAGGTATTAGAAGTAACATAGGATACTTTTTATTAAAAAAAAACTAAAGAGAGGTGTCAAGGGACACCCGGATGGATCGAAGTTCCTTTCGATTAATTAGTGAAGAAATAAAATCCTGCGCAAACGAAGTCGCTGGCACCAGCTAGTATTTTTATAAATCCAAAACTAGATAACTATAACAACAACAAGATTTTGTTATGCATAATTATTAATTATCACATCTTTATTCGAGCATAGTCAATCTACTGCATATTCGTATACTGTGGCGTGCTTGCCGGCTTGGTAGGTCACCGGAGTTCATATAAAGACATCTCCCGCGCAACGCAAGTGCAAAGCGATTCGGTGCGTTAAATACCTATAGTTTTGGGAGAAGGGGCCCTTAAAAAAAATCAACAATGCAATGCTACGTTATTGCTGTGTGATATAGGCAATAATATACCATATAAGTACAGATACGGTTGTCTAAGTCTAAATCAACGCGTGCCAATCTGTGAAAAACACTTGGTAAAATTATGACGCGCTAGACAGATAGCACAATTCTATTTAATAAAATTTAGCTTAAATAATAAAAACGTTTATCAGTTCACTGCAATACATCATGGTCACCCTATACATATGCGCTCATTAAAAATACCTAAATTAGGCATGCATTTTTTTTTTCGACACCTTAAACTAGAGCAGCTTTTCATCCACATCATTCCCTTTCCGTAGAAATACAGGAATATAATATAGCCTATTTTACTTGCTGGTAATGTAGCTTTCAATTGGTAAAAATCTGATTATTGACAAGTGTTTTAAATATTAAAATGTACCTTTTTAAAGACGTTCTCCAAGCGCTGACAATCATGAGATTGATGACCGTATCCACAGGAACTAAATCTGCAATCTTCGTGCCGGTTCCCAGCATAGTCCTAAACACCCCCTTGCCCACTGCCGCGATGATTCCATTAGGGCCATTCCAGTTGTCCACCCATCCTTTTACCGGTTCTCGCATTGATGATAGTACTGAAATAGTATATATTAGTAGTATAGTATGCGTAGCTTTATTATAAATGGAAATAAACTCAGTGAATGCAAATTTATGTTGATGCAGTTTCAGTTATCACATCTATATATTTTTTTAATCGTTTATAAACGTTTGTACTTAAATTAATCATCCAAATAGTTTCTTTATTTATTAAAGCTTAGGCTAAGTTAGTTGGGAATTCACAAATATAAATATTAAATAAAATTAACATCAGCAAAAAAAACTTTTGTCAAAAAAAATGAAAATATCGTAAGAAAACATTCTCTTTCCATGTGTATGCGAACATTTTAAAAATCCTTACGCCGAATGTGCTTGCATTTAGACGATTCATAAAATGATTTTCAATATTTAGTTTTGATTTGTATTTTCTTTTATCTACCAACCTAGACAATCTTTAGTGTCTTATATATTTTTTACGATTTATGATAAAGTTGATTTACCATGAATTGCCTAATATTACTTTATATGACGTTATAGAAAATAGGGCATAATACATTACTATGACTTATCTAAGAAATTATCTACAAAATATTCAAAGTATGCGATATATGTACTTGGTAATAGGGATAAATAACTTACCAATTGATGGTCTAACAATGGCTACAGGAAGGTTCCCACATTCCTTGATCAGCATATCTTCAGCGAGTGCTTTTGTGAAAGTATATGTATTAGGCCTGTCTCCTGTAATATAAGTTTAAAAAATTTAATAAAACTAGAATTATTTATTATTATATTATACCCCTGTTCCCCTCTGCCAACAATATACAGGGAATTGTATGTATTATAGCAAGGTACCCCATTGCTCAATACGTAAGATTCGTTTTATTTTCAAGTTGAAAATTACAAATGTCTTGTTGTATCGAAAGCGAATTTTTTTTTTTTTACTTTTGGCTGCAGTTTTGCTTTGCTCGCCATGAGATATTTAGACTTACATTCGCTTAGCACCAGATTAATTATATGATCGGAAAATATGGTGCAAAACTTGTTGTAGCTCATTAGCGCTAACACTCCAAAGATTTTTGTTCTTAGTCTCATTTTCTACTAAAATTCATTAATGTTTGTGACGTAACCCACCTACTAAGTCTGGAGTGATCCTGTCGACGAGGTCGTCGGGTAGCGTCTGCACCAAGGTCACTACGTGCTCCGGCAGCGCAGGCGGCGCGTACACCGTCTCCTCCACACGCTCCCTCTCGCAGTTACAGTACGCGGTCGACACGTGGATTAAAGCCTGCAATGTGCCAATTACAACAGAAAATTATATTATAATCTCAAAAAAATTGGAACTGTCTACAAAAAAAAAACCTGATTGTGAGCAATTTTATGACCACAAAAGTTATTTTTTAGTTGGCTTTAGTGGAGCATTAAAATTTAGCTATTATTTTATTTTATACCAGCTGTTGCCCACAGCTTCGCTGTGTTAACTTACATTTGATTATTTTTAAGTCTACGTTACTCCTTATAATATCAGCGTTCTGCCAGTGATAATCCCGCCAAAATCGGCCTAGCGGTTTCAGAGATTAGCCGTAACAAACAATTTTTTTTTTTTTATGTAGGTACCATAATATATACTTTCATATAGTGTAAATCTGTAAATCTGTTAATTTGAAATTACAAACAGACATTTCAATTTTATTTATTTGTATAGATATTATAGTTATTAATAACTATAATGAATATAAAAATAGGTGAAAAAGTAACTACTTCAATTATTTCACATGTCTCGTGTAAATGTGTACCAAAAACTAGTTTTTACCATTTACAAAAATGTTATCGAGGCTATGAAGCTATGTAAAAACATTCACTATTCACTTTTATAATTGGAGCTATACCTGGTAGACCTGATAACTTACCCTAATTCTCATCAACACTATCTTTATTCACAAATGAATTATATTACAATTGCCGTCTTACCTCAAGTCCGATCATGCGATGGCACAACTGCACTAGCTGCTTGGTCCCCAGCATGTTGATAGTGACGGATAGTTTGAGTTTCTCGTCAAATTTGACAGTGGCCGCCGAGTGGAATACAACTGATACCTGGTGAACAGAGAATATATATATTATGAGTATCATTGCATCATCCATCTAGAAATCACTACCATAATAATAATAGCCGCATCCATATTTTGAAAAAATAAAAAGTATTTTTTATGTTTATCAATATTTTATGCTGTTTAGTAAGAAACTCAGTTTAGTAAGGAACATTCAATAAAGTGACCTTTAGGTACCTAGGGTAGTTTTTGTATAAGTCCCTTTGGACTTTGAGCTTAAACATACTTGCAATTAAAAATCACAAGAATATTATATTTTTAACTGCAATGCAAGTTATACACATGAAAACCATTATGGAATAATTTTCACATTACGGCCTTTCAGAAAAATACATATCTACCAAAGATAAAACGAATATGTTGCATGCTTAGAACAGTAATTTGCTGAAAATCGTTACAGCGATTTCAAGTGTTATAAGTGAGCAACTTTATGCGTGTCGATGCATGATCCGTGCTCCTGAATGAAGATCGTGACTATGCAAATCATTTTTAATTTCAAACTGTAGAACAATATACTCTCATTCAACCTTAACTGAGGTACTGAGATTGTCGTTTTACCATAACGAAGGTCAGATCTTACCATCTTTATCATATTCCTATCAACCAATCACAGTTTTACGAATTGAAACATTAGAAAATACGCATCTACTATCTTTAGGTGTTCTTTAACTTTTAGGTGCGTATTAAAGTCTCATTTTGAAATGACTAACATATATTACAGCTGGTACAAATTCCTTTCCATTAAGCAGGCTTTTTGTTGTGTGTTGCTCTAACATTTGTGTTTTAGCTAATTCATCAAATATGCGAGTCAAGTCCCGGTTAACCCAATGCTTAAACGCAAGATTACTTCTTCAATCTAGGGGTAAGTTACCTTTTGACAAAGCATAGTCTGGTCCGCGGGACTGATCCCCAGCTCCGGTTCTGTTATGTCTCCGACTATGGGTACTATTTTACTAAGCTCCTGAGGTCTGTCTTTCCTTAGTGTCTCGAACAACTGGAACATTTATTATTAGTAATATAGTAGTACTAATACATATTTATTCAGCAGTTTATGTCGTCCCGTAGTAGTAGTTGAGAATCAAACAGACAGTATCGTTTTCACATTTTTTCATTGTATAAGAAAACGCCTTGCTTTACAGGGACTTTAAAAGAGTAAAATTTTCGCTCCTTTTTTACCTTTCTGCAATTAATATAATATATTTTTCAAATGTGTGCTCACATAAACTCCCACTTGGTAATTTGCACTAGAAATATAATATTAATTCATCGAAATGATTCCGACGATGAGGAAGACGAATATATTATGCTCCTTCTTTCAGGGTCAGGTGAGGAGAGAAAAAGAAAGAAACTAAAACGAGGTGTCTACTGGAGTTGTACACTTGTACTACCTCACTACTGTATATACTTGTAGCACCACTCACCGGCAGTTGTGTGAGCTCGTTGAGGCGCGACGTCACATCCTGTCCGCGTTTCGGCCGCATCAACAAATATATTTTTTTTATTTTCGGACAACTTCTCAACAACTTTTCCACCAGGACCTAGAAAATGAAAATCAAATCGTTTGATATGCTAATTCAAGATTTTTAAGTGATTCTTAGAAAAGGAGGATAAGTAAAATATATTAACAGCAGTCTATAGACGTTAACGAAAATGACTAAACACAATCCAATGTCAAATGCCTAGATCTATTGGTTATTTTCGATGATATAGTAAGATTCACTTTTCCTATAATCATGATCCTGGACTGTTCCCATGAAAGATGAGAAAGAGAGAAACGGAGGGTCCGTTTCTCTCTTTCTCATCAAAGTGAGATTAATATTTAAGTACTATAGGTATTAAAATAATCAACATGTGTATTAACACAGTTGATATTATTACTAAAATATTTGTAAAATAAAACTACGCCTCAAATTTCATATATATTAATCCTTCACAAAAATTTTGGGGTAATTAAAATTCATATAACTTTTGCATTTCGTATCTACATTATCTACTTTCCTTTTATCGTGTAAAGCGATAAAAGTTTTAACTTTCGAGGAGTATTACAAGTTGGAACCTTGAGAGTTTGTAGAGAAATTGTGTCAAAAAATTCCTTTAAAATGAGGGTTGGAGTAATGGATAGAAGAATGAAGAGCCATGAATGGAAAACGAGATATTAAATCAAAGTAACTTAGAAAGAGCCCCATGTCAAGCTGGTCTTTTAAAACCTCATAGTGTTAATCAAATCAAATCAAATCAAAAAAATATTATTCAAAATAGTACCAATAATCTTAATTAATCTTTTTGAACGTCAATTGACTCTACCACCGGTTCCAAGGCAAGCCCACTGAGTAGAACCGGAGAAACAAACTCAGTGGAACTAATCTTTTCAAATAATATTATGTATTCTATAATAATTTTAACGTCTTATCCTGAAATGCCTGGGAGAAACGCCTCATTCCCAGGGTGTGGTATCTTCCATGAAATCTTTTACTTAATAATATCCTTTACCACACAAACGCTCTTTAAAACAACTTTTTTGAATTTCTTTATGGAGAGCTTTTGAACGTTTTCTGAGATCCTATTGTAAAAGCGTATACAGTTGCCTTTTAAAAAATTGCTTACTTTTGAAAGTCTAATCACTGGTACATACATAGGCTGCACTAAAAGTATAGGGAATGGAATATTTCCACTGTTCCTGTCATATTAAAACCTTTTTAATTGAAAACTCCTTGGTTTTAAAAATCGAATACCATTTATTTATTTAAAAAAAGATTCTCGGTCTTGTCACAAGGTCTGATCAAACTTGTTTAGTCGTTGAGAAAATGGAATTGACTCGAGAAAATTCTAGAGCGATGATTTATTATGACTTTCGAAGTGGTTTAACACAAAAACAGTGTGTTGACCGGATGATTTCTGCATTTGGTGATGAAGCTCCATCCAAAACCACAATTTATCGCTGGTTTGCTGAATTTCAACGTGGACGTGTCAAGCTCAGTGATGATCCCCGTCAAGGTCGTTCAAAAACTGCAGTCACCCAAGAAAACGTTGATGCTGTACGTAAGCTGATTGAGGAAGATCGACATGTGACATACCGCGAAATTCAAGCAACTTTACACATTGGCATGAGTCAAATACAAATAATCTTGCATGAACAATTAGGTGTAAAAAATTTGTTTTCCCGATGGATACCGCATTTGCTCTGTGAAAAGCAAAAAGCGGCTCGGGTTACTTGGTGCGTCAGGACTCTCGAAAGATTCCACGCAGGATCCTCAAAATTAATGCTATATACAACATCGTATCAGGTGACGAATCCTGGATATACGCGTACGAACCCGAAACAAAAAACCAGTCACGAGTTTGGGTGTTCGAAAATGAGTTAAAGCCAACAAAAATTGTTCGTTCACGGAGTGTTGCAAAAAAAATGGTGGCCACGTTTGTCTCCAAAACCGGCCATGTTGCGACTATTCCTCTTGAGGGACAAAGAACGGTTAATGCAGAATGGTATGCTAGCATTTGTTTGCCACAGGTCATTTCTGATTTACGTAAAGAGAACTGCAACCGTCGCATCATCCTCCATCACGACAATGCTGGTTCCCACACCGAACACAGAACAAAAGAGTTTTAAGAGCAAGAAAACAGAATTATTAGACCATCCGCCGTACAGCCCCGACCTAAGCCCTAATGATTTCTATACTTTCCCTAAAATAAAGAATAAATTGCGTGGTCAGAGATTTTCACAACATCACTCACACAATGTGCTGTGAGTTGATCGAGTACAGTGTGTGGTGTTAATGTCTCTCGTCCATTCCAGCCTTTCAAATAAATAGACAGGTACACCATGCTTGACTATGCCAAACAGCATTGTGGCGAGGTGTAATCGCCTACGACCTTCCATTTTTAATATAGATGCCTGATTTAAGAAAGGAGTAACGTGATCTCGCCGCGGTATATGAAAACAGTAACGTGCACAGGCGTTTTGAACACGTTGTATGGATTTTTTAGTGCGCTCCAATAGCCTTGGACCTAAGACAGAATTGACGTAGTTGAATTGAGAGCGGACTAAAAGCTTCACATAGTATGACACGTAGTTCTTCACTCAGTGAGTTCCTAATACGATACAAAACTTTCAACCGGAAAAAACAGTTACGTACTAACTTAGAGATATGCTTTTCGAATCGAAGATTTTCATCCATTATAAGCCCCAAATTACGAGCTTCTGCTACTCCATCGATTCGGCAACCGTTAACAGCAATCACTGGATCGAAGTTCTAGACTTGGCGTACCTGCTTTCGCGTACCAATTATCATATACTTGGTTTTATTAGGATTCAAAACCAAAGCATTGGATCTGGCCCAGTCAAAAATTCTATCAAGATCACTGTTAATTTTGCCCAACGATAATGCAACATCATGGGGCTTAAAAGAAAAATATATCTGGATGTCATCAGCATAAATATGAAGTTTACAGTTCTGTATGCATCTGGTAACGTCAGCAGAGTAAATATTAAACAAGATTGGCCCCAGTATAGACCCCTGAGGTACTCCTCTTTTAATTAGGCTACGCCGTGACGAAATCACATTTCCCTCTTCTTTTTTATTTCTACGACTTGGTATCTATCTTGTAGATAACTTGCAAACCACAAGACAGCGGCCTCTTCTAATCCATAAAATCGTAGTTTTGCTAGAAGTAAGGTAATATTAATAGCATCAAATGCTCGAGAAAAATCAAGAAGAACAACTATAGTAACTTTTCCACTATCTTGGGCATGAAGCATGTCATCGATCACACTCATGAGAGCTGTTGTAGTGCTATGGTGCTTTCTAAAACCAGACTGCATTACAGGCAGGATACCTCTACTTTCCACATATTCGGTAAGTTGCTTGCAGACAATTTTTTCTAAGATTTTTGAGATACACGGCCATATGCTTATGGGACGTAGATCTTTAAATTCCGAAGGGTGGGATGTTTTAGGAATAGGACGCACCACAGCATCACGCCACATCTCAGGGAATGTTGAGGATGAGATGCTTCTATTTACTAGGTTGGTGAAAGCGTTTAATGTGTGCGGAATAGATAAGAGTAGCATGTCCAATGAAATGCCATCCACGCCGACAGCGTTAGATCGCAGTTCCCGAACAGTGCTAGCCACCTCTCTCTCCGTCACGACATGTAAATTAAAGGTATTCGACGAATCATATTTGTTTTTAAGATAGTAGTCCATATATGATGAATTTACTATATTATCTCCTGGTACGTTCATAAAATGCACATCACACAAATTTATGGGGAGGGGCACATCTGTATTTTTAAAATTTACATTTTCTTTAATGTATTTCCACATGGTTTGTATATTTGTGGTAATATACTTTTTTAAATAGGCTTCTTTTTCGGCGTTGACGGCCTGGTTGACGGAATTTTAGTAGAACGTGCTTCCCGATAGGCTTTATCACGATGTTTCATCATTATACGAATATTATAGGTTATCCAAGGGTAGTTCTTTTCCTTTATGGTAACCTTTTTTGGGGGGCAAGACAGTCAAAGACTCTAAGCAGATTAGAGGAGAGATATTTGGCTGTTTCATTGAGATTCACCTCGTCATTTTTCCCTTGACTATACTCTTCGCGCTGTATCTTCATCAGTAAAGTTATGTGTATATGGTCCAGGATACAGGGTTCCTTTTTTTCCCTTGACTATACTATTCGCGCTGTATCTTCATCAGTAAAGTTATTAGTATATGGTGTAGGATACAGGGTTCATTTTTTCCCTTGACTATACTCATCGCGCAGTATCTTCATCAGTAAAGTTATTAGTATATGGTCCAGGATACAGGGTTCATTTTTTCCCTTGACTATCCTATTCGCGCTGTATCTTCATCAGTAAAGTTATTAGTATATGGTCCAGGATACAGGATCTACCACGGGGAGTGTTCTGAGGAATTGTTCGGAGCAGAATTCCACCACCGGACATCGCGGAAAAGCTCCAAATTTCACCCTCATCATCTCGATGTTCGTAAATCCACAACAACTCGATTTTTATTCTGCCTCGCACAACGAATATATGGAATCAGCTGCCACTTACGGTGTTTCCGAACCGTTACGACTTAGGGACCTTCAAGAAAAGAGCATACTCCTATTTGAAAGGCTGGCAATGCACCTGCTAACCCTCTGGTGTAGCGGGTGTCAGTGGATGTCGCTATCACTTACCATCAGGTGAACCGACTGTCCATTTGCCCCCACTTCTATAAAAAAAGAACAAACCATACATTTTGTAGTACAAATATTTTTTAGAATAATTTAGATAATTATCATCAGATTTAGTAATAAAAACCCAGTTAGTAATAAATTTTTGAGAATCATACTTACATACAATAAACAAAACTTCAAAGGTCTTATTTTTGTACATCTTAAAAACTTAAACTTTCAAGAAGTTTACGTTTAGAATTAATTTTCCGTCTAACATTGTTTCATAATCATTTTAACACCAAGTATTCCAAGTTACATAGTAAGTAGATTGCACTATTTAACTTGGTATAAGGACAGGGATCGGCTCTGTGTCCCATCGTGTGGGACATCGGGTACGACTGGGTCCTGCGAGGCCGCCTCCTCCTCGGGATGTGTGTCAAATGTTACGCGGATGACACCCTCGTGTACGCCCGGGGACGAGGCTATAAGGAGGAGGTGCGGCTAGCCGAAGTTGAGCTCAACCTCATAATCAGCCGCAATCAGCAGGCCCGAAAAGACCGAAGCCCTTCTTTTCCGCGGGACTGGCCGGCCGGGACACACAGGGTGCTGGTGACACGGTGCGGCGGTGTATTCATCCCAGCACACCCTCGAGGTGTCCCGAGATGGACGGCGCTGCGTCACAGTCTGACATCGGTCAACGGAAGGGCCTGCCGATCCGGCCTGTCTCTGCCGAGCATCGTAACCGCGATGCTCGAGGACGACGAGTCCTAGAGTTTGATGGTCTGCTTTTGCGAGGCAGTAATGTCCCAGAAGGAGGATGGCGAGTGGGGCAGAAAGGAGACCGCCGGATGAAAAATGAGACCTCCCCGCGCAGGCGACGAACGGGGTGCGTAGGCGCTACAGTAACGCACCTGTGCTCGTGTCGAGTTCAGGAAGGGAACCTGGCTCAGTTAGACACGACGTCGCAGGGACTGCTTAATGGCGGCCGGGAAGTCTCCCCATACGTGCGTTATAAAAAATATATATGTATAATCAGGTAGACCATTTATATACATATTATATATATAAACATCTGGTAACCTTGTCCATTTTGGACACGAAGCGCAGAAATCAGAATTTTGGCGTCAATTCAAGCATGTCTTTTGGACATACAAACCTCTGCTATTGATTGTTTTAGCCCAGTATTCTTAACTTTTGCTACAAGTATAACATATTTACCTTACCAGATTATTATTTAGGCCCAGATTATTTTTTAATTTTAGCCCTAAGTAGTAGTAGTAACTACTCTACGTCCAATTATTATCATTTCAGTCTATCATTCTCAACTTTAACCCTAAGTATAAAACAATACTTTATAAAACATACGTTAATAAAACAATACCTTAGCCGATAATCATTTTAGCCCATCATTCGTAACATTAGCCCTAAGTATAAAACAATTGAATCATGATAATCATTTTAGCACATTGTTCTTAACTTTAGGCTTAAGAGTTAATTACCTTGCCCATAAACCCGGTGCCGCCCGTAACAAAAACCGACTTGTCTGCATAAAACTCGGCGACTGGAATGTACTCTTGATTCAGCCCGAAGTGACCACTAAAGTTGGACGCCATTTCAAAGAGAAGTTACCGTCCACGTAAACCAAACGTCCACCGAACAAGCATGTGCGTGATTCTTTAGTTATAACTTCAATTCGCTATGACCTAACATGTCTTCTTGTAGTCATCTGGAACAAGAAAAAATATTGTTAAATAACACTTACTTACTTATGAGGGCCAGGTTTCGACCCCCGACACACGAACGAATGGCATATATATATATATGTGCGTTAACCGGAGATGGGAAATGTTCTTGATGATTCATGTGTGGGAGGGATGTGCTTGTGCCTCGCCCTTGTGCACACCTTATTCCTTACGTACAGCTTTGCCGAGTTTCGGAATAAAGGGCGGGACAAGTGATATATAAACAGTCACACAGTAGTGTGTGTACAAGAAGAACATATTTTGAAAATAATTATAGCCACTTTTACTTAAAATTAGATAGAAAAAATTCTTGAGTGTCAATAAAATACAAAAAATAAATAAAATAAAAAGACGATCCCATTATTTATTTGCCTCACAAATTACAGACGCCACAATTTTGAAAATGACGTCATATTTGGTATTTATATTATACTCGTGGCACCGACAGACATTGTCCTGTACAAAATATTTTTTTTTTGTAAATTTAAACCATTCTCGAATTCACTTGCACACACACAAAAATAATTATCAAGATCAGTACAGCCGCTTAGGAGGAATTCAGTGACACACACACGTACAGAAGAATACATATATAAAGAAGATGATAATTCATAATAAGGAGCCGTCGGGACTCCTAGTGCGAGCGGCAAATCTTTTAAGAGGTTTTCTTCCTAATCTCCTCTGTTTATTAAAGAGGTTTCCGTCCTCTGGAATGTTCAATAATCTTTCACAGCGTTGCTAAACAAAGTCTTAATTTATAAGCCGACAGTCAGAGTTGGATTCTCCGTTGTGCATTATATAATTTATAATATGATAGATATAACTTTAGATAGTTTGTTTGGTAATTCCAACTATCTCTGGAACTTCCATTTGGATTCGAAAACTGCCGCCGACAGACGCTCACAACGGACGAACGGTAAAATAGAGGCCATTTTGTTTACGCCCGGATCGACTCCGATATAAGAGCTTTTTAAAAACATCTTCGCCCTCATTAAAAAAACCATTCCATTTCCTATAAAATATATTAAATATTAATCTATTAACTCGTGTTGCTAGTCATGTCGTACGATACATAATTATATTTAAGGTGTAATTAAGACTACGTGAATATTGATCAGGATGTCTGTTTTCCAAATGCGGTTGCAGAAGTTGCACAAGGGATAACGATTTAATGCAAGCGAGAACTTAAAGACGCAATGCGTCTGCCAGAAGATGAATGACGATGGCATATCAATCATGTATAGGACACTGATAACGCCGATATCACCTTATCATAGGTTACATTTTCTTTAGACGCTTCATAACATATAAGGTGAACATATCCGCCGCCGTATTAATCTTCGATTTAAGTGAATTTAAAAGATAAAAAAACTATGTTATAGAAAAACTGACTATGAGAGTTGTAAAAGAGATATTGCTAACATCGACTGGGCGCGACATGCACTACTCTTAGGTTGCGATGACTTTGTACAATTTTTCTACAACAAAATTTACTCAATTATTGAAAAATATACACCTAAAACCAAAGTCTCAAATAGTAGCTACCCTGCGTGGTTCTCTAAAAATCTAATAAAATTAATAACCACAAAGCATAGAGCTAGCTCATTCTAGATTTAAACGATTTGGGAATCCCAGAGACTATGATATGTTCTCAATGCTCAGAGCAAGAATTAAAATTGTTATAGATCAGTGTTATAGAACATACATTCAACGTACTGAAGATGACCTTAAGCTCAATATTAAGGCATTCTGGCGTTTTACAAAGAGTAAACGTGTAACCAATAACTATCCTTGCAATATTTACTATCAGGACAGAATGGGTAGCTCGGGTAAGGATATTGTTAATCTATTTGCGGATTATTTCTCAACAGTATATTCCTCCAGCATAACAAATGGTTATATCCCTAACTTCTCGTCATCTAATTATCCAATTGGTAAACTAATCATAACTAAAAGTGACTTGCTAAAGAAATTGCTGAGCATTGATCTGTCTAAAGGTACTGGTTTTGATGGTATCCCCCCTATATTTATCAGGCTCTGTGCAACTGCAGTAGTAACACCTCTCCTCATGATTTTTAACAAGTCGTTACAAGAAGGTATATTCCCTGAGCTTTGGAAAATTGCAAAGGTTACACCAATATACAAGTCAGGAGACAAGAGTGATGTCTCAAATTACCACCCAATTTTTACATTGAATTGTTTTGCAAAAGTCTTTGAGTATTACATTTATAATCATTTATATAATCACGTCAAACACCTATTAAGTCCGAATCAACATGGCTTTATGAATGATCGCTCTACCCATACAAACCTCCTATGTTACGCAACCTATTTGGGCAAGTCGTTTAATCACAAAAAGCAGGTAGATTCAATACATACCGATTTTTCCAAAGCCTTCGATCGCGTTAACCATGCGGTGTTGTTGTCTAAAATAATGCACGTTGGAATTCATGGAAACTTACATAGATGGCTTACGTCTTACTTACATAATAGAACACAGTTAGTCGCACTTAGTGGGTTTGAATTTATTCCATTCACAGCAACATCAGGGGTACCACAAGGATCTAAATTTCGGCCCCCTTCTGTTCTTAATATTCATTAATGACTTGCTGTATCGAATTGATAGTAGATGCCTAGCTTATGCAGATGACATTAAAATTTTTAGACGTATATCTAATTCACAGCGACTGTGAAAGGCTCCAAGCTGATCTAAATATAATCATCGATTGGTGTGATGAAAACGCAATGTCACTAAACACAGAAAAATGTCTAGTTATTACATTCACCAAAAAGAAAAGACCCTTTAACTACACTTATATGATTAAGGGTAAGACAGTAAATAGAGTCAATGAGGTTCGTGATCTTGGGGTAATGTTTGACTCAGCTATGTCCTTTAGACCTCATTATGACCACATCTGCAGTAAGGCTGGTCGTATGCTGTCTTTTGTACTTCGGAACTCTAGGCCCTTCAAACAAATAAGCTCACTACTAACTCTGTACTACTGTTTGGTCAGAAGCGTAGTTGAATACTGTTCAACTGTGTGGGCTCCTGTGTATAAAATGCACATTGACAGAATAGAAGCTGTACAGATGCGGTTCGTTAGAGCGCTATGCATTAAATTTGGTCTAAGACAAAAGATAAAAGACGACGAGGATCGACTTACAAAGTTTAAAATTATGAGTCTGGAGAGCAGAAGACGGATGACTGATTTGTGCATACTGCACAAAATTATAAATTGTCAACTAGACAGTAACCTAGTCAGTCAGTTGAACTTCAGGGTGCCAACACGATCTGTGCGTAATCCACAACTGTTTTTAATACCTTTTCATAATAATAATGTGTCTCAAAATAGTCCGCTCTCACGAATGTGTAGTGATTATAACTCCATTTGCTGACAAGTCGACATATTTCCCAATAGTTTAACGACTTTCAAAAAACTTCTAGTTCAGATGATTGTATTAAATAAATGATGTAAATTTTAATTTAATGTTGTAATTAATGTCATAGTAAGAGTATTGCAAATAACCATAATATCACTAATAACTTTGCTGATTCTTTCTGTGTATATATATATATTGTATTTTTGTTACTTGCGCGCATTGCCCTTATAATTTGTAAATGTTGTGTATAGATGTAATTGGGCGTCAGATTTTGTTTACTGTATTTTGTTTAATATTATTTTATGTAATTCTCAATCTGTAGCCTGTTTCTGTACCTTTTAAATAAAATAAAATAAAATATCCCTCTTGGTAACAAAACCTATATAGAATCCATTTTGAAGACTTTAAACAATACTAAAAGGTTATAAAAACTCAAGTCAGGAAAATAAATATCATTAATATCATTAATTGATGATGATTAACTTTTAAGAAAGTAATATTATATTTGAGATGTCTTAAATAATCCTACTTTTACTTATTTAATAAACTAGCTGTTTAGCGGATTCATCAGTCATAAACTGTGCCTTTTAAGGCTGGGGTACTAGTACTCTCGAAAGCACAAGCCGCGCCTATCGAAGCCTGTGCTTACTGCTTGCTGCGCCGAGCTGTTCTCACGGCGTGTCAGCTCGATTTAGCCTATATCTACCGCTATTCCTCTATGCCTGTAGTTACACTGTCATTCCCGCCCCTCTTACCGAAACACAATGAGGCTGAAAGCTGTTTCATGGAAGAGATAAGCAGGATGAGGATGGTATACTAATTGTAGAGTAGCGCGTGACACAAGCATAGCTGATTTTTACATACGATACAGAGATCCTAAGAAATATTTTCCAAGGTTACCGTAACGGTAATTACTTTCTTGGCATTTCATATTTAGTAAAACCGACGATGCCTATATTATTTTTATATTATAGAGCATATAATTGACACATTTCATATTTAAAGCCTGGCCAGAAATATATAAACTCTGCATTGGTGTCGCCACTATATCTTTTAGACGGTTACACATAGTATCATCCATACATAAATTAGTTCCAAAATTTTCCGCAATATGGCGAGGGTTTTTATTTTTCTGGTCAGGCTATAGATGTAAAACCGACATTTTCTAAAAAGAACTGTTAATGTGTGTCATACAAATGTACATAAATAATAAAAAATCTATTTCCGTTTATAATGCAATAGGCCTTAGGAACTTCACATGGGAAAATATGAATGTGTCATGTGATAAATGAGCTCAATAGTCAAGATCTAACGTTTTTTTATAAATATATAACATGCAATCCTTTTCGTTTTAAGTTGCCTATGCATGCACTGAACAAAGTGTAGAGCGGTTAAGCCTAGCGCGGGATGTCAAGGCGAACTGATTTTAATTGATTCGCGCGCAGCGTTTTATGGTAGGTAGTTTTGAAATAATTACAGAAAAATAATAACAAGTAATTAAAAAAAAATACCAAGGTTTATCTTCTAAGGTATTATTGTGTTAAATTAAGAGAGATAAATCGGTGAACAAATCAATTTAATTGCTGGATATTTCGTATTGTTTGTTTTTTCTTATTGTAATAATATCCCTAAATCAAAAAATCTTTTCCTTAACTTTTTTCTGAGATTATTTTCTATTGATAAATAAAATTTGGAGATGACGGGATGACCTCGACCTCGAGTAAACGCATCTGCATAATATTTGGTTGTACAGATATGTATGGGCGAAGGTTCCGACTGCTCGGATGCCTCATAATGACTAAAAATAAATCCTCCGAGCTGATTTCGGCCCCGGCAACTGCATTCAACTCCGGTTTTGTCTTTGGTGCGCTTTTACAAAAGTTGTATGTATTATGAGAACAAATAGGTATATGTAAGTACAATTTAAAACAGGAAATTCACCATGTTTTTCCTATTTATTTCGCGGATGACCATATTAATTTAAAATTAATGGAAAATATTTAGCCTACCTACATTATAATATATAAATATATTTCGTTAGCCTACCTTTTTTTTTTTTTTGGTTTCGCTGGGGAATGCGTTTAGGCATACCACCGGGTCCGGGGGGACCTGGAGGTTATTTGGGACTCTCTGCGCCCGAGCAGATGGTAAAGTGGACGCAGACTCTACCCACTAAACCCCAGCGGTGTTCTTCTCATCGTTTGGGTGACCTGGTTAGCCTACCTACATTATAATATATAAATATATTTCGTTAGCCCACCTACATTAAGTATTTTCAGATCGTTAAATCGTGACATCTTATTATTTGAGCCATAAAACGGTAACATATAAACTAACATATTATTTTGTGTTCATAACACGACAATGGATTGTTTATGCATTAAATAAAATTATTTACATACAATGCTCTAGTTTGCAACAGTTTCGTCACTCTCCCATTCCATATATCAGTCTGTTTATTTCGAGATAAGCCTTCTTGTGACCTAATCAAAAATAGGCTACGTTTCTTGAATATTTTACTTAACGATAAAAAACGATAAAAATACCATTTACTTAATTATTTATCGACATAACGATGACAAATATAATCTTATCTATAAAATTCTTATAAGCATGAATAATGATCTTGTTTTTGGAAATGCATCGGTGATTGAGAAACTATTTGATTAAAATGTACAACCCGTCATCCAATCAACTTTTTTCGAAATTGAAGTGATTAAAATGATGTAATGACTTCTAAGGTGATAACTATAAAATTAACATAATAATATATAATATATAGGCTTTCAGATATGACTTTTATGGGGAATACCGAACATAAGTGTGGTATTTTGTTTGAATATACATATAATGTAGTACACGACATAATTTTCAGGCTTTAGGCTAATCTTATATAGATTTTTATAAGAAATCGTTAATATAACATACAATTATTATATTCCCACATACGATTTTTCGAAGACACAGCAATAGACAGCTGACACACACTGACTAGGTTCCATCAAAAAGCACTCAATCAATTCTAAAACATAATTTACATTGAAGTGCATATAATTTCAAATCAGATAAATAATTATGAAAAATTCTTACTAAATTCCAATCACCATAGACTATCGCTAGTAGATTATAAAAAAAGTACGCACTATAGTTACACACAATCCACAAACACACCGGGCCTACCAAAAATTCTACACACTATGGATATATGCATCGACTCATGGCTCGGAAACTGATCTTATCAGCGGATCACGGAATTGATAAAGATAAAATATCGATACACTGACACGCTTACATAATGTATTTTTATAACACTGACACCGTCAATTCGTTGTAGTATTTAATACGAGCTATACATACTTCTTATTTCAATCTTGATTAATTTGGTAATTCCATTTCTCTCTAAAATAATGCAGAACAGTTGTTTGACCGCGCTCATCTACGAAATTACCGGTCGAATTTGAAAAAAAATGTTTTTCGTTTAACTAGACAATTGAAATTTTCACAGATGATGTATTTTTGTTGCCGCTATAACAATAAATACATACTAAATAGTAAATACAAAATTAAAATCAATATTTAAGGGGGCTCGAATACAACAAATTTGTTTTTTTTTTGGCGTTTTTGCTCGACATTAATAACGGCAACAGGTACGAGCTTGAAATATTCACGGAATATTTATTTATAGATTAACTTTAAAAATAAATATTTACATTGAAATAAAATAAATATTTAAGGGCTCACTGATTTTTTTGCAAAAGGGTCTAATGTTGTATAAATATATATATATATATATACCAGACATACATATGTTGTATAAATACATATACATACATTATACCATAATATTATAGATTTATAATATTATGGTACGGAACTCTTTATTTTATTTTAACACTTTATATTATTCGATAATGTACGTCAATATCGTTTCCTATACGAAATCTATCGACGAAGATAAGGTTATAGTTTACATATTAAGCTGGCTAATGCAGGTTGATGAACTTTAGGCGGTTCTCCTAATAGCTGAGGAATAAGAACCACCTTATTCGTCTAAGTTCTTAGTTTGTGGGCATTAATCATAAAAATCATAAAAAATATTTAAATAATTATTTATTATGTTCCCTGTGTGTACGGTAGTTCCGACCAGATCTGCACGCTACGGTTTACAACGCCGTCCACACCGCTGGGGACAGAAAAAGATCATAAAAGAGATTAAAAGAGAAAGTGACACAGAAGGAAGGTCACGACTCACGAGTCACGACCCGCAGCACTGAAGAACACGAAGCGAGGAAGATGTTCCCTTAAGGTTACACAAGTCGCTCATCTTTCCATACAAACGCAGAACAGTAATTACTACAATGTTTGACGTTGACCATGAAAAACTAAGTATCTAAGTATAAATTGATCTATTCGTTATCTATGTGTGTATGTACCCAAAATCGTAAAAAAATATACATTAAAAAAATACAAGCTTCTAAACTTTCGTATTTCAACGCTGATTTTAGGCCAACTTTGGGAGTAAATAAATAGTATACCGAGCACGAAAGCTCAAAAATAAAGCCCGTACAGATATAGTTTAGTTATTCAAAAGTTGAAATAAATTTATTTTGAAAAGATACACTTAATAGTTTTTCTATAATAACTGTTTTGCTAAAAGGACATTTTCGGAATGAATCATTGTGCATTTCATTCTAGCACACATGTTCGCGCACTATGTCAGGTGAGATAGCAATCATTTTGTTAGAGTTCGCGCCATCGACTAGTTCAACCTTAACAGTAAAATAACACACTTTAGTAGCAAACCGAACTAAAAAATTGAAAATATTTTTTTATACAAAAATTAAATAGTTACCAAAAAAAATATTAGGTACCTACCTTTTGTAAAAAACCGTGAGGTGCTCGATATTCATTGTTAAAAATATTTCAATCTATTTCTTTTATTTAAAGAAAAGTTTTATTTAAGTTTTTATTTAAAACGAAAGACGACCTCTGTGGCTCAATGGTTAGCGCATTAGCGCTCAAGCCGAAGGAAGCGGGTGCGTATCACGCCAGGGAACAAAAAAAAATCTGTGTTCCTAGGGCATGGATGTGTATTAAATGTATGTATTATATAATAAAAATCTTAAATATAATATATACATTATAAATACCTAGGTAGCACTGAAAATGTTTAGAAAATGAAAAACGGCTTAATGAAGAAAGTTGCCAATACTTTTATTGTTTTTCGAAGTAATCTCGATGGAACCACTGAAAAAAGCAGTGGGCCCATTCTTCCTTAGGAGTCTCTTCTATGGCATTTTCGTACGCTTTCACCGCATCTTCAGGTCTCGTAAAGCGAATACCTCGAATTTTATCTTTAGTTCTTGGGAATAAATGAAAGTCGCAGGGCGCCAGGTCAGGACTGTAAGGCGGATGACTCATTATCTCGACACCTGCCATAGTCAAATATTCAACAGTCCGTTTTGTCCGGAGTGCGCTGAAGCATTGTCGTGGTGAAAGAGGATCCTGCTTCGAGGGCGCTGCTGTCGAATTTTTTCCAAGACAACAGACAAACAGCGATTGACATACCAGTCTGTAGTAACTGTCCTTCCATCTTCTAGCACAACTGTCGCGAAATGACTTTTCCGACCAAAGAATGAGGCAATCATCTTTTTTCCTTGACTTCTTCCTTTCTTTACCTTAGTTGGCCGATCCTCGAAAGGAGCTGATTGTCTTTTGGTTTCGGGTTCGTAGCAATATATCCAGCTTTCATCACCTGTGATGATGTCAAATAAAGCATTTAAGTTACCGCAGTTGAACTTATCTAACATTTGGCGACACCAGTCCGTGCGGAGGCGTTTCTGGTCGTCGGTTAAAATATGGGGAATCCATCTGGTACAAAGCTTCCTGACGCCTTAATGTTCGTGTAATATTTTTTGAACTTGACTCATACTAATGCCTAGGCTTGCCCGTATCTGCTGATAGGTCACTCTCTTATCTTCCACTATCATGCGTCGCACAGCACTGATGTTATCTTCAGTAGTCGCTGTTAAAGGACGTCCCTCACGCGGATCATCACTGAGATTGCTACGTCCACGCTCGTTAAACGTTAAACTCGTTAAACCAATTGTAAATAGTGGCACGAAATGGGGCTTCATTAAAAAATGCTAATCGCAGCCTATCATAGCTTTGTTGTTGAGTAAGCCCACAACGAAAGTCATAATAAATCATTGACCGAAAAATTTCTCGCGTTATGTTCATTTTCACGTGTAACAAGAATTTTAGATTTGCCGCCAATTCACAAGAACAAATGACAAATGAATGCAATATACTTTTTTACATTAGGTTACCAATGAGTTCTAAAATTAAAATTCAAAAAAAGTTTTCATTTTCAATGTTTCTAACTGGCCAGTTCTAAACATTTTCAGTGATACCCACGTACTTACTTACCACGGGACCATATTGTCGTGGTGTAAAAGCGTCCATGGATATTATTATTAAACATACAAACATACAGGTGAAGCGAATGAAAAATCGTGTATTACTTCAGAACAAAAATCAACACGTCTTACATTGGGCAACGTTCAATTGACAGCTCCTAAAATATTCATTCTTACAAAAAAACAAATCCTCTTCATAAAATCCTGACGACCCTAATTAGGATAATAATCTTATCAAATTATTGAATTGTCATCGGTATTCGATACCTCTCACTCAAGAAGCTAAGCGCATAGAATAGACCATCGTCGCTAAGTCGCCATGTTGATTATTTATTGAATTTTAAAATATATAATTTTATTGCTAACAAAATAAGAAACTACAAAAAACACCAAAGTCAAACCAATTATTGTAGAATATAATTGTAATATTTAAAAAGGGTTTTTTTAAGTTGCAAAGTATAAAATAATAGTCGATAAATTAGTTGTTGAGAAAAACAAAAATTACATCCGTCTAATAAATAACCACGTTTATGAGTTATTATTGATATTCAACACTTTCTGTAAAAAATATATCTGTTATACCTTTTTTGCATGCATTATAAATACATTTTTAATTGCGCCTCGCGAAATAAAATCAAATTTTGAAAAATGACTTGGACTATCAAGGACCTTGACCACCCCTTTTTTTCTTTAATTCTGGGAAATGCTCTGAGGCATCCCGCGGGGGAGTGGGTCTCCCCAGGCGGGTATGTGGGACTCGCTGCTCCCGAAAGCTAGTAAGTGGAAGCAGCTCTACCCACTAAAACCCGGCGAGTGGCACCAATGCCGCCATTGGTAAAGTTCCCCGGATCTGTTAAGCAAACAGGGCACATCGACGGCTAGTCAGTCCCTCAAGGGACCGACGCCACCTCCACAGAGAGGTCCCGCACCACAAAACAACCCCTCCCAACGTCGGGACAGTACAATGGCGTGAGGTTCCCGTCCTCGCCTCATGTCCCCTCCTCTTATAAGAGAGGTACAAAGGGGCTCACCCTAGGCTACTGAACCCCACCGTCACGTCCAGGCCTGAATCATGGTGGGGAGCTTGACCACCCCAGCTATAGAATATCCAAAATCAAAATACTTTTATTCAAATTTGTTTGTACTATACCAAGTATTTTTGAACGTTAGTAGAGTCTACCACCAAAGTTCAAGTTCTAAGGAGAGCCCACCGGGAGGAACCGGCGAAACAAACAGTGGAAATATCAAACTCAGTGGAACTAATCTTTTCAAATATTCAATAGCAAATTTCACATGTTGTTATCCTGAAATACCGGGAGGAACGTCCTATTTCCAAGGTGTGGTATCTTCAATAAAATATTTTACTTTATCCTTTACCACACAAACTCTCTTGAATAACTTTTTTGATTTTTTTTACTGGGAGATTTTGAACGTTTTTAACCGACTTCTAAAAAAGGAGGAGGTTCTCGATTCCGATGTTTGCATGTTTTATTTCTGGGATCTTATTGTAAAAGCGTATACAGTTCGTTAAAAGAACAAAGAATTGCTCACTTTTGTGAGTCTTATCACTAGTATCTACATCTAGCCTGTGTTTATTCCGTGTATCCCTACTACGGATGCCACTTTTTTTACAGAATTCACTTATGGTTTTCCGGAAATACAGAAAATTTTCTAAGATGAGGAGACTTGTAAATTGCACGAATAGCCCGCTTCTGCAGCACAAAAATGTTGTTTATGTCGGCCGCATTTCCCCATAAAAGTATGCCCTAAGACATAATGCTATGAAAGTAGCTAAAATATACTATTCGCGCTGTATCTTCATCAGTAAACTGTCTTATCTTTCTCACTGCATATGCTGCTGAACTGAGTCTATTCGCCAATTTAGCTATGTGGGGACCCCACTGCAGCTTAAGATCTAGAGTTATTCCTAAAACTGTGGAGTCCACCAATTACAAGTTTTCAATGTCTAAGAGTACATTGGTTTGCAGTTGCTTAACATTTGGCAAGGAAAATTTTATGCATTTAGTGTTTTTACTATTTAAAAGCAAGTTATTCTCGAAAGTGTGTTGACTAGGATTCTAAGGAGACCTAAGTATTCCTAAAGACACAATATTAGGAATTTAATTCATCTTTCTTCTAATGTGTATGTATGTATGTGGAATAATGAATAAAGTTTTTATCTAACTCGAATTTAAGTTCGCCCATATTTCCGATGTAGTCAGGTGTCATATTATATTATTATCTTCTATAGGCAGTAAACACCTGTTGTTATCGCCCTGTTCAAGAACAATAATCCAAGCAGGACCTTACGGACACTACAGCCGCAAAAGAACGGCTTACTTTCTAATTTGGAATCGGGAAAACTTTTGCCCGCAAAATTTACGTCTCTACGTAAAATAAATTTTACTGGTAAAAATTACTTGTCTCTCATATAACTAATTTAATCATGGTCTAAAATGTGAATATGATTTTTCTCAAATTTGATCAGCCTTCCACTGGTAGATTAGGCTGTTTATAACAGCAAAAGGCTTAGGGTTAGCAAAAACATTAAGCTGCATGGATCTCATCCAAATAGAGAGTAATATCAGTCATTCTATTCAAATCAAAATCTTACATAAATGCTATCAAAACAATTTTCATCGGTGCCGATCACAGTAAAAAATAACTCGAACGATGTTACAGACAACAACTCGTTACCGTATAAATTAAAAAATTGTGGCGGACCAATCAGCGCCACAATACTGAATCGCGCCATCACAGTTCCACAGCTCGTCACTATACATACAACGGCTGAATTGATAGCAAGTGGGCTTCGGCCTGGCCGAGCATACCATCTCGCTCGGTCGGAGATCTCCCTTTACGCCTTTCACCTATATTTCCCACATTGGTGACCCTTGACAGAGCACGCCTTCCTTCTGAACTTCATTAACATCACTCCCCCACCGCTCCGCACCACGCCAGCCAGTTTCAACCTCTTCGGGTATCTCGACCAACCAGCCCAACGCACCGCGGCCCTGGTCGACTTTCTCACTACACGACCGGTCACAAGCAGAGCACATCTCTCCTGGTCAGCACGTAGTATCGACCCCGCACGGCAGCACTCCGACTCACTGGAGCCCGTGCAGCAGCATCACAGTTCCGACTCACTGGGACTCTCTGGCACTGGCAACTCAAGCAAGAAGACTCAAGATTCGACCTCCGGTCTTCGGGGGGGAGTGATGTGGCGGATCAATCAGCGCCACAATACTGAATCGCGCTATCAAAGTTCCACAGCTCGTCACTACACATACAACGGCTAAATTGATAGCAAGTGGGCTTGGGCCTGGCCGAGCATACCATCTCGCTCGGTCGGAGATCTCCCTTTACGCCTTTCACCTATATTTCCCACAAAATCATTAAAACTTTTTAAAATGGGATATTTAGCAAGTCTTGTCTAGTTCAAGATACTAAACGAAAGATAATACTAAATTAAGACGAATAATAGAGAGAGCTCTAATAAAAATCTAGTACAAAGAATAGAATAAAACAAAGAAATAAAAACGTCGCGGCATTTAAAATGGGGTATTTAGTAAAATGGGATATATCGCATGTCTTTTCTAGTTCAAGAGACTAAACGTAGTCTCGTGAATAAATTATAAAGTATTCGCAGATAAAGACGAATTATTAAGAGAGCTCTGTGAAACAAAAATTAAGAAATAAATAATAAATATGAATATAAATAAAAAAAAAAAAAAAAAAAAAAAAAAAAAATTAGATGCCACCAATGTGAAACATTTACTAGCGCGCCTTGTGACGACAAGGCGCGCGACGACAATTTATTCCATATTACGTTATAGATTTTTATTAATTAAAAATATCCTAACTAATATTATAAATGTGAATAATGAATATCAATTTGTTTCTTTATTACGCTTTCACGTGTTTAAGTGATTTTAAAACTTCTTTCCCTGGTAGAGCTACATTATCAGTGAGAGTCATAGGCTATACTTTGTCCTCGTATTCCCGCCACAACCGACGCCAGGAGGCCGTGTGGTCGCAGACTGCACGGTTGGCGGGGGGCAACCCCCCACTTTATAAATCAAAAGTGAGCCGAATGGGCTCACACTAATCCGATGTAGCATTAGGGCCATCGGGCCGTTAGCATTGATCCATCGGAAAAAAAAAACGTATTCCCGCGGAAATGGGAACTACCCGGGTGATACCGCGGGTGAAAACTGAAAATATCCATTTTGTTTTAAAATCTCATGTTTCCAACATCTTTGGAAACAAAATCCATCATACAAGGCACATGCATCAACACTCCTTCTATAGGAGGGCCCAGCGAACCCTGCGGCTGTACTACAGAGTCTGTCGGAGTATGGCCACGTACGGAGCCCTTATTTGGGGGGATTCCCTCACCACTCGCAATAAAGCCCTGCTGCGGAGAATGCAGCGGATCATAGCGGTGAGAGTGATCAGTGATTACCGTCCGGTCATGGGTGGCAGCCACTGCCCTGGTTTCAAGATCCGCTTTGGGAACTTGTGGCGTTGGTGCTCGCCGAAGTACGCCCCCTCGTTTTATAGAGGAGGTCACAATTCGGTGAGTTCCAGTGGCTGTTCGGAAGGTTGGGGGACGTCCTGAAAAAGCAAATTATAAAAAATATGAAGGATGTTTTTAAGCAAGCATTGATGACAACATTTTTTTTATGTTACATAATCTATAATATGTAATAGTTAATTCATAACTTAGTTTTGACACAGAATAAATAATAGTACTAAAAAGGTTTTCACGAAGACTTCATTTTTTTCTCTGATGTAATAATAAAATCCATAAAAAATGTTATCAGTTCCTAATTAGATACTTTAGTGGTAAGGAGATGACAGAGATGACGCTCTACAAATCCGAAAGTAACCGACTATCTCTTTCTAAAGTCCGATGTGCATTATTTACCATCGTACTATACAGACTATAAAATAGCCATATTATAAACAGCGTTCCAGAACTAGAAACTAGTGTAGTTATGAGCTGACCAAGGTCTGTGGGCCGTGCTAGTCTAGGTGAAAGTTAGTGAAATGCATTCCAGCGAACTCTATGGACCTTATGACGCTATCGCCTAAATACTTTCCATTTTAGGCTCAATACAGGCTTAAAATAATAATAATATTATTAATACTATTTTTTTAATAACTAATTGTGATGTCTTAATATAATCAAATTGATAATAATAAAGAACAACAATTAATTTTTCCTGTTTATTTATATTATTGTTAATTTATGTAACTTTTATTTGTTAACCAATGTAATTGTGTCATGAAATAAAAAGACTTTATAATTTTTTTTTTTTTTTACATCCTCAATAGGAAATTCACATAGTTAGACTCTTAGTTACAACATTTAGTTAGTCTCTTTCTAGAAATGAATTCAATGTGTTTGGTCAGTCGTAAAAATTTTGGGAAAAAATTCCGTTACATCAGGTTTAGGCTTAGAGATCTTTATGGTCATGAAGACATTTCAGCGCTTATATGTGAACAATAAATTTACATGACTCTCCTCCCTAGTGTGACATGATATAATTTGCAATTTAACATATACCTAACACAAAGTTAAAACTGCAGTTTTGTTTTTCAGACACATTTGATGTTAAAATGTGACGTGACGAAATTGTGGACACCTCTCACATCATGTCACACTTCGTCCCCTCCCCTCCCACCCCTTTAACGTGTGACGAAATTTATTGACGGCCCCTAAGCTGTTAGCGTTCACTTAGAATATTTACCTAGATACAAGCTGATGATGAAAAAAACTGTCGCTCTATTTGCTAACACCAAACGTCTATTTTTAGACAGCCTATCTGTCTGACGTGATTCCATTCAAGTCTGGGTTTGTTGACGTGACAACCGCATGGGCGGAGCCAAACAGGAAAGGATTTGATGCGGGAAATAAACTATTGTTAAAATTTTGTTATTATAAATGCATTTTAATTTTAAATTCAAATTTAGCGTTTACCACAGTATATACAACAATAAATATCTGGCAATAATATATTCATGTGTCAAAAAGTTCCATTAAAATAATAAAAACAAAAAAAACCTTCTTAAATTTATTTGAAAAATTGATATTTTACCCTGCCTAAGCCTGTAAGACGTCCGGGAGAGTGAGAGAGATAGCATATCTACAAACTGGCATATCTAAAGTTCTCTCTCGAAATCGTTGCTAGCTCTTAGACAATAGCAAGAGATTTTAGCAAGAGGTAGTGTCATGCTGCATTGCAGCCTAACTGGGCTAGCACGACCGGGGTGGTACCTCTCGCTCACATAACACCGGCACCGGTTTGTGAGTTTCCGGTGGCCATTTGGGGGGACAGGGAAAAGGAGGGAGACGCACCTGCTTAATCTCTGGTTGTGCGGATGTGTATGGGCGTCGACAGTGAACAAAGGCTTCTGTGCTATTAAAAACATATATGTGCATATAAATGTCCATATATATAGACAATACACGATTTCGATCAAAATTCCGACTCAAGTGTTTGGCCAAACGGGTCCAAATTTACAATCAACTTGTAACTTACCACTAGAAGACATGGCAGAGCTGACTCGACAGCGGAAGCTGCGAGTAACAGCTAGTATTTATATTGTAAGAGATAAGGTAATTGCAAGACGAGCAAATTTTAAAGTTAATATATTTGGAAGTCCTAAGAGAGGAGGATGAATATCGAACGAAAACTGGAAAAGATGTGTAATGGTAACGACATCATCGTGATGATAGATGGGTCACATCACACATGCAAATAATAATTGTGAAAAATATATTGAATTTCAATTTACTGTCCCATATATTCTTCAGAAGTAATTCCTAACACAAAGTAGTTTTAGCGTGTCCCTCGAGTTCCCTAAGTCATATCAAAGGGTCATTTAGTAACCGATCCCGGCTACTTAGTAACAGCGGTGTGGGCGAGTGGTGGGCCCAGACGAAAGTTCCTCTAAAAGTTGTTAGTTATAAACGTCGCTGTCATGTCTACACTAAATATGTACTAATCTAAAATAAGCCGATCGTCACACATAATCCTATGTAATGCCATTGAAGAACCAAGTTCACTAACTTAGATAATCGGACTCCCTGAACATTTGTGTCAAATATAATTAGGATCGTGTTGCATATTATGGTAAGTTAATACTGGTGGGGTGCGCATGCGCCGCGTACTCTCTTCATGGGTACCACCTTCCTACTTATTTATTCCGTGAAAAGCCCCGATTTATGTTATGTAATTTTAGTGAACTCACCTAAGGATACACGAGATATTTACCGGTGGGAGGGATGTACTGTGCCGCGTAACACCAACTTATTTTGTTAAACAGCTTGGACCCAACCCGACGCCAGGAGGCCGTAGGGTCGCAGACTTCACGGTTGGCGGGGGGCAACCCCCAATAATAATCAATCGGCGTTCCCTACACCTCACAGTACGAAATCTGAATTTTCGCTGATCGCCTAGGCCCCCTTAAGTGAGCCAAATCGGCTCTTGGCTCACACAATTGTCACAACACAGGCAGTGTAATTACTGGCACCGAGACTTATCTTATGTCTCAGGATACGCAACACATAAATGAGTTGCCTGGGCTCGTTCCAGGTATACTAGTTTATGTTCATGGGCGGCGTCGACCACTTACCATCAGGTGGCACGTTTCCCAGTTTGCCTATCCAACTAACATAAAAAAAACACCGATGTTGCCGATCTGAGTCGTAAGTTGTTTGACCTCCAATAAATAAACTGCCTGTTCTACCCTTTTTTAAAAAACGCGGCAAAGCTGCTTCGCACTAAGGATGTCGGTTTCCCTGCTACCGGCGCACTACATAAACGCAGCACTATTTCTGATGTAGGTAGGTAGTCTCGTGTTAAGCTCGTATCAACTTGTGTAAAAGTGCGTTGCTGGCCTTTCAAATATGAGTATGCTCTTTTGAATGAATTTTGGTAAGAGATAGTACCATGCTGCATTGCAGCCGAATTGTGCCGGCACGACCGGGGTGGTTCCTCTCGCTCACATAACACCGGCGTCAAGTGACAGCTGTGCTGTCGTGTTTCGTGCGGTTTGTGAGTTTCCGGTGGCCCATTGGGGGGATGGGGAAGAGGAGGGTGGCGCACCTGCGTGGCCTTGGTTGTGTGGATGTGTATGGGCGTCGGCGCCGTGAGGCTCCGACTGCCCGTTTGCCCCCTAATGACATAAAAAATTTACATTCTGATTAGAAATTATTCTAAAAACCAACGAAAAACCAAGGGCGGGGGGAAATAGGTCGATAATAAATGAATGATAACATGCTAAGAGACTGAAAGTCTCAGGGACTGCCGATGAAAGTGAAAACTATATCTCGTCTAAAAATATGTGTACCGCGCTAAAAGAAGTTGACACTTCAAAAAAACCAACTTATAAACGGAAAATCTAGAAACCTTTTTAATTGGTTGTCTATAATTTTAAAATGGCTCTGCAATTTTAAAATTTAGACAAAAGTACCATTAGGACAGCAGCGGTTAGTCACCGTAAAATCACTTTTCTGCCATAAACAAGACGTTCGTACTTAGTAGTGAAATGGGGACGCAATTCTGCTGCAGATTTTTGTACATTATACTTAGAAACGGCCAACCGCGAGACAGACACACATTAAGGGTACACACCTTACATTTGTCACATTGTAAGATTTAAAATTAACATGGTTAATTTCACTTAAAAATATATAATATGTAAATCACCGTCAAGATGTAACCGAAGACCAGTCTTGTGTATAGGACATTCGTAGATAATGTCCCCACCATGGTTCAGGCCTTGACGTGGCGGTGGGGCTCAACAGCCTAGGGTGAGCCCAGCACCTTGGGCGAAGCTAATTGAGCTGAGGGGGTTCTTTGTACCCCTCTTATAAGAAGAGAGGACAAAAGAGCAGGAGGCAAGGGGCGAGGATGGGTACCTCACCCCAATGTACTGTCCCAAAGTTGGGAGAAGTTGTTCTGCGGTGCGGGACAACCCCTCTGTGCAGGTGGCGTCGGTCCCTTGCGGGACTGACTAGATCCGGGGCACCTCACCAAAGGCGGCATTGGTAGCACTCGCCGGGTTTTAGTGGGTAGAGCTGCGTCCACTTACCAGCTGTCGCGCGCAGCGAGTCCCAAGTATCCGCGTGGGGAGACCCACTCCCCCGTCATCCTCATCATCGTCCTCATCGTCCCTTGCAATACCAGTCGGCTCAAGTAGACTTGGCACGTTGACGGTGGCAAGGGACCGGCGTATGATATCGTTGAGTGCAGCATGTCTCGAGAAGCGGCCTGCACTTTTTTGGCATGACAGTCCGTGATGTCCTAGCTTGTCGACATCACTGCCACAGGGACATTTATGCCTTTAAAATTTTACTTATGAGATTTGCTGGACTATGGACAGAAGATAAAATGGTAAAGGTAAAGTAAAGTAAAGTATGGCTGGTAAAGCGACACTGGAAATTTTGCGAATCCCTAAACCACCATAACGGATGGGTAGGGATGCTTGGGACCAAGATTGCTCGTTCAGCTGCATATTAAGAATCGATTCTAAGCTAATTTTGATTAAATTAATTAATAAATTAATTTTAATTAAAATTAAAATGTTATCTTTAATGTTATCTAATGATTTTTTTGGTCGTAAGGGAATAATAATAAATAAAATGTTGTTTTCTAACTAAGTTTGAGTGGTTTATACCTATATCGTAATAATAAATGTTTAAATTAGAAATAAAAAAATAAATTACTAAATTAAATGGAGGAGAAATTATTAGAAATATACATTAAGCTTAATGAAATTAAGGAATATGTTTGCAAATTAGGACCAAAAAGACGTACGGGACCTAGTTATGAACTAAAAAGAAAAGAAGCTAATTTCCTACTAATTATGAAGAATTTGTAAAAAGTTTTCCTCCGACTGTCTCTAAGGAAATATTAGGTATTTTCATTAATATAAGACAAGTTTATTTTAAGATTTTAAGTTATAAGATACCTGAAAAAATGTCAGAAAAATTTTGTTTGAAGACGGCGGTAAGCCTATTACCGAAAATGAACGGTGACGAGTCTGTTACCCGGGATCTTATAGATGCTATAGAATTATATAGTTCGATGATTGCTGATGATGGTAAGCAGTTACTTATTAATTTTATACTAAAACACGGTTATCTGATAGTGCTAAAATGAGGTTAAAAACAGAATATACTGATATAAATTCTTTACTTACGGATAAACGTACTAGTTTATTGACCATTAAATCGGACAATTCTTTACAAGCTCAATTGCAAAGTGCTAGGCAAGGGAACAAGTCAATAAAAAATTTTGGCAACGAGATTGAACGACTGTTTGTAGATCTTACTATTTTGCAAGCTAACGGTGACCCTGCTGCGTTCAAGGTATTGAGGCCAGTTAATGAGAAAAATGCTATAAAGCGTTTCGCGGAAGGTTCGGAAAGTCAGCGTTTAGGGACTATTATTACAGCCCGAAATTTTACTCAGTAGAAGGATGCTATACGAGCAGCTGAAGATGAGACTTGCTCTCGACCTGAACACGTTGCTTCTTACTCAAAGTCTAGAAGCTATAATTTGTATAGAGGTAGGAATAATTATAACCATTTTCAAAATCGTGCCCATAATTATTTTTCTAGACCTAACACAAGTAATAATTTTAACTTTAATAAAAATGTTTCTAGAAATTATGCAGTTATTAAGAATTACAGACCACATTCGTCATATAGTCGTGGAAGGTATGGTCAGCAAAATCGCGGTCAAAGCTTGCAATATAGAGCGAATGATTATAATAAAAGGCATAATACTTCAAGGCCAATGAATTATTTTACGGAGAATAGATCGAATTTCGATTCCTCGTTAAAAAATCATAAAGAAAGTGAATCAAAATTTTTTCGTGGCTAATAATAATAATCAGATTTTGACTTGCGATAGTATTAATTATGTTAAATTAGGAATAGGAAGTAGTAATTTAGAATGGTTAGTTGATACAGGGGCCTCTTTATCTGCAATTAAGTTAGAATATTTAAGAGAATATAATATTTGTGACGTTAGCGTAAATGATACGCATAGGAGGTAGTTTAAATGCTGAAGGTTTTGTTTATTTCGATTTGGAGTTTAATAATTATAATTTTAGACATAAATTTTACATATTTCGTAAATTACCATGTAATACTATGGGTATTTTAGGACAGGATTTTCTTAAGAAATATTCGGCTATAATTAATTACGGTAATAATACTATGAGTTTGAGTTTCAATAACAATGTAGGTGTGTGTATGCCCTTACAGTTCTATGAATATACTTATTCTATGACAATATCGCCGCGTTGCGAAATGATAAAGTATATTCCTGTGAAAGTGAGTTATGATTGTGTGGTGTTGCCTAAACAATTAAAGGACGGTACTTTTATGGCGAGTGTTGTAAGTACACCCAAAAATGGAAAAATTCCAATTCGTATTTTAAATACAACGAACGAAGAGGTTGTTTTAACTTTATCGGATATCGATATTATTGATGAGAGGTGATTATAATTATTGTAATTTTTACGACTTTGAAACATCTGTTGAGCGTATTAAAACATTATTTTCGATGTTAAAGCTTGATTATTTAGACGAAGAAGAGCAACTTTCTATGGAAAAAATATGTGCAAAATTTGCCGACGTATTTTATTTACCAGGCGATAAATTAACTTACACGAATGTATATAAACAAAAAATAATTTTAAAAGAAAATGTTGCTCCAGTTTGCAGAAAGCAATACGTTATACGTACGTTTGCTCAAATAGATGATGTTCATAGGCAAATTGAAGAAATGTTTTAAAAAAACGTGTGGCACTCGGGGACTGCCGCGGTAAAGCTGTTGCTTAGAATTTTTTATCAACTTATGCAATTATAATAATTTAATTATTTTTTATTTATATTTATATTTATTTAATAATATTTTATTTAATTAATGCGAATGGCCAATAATCAACAAAGAGATAATTTTCTTATGACTAAAATTCATTATTTACAAACTTCAATTCAAGAACCATTTCAAATCTATACATCTATACAGATAAATAAAATTGGAGTGTCTGTTTGTAATATTAAAATAACCGCTTTTTACTAAATGCATATGGATGTATACACGGTACATATACCAAAATAGTATTTTTTTTCAATTTTTGTCTGTCTGTCCGTCTGTCTGTCTGTCTGTCTGTCTGTTTGTTCCGGCCAATCTCTGAAACGGCTGGGCCGATTTTGATGTGACTTTCACTGGCAGATAGCTGAGGTTATAAGGAGTAACTTAGGCTATAAAAATAATCATCATCAATCCGCGTACGGCTGTAAATCTAAATTAACGCGGGCGAAGCTGCGGGCAACAGCTATAATATATATGTAATTACAAACAGACACTCGAATTTTATTTATCTGTATAGATAAGATACAAACAAAATCATATCACTTTCTTCATTAATAAATGCACTTTGTTTATTCATATTTAAAAAAATTAGGTAATAATATATTATAATACTAGCTGACCCGGCGAACTTCGTACCGCCTAACAGTTAATTAATGTCGTCATCATTATCATCGTCATCATCATCATCACCAGCCTCTATCCGTCCATACCCACCTGGTTAATGGCCGACCAACACTTTGTCGACCTAAACGTCTTGAACCTTATATAACCTAAGCTTCCGTCAGAGCACTAAGGTTATCGATATCATTCAAATAATAGGCACGTTGCTAAAGTGGACTGCCACTTTGTGCCTTTGCCTGATAAAGTGGGCTGGTCGCACACTCAGGAGAACAGATATCCGATGGGCCAATAACGTTACAGATTAGCTGAATGTACTTTATGAGTTTATGAAAGTAAGACAATGATTGCAAAATAAATAAGAAGTTCAGTACTTTATTAAGATAATGACACCAAAAGATTCAGCGATTGTCGTGTCTTAGTGAGCTCTTAACATGCTACACCAACGATATTCTTAGTTTTAGGGCGGGGGGAAATAGGTCGATAATAAATGAATGATAACATGCTAAGAGACTGAAAGTCTCAGGGACTGCCGATGAAAGTGAAAACTATATCTCGTCTAAAAATATGTGTACCGCGCTAAAAGAAGTTGACACTTCAAAAAAACCAACTTATAAACGGAAAATCTAGAAACCTTTTTAATTGGTTGTATATAATTTTAAAATGGCTCTGCAATTTTAAAATTTAGACAAAAGTACCATTAGGACAGCAGCGGTTAGTCACCGTAAAATCACTTTTCTGCCAAAAACAAGACGTTCGTACTTAGTAGTGAAATGGGGACGCAATTCTGCTGCAGATTTTTGTACATTATACTTAGAAACGGCCAACCGCGAGACAGACACACATTAAGGGTACACACCTTACATTTGTCACATTGTAAGATTTAAAATTAACATGGTTATTTTCACTTAAAAATATATAATATGTAAATCACCGTCAAGATGTAACCGAAGACCAGTCTTGTGTATAGGACATTCGTAGATAATGTCCCCACCATGGTTCAGGCCTTGACGTGGCGGTGGGGCTCAACAGCCTAGGGTGAGCCCAGCACCTTGGGCGAAGCTAATTGAGCTGAGGGGGTTCTTTGTACCCCTCTTATAAGAAGAGAGGACAAAAGAGCAGGAGGCAAGGGGCGAGGATGGGTACTATATGGGTAATAATATATTATAATACTAGCTGACCCGGCGAACTTCGTACCGCCTAACAGTTAATTAATGTCGTCATCATTATCATCGTCATCATCATCATCACCAGCCTCTATCCGTCCATACCCACCTGGTTAATGGCCGACCAACACTTTGTCGACCTAAACGTCTTGAACCTTATATAACCTAACCTTCCGTCAGAGCACTAAGGTTACCGATATCATTCAAATAATAGGCACGTTGCTAAAATAGACTGCCACTTTGTGCCTTTGCCTGATAAAGTGGGCTGGTCGCACACTCAGGAGAACAGATATCCGATGGGCCAATAACGTTACAGATTAGCTGAATGTACTTTATGAGTTTATGAAAGTAAGACAATGATTGCAAAATAAATAAGAAGTTCAGTACTTTATTAAGATAATGACACCAAAAGATTCAGCGATTGTCGTGTCTTAGTGAGCTCTTAACATGCTACACGAAATGTTGGGCACACTATACCATTAATAGTTCGTAGTGATTCAAATGATGTTGACCCACGAACATTTTCCAGCAACAACCGCAAATAGTAACATCGTTGCCAGTGATGATCTTTCAATGGACAATTTATAGTATATAATGCCTATGTCGATCGCTCTCCTTTCTATTTAAGCTCCGTGACACACGCATAAAAATTTGACAACTATTATACTTATAATATTATGTCAATTCTTTTTCATTATTTACATTTTTTTAATCTAAACTACGCCATTATCCGAATATTGTGGATATATGTTGTCGATTCGAAAGATTTATTTAAATGCGTTAATTTGAGAGGAGAACTTACCGTATCCCACACCTATATACTTTCTCACAAACAGCTGCTTACTTATTCGTCCGATTTCGGAGCAGCTCGTCTCTCGTCGGGTGTTAGGTTTTTTTCGTTACGGAATTTCTTGATTCGGTCGCCGCGCTCAAGGCCCGCGATAAAAGCTATGCAATAGCTTAATAATATTATTGAGGAGGCTAGTAGCAACTGGTCTAGTCCTTTGATTCTTGTGCCGTAAAAAGTAGATCGATCTGGTGAGCGTAAATGGCGTGTCGTTATAGATTATAGACAACTGGATGAGCGTATCGTTGATGACAAGTTTCCATTACCTAATATTAATTAAATTCTAGACTCTTTATCAGGTGCAATGTACTATAGTCACTGCGACCTTTCACAAGGCTATTTCCAGTGTGAGCTTGAAAAAGACTCAAGGAAGTATACAGCTTTTACTACTGATAAGGGACAATACCAAATGTGTCGTTTGCCGATAGGATTAAAAATTAGTCCATCAGCTTTTAGCAGATTAATGACTGTAGCAATGTCCGGTCTTAATTTTGACAAATGTTTAATTTACCAAGATGATCTTGTTATTTGGGGTAGAAATATTGATGAACATAATGCTAATTTAGTTTCCGTTTTTTCAAGGTTAAGAAGTACCAATTTAAAACTGAATCCTTCATAGTGTGAGTTTCTAAAAAGACAAATATTGTATTTAGGACATGTTATATCTGCGGATGGTATTTTGCCAGACCCAAATAAAACCAATGTTATAAAAAAAATCCCAGACCATGTAATGTTAACGAAGTCAAGAGATTCGTAGCTTTCACCAACTATTACCGCAAGTTTATTCCTAATTTAGCTGAAATAGTTATCCCATTAAATAAATTATGTCGGAAAGGAGTTAAATTCGAATGGTCAGAAAATTGTGAGAATTCGGTTAATATTTTATAAGAATGTTTATCTAATCCACCTGTTTTAGACTATCCAGGGCCTGTAGACAAAGTGACATCGCTTTGTAGCCGAAATTCGTTATCGTCTTTGAGATAACGATAATAATTTTCTAGCCAATGATCAATCAAAGATCGTGACAGTGCAACGACAACAACTGTCAAGTGTCAACAAAGTTCGACAAGAAGTGTCAAATCGGACCAAAAAATTAAAATTAATTTCTATGTAAATAGACCTCATACACACTATAACTCATAAAAATTGTGAAAATGTTGCCCTCCATGGCCCTCGCCCACGGTTAACGAATCAATATCAATAATAAAATAACATAAGTTTGACATAAGTGTTCGATAATAAATTGACAGCTTATGATTTTGTTACGAATTTTAACATTGTCTACCAACTTGCGATAACGATAACGAGTGACATAATTGACGACGGCTTATGTCAATCCCATACATTTTATTATTTTCGAACTTCGTTATCGTTTTTCTAATGTTACTTTGTCTAAGGCCTCTGATTTTTCACAACAAAATAATTTTGTACTTTAAACAGATAGTTCAGGATTTGCTATAGGTAGTGTATTATGCAATTCGAAGTTTTCGAACGGTATACCAGTTGCATATGCCAGCAGAAGTTTAAATAAAAGTGAACTAAATTACCCAATCATAGAAAAAGAATTGTTAGCTATAGTTTGGCCAGTAAAATATTTTCGTCCTTATTTGTTTGGTAGGAAGTTTACAGTAAGAACAGACCATAAACCATTAATTTATTTGTTTAACATGAAAGGACCCTTCAAGCAGATTAACAAAATTCAGGCTATGTTTAGAGGAATATGATTTTGACGTTGAGTACGTAAGAGGTAAGGATAATGTATAGTGCCACAAACTTTTCTTGTCCGGTAAGAGCGTCGCTGTCATGGATATTAGTATTGCTAGTAAATAAAAATTAACCATAATATGGGGAAAAATTTGAAGTGATGCAGGCTACCATAATAAGTAATTTATTGAAGTGTCTTAATAAAACAATGTATACTAATATCTAGAAAATACAGTTCTAGGAAAATAAATGTGACATAAACTTAGGAACAATACTGATATGATAGGTTTTGTTACCTGTACTATTAATATAATATCTTTTAAGATACCTAGCAAGTGGAACCTTTCGATAATTAAAACTTTGCCATTGTAATTAATAATGCAAAAAATAAAAATAAATACATTTTAGTTGGATTTTTATTAGGTGTTGGTGGATAGTAAAATTATTTATTGTACGCACCAAGAAAGAAAATAAACACAAACATTACAAAACAGTACAAATAGCGGGCTTATTGCTAAGAGCATTATTAATAAATCATTTCAAGCACTGTACACGTGTTTTGCCTCTATATTTTGATACAATAATTATGATCAAACAAAACAATATCTGAAGAATCACACTGTAGAGGACGAACTCCATCAATTATTTGATTTCCCGAATAGTCAAAATGTTCATCTTCAGAATCACTACTTTCGCTTTCACTATCTCTGGCCAAACTAATAATGAACGGTTCATCTAAAAACGCATATTTTTCTCTGTATTTGTTTTCATTTTTTTACATGATCGCAATGTTTTTTCCATTCTACAGCAGATATTCTGTCGAAGGCTTCTGTAATCAACTGAGGTATTTCAGTACTTGATTTCCGAAGGTTCTTCTCTGCTCATTCCATTTCATTGAACTCCAGATCATTTCTATTGCATTAAGATCGCATTGATATGGTGGCAATCTTAACACCGTGTGTCCACTATCTTTCATCAATTTATCAATTTCGTATTCTGGTGCCGGTTTGTGTCTTTTAATTAGTTCATAAAACTGAGGTTTTGTATAGCTTTCGTGGAATTCCACGTTCTTTTCAGTTAGCCATTGTTGCATGGCTAACTACATTGCAATTGCAACTCAATGCAATGCAACCGCATTGCAATGCAGTTGCATTGTCCAGCTGTGTGCGAAGTGTGAATATATGTTTCGTCCAAAAAAACTACAGGTTTCTTTTTGTCACTGAGTTCGTTTTCCTGAATTTTTTGTAAATATGTCGCCCTCCATGCGGATATATCATTACGTTCAGTAAGAACTATTAGATTGGGTCTTCTTGTATCGAAATCCTAGTTTATGTAATATTTTCCGTAGGGTCTCTCAGCTCCCCTTAAAATCAATTTCTTCTCGAAGAACAGTAACTTCGGTAAATTGGGAATTTCTTTTTAACTGAGTAAAATTCGTGAACTTTCCTTCTTATGATACCGAGATCAAAGTTGTCGACTTCTATCTTTCCTGTTGTTCTTTTTCTTCTTTTCCCCGGAGTAGAAACTTTTGTCCCTGTTTCATCGGCCCGTTTCTTGTCATTTACCATTCGTCGCACTGACCTTTCACTAACGCCTGTAATAAAAAAAGTAAATAAGTAAGTTTCCGTTTCATTAATACGTAGGTAAATTCATCCCCATCTATGCTGGTAACACTAACCTATAACGGCAGCAACTCGTTCATATACTTTTTGTAATGGTATAATTGGCGCTTGATTGCATTTTTCTTCATTCATGAAAGAAAGAACGCGTAAAACAATGCTTCTGCCATCGCTTTTCAATACTCCAGGCATGTTTACCGGTGGGAGGGAAGCGCTGTGCCGCGCTCCCGGCTGCATGGATACAACCATCTTGCTTGTTTCTCCCGTGAAACAGCTTTGCTGTGTTTCGGAGAGAAGGGCGAGACAGGCAGTGTAATTACTGGCACCGAGACTTAACATCTTATGTCTCAGGATAGGCAACACATAGATGAGTTGCCTGGGCTCGTTTTCCAGGTAAACTAGTTTATGTTCATGGGCGACGTTGACCTACCATCAGGTGGCACGTTTGCCAGTTTGCTTATCCAAGTAACATAAAAAAAAATGTTTTATGTTCATAAAAACCACAAAACACAAAACTCCGCAAGTTGTATTTGAGAGCTAACTGACAATGTCAGTCTGACATTTCAAAATGCCGATAGTAGTACCAATTTCAGCCGCCGGCCAAGAAAAGTATGTGGCACTGTAGCTACAGATGCATTGTCCAGAGTGAATGTGTCAATAAATGATTTAAGAGAGATGCATGAAAAAATTGTGAGTGTTATGACGAGAGCGCAAGCGAGACGTATGAATCTAAATGAAAGTGAACCCGATTTAGATTTAGAGAATTCAAAGAGCGTTAGGTCTGATCAACCTAAGCTCGTTGAAGTTCTAAAAAAAAGTATCAATGACTATGAATTAGTGATTTTTTTTTAAAAGCATAAGGATGAGACAATTATTTACTCGACTCATAAAAATATTTTATTTTTGCCAAATCTGAATATAATTATTATTAGCCAAAGCTCTTTGTCGACAATATCGCGAGACGAATTGTTGAAAGAATTGGTAAAGTTATGTGTAAGTTACAATATTGACGAGTTGATAATAATAAAGAATGATTTAAATAAATGTTTAATTGAATGGCTAGCTAGTTTATATGAAAAATAATAAAGATTATGTAGGACCAAAATTTTGTATTCTACGAGATGTTTGTAGAATTGATGATAGTGATCAAAAAAAGGTGATACTGAATGAATTTCACTTATTACCTACGAGTGGTCATGCTGGTATAAGAAGAAAGGTGAATAATATTAAAAAGTATTATTATTGGTGTAGTATTGAAAATGATGTAAAAAACTATATACAGAAATGTAAAAAATGTCAATCCCAAAAATATACGAAGTTTATCAAAGAACCTTTAACAATAACTACGACAGCCTCATCATCTTTCGAAACAGTTTATTTGGATTTAGTGGGACCTATCGATAGAGATGAAGATAATAACACTTATATCTTAACTTTGAAAAGTGAAGTCACCAAATATGTAGAAGCCTATCCATTGAAAAATAAGACTACTAGAGATGTAGCTAGAGCTTTTGCAGAAAATTTTATTTTACGTTATGGTATACCACACGAAATTGCGACAGATAGAGGAACAGAATTTATATCAAGTACAATACAAGAACTTCTGAATATTTCGAATATTAAACAAATAATGTCTACTGCATACCATCATGAAAGCATAGGCGCATTAGAAAATAGTCATAAAATGTTAGGCGCATACTTGAGAATACAAACTAATAATCAGCCATCTTCATGGGGCTCATGGGTACAGTACTGGTGTTTCTCATACAACACAACTGTACACACCGAGATGCAGTATACTCCATTTGAGTTAGTATTTGGTCAAGTCTGTCGCCTACCAACTAGTTTATCAAAAACTGTAGATCCGTTATATAATTATGAAAATTACTCTTTAGAATTTAAATTTAGATTACAGAGAGCACAAAATGATGCTAGAAATAATTTAATTAATTCAAAAATCAAACGTAAAATAAAATATGATAATAAAATTAATCCAATACTGTACAAACCCGGAGATAAACTTATGTTAAAGAACGAAACGGGTACTAAATTAAATACATTATATGATGGTCCATATGTTGGTGTAGAAGATAATAGAGCAAATGTTACTATTTTAAAAGATGGTAAAGAAATAATTGTTCATAAAAACAGATAAAGCCTATTTATGTTTAATAAAACTAAAATTGTTTTTGTATGTCGATTTCTAGTAAAAAAAAAAATCTGTATGTAATTTTTTTCTTGTTTTCTTGGGGGGAGATGTAGTGTGTAAGTTCCTTTATATATAAGTTATGACTGTATGTTCCTTTATAGTAATAATGTCATATTATAATGTAGAGTAAGCGATATTGTAGTTTTACCGTTAAGTTCATTTCATCAGTCTGTATTAAACATTAATAAAGTATGGACACACGTAACTGTTCTAATTGACTTTTCAACCAACACCTCACATATTTTATACACATCCATGACCCAGGAACACAGAAAATATTTTTGTTCCCTGCGTGAAAGGCGATAAACATACATTCTTACAATCTTTCACATTTATAATATTAGTAGGGTAGTCTTTTAGTATTTATCAGCAGTCTAGACTATTATAGAAAGTTAAATTGTTGTTCTCAAGGAAACATCGGAACTTCTTATAAATACAGTTGTTGTAAATATATTACAAAAGTAGGTTTTAAAGTTAGGTCATATAGAAATACACGTTTAAATCTAGTGTTATGTTCAGTTCGCATTTCTAAGGTATCTTTGTTCACATAGCAACTGGTCCATCGCGTTTATATTTATTTACAACTAACTTCTAAGCTGGTAGAGACTAGCATTTAGTACCTACTATTGTGAATGTATGTTTGTGTTAGACACAATACTACACAAGTACAAATGCAGTGTCCCACCATGGATCAAGCCTTGTCGTGGCGGTGGTGGTGGTAGCCTAAGGTGAACCCAGCACTTTGGGCGAAGCCAATTGAGCCGAGGGAGCTGCTCTTTGTACCCCTCTTATAAGAAGAGGGGATAAAAGACAGAGGGGAGAAGGGGCGAGAATGAGATCCTAACCTCATTGTACTGTCCCAACAAATAATAAAAATTATATGCTGCTTTTTTACCTATATATACCTAACTACTGAATCCCGAAATATCGTTTATAAAAAGACATTCAGACTGGTAATTATAATGATAATACGTGGCGATACTTAATGATTACCGAATATATCTTATATTGTATTTAACCATTTTAGCTCATTCATTAAACTAAATAGAAAGGTCCTGTATGATCGAATAACAAACATACATACATCCTCAACATTTATAATTAGAGGGAAGTGGATTATTACAGTTTAGTTGAAAGTAAGGCTGCCTCCCCACTGTGCTCTATTTTACGGACAAAAATAGCAATGTACTCGTACAATAGAGTATTTGTACGCACGACCGAAGATAACGGGACAGGCGCGTGTTGTCGTGCTCGTGATTATTTTGTTACTATCGGGTGACAATGTACAAGCTTTCACCGGACCGAATATCTGATGAATGCTATGGAAGTAACTGGCCTGCTTTGTTCGGTGCACTTGTCTGTGTGACTGTTTCCCGCAGTTTCATACTTTGTATATATACACACCAAAATTGGGACAAACTTTCCTCAAATAAAACCGAATTTAAAAAATAATAAAATAATTGCGTTTCTTTAATTTTTTTGCCTACAACTTACAATCAACTTATTCTTCTTCGAACGTACAATCTATGCGTTCAACAACTTAACCAAAAATTAAAGAATTACCGGTGAGCAAGCGATGGTCTCATGTTCAGATGCACGTAGAAATTAAGAAAAACCTATTTCTAGGCATCACCAGAATCGAACCCGGACCTCTCGACTCTCACTCAAGAGGCCGAGCCCATACCCACTAGGCCATTGTTGCTCCCAAGGCCATCGTCGCTCGCTTTTATTTCTTATTTTTTAGTAATTCCGAAATTCGACTGATTTTAATTGTATAAAATATGGGTAGAACTATTAAACGCGTTGCTTATCAAGACAAACGAAGAAATTACTCAAGCCCAAACATAAGGGAAGGTAAGGTCTTTCGGCTCCATCATCAGATTGACTCCAGACCTTCATTAAATTGAAGCGCTTTAAAATGAAGAAATTTACAAACTCACTAGTCGCCCCTACGATTTTCAAAATTTCCCCTCAATTTCTCTGGGATGCCATCATCATATCCTGTTGTCCTTATCATCGGGACCACACGGGAAGCACCAACTTTCAAATCAAAAACGAATCATCAAAATAAAAAACAGCCGAATCGATAACCTCCTACTTTTTGAAAGTCGGTTAAACATATATCACTTATGACCTTCCTTGATAATTATTCTCTCAAACGCAAAAAGAATTAAATATTTTTTAACGTACGTAACATTTCGTAAAACAGACAGAAGTAGAGATAAGGTGGTACAAAAGAACAAAATCTCCAGGTTTATTTATATTACAGTAAATTCTTTTTTATAATGAAACACTTTTTTACGGATTTTATCGCGGTTTATTAAGATTTTTACAAGCCCGACGTTTCGGATACTTTACAGCAACCATGGTCACGGGAGGACTGAGGTGTCATACGTCCTAATTTTACAAAGTTATTCGAAACTACCCTATGATACATCAATATTTTGGTTAGTCCTATCTACGCAGAAAGTGCTAAATGTATCTTTAATCTGTGACATATTATGCTTGGATTTTGATTTGATAATATTAATAATGGGATCCCAAGCAGGTGGTAAGAGCCAGCCTTCTTCTCTATTGAAATTAGGATGTTTTTTAATTTCAATAGCCTCACGGATCATCCTTGGTTGGAATCGGTGTTCTTTTGCGAGGACTTGTGGTTTATCAAATCTGATATAATGGCGAGCTTTGTCAAGACTATGTTCACAGATGGCAGACTTAGTGTAGCGACGGTGTTTTAAATCAGCTATATGTTCTTTGACGCGAGTTTTAATAGATCTTTTTGTTTGGCCTATATAAGAGAGACCACAGTCGCAATCAAGCTTGTATACTCCTGCATATTGTAAGGGTATATGACACTTGACAGATGGTAAGAATTGACCTATCTTTTTTGGCGGCTTGAAAAAGGTTTTGATGGAAGCTTGCTTTAGGATATAGCCAATCTTGTCAGTGACTCCTTTCATAAATGGTAGCACAGCAGGTACTCGCTCAACAGTGGCTGCTTTCACGCGGTCACGGTGATGAACTTACAATACTTTCACAATATTACCATCTGACAAAGTGACCATATTCCTAGACCATCTTAATTCCATTAATTCAAAAATTCAATTCACAATGGAATTAGAAGCAAATAATTCTCTAGCCTTCTTAGATGTATTAGTGATCCGTAATCCCAACAATACCTTAAGCCATACAGTGTATAGGAAGCATACTCATACGGATAAGTACCTAAACGGCGAATCTCACCACCATCCAACACAGTTAGCTACCGTGGGTAAATCTTTGTTCCAGAGAGCACAAGGGATCTGTGATGAGCAACACCTGGCAACCAAGCTTCAACACATTAACCAAGTACTGCGAGACAACAAGCTTCGGGTGCCGCGTCTTCATCACCGTGACCGCGTGAAAGCAGCCACTGTTGAGCGAGTACCTGCTGTGCTACCATTTATGAAAGGAGTCACTGACAAGATTGGCTATATCCTAAAGCGAGCTTCCATCAAAACCTTTTTCAAGCCGCCAAAAAAGATAGGTCAATTCTTACCATCTGTCAAGTGTCATATACCCTTACAATATGCAGGGGCTTGATTGCGACTGTGGTCTCTCTTATATAGGCCAAACAAAAAGATCTATTAAAACTCGCGTCAAAGAACATATAGCTGATTTAAAACACCGTTGCTACACTAAGTCTGCCATCTGTGAACATAGTCTTGACAAAGCTCGCCATTATATCAGATTTGATAAACCACAAGTCCTCGCAAAAGAACACCGATTCCAACCAAGGATGATCCGTGAGGCTATTGAAATTAAAAAACATCCTAATTTCAATAGAGAAGAAGGCTGGCTCTTACCACCTGCTTGGGATCCCATTATTAATATTATCAAATCAAAATCCAAGCATAATATGTCACAGATTAAAGATACAGTTAGCACTTTCTGCGTAGATAGGACTAACCAAAATATTGATGTATCATAGGGTAGTTTCGAATAACTTTGTAAAATTAGGACGTATGACACCTCAGTCCTCCCGTGACCATGGTTGCTGTAAAGTATCCGAAACGTCGGGCTTGTAAAAATCTTAATAAACCGCGATAAAATCCGTAAAAAAGTGTTTCATTATAATGAGTGAAATTCGCGTAAACATTAGAAAATTCTTTTTTATTCGCTATACAACAATAATTTTTCTTGAAGGGGAGACAATACTAGCATGAAAATACTGTCATCATCACAAACATCTTTGGGTACACAATGATTGGGCCTCTCAAGCTCTGTTGATCATAATTATTATCAGCCCAGACAAGTTCTGTCTATTTATTGATAATAATTATTATTATCAACCCATGACGAGTTGTCAGATTCGCCTTTCAAAGCTTTGATGTCCATCATACCCATGTGGGAAGCCACCTTTATTCGTGCTAATTAGTTATACCGACCTTGGTGCTCGATACTCCATATTATAGTTATTGTACCGGCAAAATAATTAGTTCACACATTCATTTATTTCTATAGGAATAACTTTCTTTTATTTTAGTTGACGAAGTCTATGCAATGGTTCTATTTGGTTGCGAATGGTGGGGTTGTAAAAAATATCGATATTTTTTTTTAGAAAATAGTCAATATACCGGCGATTTTTTTTTTCCGATAGATCGATTTTCAATATTTATTTTCGGAAATGAAAACCGATATATATTATACCCGACTACGTTGACAGCTCAGAGGCCTTAGACAAAGTTAAAATTAAAAAACGATAACGAAGTTCGAAAAGAATAAAATGTATGGGATTGACATAAGTCGTCGTCAATTATGTCACTCGTTATCGTTATCGCAAGTTGGTAGACAATGTTAAAATTCGTAACAAAATCATAAACTGTCAATTGGTTATCGAACACTTACGTTAAGCTTATGTTATTTTATTATTGATATTGATTCGTTGTCCGTGGGCGTGGGCCATGGAGGGCAACATATTCAAATTTTTTTTGAGTTATAGTGTGTATGAGGTCTATTCACATAGATATTAATTTTAATTTTTTGGTCCGATTTGACACTTCTTGTCGAACTTTGTTGACACTTGACAGTTGTTGTCGTTGCACTGTCACGATCTTTGATTGATCATTGGCTAGAAAATTATTATCGTTATCTCAAAGACGATAACGAATTTCGGCTACAAAGCGATGTCACTTTGTCTACAGGCCCTGCTCAAGCTTCGCATCATGGATCCGACCAATTCGATCTATATTCTAAGGAAAATGCTTGCTTGGTACACTGTACGGGGCATGAGAAACTATTCTCTATATATCTCTGTCTCTTTCCCCAATCAGCTTAAGCAGCCTGGACCAACCACTTCTTGAGAGGAAGTCAGATCCAATAAAGTTTTGCGTGGATTGTCGACATTTCACGCCAGTTCCTTCGGGAATTGCTCTATAATATTTGGTATGTCAAGCTCCCTCGGTATTGTCCAAAAGTGTTACTTCGGTTGTTATAGTGTTACATCTGTCTACGTGTAGAGGGGCTATTAGAAAGGGGCCTACGTCAAGCTATCCACGGAATAATGAATCATCAACATTATCAAAATGATCATGATTCTGATGATGTTTTTGTGACAGCTGGAGTGACTTCAAGCCCACTAAACAAGTGATGACGGATGACGGGGATAATTGACGTAGGCCCGGTGACTGAACTCCGTCCATTAAGGAGTTGAACAATGTTTTCGGAATGTGACTTAAGAAGGAAAGACACTTTTAACCTTCTAAACTATTTCAAAAGAAATATTTACCATATCTTTCACTTTTGTTTCGCGTAGCTCGATATTTAGACACTAGCTGTTGCCTTCAGCTTCGCCCGCGTTACTCAACTCCTATAAGTCACAGCGTGATGTTTTATAGCCTATAGCCTTCCTCGATAAATGGGCTATCTAACACTGAAAGAATTTTTCAAATCGGACCAGTAGTTCCTGAGATTAGCGCGTTCAAACAAACAAACAAACTCTTCAGTTTTATAATATTAGTATAGATTATCTACGAATGCCTTTTATGAAATCTCGTGAAAAATATGGTAAATGTCCCGTTTTTCACAGATTTCAAAATGAAAATTAACATGTTATTTTGATAATTTTTTTATCATTATTAGAACTGGACTATTTTTCTTTCCTCATAGACCCACAATGAGGGAGGGATTCACCAGTGGATAGTTAAAGGCTCATAATAAGACCCGGCACGACCGGGGTGGTACCTCTCGCTCAAATAATACCCGCGTAAAGTGACATCTACGCTGTCGCGTTTCGTGCAGTGGCCCATTGGGGTCTAGGGAACGGCAACGCATCTGTATAACCTCTGATTATGCGGATGTGTATGAGCGTCGATAGTCGCTTCGACGTCGAAAAGGGCTTCGACTCTAGCTTATGAGACCTATGCTTTACGAAAATCCACAATATTTCTAAAATTATTTAAAACGGGACATTTTACCATGTTTTTCATATTTTTCCATTATCTACGAATGTCTTGTTCACGAGGTTAATGATCATAATGCGAGTAGATATATGTGTTCACATTTGATGTCACTGAGTTTATTTCGCCGGTTCTTCTCGGTAGGCTCATCTTGGAACCAGTGGTAGAATCAATTGACGTTCAATAAGCTAATTTGTTGGTAATATTTTGAATAAAAAAATTGATTGTCTTAACGATTTCTAATCGTAGAGTTCTACATATTGAGGTTGCCTCGGTGTGGAGACGAAACGTGCGTAGATGTGTGGTTGTGGTGTGTGATGGTGGTGCATGTGGGAAAGTTATGTGCGTGCATATGCGTGCACTCACACATTTTCTATAAATACTGTATGGTTCGCGGAATTATAGCTTATTAATATAATATAATTTAATATCTTATTAATATAATATAATTTAATATCTTATTAATATAATATAATTTAATATCTAAAAAAGTTGAAACTGAATACAATACTTTTACATTAGTACAAAAGATGAATATAGTTATTTCTCTCACCAGTTCTGTCCTCGTGACCTCATTACTTGTAAAAACTTTTTCCAAGACGCACACTAAGCCGTGTTTCCGTGCTATATTATAAGAGATACTAGTTGTTCCCTACGGTTTCACCTGTCACAAACTCTCTCTGGAATAGGACTATGACCTTCCACTATTTCATTACATAAAGCTTTATTATTTCATTACATATTATAAAACAAATTCCTACGCCGCGTCTCTGTCTTTGCGACAAATTTAAAAAGTGAGTGGATTTTCATGCGAAATTCGCGTAATTCATGAGAAAGGTTACTTTGCAATTTGTTAGGGTTTTGTATAAATTGCTTGAAATATTTTTCCCGTCCAAAGCCGAGGCGAGCAGCTAGTTCATGTAAAAAATTCGTGTCACGTTGTTAGTCGGCGACATAGTAAACTAATATTTTGATTTTAATTAAATTTTCAATAGTCTGCAGACTATTGGTCTAACTTGAGTGAGAGATGGCTTAGAACACAGTAGGTGGCGTTGTCTCTATCAGAACAACTCACGCGATACAGTTATATAAATATTTTATAATGTTATGGGTTCTTAATGGGATCAAGATTTGATCGTTCGTCGATCGTTTCCGACTATGGAGATGAGATGGAGAGTCTATGAAAAGACGGAAATTTGACTTACCACTTGATGATAATCTAGACTTAGAAACTCTAAGATGACTGGCCGGTCAAGGATGGGCGATAGTGTTATGGTCATTATAGACCTTTTAGAAGTGGATGGTTGATGCAAATAAAGATCAGATACATGCACTTTATTCCCCTCTGATTTACCTTGGTACAACTTTGAATTACAGAGGCTGGGATGGACTGGATAAATTGAGAAAAACTGCTCTGAATCAGTTATTGCGATAGTCTATACCCGTATGGTACAATTGAGTGTAAGGGCTTTCTGGGCTAGAATCTAGCTTTTGCATGCACTACCGTATTTTATCTATCTCATCATTATCATCAGCCTTTATCCATCCACAGCTGAAAATAGGCCGCCTTCAGAATGCCAAGACGACCGATCTCTCGCCACTCGCATCCACATGGTGGAGATCGTCTTCCCATCTACTTACAAAAAATATTGAGGTTTGTGAACCTGATTTTCGGGCTAGGGAAGAATAAATTAAGTAATTAGCAATTTCCAAAGTATTCTAATCAGCAATCATTGTTTGATTTTTGTAAACTTATCACTCAATACAACTCATACTCTGATAAGAATAATAGGGCCCTATGGGTCACGGGGCCTTGGACACTTGCTCAGCGTGCCCAATGGAAAAGATGGCCTGCTTGCATTGCGAAGCAATCTGGCTTAAACCCCGATTCCAGGTCCAGGTCTTCCCGAAAAAAAGTAGGTCAAAGCTGTGCCCATATCATCATCAGCTCGTTATCGTTTGCATCTATAATAATGAACCAATTCAATCAAATCTTGTTTTTTCGTAACAAATTTGCACTGCACTAAATTACTTAAAACCGAAAAAGAGATAACCGTTAAGAGTTTAAAAAAGGCGTTTGCAATAGCTCTGGTTAAGAAAAATGGGAAAAATAATCTTCCGTACTGGATAGATGACTGCCAATTTTCTCTGATAACCCTGATGAAATCTCGAAATAAGCACAATTTCCGGTCTTCGTCATCATCCTGAAATCGATCCTTATATGTCCCACTGCTGGGCACAGATCCACTTTGTAGCAGTGCTACATGGGGTCAGGCGAAAAGGGAGTATGGGCGATAGTTCACCCATGAGCTAGCCCAATGCGGGGTTTACTTTAACCTCGAAGACTTTTTAATTTCATCAGGTAAACAGGTTTCTTCGCGATGTTTTTCACCGGTGAGCAAGCTATGTTGTGTTCAGATTCAGGCGTCTGGTACCAACCGTTAGGTTTCTCTGCGATTTAGCATGTATTGTACTGGTACCATTGCAGTGGTGAGCACCACTTATAACCCATTAAAGTACAAATTATACATTCGTCCCAAAGTACCGCAATATCATGCCATTACGTCAGTCTGTCATGGGATTGGCCAATTGATGTAGAGCACGCTAAGTTCTACTTCCAAATTACTGTCGAACCTTTACATTTTTTTTTCATTGCCAATAGCAATAAAATTAAAAAAAAAATATCTTTAATGGCATTTTTATTATCTAAAAAAATGCGATTATATCGGCAGTTGTTACGTTACTGGCTCTACATTATTTTACTTATCACAAAATATATTTTATTGCTTGAAAAATTTAATTTTTTTTTGCAAATTTTCTCTACTCTAGACTACTCTACTATACAGCTAAAATAAACGTGTGGTTTCGAAATTATTCATTTCGTAAATATTTTATGAGCATTCGAATGTTTATTACTACTTGGTAAAAAACATTATACCCCAACACTACTTCAAAATAAGCCAAAGAACACAAGATTTTTGAATTTTTATTGAAAAGAATTAGGCGAAAAGCGCGCATGCTTTTCACCTCATTAAGTTAAGTAGGAGCAAGGCAACACAAGAAAGAAAGAGACGGGAATAAGACTCCTGAAATTCTGGGAAACCCTCGAATCTCGCCAATCGTGAGCCTAACACCACTCATTAGGCCACGTTATGTCATTCCCTCGCTCCAATTTCAAAAGTGACATAATTGAGAAAAAAGAAAATTAAATTTAAAAAGCGACCTCTCGACCGATTGACACATAAATTAGAAACAAGATACTAACCGCATTATGCCTCATATTTAGGTCAGCGGAACCGTTCCGAACCGGTACTAATAAAGACTTACCTTTAAAAGGACGATGCTGATAATTTCAACAATTAATCACACATAACATATAAACTATAACAATTTTCACACTGAAACACTGAAGGGTAGGTTATGAATTAGAAAATGTTTATGCGCGTCGCGGGATATATTTAGAATGATTTATTTTTAAATTGTACGAGCTACGAGCGGCGTTTCAAGACGGTTTATGTATTAAGAGGAATTTAATAAAAAAATCAATCGGAGACGCGGTGAAGAGTGGCCATTTTGTGACTGGGACGGGCAGGCGGGATCGCGCATGCGCGGGGCGCTCCGGCGACAGACTAACACCTCCGTCTAGCAATTATTAGACAGACTAAATAACAATGGCAAAAGTGGGATAAGACCACAGACTTGAGTACCTACTGTTACTGTTGTAGGCGTAGCGCTAAAATGAAAATGGATACAAGGAACATACCAGCTCACCAGAACTTGTTAGTTATAATAAACAATATAATAAATAAACTAAACTTATATTTAAAGAAACAAAATTTCACTTTCTATCAAGTTTGCGGGTAGTCGAAATTTGAAGTGGACGTTTTTGTCTTATATAATTTGAAGTGGACGTTTTTGTCTTATATAATTTGAAGTGGACGTTTTTGTCTTATATAATTTGAAGTGGACGTTTTTGTCTTATATAATTTGAAGTGGACGTTTTTGTCGTATATAATTTAAAGGTCATTTGTTTTAATATGCTTAAAAAAAGGAAAGGCGGGTAAAACTACGGAAAACACTACTCTACTAAAATAATGTTTTGTATAATTAGTGTCGCTGGTAGGTGTCAAACTCGCTGAGGTTTAGTGGGTAGAGTCTGTGCCCACCTTACCATCAAAAAAAGGTGTTTCAGACTAAAATGCTAAGCATAATTACAGTTTCATTTCTCTAATTTTTTTTCTTTTTACTAGATACTTACTATTTATATATATAAAATGACTATTTCAGCTAAAAGTTGTGTCCATTGTATGCAAAGATGCATTATTGTTGTAATTGCCATAATGTGATTATGTTTACAATGTTTTTTACGTTTCGTATAATTTATGTGTATAATAAGTAAATTAATCTTTATTTGGTAAATACACTGTCCTAACATATTATTTAATATGTAAGACAAGCGGTACTTTGATTATTTTATGTTTATGAGCGTATATTATGGAGAAAACACAATAAAAGAAGATAGTCATGTCGGCAACAGTGTGTTTCGCAAAACGGTGGGATCTCAGCTATAGTCAGGACTAAAAGGTGGGACCTCAGCTATAGTCGAGACTAAAATATGGAATTTATATATTCCTGCCTCGCACGACTAATATATGGAATCAGCTGCCTTCTACGGTGTTTCCGAACCGATACGACTTAGGGACCTTCAAGAAAAGAGCATACTCATATCTGAAAGGCCGGCAACGCACCTGCTAATCCACTGGTGTAGCGAGTGTCTGTGGATGTCGCTCTTCACTTACCATGAGGTGAACCGACTATCCGTTTGCCCCCTCTTCTATAAAAATAAATAAATAAATAAAAGCCCTAACACTAGTTTTCAGGAACACCGTTGCTCTCCCATTTTGGCGGTAATAGCACAGGTATATATGTGTAGAGATGACCTTTTTAAATACAATTTCTTCTATTATTATTCTAACGATGGAGCGATATACGTCAAAACAGAATTTCTGCAAAAGGTTACGAATTATGAAGAACAAGATTATTATTAAACATTAAAAATCGTTTAAACAATTATAAAATTTGGCGCCTTTATAAAATTATAGAATCCGCTATTACAATTTTTATACCTCTCAAGCTATACAAGCCGTTGAATATCTTGCCAACGAAATACGACACAATAACAGAAAAGAATCCTCATTTAGACACAGCCCGATGAAACAAACAGAATTTAGAGACAGGATATAAATATTGATGTTTCCTGTTTTGTGATATTAAAACAATCGTACCACGTACCTACCTAGCGAAAGCGCTGCCATATCGGTGATGCTCGTTTAAGGATGGGTGACCGCTTCCTATGTGTATTGATTTCAAATATTGGAATTAATTATATTTATTATGGCTTTTAACATAGAGTATAGAAGGAGTTAGTCGTCGTTTAGGTTGACGAAGTTTTGGTTGGCTATTAACCAGGTGGGAAGATGATCTCCATGCGGTTACCCGTCCGTGTTGAATGCGAGTGGCGAGGGATCGGCCGTCTTGGCGTTATTTGAGGGAGGCCTATGTTCAGCAGTGGACGGATAGAGGCTGATGATGATAGAAGGAGTGGGATCTCTGTGTATGTAAACTGTGGATGGTTTTAAAGTATTATTTACAGCTAAAAACGACTTCTATGATGAGTTTTAAGTTAATTTTAGAACGATTTAAATACAACCTTCTTTCTTCCACCAGCTAGCCGAGAAGAGCCGGGGTTTTATTACTGGATCTATGTTTCAAGGTGGGCAACACTGAATTACTAGCGTGTTTACCTGTTTTTTACCTCATCAGGGCCTATGATGATTCGTTGCAGGACCGTGAAAGTACTGGCATCGAAACCAGTTCAGGTCTCAGGGTAGGCAAAGGATGGATGATTTGCTTGGGCTAACCACGGGCTAACACGTATCATGAGTTTTTTTAAGCTATTGCATAGCTTTTATCACGGGCCTTGAGCGCGGCGACCGAATCAAGAAATTCCGTAACGAAAAAAACCTAACACCCGACGAGAGACGAGCTGCTCCGAAATCGGACGAATAAGTAAGCAGCTGTTTGTGAGAAAGTATATAGGTGTGGGATACGGTAAGTTCTCCTCTCAAATTAACGCATTTAAATAAATCTTTCGAATCGACAACATATATCCACAATATTCGGATAATGGCGTAGTTTAGATTAAAAAAATGTAAATAATGAAAAAGAATTGACATAATATTATAAGTATAATAGTTGTCAAATTTTTATGCGTGTGTCACGGAGCTTAAATAGAAAGGAGAGCGATCGACATAGGCATTATATACTATAAATTGTCCATTGAAAGATCAACTGGCAACGATGTTACTATTTGCGGATGTTGCTGGAAAATGTTCGTGGGACAACATCATTTGAATCACTACGAACTATTAATGGTATAATGTGCCCAACATTTCGTGTAGCATGTTAAGAGCTCAATTTGTTTGAAAACGAAATTCACATGGACACGACAATCGCTGAATCTTTTGGTGTCATTATCTTAATAAAGTACTGAACTTCTTATTTATTTTGCAATCATTGTCTTACTTTCATAAACTCATAAAGTACATTCAGCTAATCTGTAACGTTATTGGCCCATCGGATATCTGTTCTCCTGAGTGTGCGACCAGCCCACTTTATCAGGCAAAGGCACAAAGTGGCAGTCCACTTTAGCAACGTGCCTATTATTTGAATGATATCGGTAACCTTAGTGCTCTGACGGAAGCTTAGGTTATATAAGGTTCAAGACGTTTAGGTCGACAAAGTGTTGGTCGGCCATTAACCAGGTGGGTATGGACGGATAGAGGCTGGTGATAATGATGATGACGATGATAATGATGACGACATTAATTAACTGTTAGGCGGTACAAAGTTCGCCGGGTCAGCTAGTATTATAATATATTATTACCTAATTTTTTTAAATATGAATAAACAAAATGCATTTATTAATGAAGAAAGTGATATGATTTTGTTTGTATCTTATCTATACAGATAAATAAAATTGGAGTGTCTTTTTTAATTACATATATAAAATTTGTAGTATTATATAAAATAGCTGTTGCCCGCAGCTTCGCCCGCGTTAATTTAGATTTACAGCCGTACGCGGATTGATGATGATTATTTTTATAGCCTAAGTTACTCCTTATAACCTCAGCTATCTGCCAGTGAAAGTCACATCAAAATCGGCCCAGCCGTTTCAGAGATTGGCCGGAACAAACAGACAGACAGACAGACAGACAGACGGACAGACAGACAAAAATTGAAAAAAAAAACTATTTTGGTATATGTACCGTGTATACATCCATATGCATTTAGTAAAAAGCGGTTATTTTAATATTACAAACAGACAATCAAATTTTATTTATCTGTATAGATGTATAGATTTGAAATGGTTCTTGAATTGAAGTTTGTAAATAATGAATTTTAGTCATAAGAAAATTATCTCTTTGTTGATTATTGGCCATTCGCATTAATTAAATCATAGAATTGTTGATAATCCATTATATATAAAATATAAAAATATAATGTTTTCTAATGTTTGCGCGATTTATTAAGATTTTTACAAGCCCGACGTTTCGGATACTTTACAGCAAAATTAATACATTTACAGCAATACGGGATTGTAAAAATCTTAATAAACCGCGATAAAATCCGTAAAAATTGTTTCATTATAATAAAAATATAAAACAAAAGAAAGAAAAAAAACTGCACAAATAAAAAATAATTAAATTATTATAATTGCATAAGTTGATAAAAAATGCTATGCAATAGCTTTACCGCGGCAGTCCCCGAGTGCCACACGTTTTTCTTTAACGCCGTGAAATGCTCTGAGGCATCCCGCGGGTGTGTGGGACGCAGCTCTACCCACTAAAACCCGGCGAGGGCAACCAATGGCGCCTTTGGTGAGGTGCCCCGGATCTAATGAGCAAACAGGGCACCTCGACGTTTAGTCAGTCCCCTAAGGGACCGACGCCACCTCCACAGAGGGCTGTGCCTCACCACAGAACAACCCTTCTTAACGTCGGGACAGTACAATGGGGTGAGGTTCTCGTCCTCACCCCTTGCCTCCTGCTGTTGTGTCCCCTCTCCTTATAAGAGGGGTACAAAGAGCCCCTCGGCTCAATTAGCTTCGCCCAAGGTGCCGGGCCCACCCTAGGCTACTGAGCCCCACCGCCACGTCAAGGTCTGAACCAAGGTGGGGGGAAATATCATAATCTCGTCCGTCCTATGCAACTTACATATTTTAACGTATGGCAACAACACAAAATGATTGTTTGCAAACAAACAAAGTTCACCTTGGGCTCGATATTTTTATAGAAAAGAGTGCCAACGTAGTCGGTATATAGAGTAATGATGATGATAACCTGATAGAGTAGTAATGTTAGCCATAAAATTCCGAAAGTGGTTAGTGATTTGTCACTGACGTAATAGCAATTCAACCAACCAGCGATCTGTATGTACGTCCCATCGGCCAATCATCCGTCAATGGCCATCAGTCGGCCAATCAGAGCGCAGAACCGGCGCAGCGTACCACAAATTTGGCGTTTTTTTTAATACAAAACATAACATTACCGCCCCCTTTATATTATGTTCGATGGAGAACACCGACCCCCTTAGACTCCCGCTACACCAAGCTGTTTTGCTTTGCTCGTGTATCAGATACCCGTAGTCGAGATGGCTTTCCTTTATCTTTCGCAATTCAAATCTGAACAGAACAAAACTTGATGCAAGAATAATGACGTAAAAAAGTATTATACTTATAAATATTATATGTCTAACAGCCGAATTAGGCCGGCACGACCGGGGTACCTCTTGCTCACATTACACCGGAGTGAAGTGACAGCTATGCTTTTTCACAGTTTGCCCTCCTATGCTATAAAAAATTGGGTATATGTGAGTGGGGGGGCGTCTTTATTAGAGTCTGAGCAAACAAAATGTTGACTAAAGCCCCTGATATTTGAAAATAGCAAGCGAATGTACATGCAGGTCCACGTTACGGTGTCTATGTATTCATAAAATTATCTGCACTTGACGGAATTCGAACCTGCGACCATGTGTCACGAATAGACCAGTCGGCTATTACATGTATATTTGACATACTGTATTTGGTATTGATTTAAATTGTTTCTATCTCGTTCATATCTTCAAATAGGAATAAAACGGAAGCCATTCCTGTTACATCAGCAATTAGTAGGGATAGCAAGTAAGGATTATTTTTTTACTTGGATAGACCAACGAGTAATGTAGATCAGTAATTACACTACCCGGTGATACCGGTGGGAGGGAAGAGGGTACCACCATCTTGCTTGTTTCTCCGTGAAATAGCTTTGCTGTGTTTCGGAGAAAAGGGCAAGACAGGCAGTGGAATCACTGGCACCGAGACTTAACATCTTCCGCCTTATTACAAAAAACTTATCTAGTACCAGGATTAAACCAAGACTGAAAAGTCCAGGTTTGTTACGGTATTAACGTTAGTCCATGGACTAAAATTCATTCTTATTACAAATCGAGGACCAACCGAGGTCTAGGTAGTACCAAAGATCGTCCCTGGTTTAATTGTATCCACAGATTATTGAGCAACATATCATTCATTTTGTTCGTTCAATATTTGATTAGTTCGGTACACCGTTCCTTTTTATGCAAAGCTCGCTAATTTATAATTAAATATAATGTGGAAAATACATCAATATTTTGATAATAAAATTTATTGTGTTATATAAAATATCTGAAATCTTTACTTCTTTGTACTTTGAGGTAGTGTGATTTAAATTCTTGTTTATTACACACAAATATTGTAATATTTCGCTGTTAAGTTGTTTATATAGCTAGCGTATAAGGGAATGAAATACAAAGCGCGCGTAGTTCTAATGTCATCGAAATGTTTATTGTTTAATGTTTAGTTATTGCAATGTAAGTCGAGTTACCAATAGTTACAATACAGCCATTATTGTTCTTTGATTCTAAATAGACGGTATGTTGTTCATAAGAATAGTATAATATTTTTTGTTGTGAATTTGTGTGCCACGAACATTACTTATGTTGTAAAATGTATCAACAAAAGCAAAAAGGGATGATAATTGGACTTCTCAAGAAAAGGTTAGTGTTTATTTAATCCAAACATACATGAAAAATATCAGAGTTAATTAGAATTATTACATATGATATAAAATAGGTATGTATATCAATGACAAAATACAATACAACAAAATTACAGAAATAGAATGTTAAATTATATAAGGATGTCAGAATAATTATTTTAAATGTTAGTCCAATTCCATAATTTTGTCTACATCGAGTTCATTTAATTACCTTTCAATACAATTAATACGAAAAAACGCAAATTCAACGCATAAGACATCTGATAATTTAAAGTTTTGAGGTTAGTACCGAAGTTAAACTAGGGGTCACGGTGGTCTAACTTTAGTACCATAGATAGTCCTGGTACTAGCGTTAAACTAGCTTTTGTAATAACATTTATATTAGACCATGGTTTAAAGCTGATATTAAACTCGGTACTATATTTAGTCTTCGTTTTGGAATAAGGCGGCTTATGTCTCAGGATAGGCAACACATAGATAAGTTGTCTGGGCTCGTACCAGGTATACTAGTTTATGTTCATGGGCGACGTCGACCACTTACCATCAGGTGGCACGTTTGCCAGTTTGGCTATCCAACTAACATAAAAAATAACTACCTGGGATAAGTCATGGCGTAATTACGAGAGATTTTAATAAAATATGATGCAAGAGATACAAAATATAGATTTTAAGATAACAGATATAATTTACAATTGAACCGAGGGAGCTGCTCTTTGTACCCCTCTTTAAAGAGGAGGGGACAAAAGAGCAGGGGGACAAGGGGCGAGGACGGGGACCTCACCCCATTTCACTGTCCCAACGTTGGGAGGGGTTGTTATGTGTTGCGGGACAACCCCTCTGTGGAGATAGCGTCGGTCCCTTGGGTGACAGACTAGCCATCGAGGTGCCCTGTTGCTCAACAGATCCGGGGCATCTGACCAAAGACGCCATTGGTAGCACTCGCCGGGTTTTAGTGGGTAGAGCTGCGTCCACCTTACCACCTTTCGGGCGTAGCGAGTCCCACATACCCGCCTGGGGAAACCCACGCCCCCGCGGGAGGCATCAGACCATTTCCCGGCGTAAAAGAAAAAAAAATAAAGGTACACTGTTTTGTTAAAACAGTATTTAAAAAGTAGGCCGCGTCGGACGCTCGCAGGTGTGAAACATCGATGCTAATATAATAAAATTCTTAATTATTAATAATCTATTACAAAGAATAGAATAATACAAAGAAATATTTGTATTTGTATATTGGTATTGTATTGTTGACTCCTTTGTATGTGAGCGCGTATTATACGCATAGTATACAAAGGAGTCAAACGCCGTAGCGTAGTCATCACGGGACGCGTCATGCCGTCACGGCATTCGAGTGGATTTTACTACTAAGGCATACAGTATATGTTTCACGTAAACATTTGTCATTAACTTTGAATGTGACTCAACGGTAAACAAAAGTGGTTTATGCGAGTTGTGACTAAATACCACATTAATCGTAATCAATTTTCAGGAATCAGCCATTACAAGGGATTACCTATTACGTTTCAAGGACACATGACACATGGATGTGAAGACATGCTATGTTATAAAAAAAACCCCAGACATGTCTCGAGTCTTTCTCCCACGCTAAGAGTTCTGAAAAACGTGATTTTTTTATGTAATTTAACAACAAATGAATGGTTTGCAGAGTTTTTTCTTTGCTTACCTATGTTATGAGACCTTTTTTACATGGGGAAATACAAATGGATGCCACCAAGCCCGGGGAGCCTGGTGGTTACGTGGGACTCTCTCACTAAAGCCCCAACATGTTCCTCTGTACCGCGTCGACGGGGTCGTGGGTACAAAAGACTACCATAAAATCGTCTGCGATGCCCTAGTGGGCTCTCCTCTGGATGGAGTGACTAGTCATGCCACCATTCTCGGCCTTAGGCTCCCAGGAACATCTAGAAACCGTCCAGGTCGGGACCCTAGTGCAAGCGGCCAAACCTCCCGCGTTCCCCTCAGTGGAAGCGCGCAGTTGGAACAACGTTTGCGCACAACCACGACGCTGCCCTTGGTCTCCTGCGTTGGGAGGGAGGACCAAACAACCCACCGGCCATGCATCCTTTCGCCGTACACCACCTGCATGGGATTTGGAGTAACTTTTATAAGAGGTTTTTTTCCTTATTTCCTCTGAGTTTAAAAAGAGCCTCCTGCTCACGTTTCGCTCCCGGTACGCATTCCTCCAGGGGGGGATTCCTCACTGCTGCGACAAGGTCCGGATCCGTGGTCGAGATGTTGTGAGACCTAGATTTTTACCAAATTTCATGATTCTATGTCAATGTCAAGTACGCTATAGGTTCTAGTTTGACAGACAGACGGGTGACAGTGATCCTATAAGAGTTCTGTTTAGTCATATTCAGCTACGGAACCCTGAAAACCGATAGGAGGGATCCGCTGTGAAATAAAATACCCTCGCGTACACACAGTCGATACCGGCGGCGTAGTGCATCACGACAGCATCATGTTTGCCGTAACGTCGTAACGTCGTTTACAGCCAAGCCGCACCCTTACATGGTTCACTTAGAGTAAGTGGTAGTGCCGTGCTACTTTGCAGCCGAACTGGGCCTGCACGGGTGGTACCTCTCAAGTGTCAAGGTGGCGTCAAGTAACAGCTATGCTGTCGCGTTTTGTGCGGTTTGTGAGTTTCCCGTGGTCCATTGGGGGGATAGGGAAAAGGAGGATAACGCTTCTGCATAACTTTTAGTTGTGCAGATGTCAATGGGCGTCGGTAGTCACCATAAGGCTCCGACTTCTCGGTTGTCTCCTTATGACATAAAAAAACATCAAATATGACCTGACGTTGAGGTTCGATGACGGATATTTCGATCCCGAAATAGGATGATGAAAAACATTTGCTTTTCCTTGTATTATTGTCTTTCCTCGTTATGTGCTGGACGCGTGTGCAGTTTATGTATATTTCTACAAAAGTGAATAATGTGCAATAGTGTACTTTTGGTTTGTTTTCTGTTATCGTCACAAGGGATATTTTGTTTAGGTACGTATGTCATTTCATACAGAGTACAAACTATGTAGTGAATACTACAGAGCTTCATACTGTGAAAAAAGTGGCCCGTGTTCTTTCTGCTCATTCTTGAATGATAATAAATAATAAAAATATGTTGGGACAACTCACACTTGGCAATCTGATACCAAACTAGGCAGATCCTGTTCTTATGGTAACCAGACAACTGATACATACTTATATATTACTAAATACATACATAATATTAGGTATAGATAAATTACACCAAGACACAGAACAAATGATCATGCTCATCACACAAACATTTGTCCTGAGTGGGAATCGAGCCCACGATCTTCTGGTTTATCAGTCAGGGTCACTAAAGTAACCACTAGACCAACAGGCCAGATAAATGTGGTATCTTAAGAATTACACTTTAAAACCAGGCTTAATCAGTAGTGGTAATTGCTTTTTTATATAACATGGCTATTTTGACTATTTAAAACGGTATATTTGAGCTACGCGAAATGAAAATGATAAACTTAGTAAATATTCCGTTTTAAATCATTTTATATCCGGTCATTGACATCACTCTGTGATAGGTTTATTATAATTTATCATTGCTAAAGAGTGACTCATTTGAATGACAACTACGATTATCAATGCCTTTATTCAATATTTCAAAGAATACAAAATTAACACTGACTCCTAAAGTATTTATAGAGTACTAGTGGCACCGACAGACGTTGTCCTGTACAAAATATGTATTTTTGTGAATCTAAACCATCCTCGAATCCCCTTGAACTCACACAAAAAATTTCATCAAAATCGGTCCAGCCGTCTAGGAGGAGTTCAGTGACATACACACGCACACAACTAGCTGTTGCCCAGCTTATATATATATATATATATATATATATATATATATATATATATATATATATATATATATATATATTAGGTCTTTACCAATGAAATTGCCGTTTTGTATGAAAAAATTTTAACCAATTTTTTTCATGTATTTTTTATTTGTATTAATTGAAGTAATCACCCATGCAATCAATGCATCTTTGCCAACGCAGTGGCAGTTTATTGATGCCCTTCTTAAAGAAATCAGCTGGACGGGAGGCAACAAATTCTTCAAAGGCATGTTGTACTACCTCTCGGGTATTGAATTTTTTAGTAGTAGTAGTTATACAAATTCTCGAAAAAGTAGTAGTCTGTAGGCGCAAGGTCTGGTGAGTAGGGCGGATGACGGAGAGCTTCCAACCCCAGTTCTTGCAACGTTGAGACCGTCTGCTGTGCAGTATGAGGTCGCGCGTTGTCGTGCAGGAGCAGCGGAGACGAGCGATTGACCAATGCTGGTTGGAGATGTGCCAGCTTCTCCGTCGTTGTGTTCAGTTCTTCACAGTACACACCCCGTTTGGTAAGAAACTGTGATGAATCACACCGGCGCTAGACCACCAAACAGTGACCATCACCTTTCTAGGGATAAGTTTTCGTTTAGGGCATTGTTTAGGTGCTGAACCAGGATCCAACCAACTTGCTGAGCGCTTGCGGTTATCAAACAGAATCCATTTTTCATCGCAGGTAACAATGCGGTTCAAAATGACTTTATAATTGTGTCTGTTGAGCAGTGCAAGGCATGTCTCGACGCGTACTTCGCGCTGGCGATCATTGAGTTCGTGGGGCACCCATTTGTCAAACTTTTATACCTTGCCAATTTGACGCAAATGGACCAATATTGTTTTGACGCTAAGGTCGAAAGCTGCTGCTGATTCAGCCGTAGATTATGTATCATCAGCTTTCACAATCGCCTTTAATTCGTCATTGTCGACCAAACTCTTCGGACGACCGCGAGGTTCATTTTTCAGGTCGAAACGGAAGCGAGCAAACTAATAACAGGTGGTGCATTGGTTAGTAGTGTTAGCTCCGTAAACGTCGTTGATATTGTGTGCCGCAATGTGCCGCGTTGCTGCCACGACGGTACTCATATTCCATAATTAATCGAATTTTTAACGTATCCATGATGACGAAAAAGATTGAAATGCGATGAAAATGTAACACTAATCTGAGCACTAATCAATAAACAAATGACTACTTTTTGAAAAAGAATTCCATGTTTTTTAAATAAAATTAATTTGAAATTAGAATTCTTAGCCTACCAAAAATTATTTTAATTTGAAATGGCCAGTACTGCCAGAACGGCAATTTCATAGGTAAGACCTAGTAGATTATATAGAGTTATATAATATATTATACTCTATGTAGATAATATAGAGTTCCGTTGTCAAGAAGTCCATCGTCAGCTACTTTTTACTGTTTTCATCATCATCATCATGGGGTGCCATCTTCATATTGAAGTTTGCAGGTCAGCTTTCGGTACTCCGTCCGATCATGGGTTATTCTCTGAATATTATCTGGTGGTTTTGGCTGGTGGTGGTTGGTGGTGGTGGTTGGTGGTGGTATTAACTTAGTCCGGTCCAGTCGTCAAAACACTTTCTCCTTGGTCTTCAATAATCTAAAATTTAAATATCCCCAAAACATTAAAATAACATTGTACAGATAAACAGAATAAAAATTAATACATAACAAAAATACTTGCAATTAAAATAAAAGTATCACGAAAAAGTTTACATGATGCCGACCAATGTGTTACTGCTGATGACTGATCAAGCTGTTAAGCGCCGTCACTAATAATTCCTTTGTTTAAATGTTTAAGCTATAGACATCTGTATCTTTCTTTATCTTTACATCATCATCATCGTCATCAGCCCCTATTCGTGCACTGCTGAACATAGGCTTCGTTTCGGGGAAATCGTCATGATACCCCAGGCCCGGGGGAGCCCGGTGGTTATGTGGGACTCCAATCCATAAACGTTCCTCTGTACCGCGTTGACGGAGTCATGAGTACGAAGGTCTACCATAACCCCGTCTATGGATGCCCTTGTGGGCTCTCCTCTGGTTGGTGTGACATATCACGCCACCATACTCCGTCTTAGGCTCCAAGGAACATCTAAGGAGCCGCCCAACTCAGGACTCTAGTGCCAACATCCATCCCCCGATGCAAACCGTCCGCGGTCCCCTCAGTGGCAGCGCGCAGTCGGACGAGCGGCACTAAGTATGAACTGTAGGCACGGGTATGAACATAGACAAGACCATTGTCTTGTAAACATTCAATCGGGGTCAAAACAACACGCGCTTTTCATCATATTTGTTTTTATATTAAAATGGTGAAATATGAAGTGCCAATTTGTAAGAATGATTCCTGGAAGCAAAATATAAGAAAGCAATAACATTTCTGTCTTGCCGTTCATTGAGGGGTGCCTGTGTTCAGCAGTGGATGGATCTCTATCCAGGCTGATGGTGATGATGATGATGATGAATGTCCTAATTTAAAATATATATTTTTTTATTGCATTACGCATGGAACGTCACTCTCATAGCGCTTTACTATAGATAAATATCTATATACCGTGAAACAGCTTTGTTGTGTTTCGGAGAGAAGGGCAAGACAGGCAGAGTAATTACTGGCACCGAGACTTAACATCTTATGTCTCAGGATAGGCAACACATAAATGGGTTGCCTGGGCTCGTTCCAGGTATACTAGTTTATGTTCATGGGCGACGTCGACCACTTACAATCAGGTGGTACGTTTGTCAGTTTGCCTATCCAACTAACATAAAAAAAATAAAAAAAAAATAACGCCTCTGCTTACGATCGGCACAATGAAGCGGCGTGACAGTAGCACTCTTTATATTATTATTTATATCTGATGTCTCTATAAGTTGTAGAGCCGCCTGCTCCCGTTTCACTCCCGGTACGCATTCCTCCAGGGATCCGATTAGATCACCCGGGTCTTGTACCCCACCGCCGCGTCAAGGCCTGGATCCTAGTGGAGGGAACCCTAAATCCGTGAATAGTTGTTTCATTGCAATAATGAAATTGGCGTAAACATTACAAAATAATTGTCTTTAATATATGTAGTTCTTATTAGTTTTCATAGCTCAGTCGCCATACAATATTGCGTTTTTTTTTCAAATAATTGTTCATAATATAATATTACAGATATTCTGTCACCATACCCGAACGCAGCCCCGGTCAAGGGCCCTCCCCCCGACGACTCCACCTTCGGACTGCCATGTCAAAGTAAGTACAAACGTCTTGTGAGTTTTTTAAATCAATGCCTATAATAAAAAAAAATACCTTAAAAGCGCGAATCTTACTCGCGCGCTAAGAGTTCCGTAGAAAGTGTATTTGTGGTATAATCACAGAGCAATAACAAAGGGTATAACCGTTTTCATATTTTTCCCTTTAATTATGTTGTACATATAACATATTTTCGTACCAATTTTTATGATTCAATGGGTTAAGGTTATGTATATATTTTGGTTTGACAGACAGACACGAAGTGATCCCATAAGGGTTCTGGTTTTTTCGTTTTGGGGAATTGAACCCTAAAAACAACGCTCGGGAAAATGGGAGGTAGGTATACCTCCAACGGCTGGGACAACGACCTTGGTGAGGGCCGGTGCCTGTTGGAAGCGAGTGGCGAGAGATCAGCCGTCATAACGTTTACATATTGGCTGTTGACAGTAAATATTCAAGGATCAAAAATATGCCACTTCAAGGAACGCCGAACTCTTGCCACTTAAATCAAACTTTACGGATCATTTTACGCAAATAGTTTGTAGGAATACCCCACGTTAGCACTTGCGGTCAGGGGCCCTCGTGACCTAAAATCAAAAGAATAATAATGGTTACTTATTATTCTTATATATAATAATAATAATAATATCAACCCTTATATCCCCACTGCTGGGCACGGGCCTCCTCCTCGAAATCATGCGAGGAGGGTTTTGGGCCATAGTTCACCGATGCGCTGGCCCAATGCGGGTTGGTGAACCTCACTCACCTTCACTTTTAATCTCATGAGGTACCTATGCAGGTTTCCTCGCGATGTTTTCCTTCACCGGTGAGCAAGCGATGGTCTCATGTTCAGGTGCACGTAGAAATTAAGAAAACCCCATTTCTAGGCATCATAGGGGGGGGGGGGGGTCAGGATCGAACCCGGACCTTTCGGCTCTCACTCAAGAGGCCGAGCCCATACCCACCAGGTCATGGTCGCTGGTTGGTTAAATGGTTACTTAAAATATAAATATTTTTATGTACAAAGAATTCCAATTTGATCTTTTCACGAAAAACTACTGAATGGATTTTAATGAAACTTTACAATAATATGGCTTATACATCATAATAATACATAAGCTATAATTTATCTCTGTACGGTTATGTTAAAGTGACGTCGTTGAAGCTTGAAAAGTACGGGAAAAGGTTTTTAGCAATGATAGGATCAGGGGATCTTACATACCTCGCCTAGTACATAGTTATCATTAACATTAGTATAACGATGCATTCTTCTTGCAGCTTTATCACTTTACCTTGAGATTATATGTGGGGTCCTACTGTTCACCGTGGTCGCTGAGGCCAGCGCCCTATTAATCATTTATGGTAGAAGACGAAGACAAGAAGTCTCCGACAAAAAAGCGGACAGTTGTACAGAGATAGGTAAATAAATTTACTTAAATCATTGTGTGACAAGAAGTAAGAACAACCGGCGAACAACTCAGTGGATCTGAATGGAGTGAATCTTTTAAATATTTTACTATTTTGATTACATTAGGGGCCGTCCATAAATTACGTCACACGTTAGGGGAGGGGGGGACTAAGTGTGACATTATGTGACAAGGGGTGGTAGGACTCCCAGATTTTGTGACGTCACATAAGACTACTGTGAACTAATAAAAAAACGAAATAAAAAAAAAATTGTTTAAACCAAAATAAAACTAATTTCGGAACAGCTATTTTAATTTATCAATTTATTTATGTTAAAATTGCAAAATATGTGACGTCACACTAGGGAAGGGCGGATCTCATAAATGTGACCATCTTTGACAAGGACGGGGGAGGGGTCCGAATATCATGATATTCGTGACGTACTTTATGGATGGCCCCTTATGTGTATTTTTGTGGACTTTGTGCTTTGTTAAAATATCTTTGCTGTACAATTACATGCTTAATATTATAACCGCTTAAAGTAAAAAATAAAATAAAAAAAGTATCTCTCATCAACTTAGAAAAACCCTTTAAGTACTTCATTCATAAATCGTAACTAATAATTTAAATGCGAACGTGATTTTGTTTTGTTTATACTTTTACATCTAAACCACATGGTTTTTAATTCTCTGAAATGTAGATTACATTATCAGCGAGTAATATAGGCTATAGTTCCCACGGGAACGGGAACATCACACAGGGCGGTTATGCCATTCAGTATAGAAGTAAAAAGCACTCTCTCATTAATGGGACAAAAATAATAAAAAAACCATTTTCAAATGTAAACAACAGTTCATAAGCCAACCACAATGGCGCTGGTGTAGAGAAGGAGTACGGTGTGAAGTAGCAGTTTTTCAAATTGAATGTGTATATATAAATGCGCTCAATTCTTGGCGCATACACAATAAAAAATTACACTTTGGCTACCGTGGCGCCACCTTTATTTAACGCCTTTCGACGGATACTTTCCATACCCAGGATGGCACTTCTTACTTCTATCTTCTATAGGTAGTAGGTACTCCGTGGGTTGCGCACTGCATCCGATCAGAGTTCGTTATGAGGACGCATTGGAAATTTAGGCGTCAATAATTTCAATTTATTTCAGTAATCCCAAAACGAATAAAAATATACGTTAGTGGCCTAGTAGTTCATGATAAAAACGATAATTTGTTAGTTTTCATACATTTTTAGGTAACTTTTGTAACAGAGAAAAAAATATCAAATATACCTCTTTTTAAAAAGAGATTCACATCTTATGGGCAAACGGTGGGACTGGTTTAACCTCTTAACTTTCTTCGTAAATGAGTTCAATAAAATAACAAAAACCATTTTGTCATTTACGTCATTCAGTTAAAGCTCGCGCTCGTATGGAAAACCCGCTTTTTAGAATTATTGTTTAACAATGCGTCGCCTTAAAACAAAGTTCTGAGGAACAATTGTATGTCGCTAGATCTAGACTAGATCCGTTTCTTTCGTCCCATTTTTCTCTATCATATTATATACAATAATTGACCGAAAAAGGCACAGTTTTATTGATATAAACAGGGCAATGCCGCAATAGCCGCAAATATTTCTTAATTTGTACTATTTTGACCACAGAACAGTAAAAGAGGTTTTAATGTTCTGTGGTTTTGACGGATCGGATTCGCATCGGATGCTGAGCGTAGGTAAACGGTTTACTGACTTTTTTACACAAACGCTAAAATCGATGTTAAACTAAACGACCAAGTTAAAACAAGCCTATTATAATAGTTATTATTTAATTATTTATACAATGTTTTTTGTCATGTCCTTCTGTATATACTTTCAGATAATTGCGGACAATATGAAGAAAATTCCACGGATTACGAGACAGTGTCGAATGATTGTATGTATTGTTATTTCTACGTAACACCGGCTGTCTGCCATAATAACAATGATAAAGCTTCATTAATTGCCACACTACTTATAAACTAATACACAATGGCTATAATTTAAAACAAAAACAAAGTTTATATTAAGTATATGCATTCTTCAAAAGTCCTCTTTCGAGTCAAAGCCTTTTTTTACATAGAAGAGGGGGCGAACGGTTAGTCGGTTAACCTGATGGTAAGTGGAAAGCGACATCCACAGACATGTGGATAAGCAGGTCCGTTGCCGGCCTTTCAGATATGAGTATGCTCTTTACTTGAAGGTCCCTCTGTTCGGAAACACCGTAGGTGGCATATGTTTACGTGAATTTCACTCATTATAATGAAACAATTTTTACGGATTTTATCGCGATTTATTAAGATTTTTACAAGCCCGACGTTTCGGATACTTTACAGCAACCATCGTCACGGGAGTACTGAGGACACCTCATACGTTCTAATGTTACAAAGTTATTCGAAACTACCCTATGATACATCAATATTTTGGTTAGTCCTATCTACGCAGAAAGTGCTAACTTGTATCTTTAATCTGTGACATATTATGCTTGGATTTTGATTTGATAATATTAATAATGGGATCCCAAGCAGATGGTAAGAGCCAGCCATCTTCTCTATTGAAATTAGAATGTTTTTTATTTTCAATAGCCTCGCGGATCATCCTTGGTTGGAATCGGTGTTCTTTTGCGAGGACTTGTGGTTTATCAAATCTAATATAATGGCGAGCTTTGTCAAGACTATGTTCACAGATTGCTGACTTAGTGTAGCGACGGTGTTTTAAATCAGCTATATGTTCTTTGACTCGAATTTGAATAGATCTCTTAGTTTGGCCTATATAAGAGAGACCACAGTCACATATTTCTATGGTCACAATCAAGCTTGTATAGTGTATACTCCTGCATATTGTAAAGGTATATGACAATTGACAGATAAGAATCTAAATCAGAAAAGAATTGACATATCTTTTTTGGCGGCTTGAAAAATGTTTTGATGGAAGCTCGCTTTAGGATGTAACCAATCTTGTCAGTAACTCCTTTCATAAATGGTAGCACAGCAGGTACTCGCTCAACAGTGGCTGCTTTCACGCGGTCACGGTGATGAAGACGCGGCACCCGAAGCTTGTTGTCTCGCAGTACTTGCTACATGTTGAAGCTCGGTTGCCAGGTGTTGCTCATCACAGATCCCTTGTGCTCTCTGAAACAAAGATAGCAACACCTGGCAACCAACCAACAAATATATAAACCGCGATAAAATCCGTAAAAATTGTTTCATTATAACCGTAGGTGGCAGCTGATTCCATATATTTGTCGTGCAAGGCAGGAAATGCCGTAAAAATCGAGTGGTAGTGGATTTCCGGACATCGAGGTGGTGTGTCGAAAATCTCCTCCAATCCAAACCATTATTTGGATATTGCGGCTTGCCTATGTCTGACCGCAATTATATTATAGATTATTAATAAAAATAATTGTTTAAATTCGACGGTAATTACGGAGATTAGCGCCTTTAAACTCTTTAAGTATGGTTAGTAACTAAATTGTATTTATTATTCAGATAAGCCGACTCCACCCCCCCTTGAGACTATGCCGAGAAGTAAGTTGTTATTTTGGTTATTATTAATTATTATAATACCGGGTGATTGGATGTGCTGTTCCGCGTTTTGTCTGCTTTCATCCTGCTTATTTCCCCCATGAAAAGGCTTCTCTGTTTTTCGGCAAGGAGGGCAGGACAGACAGTGTTATTACTGGCACCGAGGCTTAAGGTGGTAAGTGGTGAATGGCACCTATCATCATAATATACGACCAGCCGGGACCAAAGAACTCTTTTTTTTTTCTTTAACGCCGTGAAATGCTCTGAGGCATCCTGCGGGGGTGTGGGTCTCCCCACGCAGGTGTGTGGGACTCGCTGCGCCCGAAAACTGGTAAGTGGACGCAGCTCTACCCACTAAAACCCGGCGAGTGCCACCAGTGCCGCCTTTGGTGAGGTAAGGCTAACAGGGCACCTCGACGGCTATATAGTCAGTCCTGCAAGGGACCGACGCCACCTCCACAGCGGGGTTGTCCCGCACACCAGAACAAGCCCTCCCAAGGTCGGGACAGTACAATGGGGTGAGGTTCTCGTCCTCACTTGTCCCCTGCTCTTTTGTCCCCTCTTCTTATAAGAGGGGTACAAAGAGCCCCCTCGGCTCAATTAGCTTCGCCCAAGGTGCTGGGCTCACCCTAGGCTACTGAGCCCCACCGCCACGTCAAGGCCTGAACCATGGTGGGGCTGTTAATGCGCCTCCCACAGTCTATCCCGAGTAAAAAAATCATTGAATCTTTTTCAGCTCGTCGGGTAACGCCGAAACTTCTTCCTATGCGCGAAATACAGCATAAACCTATACAGATCACAGGGCCTCACGACGGTAAGTCTTGTCTACGTCAACTGGTACACTAAGGTAAAGTGTTCAATGTCGCCTATGAAGCCCCTCAAGAAGTTCTCGTGGGCCCAGCCATTATTTCTAGGCTGAGGTAAGTCCTCGTGCGTTGTCTACTCCATGACGTGAAATGGAAGTTTCGATACTAGTAATTAGTTCTGTCCTGCCTTTCTTAAATTTACCCGAGCCGAGTTTTAATACAATACAACTGGTTACATGGTATGGTTGGGTTTGTGGGGTAGTGTTATGAAAGCCCCAAAGGGAGATCTACGACCAAGTGAGATGGTATGCTCGGTCAGGCCGAAGCCCACTTGCTATCAATTCAGCTGTTGTATGTATAGCGACGAGGTGTAGAACTTTGATAGCGCGATTCAGTATTGTGGCGCTGATTGGTCCGCCACAGGTTCAATGCCATCATCAGGAACGCCTCTCTGTTGAGTCGCCTGCGTGCAGTTCTAACAGCATTTTGAGCACACTGGCGGACCGGTGGGACTCGCCGTTTCTGAGGCACTGGATAGGCCTCCTAACCCATAGATTATAAGAATATTGTAATACCCAACAACATTCAGACATAAGTAAAAGGGTAAAGAGATGGGTGAAAATCAGGTACCCAAAAGACATGCAGGCGCCCACAATGATATTGTATAAACCCTACTAATTATAAACGCGAAAGTTTGCAGGAATGTATGGATGTAGATATGTTTGATACTCTTTCACACAAAAACTACTAGGTACTTAAATTGATTTTAATGAAACTTTTCAAAAATATAGTTTCTATATCAGAATAACATATAGGCTATAATTTATCCCTGTACTCCCACGGGGTGAAATTGCGGGGAGCTGTTAGTATATGTATAGAGGGACGTATGTACTTCAAATTCAAAATTCTTTATTGTTAGTATTAGTTATTGTTAATAGTCATGTAGTAACAGATAGGCTTATCATTGGGCGCACCAAACAGAGTCTCCCACCATCTAGTATTTTATTATGTCAGTAGAATATTCGGCACAAGCCCAGACACAATCCTTCCATACGTTGGCTATCCTGAGAACGTAAGTCAACCACTCAACAAAACTATTTTAAATAAATAAGCAGGATGGTGGTATCCAGACGCCCCAACGACTGAAGATTAAAACTCTATTATGTTTCAGGTACGCCGCAGTCGTTTGAGAGGCCGAGTTCGCAGACGCTGCCGCTACCAGTGCGACGCTACCGTATGCAGCCACAACCCCCACGCAACCCTATGCTGCCACAAGGTTCATCGAACGCTATGCTGCCTCAAGACCCACGGGGCCCTAGGCTGCCACAAGCTGCACGCTACCCTATGCCGCCACCACCTCCACGCGAGCCCACGCTGTCACCAGCCCGCCCCCCAATACAATTCCGCCTCCCACCACTACAATCACAATCTCCAACGCCGGGGATATTACACCTTTCAGCGTCAAATCCGCAGATTCCACCAGGTCAGTTATCGTTGTATCCAACCAATACTGTTACATGCACTATTTATCAAACAAAATCAAAATATTTTTATTTAATAGGTATCACGTTAAATACAATCGAAATAAGTCAATTAACGAATAAAAGGCAAGGGTCAGTAAAAAAAACTCTCTAGGCATTCCCTTTTCAATTCAGAAAAAAAGAGTCGCTCTTTTGTAAAAAAAATTAAAACCAATGATGTGATGTGTGGTGATATTGTGGCATACATAAATGAATGTAAGTTTATGTAAAGTTACCGCAAAAAAACTCCCACAAATTTGAAATCTCATGCAGTTTGGTCCTCCCTGAGACAGTATAATATGGACACGCTGGACGCTGTTCTCTGTGGCAGGACGACCTCAGCCGATTTAGAAGTAATTTATATTTTTTGTGAAATTTCAGGATCGAGCACACACTGCAATCCGAAAAGACCCCCAGCCCCGTTACCCAAGGATATAAACTCGCATGGTAACTAGTACTTCTTAACTAGCAGTAGGTAACACAAAGACACACACATACTACACACGATAATCACTCGCATGTCTCAACTCTTTCGTTTCTTGTTTTTGTTCTACGGATTTCTAGGTACCGTTCATATGAACTTAATTCATACAGTTTTTTATTTACAGCTGAGATGTCACCGCCAAAAGTGGTACGGTTGCCCCCAAATCACTCTGATTATAACACAGGTGAGTAATTTTTTATGACGAAAGTGACGGAAGAGGAAGCGGCTCACTAGAAGTGATCACCGTCGTCCCAATTTCTGCAAGAAACCCTGAGACACATGAACCCTAGGATAGTAAAATGTGATCTACTAACTTAGATGCCGAAACAGCGTATACCTACAACTATTTCTGCTTACGAAGGTACTTAGACCAGTTGGACACGCCCAGATAATGTTCCGGGTTTAACTCCCAGGGAGAGCAAAGGGCTCTAATTATTATCTTTTAAGTAATGCAAAATGCTGAGTGGAAACGGTTTTACTAACAAGAGGCTTTTGATCTTTTACACAGTTTATTACCCGACGGCGCCAGAAGGGGGTAATGATTTTTGTATGTCCATGTTTCTTTAGCACTGTAACCTTAAAACCTGGAAGGACTTTGAAGACAGTGGGTGTATCAAAATTAAACTATATTTCGCAGTCATCTGTCTCTATTACATAGGTTATTTAATCACCATTAACCAAGTACTTATGCATACCACTAGCTAGGTTAATCTTTAAAATATTATTTAATATTAAGTTGCATCTAAAAACAACTTAAGAGATAGTGACATGCTGCTTTGCAGCCGAATTGGGCCGGCACGACCGGGTTGGTACCTCTTGCTCACATAATACCGACGTAGTGACAACTATGCTGTCGCGTTTCGTGCGGTTTGTAAGTTTCCGGTGGCCCATTGGGGGGATAAGGAGAAAAGAGGGCAACACATTTGCATAATTGGATGTGCGGATGTGTATGGGTGACGATATTCGCCAAAAGGCTTCGACTACTCGTTTGCCCCTCCTATGCTATAAAAAAAAATCTATTGTGAAGCTTCTCTTTACCCGTCTGCGTTAGGACTCAGGAGGGTTACATTTTTCGAATGTATGTATGTATGTATGTCAATTTCTTGGCTACGGCTTTATGGAGTTTAACTTGTAAGGTGTCGTCTCGTCTTAATTATAACTCACTCTGGGTACCTATATCAAAATTAAAAATTGTTTTTCAGTGCAATTTTTTTTTGTCGTGGTCGGGATTTCCCTTTCTCTAATAATTCCATTTCTTATTCTTCAGCCTTCCTTCAGAACTACTTTTAATTTATAGTATTTTCTCTTTCAGATGCCTCGGACGATGAATGGACATTTGAAACTATTTATTACTAAGTAGTTATTTTCTAATTATTTTGCGAAATTTTACTCACTACAATATATCCCCGTGATGAACTCTAAATTTACTCAAAGTGGTATAGAGCGTGATATGCTGGGTGCTTCTTTGGCAGATAAGATTCGAAACGAAGACATCCAGAGACCTAAGATTACCGATATCACGCGAAGATTGAGCTCGTTGAAGTGGCGGTGGGCTGGATGACTCTCAGGAGAACGGATGGCCGATGGGCCAAGAAGGTTCAAGAGTGGAGGCCACGTTTATGTAGACGAAGTGGTCGGCCATTAACCAGATGGGAAGCCGATTTCCTTGTGTTATCCGAACGTCGTCTTGGCGTTCATTAAAGGAGGCCTATGTTCAGCAATGGACGGATTAATGCTGATGATGATGATGATTATGAATATATCATTATATATCCTTGAGTGGGTCCGGAATCCTTTGAATGCATAAAAATTTACGTTAACTAAACGCAAGAAAAATCTGAATAAATGAATACTAAAATGAAGTTTTAATTTGAGTTTCATCCACCACCACATCTTAAAACATGCAATAAGCATCACCCATCACAGTTTTAGAATAGTTCCTAATCTATGTAAAAAAAATATTGCCATACTGAGGTGTTATGATTTTATTTTTTAATTAGGTTTACAGCCCTACTGGGCATACTAATGCATACAACGAGATATATCTGACTCGAGAGAGAGAGAGATAATGTCTACATCGAGTATTATCTCGATTGATCGTTAGGGTAATACCACGTAATACGAAGAGTGCTACCACATGAGTAAGTAAACGTACAGAGACAAAGCTTCCATACTACGCGTAAAACTGTTACCTATTGTGGTAGGGTTGTCACACGTGGATAAAATTAAACGAACAAAGCGATTTTTTTTATCGAGTAGTAGTAATCTATGTAAATATTCTATCTTTATTACCTACAAATTATTTTTTCTAAATATTTTGTGTTTATATTTTTTATTTGCAATAATATGTTGCACCTTTTAATAGAGTGGTAAATTCTAATGGACTCTCATTGCATATCAGTTTTTATCATAACTATTATAATATTTTTTATTCCGAACAGGAATCGTCTGCTAATTACGTATTCTGTACCTGTACTTATTGTATTTTTACTGTAAAGTTTAGCTAAGTTTTTAAGATTTAATGTCGGGTCAAATGTTTCCCTAACTAGACTTTAGGCACATCCATAAAAACTTAGTGAACAAAAGTTATAATAATTAGTAGAAATAAAATAATAAGATACAACTTACCTATTGAAATCTTTGGGATAGCTAAAATATGATTTGTTTTATTTGCTCTATTATTGTTCACACAGATACATACACACATTACAGTATACAATATTGACACTTTTTACTTTTATTGTCAACAATAATTTAAGAACAATGTTATAAAAAATGATTCTTTTTTATTTGCTCTTTTATTATTATAAATAACTATATAATAATATAGTATTATTGTTCATACACACAGTATAATAAACAATATTGACACTTTTTACTTTTAATTATCAAAAATTTAAGAACGGTGATAATAATTCGAAATACCCGCCAAGCGAAAAATATCCAAAGCAACTTAACACGTGCACTCACATCCCCGCGTTCGAACAATCGTCGAACCCGCACCCTAATTACGTATTTCAAAGCAACCGCAGCGCGACAGCCACGCGATAGCAACGCAACAGCAGAGCGACAGCGACCGGTCGAGAGGTTGCAAAAAGAAACGTATTATCTAAGTTTATCGTCTGCTATCTGCTCACTAGCCGCTAATGCACTTTTACTAGCGCCACCAGCAGCCAGGTAGCAATGGATGGAACTACAAAACGTCAAACACTTAACACACTTCAAATACTTTTAAATTTTAATCAATTTTAATGTAAATACTAAATATGGGGTACATACATATGTAATAACTAATAAGTAATAACTAATATTCAAAGAGTATATAAACACTATGCTAATATTATTCTGTGATCTGCCGGCCTACTCTTGACACTCGATCCTATCGAAATTTAGGATTGGGATCGAAAATATGCTACAATAGCGCACAATTACAGTGAAATTTAATGTGATGAGGAGTTTAAGAGATATTATCGCCTCAGCAAGGAGCTTTGAAGTTATTCATAGCGATTTGGATTTGTATCTACTATCTAGTATCTGCGGGTTATAAGGTATGTCAATAGAAATATCTATAATTAATCTAACCTCTTCTATAGTTCATCTTTTCTCTTTATTTACGGCCTATGTACAGTGAGTTGTAATTACTACAGTAATAATAGTTCAATGCATATGTAGGATACTTGAAAAATATATCTCAAATTATTTTATTATTGATTGGTTCTACATTGTTCTTCATATTATGTGATACCTATCTATTAATATAAATAAAATAAGTGCTAATTATAATAATCTATTTGACTTATTGAGCTACATAATAATATTTGCATTAATTTCAGATTTTATGAAAACTTCCATATGACATAGTAAGTGCTATTGTTGGTACTCATATGGCTCTCATATGTCCAGCCCAAAATGAGAGGTTTTGTAATAGAAAAGGATTTCACTTAAGAAATGTTTTAAATGTAAGTTGACTCTTGGATTCTGTAATTGTATAAGTTAGTTTTAATAATGCCTTTTGTTTTATAAATACCTTTAAATTGTATATAGGTATTATATTGATATAATATATTTTACAATTTAAACAAATTAATTATATATGTTAATAGATATAATATTCTTTTAGTAATACCACAGTATAAGAAGTCATAATACCTTTAAATTGGCAAATAACATAAAAATTATAAAGGAATCTTAGAATGTGTTCTTTCCTTTTTAAATTTTGGGGAAGTTGTTTATTCACTTGTTAAGTCTAAGTTAAAATCATAATAAAGTGAGCATTTGTTTCATACATGAATATTATAATGCAATAATTATTTATTATGTTTTAGGAGACTCGGGCTATGCCCAAAGAACTATTGTGATGAAACATATTTGGATGCTCCGGCTGGCTCACCTGAAGAACACTACACCAAATTTAATTGTGTGGGACACTATACAGTAAAGCATACTATGGGTGTTCTGAAGTATAGGTGGCAATGTCTCCTAGGCCACAGGGTCCTTCTCTATCATCTGGACACAGTTATTAGAATTATAAATGCTTGTTGTGTTTTACACAACATTTGTAATGAAGCAAGCTTGAGTCAAAAAGACAGTGAGGATACCATACCACCTACTTAGTAGCACAGACAGCACCCAGGAAACAAGTAGGCAGGAACTTCCAGAGTTAGTGTGCGTGAGCTATAATAGGCTGCTATAATAGCTATAAGTGTTTTTAATGTTTTCATTAAACTCTTGTTAAACTATTATTTGTTTTTTTTAACTATATTCTATATTTTTGGTCATTGATTGATATAATCAATATTACAATCACAGTATTTATAAAAATAAGTAAGTAACTAAAATACTTAACAATAACCCTTTTATTCTCTTTTAACCTATGGTAGCAATATTTAAATAAATCACAATATTTAGCTTCTAATATTTAAATGTAACACAGTTTTTATTTCCATGTGTATATTAAATTTTTGGTCATTGATTGATATGGTAATCTTACCTACAATCACGGTATTATAAAAATAAGTACTAAAATAATCAGTCTTTTATTATCTTTTAACCCAAGGTAGCAATATTTAAATAAATCACAGTATTCTGTAAACAAATTAAGCCTCTGTTTATGAGTAAAATACCTCATTTTCAATAAGACCAATCACTAAAATACATAACAATAATAATTTGTATGTGGTCTGTCAGAACTTGAGGTGTTATTTTGGAAAGCCTTGGCACCAACATTACTGGTAAATTAAGAAAGAAGATGATTTCTAATTTTTTTGTTTACTTTGTTTTGAGCTATTTTGAAATTTGATGTCTATTCAAAATTGCACGTAAGATTTTTTTATAACAGCAATACACATTATGCCAGAATGTATAATTTATTTGCCGTTTAATGCTTTACAAAATAAGTTTAGGTTTAATTTAAGGAACTAGGTACATTATAAAAGATAATAATTCATTATTGGAGACATATTTTAATTAAAAAAAAACATAGAACATCATATTGTGTTGAATTTTATTTTGGTATTATATTTTATTATACACATCACATCGGTCATCGCTTCCAATTTCAAAATCAATCGTAAACTCGATTTGTTCAAGAGTACCAATATATTCGGATTGAATTCATATTGTTGTGAGATTGGAATTGCAGTCAAGAGTAGGCCGGCAGGAATCCTACTGTTAAGTCGCAAAACTCTTGACTTTTATATAGTACTTAGATCAATTTAATTTCATAAGTTAAAATCCTTTGAATGTCTGTTAAGAGATTGAAATTCCCAGTCGGACAAGTTGAATGCTTTGGCTTCCTCACGTAGTCGACGTCTCAGTGAGGCTGTGCTCCTGGTCTCCTGTCTTATCTCCTCAGCCTCTAATGCAACCATCAAAAGAAGTGCACGAGCCATTGTTTTAAAATTATAGTTTCTTTATTATAGTTTCTTTTTCAATAACACTGCCACTTAAAATCGAATAGGGTAAGTTCAATAATAGTCACACAAGATAATATTACGCCTAAAATGTCTCTAACAGTCTTTTTCGATCACTAACCAAGTATTTTAAACAGTTTATATAGTAAGCAGACGAATAGCAACAGGCTTGCAGACACTACTTTAGTTGTTGTTAAAAAATCGCTGTTTGACATTTCAATCTGCTGTCGCGGGCTGCTAAATAGTTTACGTAATACCAAACCGTCAGCCAAACATACCAAAAAATGCATTTTTAGTTCCTCGGTCGCTGTCGCTTTGCAGATGGCGTTGCGGTCGATTATTTGAGCTTGTTGCTGTCGCGTTGCTAATAGGTAATACAAAATATGATTTTGACAGCAGATATTGTGCAATTTTTGCCTGTTGCTTGTAATTTCAAGATACGTAATTAGCCTGCGGTTTCGACCGGTTTCTACTCGTACGTGACGAGTGCTTACGCACACATACGTTACGACGCTTGTAGTAGTGCAATCGATTCACGCGGTTTTATGAAGCTTTGCCTCTGTCCGTATATTTACTCATGTGGTGCTACTACGAGAACACTCTTCGTATATCGAAATTATATAATTATAGTAGGGAAACGCCACGGTATACAAGAAATAGGCACCCAAATTTATTGATTTAAGTTTAAATTTTTCTTGTCCTTAATATTAAAAACGCATGTTAGCTACTGTAGACAGAGAGATAATACGAGAACAAGGGTAGACAAAATTTTGTCGTGCGCGCATGCTGGGCCAGCTGGACTTTTTTTTCTTTCTTTGACTCCGGGAAATGCTCGGAGGCATCCCGCGGGTGAGTGGGTCTCCCCACGCGGGTATGTGGGACTCGCTGCGCCCGAAAGCTGGTAAGTGGACGCAGCTCTACCCACTAAAACCCGGCGAGTGCCACCAATGCTGCCTTTGGTGAGGTGCCCCGGATCTAATGAGCAAACAGGGCACCTCAACGGCTAGTCAGTCCCCCAAGGGACCGACGCCAACTCCACAGAGGCGTTGTCCCGCACCACAGAACAACCCCCCTCAACGTCGGGACAGTACAATGGGGTGAGGTTCCCGTCCTCGCCACTTGCCCCCTGCTCTTTTGTCCCCTCTTCTTATAAGAGGGGTACAAAGAGCCCCCTCAGCTCAATAAGCTTCGCCCAAGGTGCTGGGCTCACCCTAGGCTACTGGGCCCCATCGCCACGTCAAGGCCTGATCCATGGTGGGGTAGGCCACCTGGCCTTGGTATTTTTGAATAATTTGTTTAAGTATTTATATTATGATTGATATGATTTATATAAAAAAATGTATTATTAGAAAATAATAATGGCAAAATAATAAAAACTTTAATATAAACACATTTTATTTCTTATCTTCTTCAGTCAACTCTATAACATTACTGACTTTGATGATTTCATCAATTTTGTGCAAGTCCTTGAGTGAAACCTCTCCCGTGCCCCTCTCTATGGGCTTCGGCTGCGAGGGGTCCGGCTTCCACCCTAGGAAGTTTATTATCTGGTAGGTAGCCGGTACTCCACGACTGTTTTGCTCTGGGACATCCTGTAAATATTGTTTAGGTTAGCTCTTTATAGTATTTACCTATTAAATTATAACATTTGGTTCATTTTTGTCAGTGGAAGGAATCAATGGATTTGACTCTCTGTGGCTCAATGGTTAGCGCGTTGGCGCTCAAGCCGGAGGTAGCGGGTTCGGATCCCGCCAGGGAACATAAAGTTTTCTGTGTGCCTGAGTCATAGATATGTATTAAATATGTGTATTATATAATAAAAATCTATATACATATGTATAGTATAAAAATATTAAATATATATATTTCCGTTGTCTGGTACCCGTAGCACAAGTTCTTCGAGAACTTACCACGGGGACCAGATTGACGTGGTGTAAAAAAGCGTCGATAGATAGATAAAAACTTTATTTACAATTCCACATTTCACATACACAATAAAAAGTGTAAAAAAAAACAAATAAAATATCATAACAGCATCAGTAATATCACACTTTAATACAGTGTATGTGTGCTGCAGAATCGCAAAAAGGTATGTAACTCAGTACTACAGTAAAAGATCAATCCGAAGAAAGATCGACTGATTTTGAGTTACTACCTGCTACGATGAAAGAGGACAATGCCAGGTTTGTGACCAGACGTTGTGATATTATTATTGCCCGCGTGAACTACATACACTACCATAATAAGCTATTTTGGTCTAATGTTTTTATAGTTCGGTTCACGAAAGATGACCAATGCGCAAGAAGGCAATTTTAGATCCCTTTGGAGGTGCGGGGTGAAGGGAGAACGGAATATTTCAAGACCGGAGCGACACCATTGGCGCGCAAGCGTCACGTGATAGGCCGCTCAGTCGCTATTGGTCTATCGCGGCGTTGACGCACTCCCACTGCTCTCAAGTACAGTTCAAACGAAAACATTTTCGTTGTTTTATATTGTTTTTGTTGAGATTTGTTTCTATTTGTTATAAGTTATAAAAATGCCGCGTGAAAAAGGTTTTCACGCGTTTTGACAACGTAGACATACATAGGCACCGGACAACACTTAAAAAACTTGGAAGCTATTTTTTAACTAGAATCATCTCATCACTTTTACGATGTTTATCAACATATGACTTCACCTGACAAGTGTTAGCGTTTTGGAGTAAACCGTGAGACGCACGACTAGCGGGCGCACTGAAGACGCGCGCGGTGCGGGAGTTCGTTCACCTCGTGCATGCGGCGAACGCTATCAGCTGATTCAGTCCGCTAGCCGTCGTGAACCATAAACCAATTACCTACATTGCTGTTTTTTTTTTTCAAAAAACCATTATTTTAAAGCATTATGATCAAATTCCTGTAACATTTTGTTTACTAAACCGGATTATACAAAAAAAAAAGGCAACCAAAAAAAAAAAGAAAACGCTTTTTTTTTCACTTGTATCATGTCAGGTTATGCCAACACTATCATACCTCTTCGTTTTCGCAAGCGTTCCAAATACACCCGGTATTATTATATTTACCAACATCATTTTTTTGTCTTAAGTTTTTTCTTCATGACATGCGCAGACGGCCGCCATTTGTGGTCAACTTTCGTGAAACGAACTATATAAATATTCTATAAGCCCGTTTATTTCCCAGTTAATCATCGCAGTTCTCTAGAGTTATACAACCGCCACTTATAACCAGGTGTTGACGCTTGTATACTGTTGACTGTACTTGTGGTGGTGGTGATGATGACAATTATGATGATGATGATGGTAGTATTGGTGGTGGTGGTGGTGGTGGTGGGGGTGGTGGTAATGAATAGAATAGAATAGTTATTTATATGCCAGAATATGGTGTACATAGGATCTCATATTTCACAAAATGATGATAATATGATGACAATAATAGTGATGACGATATGTCGATAATGATGATGATTATAGTGATGACAATGACACGTACCTTCCCATACATCTCGTCGTATATCGCGGCGGCGGCGAACTGCACGTCTCGGGGCAGGCGCAGCGGCCTGTTGAGCGCGGCGTTGGCCTCTCCCAGCGCGCGCAAGTCGGCCATCACGTGCCACGCCGACGGGTACCACACCGTCAGCGTGTCCACGTCCACCGTCTGAAGGGTGAACCCCGCCCTGGGTATGGACAAACACCATAGGCTAAGATAACTTTATCCTAGGTTAAGAAACTTTTGCATGTTATAGTCGTTTTTTTTTTCACCGAAAGCAGGCAGGCCAGTAGTAACTGTGATGCGACAGACACACGTGCGTTCGCGTGTGCGTAACTACGGGGAGCCTATGAACGTACTGAGCGCTCCCTAACTTACGCACGCAAAGACACCATCCATGTACATTTACAAACACAAGGATGGCTCACACTTTCGTGAAATAAAACATTTAAACAGAATTCAATGTAATTAAATAATAATAAAGGTACACAAGCCAAAAAGTGTAGGTGATAAAGAAAAAAATCCTCCGTGGTTAACCCGCCATAGGCCACGCTCAACTTTTGTGACTGGGTTGGTCACCTGGGGTCAGCCAGTATCCCCAAAACTAAATATGTGTTTTTATAAAATCAATGAGTTTCTTTTCAATATTTTATAATTTAATAAATAATTTAGAGTGTAAAGAAATAAAAATCACAGATTATAATAAAATAAATATTTATTTATAACTTTTTTGGCATGATAGCTGCACAGAATCATTTAGGAGTAGTTTTTAAAAGAGTATTTAATGAAAATAAAAATAAAATAGCAATAAAATCAACAAAATTTTTTCGTGTAACAAAATTAAATCTACATAAAATAGACAACTAATTGAGATCATAAAAAGTATAACATACTACAAAAAAAAAATCAAAATCATAAGCTAAAACTTAGTGTTAGTGAGCTGCGATACATTCTTCACAAATATTTGTGCAGTGCCTGGGGCACACATTTTTTTTACATCTGTAGCACAGTGTGAAATATTTTCTGTCCATTTGGCGAGGGCAACGAACACATCGCCTCTTCTTTGGATGCGGTTCTTCTTCATCGGTTTCGATTTCTTGAAAGGGAGATCTTATAAAGCGCACTATAGTGTTGGATAATTCTCGAGGCAAATTTTTCATCGTGCTTCGATATCTCAGTTGAGTTTCGAATAAGGTAAACGCCAAAGATTTTATGAAATTCCTGCGCGTAATACTCGTGTTAGGATTTAGACCGTCAAAAATTACATGAGAGTTCACAACTCCAATATCGAGTAAAGTAAAAAATAGACGCAGTGGCCATCTATTACAGGTACGCGCAACGGAGTAGTTCAACTTCAGTCGATCCACAACGTCGACCCCCCCCTTTTGTAACATTGTAAAACGATATTATTTCTGGTAATTTTTGGGGTGTTGAATCGTTTACAGAAGCATCATTGTGCATAGTTGACAGTAAGAGAACCACTTTATTCCTTTTAGAGCAATATGACACTAAGGTACTGTGATGCTTGCCAAATCCAAATAACGAGGAATAAACCACTCGCCCCTTTTTCTTGAAATCGCTAGGTATTTCAGGCTTATTTTTTTTATTGTTCCAACAAGAGTCAAATTATGCTGCGTCACTAAATCTTCAGCTAGTGGCACACTGGTGTACCAATTGTCCATGGTGACATTGCGATCCGTTCCAGATATTGGTTGGATCATTCGCTTTGTCACAGCCATTGTAGAATTGTCTACAGCATACTGCCCAGAAGGTTGAACTCCCACATACACCTCTAAATTCAGAGTATAAAATAAACGAGCATCCACCAATGCCTGTATTTTCAAGCCGTACTTTGCGGGTTTGTTAGGCATGTATTGCCTAAAACTACATCTCCCCCTAAATGCTTCTAGCATTTCGTCCAGTGTTACATACTCACCAACAGTATAACACCGCTGACAAGCCTGTACAAACCCTTCAAACAATTCTCTTATCGGTGCTAATTTATCTTCGGCTTTTCGCTCGTCGCGGGTATTCATGTTATCGAATCTGAGATTTCGTAAGAGAAACTTAAATCTTTGTGCCGACATTACAGCTCTACAAATGTCCAATCCAGTGCCATCAGGGTTGAAAATGTCTGATATACGTACGTGTGATGATTTATACAAACCAATGAGATACAGTAAACCTATCAAGGCTCTCATTTCAATCAGGTTTGTTTCAGCCGAATCTCTATCTCTCTGATAATTTAATTGCTGCGATCGTATTTTCTGATTCGTGTAAAGGACAACTATTTCTACCCATTCATTAGAAAATAGCAATTTCCAAGCCTTTTCAGCAGTATCTGCTCCTCTACATATGGCTTTAGGTCCTGGCAAATGGGTCACTATGTTCTGACTGCGAGTACGACATGTTGTTGGCGGCGGTTGCTTCTTCCATCGGTAAATTATTTCTGTCCTACCATTTCTCAGTTTTCTGTGCACCACGTAACACTGTGAAGTTTGCAAATGAGATAAGGGAACGTCTTCATCGCTACTTAAAGCAATGTTCCGATTTTCTATGACAGCTTCTGGTTCTGAATCGCATTCTTCTTCTGTATCAGTTTCATGCTCACTTATTTGAGGGTCGATTTCCTCACCACCTTCATGATCTTCCCCACCAATTACATCTTCATCTGACTCTTCTTCCAACCATCGTCTAATACGTTCTTCTTGTGGCAAACTCATTTTCAACTTCTAATAATAATTACACTTTTATAACGTCGTTGATCGCGTGGGGTCAGCTGACGCCCGTGCACGAAAAATACGTCCGTACCGTTTAAGCGCAAGGCGCAAACTGAGAAGTCACGCGCTTCTGTCGTGTATTTAGTCGTTCTAAGAAGGTAGCTAGAGTTTGAAAGCGATGAAAATATTAGTACTGAAAATATTACGAAAATTAATTTTAACAGGCGTTTACTAACCCCACGCGACCAACGGCGGGTTAATTTGTTGTAATACTCTCAAAATTTATATGAGAATTAATTACTATAATCACTCCTAAGGCCCCGCAAGGGTTCCTTAGGTGGTGCTCAGGTCCATTTAATCCCTGAGATGTTCAGGAGACAAGTCACAAAATAAATTCACCACATTTATAAAAAAGAGGATCTTGACATTCTCACGTGAGATTAGAAGAGGTAAGAGGGGACGATGTCGATTCAAATATCATTATATCTCAAGATAAATCCCCTCATGCAATTAATTAATGCCCCCTTAACTCTAGGAGTATTGGGGAATTGGGTGAAATGGTCCCGGTAATGAGGACTGATCACCCATCTGGCCTCGCTAGTGTCCCCACCCTTAAATAATAATAATAAAAAATAATAACTCTAGGAGTACCTTTATCAATACTAAAGTCTACTGACTTTATGCCTCTCAAGGTAAATTAAGTGTTATTTAGAACCTCAGACTAAAACAATGGCCGAATTCCGAATGAACTCGTTTACCATAAAATTTGAACAATAAACCTCTTCTGTGAGTTTGTCAATCTCCCATAAAAAGTCATAAAGGATGTATAGAGAACCAATAACAAAGCTTACGCATTAAGGAGTCCACCAATATCTCTTATTCTCGTGAATGGTGATATGTGAGGGTAGACACCACCCAACCGCTCGGTTTCCGCCAGTTGTAGCGCTTGTCTCAGCTCCATCAGTGTATCCCCACCAAAAACACATGCCACGAAAACCTGAAACAAAGATAACTCACTATTCTGAGATACCTGCACACTCATTCGTAACATGCACACAGGATACATAGGTGAATGGTGATCTGCTTTCTTCCCCCAGATCTCAGTTCACTCGTCGAACTATGATACCATAGACAGACACACTTTGTGTCGGGGGGAGGGGGGGGGGTTTACAAACCCCCCCCTCCCCTCCCACAAAATTGTACTATTTCACCTAATTATAGATAGGTAGTATTAATGTGTGATTGTTAGGATGTATATATCTTTATATCACACAAAACTATACTGAACATGTCTTGATAAAAGCCCTTAAGGGTATAGGGTTTGTGAACTTAAATATATCTTATCCCTTGAATCTGCCCACAAATCGGCTTTACCTTCAAGAATTATCACCATAAAATAATCATACATACCCCATCTGGCTTCAAGGAATTTATAACCTTGTCGAAGCATCCCGGCAAGTCATTGACCCAATGTAATGCCAGCGATGACACAAACAAGTCTATACTATCATCTGGAAACTGAAAAACATATTATATTTTACAACTAATCAATTGTAAAAAGAAAGAGTATGGGATCTGATGTAGAACATGCTGAATGATGAACTATCATCCAAAATATTATTATTTTGTTTAAAATAGCTTTTCTTTTTATTCATCCTTAACATTGGCATTTATAACTATTACACAAAATGCCAAAGACTATTTTGAATGCTAACAGAAATGTATCTAGAAGGTTCACACAAGAGAAATACAACAATCAAACACAATTAAAGAAGAACCTACGTCATGGTAAAATTAAAAATTATTTTTTTATTACATATAATCCATCTTGTGAGATTTAAAACCGTCCATAAATAATGATACACAGCATACTGCACACAATATAACACTTTATATAGATAGTTTACAATCTCTTGAAGGAAAACTGTTGAATTGTGAAATGTTATATGCATATTAAAACAATAAGTGAGCTAAATGCATCTTCATTTTGCTCCCTTGTTTGAACATCATGTTCCCAGTACCGCCACCATATTCGATTGTTATTTGTCAATTTGTTGGTTTTGTCAAGTTCTTGAGTATAAGTAAGTCTCACTTTGTATTAGTATTTATAATAATAAATTAATATACTTACTTACATTAAAATTTTCTTCGTCAACAACTATCTTTTCAAATTTAACTCCATCGCCTATAATAGCCTTGTCTAGATGTGTGTGTGATGGGTCACATAGTGTCACTTTTTCTACACTGTCAGGGAGAAAGTGTCTCGACACATACCCCCTGCCAGCACCTGCAATGTAAATGTTAATGAGATTTACATTTAATAATAATATGTATATAACACTTATAGGCACTGGTTTTCCTCTGTGATATTGACAGGTATTAATGTTTTGGCAATTTTCACTTATGGCTGTTTTCAATAACCTATCTTTGTTATTAGGCTACTGAAGACAGACAAATCTATCCTTTTATATACTTCCTTCCTTCCAATATTACCCACCAATGACTTTCGCCATTGTCTATCTATTGACAGGAGGTCAGACTGGAGATGCTCATACTTCCATTTCATTAAAAATTTAAAGTTACTCAGTGAACTTCAACAAGTAAAAAAACATTCCTTACAATATTTCACTGGCGATTATTAGACTATGTCCATGCAGTGGCCGGTCTGTGTTCGATGGGAGTAGCAAGTGATTGCCCCTCTTGATGTTCGTTTAAAGAAGCCTATGTTCAGCAGATAGAGGCTGATGATGATGATTTTCCTGGTGCATTTATCACCTTTACTCAAACTGGAGCCCCAATCTCAGTTTCAGACAGAGCCTTTACTAGACTAGACTTATATTTATGTATTACATACATGTATGTAAGGTAATTGATTATACATATTTACCAAGCCTAAACTAGCCACTAACATTATGTAAGGTCTAGTATTTAAACTGTTAATTACCAGCCTATAAAGTAGATATTTAGCTATCTTACCTAATTCTACGGCATTATTAAATAATCTTTTGATATCAAATATTCTATCAGCAGTCCTCCAGCCAATCTCTTCCTTTATATACTCGTATGAACTATAGTCCTCTCTTTGAGCTGACCGTTCCTTTTGCAATATCTTAGCTTTTCGGTCAAAAATATTCATCGTACGATAAACCGAACTGGCTGTTTTCTTTTTAGCGCTATTTGTACTCTGTGCACGACATACATATTGTCGCAAAAGAAAATTTGTACAAAATAAACTATTATTAATATTAACCAAGTATGAAATTTTATTTCTGATTGTCTGAGACATAGCGCTTTATCATTAATTTAAAAAAAATATTATTAATCATCCGAGTTCTTCACCACAAATCACCGGAGTAATAAATATCATTACTTTTGTCAACTTCAATTGTCATTTGATTTGTCATATCACATATGTGATATGTCATTAATTTATGTCATTATCAGCTGTTCACTAACGGTGCGTTCGGTGTTGTTGTTTTCCCTTTTTACAATATTTTTATATTATTTAACACTCTCTAATAGGGATGTTGACAGTATTCATATAAAAATATAATTTTGATGTTAATTGGTAGTTTCTATGATCGAATTCTGAAAAAATACAAAATTTTCCCTTATTTTTATTTGATTAAATTAATATTTAATAAATAAATGTTACAAAATTTAAAATAGGTCACGTGATCATAAACGGAAATGACGACACCTGTTCCTATTTAGCGGAAGCGGAAGAATATTGACGTACTTATATACACCATTTTCCGTACGCAGTACATATTGTAAAAACTAATTTTCAGGCGTTTTGACAGTGTACACACACATAGGCACCAATACAACAATTATAAAACTTAAAAGCCATTTTTTATTAACGACAACTAGAATCATTTTATTATTTTTACGATGTTTAACAACATATGACGTCACGTGACAAGTGTTAGCGTTTTGGAGCGAAATTTAAAATGCATTATAAAATGTAAGATTTTATAGGCATTAGACGTATTTAAGCAATAGTTAATACTATTTACGCCTCTATTAGATATTTATAAATGATCTATAAACATTTATGAAAAATGTCAACATCCCTATTATATTACCTTTTTACAAGCTTTAAGTATTATACATGAAGCATTTTTTACAGATTTTATCGAGGTTAATCCTGTGTGAAAATTCTCGATTGTGGTAGCTAACAGAAGGTAGCAAGGATAGTTTCATTATAAAGAGTGAAATTCGCGTAAATAAAATAAAACGTGTGCTTTCCAATTATAGTTAAATACAGTTTATATAGTTGTTGTAATGACTTGAGTAGTTTTTAAGGGCGCTTTTCATACACAGAGATGGTCCTACCCTACCCTCCTCTATTCTTAAATATTTTGTTTCTTTTGTTATTGGACATTATTGGTGAATGTTAATTATAGTTTTAAATTATACATAGTAAAAGAACTTATTAGCTTATAGTATTAAAATTAGTTGTGTAAACTTTCATGGTTATAAATATTAAATTTGTGTTGTGATTTGTGAATATTGTATAATAATTATTAATTAGTGTAGTGAAGATGTTAAGAAGCGGCAATGTTTGGGACTATTTTAAAAGAAATCAAGTTGATAAATTAATTGTTTTTTTTTGCTCGTTTTAAGCAATGTTTTTTTATAACACGTTTAAAAATATAAGCAACACGTCTAAATGTGTTGATAATAAAAAGCCGTTTTTCACTATGATACTTGTTCCTAGTTTTTCACATCTCTAAATTCTAATATTGACAACTTGTTACTTGACATTTGACAATGGATGGACAAGATAAAAGATTCTAGGGAAATGGCGGGAAGCATCGGGACGCGCGGTTGTGTTTTTTTGGTTTCCCGATATTTTGTGTTTTGTCCATTCAGAGTGGTTTTCTATACTGTTTGTTTTAAAAACTTGATCTTTATATATTGTGATTGGTTGGCGAATCTTATGGAATACCGTTCTGGAGTGGTTTTCTTAGTAGGGCTGTTCTGGCGGTTTTCTATAGTGTTTGTTTTAAAAACTTAATCTGTTGTTTGGCGAATATTGTGGTGGACTGCCTTGTGTGGATGGAATGGGGAATGATAGTTGATTGATGGGGGCTAGAGGGGCGAAGCCGCGCTCCTTGGGGTTTCCCGCCATTTCTCCGTATTACAGACCGAATTGTATTTTGTATGGCTAATAGCCTAGTAGCTAATGCCTTTAAATGAAAATAATAATAATTTATTTTTGGAGTTTGCAATTTCGTTTGTCCGTATTTTCTGTTTTGCAAAATTTTAATTCGATTGTATTGGGTCCTTTAAAGAATAAATAATAGGGCTTAAACAAGCCGTCAAATTGACTCATTTACTTAAAAACGCCAAGGTAAATTTTTATATTATTAGATTTGCTATTATTTTGTAAACATTGTACTCCATAAATATTAAAGAACATTATTACATATTTCGATTACATTTGTATATTTTCAGATGTGGCCTATAATATTGCAATTTTTAAGAACCAATGCCCCGTATATAACTCTGCCGATTGCTGCTGTAGTCGGCGTTATTGGTTATAATTTAGAAAGCCTCTTATCTGATAGATATACACCTTACAATAGTAAGTATGAAATGTACATTAATATTAGTCTATTTATTTTGCAAAATTTACTGGGATCTAATTTTACGTGTATTATATATTTATAGTCTCATAAGAAGTATAATACAAATTACAAACTATTAGTAAATATTTTTCTTTTAAATCTGCTTTTTTTTTCTTTTACGCCGGGAAATGCTCTGAGGCATCCCGCCTGGGGAGGGGGTCTCCCCAGGTGGGTGCGTGGGACTCGCTGCGCCCGAAAGATGGTAAATGGACGCAGCTCTACCCACTAAAACCCGGCGAATGCCACCAGTGCCGCCTTGGTGAGGTGCCTCGGATCTGTTAAGCTAACAGGGCACCTCGACGGCTAGTCAACCCCACAAGGGACCGACGCCACCTCCACAGAGGGGTTGTTCCGCACCACAGAACAACCCCTCCCAATGTTGGGACAGTACAATGGGGTGAGGTTCCCATCCTCACCCCTTGCCCACTTGGCTCAATTGGCTTCGCCCAAGGTGTTGGGCTCACCCTAGGCTACTGAGCCCCACCGCCACGACAAGGCCTGAACCATGGTGGCGTTTTTAAATCTGCTGGGCACATAGATAGTATTTGCAACGTTCTCACAACATTCATGCCATAAAAGGGGTACCTACTAACATTTAATGCTTCTGCATGATTGTCAACTATCCTGTGCAATAGAATACAAAAATCTTAAATTAGTTAATTTTTACTGGCATTGCCAGCCAGACTCCAAGTCCAGTGTTGCCAGTAAATAACTTCTGCCTATATGCAGAAGTTATTACACAACAACAGGAAGGGCTGACTCATTTTCCACCTTGTTTTTCAGAACCAGTTCAAGATCAAAGACTTGAAAGACAAGAAGAAGAACTTCTAAATGACCCAACAAATGTACAAAAATTGAAATATCATGAGAATGTATTAGGAAGAAACTTATCACCATCTTTACAAAAGAACTCATCCTAGAAATAAAGAATAATCTTAAAGTGGATGCCACACAAAAGAAACATTTTAATAATTGTAATATTGTTAGGAAAGTCAATAATAATACTGTTTGTCAAAAGAAGATGTTTAACAATTCTGTGGGTAATATGAACTATGAATAAGTCTCACTTAGCACTGCATGATCAATGTGTTAAGTGTCCATTAGTGTGTATTATATATATTGTTATCATTGCAACAATAATGTTTTTATTAGTGTTGTGCCATCGCCTTATTTAACAAATTTTGTAGCATACATAGAAGAAGTCAGCAGGTTATATAGTAGCTCGTCTCAACTCAACCTGAGCTTAACTCTTGCTACGCCTTTAATTATAGCATGCATTTTGCTACCTATTAAATGTTCCATAGTTCAGTGGACAAGCCATCTGATGGTAAGTGGTCAGCATCACTGACAAGTAAAAATGAATCCACCGAGACAAGTCTTAATGTCCAAACAACTAGTTCAGTTGACTATCCCATGACACAAGATGATACGTCTTGGTTAAAAGTGGACATTTTCTTCTATAAAATGTGTATCCAAAGGCAAGTCGTGGTCAAAAGTAAACAAAATTTATAAAATAAAAATAAAATATTTTAACATCAACTTTTATGTGCATATCCTATGAGTTAGTGAATGTCACAAAGTTAGTTTAAATATTTACTCCATAATGAACTTATTAAGTAGTGAATTATTTTGTGTATACTTTATATAACACAAAATATTCATAATAGGTACTTACCACAATTTTCTAGGTTTTATCATGGTTTTAAAAACACATGACCCACATGTTTGCTGTGGCCTGAAGAGTGAAGACTGAAGTATTGTTTAAATAAATAATAAAACTCCATGAACTGTCATCGTAATTTTATTACAGTAAGTGAAATTTGGTTAAACATTAGAAAAAAACCAGTCATGTTTGAAATCTACTTTACATTGTTTAAGATATAATCTAAGTTCTAAAATTACGATTAAAACTATACAAATTTCAAAAACATAAAAAAGAAGTCTATGAATAAGGCGTGAAGAATACATTCAGATTATAAAGTTATTAAGTGAGAAATATTAGAATTGTTGTTATAGATACGTAAGGGTTGTTAATATAAAAATATAAATCTGTATTTGAATGTTCATTTTTCCTCTTCAGCTGATTAATTTAAGTTTGCTTAGTATGTTTATTTTTATAACAGTTCACTTAGTGACAACTGAAAACATTTTTGTTTTACACTAACGGATAGTGGTTCACTGTGGCCGTTCAGATCATCAAGTACTCGTATATAGTAGGTACGTACCTAAATTTTACATCATAATTATTAAAATAACATTTTAATTATTATTATTAAATATATTAGTGATTATAAATGACAACAATATTATAAATAAAAGATTTTAAAATTCTACATTTTTATAAAATATTTTATTGTTTAATCTGTGATAATTCCCGCCATTGGTACTTCTTTTTTCTCTTTGTCGTCTGTCAGCTCTTCATACCTGTTGATTTGAAGTCGTTCAAAGTTCAAACAGTTGACGTGAATAGGTACATACTTGATAATAATATTGTGATAATATTATACTTAAAACTATTGTCCAACGCAGAGTACACAGAGTACTTTACTTTTTAATTTTTATTATGGAAGAGTAAGAATTACTAACAACTCAATAACTTGCCAGACTTAAATCTGAATCAAAGTACCTAATCAAAAAAACAGCAGGTAGGCATAATCAATAGGTAATACATGACGATCATTGCTTTCTTTTTCTTTATAGGGCATCGACCATAATAAATAAACCGGGAAAGCGCGGTAATTTTATGTGTTTTGTATGAAAACAAATTCCGACGAATTTGTGCTGCGACGCTGCGCCATTGATGGATGATTAGCCGATAGGACGTACCTACTAACTCTGGTTGGTTGAATTACTATTGCGTCAGTGACAAATCACTGACCAGTTTTGGAATTCTATGGCTCACATCACTACTCTATCCGGTTATACGCTCGAGGCTATGGGGCTATTTAGATCGACAAATCAAAAATGTAATAAAGCATATTTTATTTGCTTTGTTCTTTGTACGTCTTGGTTTAGCTGTAAGTCCAGAGAATTGTAAAATTTATATAAATAAATAAACGCAAACTGCGAATAGAATTCCCCCCGCGTCGCTCCTCCGCGCCGCCGGTGTGAGGTGTCCGTGAGCGGACGCCTAATGCCTATTGGCACTAAAGTAAGTAATTGTTCAACCCTCGACGGACAGTCGTGCGATTTCTATAATCTCTTACTGGACGATATATGAACAATCCGCGTAGAACTGAACGACAAATTCATCCGCGGCGGTGCTATAAGCGAGTATTACTTACTTGAATGTGTATCTCAGCAGGTTTCATACCCTAAGATTGACATCCGTCGAGACGGAACCCTAGCTGCTAGCACTAAGACGTCCCATACGTCGTACTGTCAAAGGGTTGTACGTCTGCGTGAGTCCGACTCTAACTTAGCCGGTTCTTGGTGGCACTTACTTGTGTAGCGGCGGGCACATAAAGTGACGTATGTTTCGTGGCATGAACAGATCCGCCTGTGCCTGGCTCACTTCCAGCGCATACTCCTCGAACTCCCTCACGATGTCCGGGTCTACTGGACCTCCAATACCAGGCACAGCATACACAACGGTCACCTGTTATAAGAAATACAATCTAATGTTTCTTGTAAATCTTTTCTATTTAGTTGAATATAAATATGTACATAGATCTTCTATGTACATATTTATATTCAACTAAATATCAAAAAGGACCTAATATATGATACGGTTCTTTTTTCACTCCCGGCAAAAAGTGGGGTAGTTTATATGTTTCATCGGAATCGGTTCAGCCGTTTCAAAGTTACCAATTCTTTTGTTAGCTGCGGTAGGAATCTCAGACGCATATTAGGTCTTTACCTACGTAATTGCCGTTTTGTATTAATCGATGTATTCACCCATGCCAATGCATCTTTGCCAATGCAGTGGAAGTTTATTGATGCCCTTCTTAAAGAAATCAGCTGGACGGGAGGCAACAAATTCTTCAAAGACATTTTGGGCTGCCTCTCGGGTATTGAATTTTTTTCCTGCCAATAAGTTATTCAAATTCTGGAAAAAGTAGTAGTCTGTAGGCGTGAGTAGGGCGGATGACGGAGAGCTTCCAACCCCAGTTCTTGCAACTTGGAGACCGTCTGCTGTGCAGTATGAGGTCGCGCGTTGTCGTGCAGGAGAAGCGGAGACGAGCGATTGACCAATGCTGGTTGGAGATGTGCCAGCTTCTCCATCATTGTGTTCAGTTCTTCACAGTACACATCTGCAGTAATGCTCACCCCGTTTGGTAAGAAGCTGTGATGAATCACGCTAGACCACCAAACAGTGACCATCACTTTTCTAGGGGTAAGTTTTCGTTTAGGGCATTGTTTAGGTGCTGAACCAGGATCCAACCAACTTGCTGAGCGCTTGCGATTATCAAACAAAATCCATTTTTCATCGCAGGTAACAATGCGGTTCTAAATTCCTTCATTTGTGTGTCTGTTGAGCAGTGCAAGGCACGTCTCGACGCGTACTTCGCGCTGGCGATCATTGAGTTCGTAGGGCACCCATTTGTCAAGCTTTTTTACCTAGCCAATTTGACGCAATTAGACCAATATTGTTTTGACGCTAACGTCGAAAGCTGCTGGTAATTCAGCCGTAGATTGTGTATCATCAGCTTCCACAATCGCCTTTAATTCGTCATTGTCGACCAAAGTCTTCGGACGACCGCGAGGTTCATTTTTCAGGTCGAAATTTCCAGAACGGAAGCGAGCAAACCAATAGCAGGTGGTGCGTTGGTTTGTAGTGTTAGCTCCGTAAACGTCGTTGATGTTGCGTGCCGCTTGTGCCGCGTTGCTGCCACGACGGTACTCATATTCCATTATTACTCGAATTTTTTACGTATCCATGATGACGAAAAAGATTGAAATGCGATGAAAATGTAACACTCATCAATAAACAAATGGTCCTTACTTTTAGAAAAAGAATTCCATGTTTTTAAAATAAAATTAATTTGAAATTAGAATTCTTAGCCAAACAAAAATTATTTTGATTTGAAATGGCCAGTACTGCAGAACGGCAATTTAATAGTTAAGTACCTATCCTTGACACTGGCATTTAGTAAATTCTCATTGCCATAAAAGAAAAAAAAAAAAAGTTCCTATCGCACGTGACAAATCACGAATAATTTAAGTGTTCGCTTGTAATTTCAGCTTTTTTACTAAATGCATATAATAATAATAATAATATGAAAGTATACGGTACGGTAGGTAGATAGGTAGGTACGATATGGTACTTATATGAAATATTAAATTGATAAAAAAAAATATATGTCCGTCTGTCCGGCAAATATTATCTGAAACGTCTGGACTGATTTCGACGGGACTTTTACTAACAGATAGCTGATGTTATTTGTCTTTTGTCGTTATCGTTTTCGTTATTCGTTATCAGTTATCCGCTATCCGTTATTCGTTTGTCGTCTGTGCGTTATCCGTTATTCGTTTGTCGTTTGTGCGTTATCCGTTATTCGTTTGTTTTTGTTCGGTATCCGTTATTCGTTGTCGTTTGTCATTTGTTCGTTATCCGATATCCAGCTTTCGTTTGTCGTTTGTGCGTTATTCGTCATCCGTTATCCATCATACGTCATCCGTCATCCATTATCCGCTATTCGTTATTCGTTTGTGCGTTATTTGTTATCCGTTTGTTAGTTATCCGTTATTCGTTTGTCGATCCGTCATCCGTTATTCGTTTGTCGTTTGTGCATTATTTGATATTTGTTATCCGTTTGTCGTTTGTTATCCGCTATTCGTAGTCGTTTGTCCGTTTTCGTTATCCGTTATTCGTTATCCGCTATCTCTTATTCGTTTTCCGTAGCCTAAGGTAAGGTATTATTTTTTTCTTTTTAACCGACTTCAAAAAGGAGGAGGTTATCAATTCGTCGGAATCTTTTTTAAATGTTCGTTTTTTGGGTTGGGGGATTTTTAAATTGCAAACTAAATTTTTGACAACATATAACGCGACTTAAACTAACTAAATCTACAAAATGTTGCGCACTCTCAAAAAAGGACACTGACAATAATAATTATTATGATCAGCTGCAGGTGATTACTCTAGGGCAGGGGTGGCGAACCTTTATGCATCAACGTACCATATGTCTAACAAATATTGGGTCGCGTCCCATTGGTTCGCTATCCCTGCTCTAGGGCAGTCCAGGGTCATTGTGGGTCACCCACACTGCAATCTTTTTTTTATATGATCTTGTCTATCCACTGCCAAATACAGTTATAGGGCAGTTTGTACCAACAACAGTTTTGTAAGAGGTAGTGCCATGCTGCATTGCAGACGAACTGGGCTGGCACGACCGGGGTGGTACCTCTCGCTCACATAACACCGGCATCAAGTGACAGCTATTTCGTACGGTTTGTGAGTTTCCTGTGGCCCATTGGGGGGGATAAAGAAAAGGAGGGTGGCGCATCTGCGTAACCTTGGTTGTACGGATGTGTTTAGGCGCCTTGAGGCTCCGACTGCTCGTTTGCCCCCTGATGACATAAAAAACAGCCAGTACTTTTTTACGTTAAATTTTAACTTCGTTAAAATTATGCTGATTCAATATTACCTCAGGCATTGGCGCTTCCTCCTCCTCGATTTCTTCAATATCCTGCACTAAAACATCCATGTTTTCGTCCAGAAATTTCTCAAGGATATCCCGGATCATTGTGATATCTTCAGGCTTAGCCTGTTAAAAGGAAAATACCTGATAACGCTACTAAGACGTGGATTATTATTTAAGGGTGGGGACACCAGCGAGGCCAGACGGGTGATCAGTCCTCATTAACGGGACCATTTCATCCAAAAGACGTGGATTAGTAAGGAGCGTACCATCACTAGCTAGCTGTGACTAGTCTACCAGTTTACTTATCCAACTTACATAAAAAGGGGAATGAGTTTACGTAACAATAAATCTGTTTGTGAAATCACAAATCAAATACAATATTTACGGTTAATCATTTTATTTTACTAGCCTATGCTGTCCCATTGCAGGGCAAAGGCCTCTCCCAAGCTCTTAGATAATATGTCTCGTTCTTGCGACACCGTAGACTAGCCAGCCTAATATAAAGAAATTATCAAACAAGTCAGAATATACTGATCCAGTAAAGCGAGCCCTACAATATATTCCCAAACCAAGATAACTGACGACCTTGGAGTATGTATCCCCAAATAGGACAGTACAAACTAGTTTCATTGGGTAGATCATTAGGCCAAAGCATCGAGCATATAACCGGATAGAGTAGTAATGTGAGCCGTAAAATTCCGAAGGCGTCATCCATCAATGACCATCGGTCGGCCAATCAGAACGTAGAAGCGGCGCAGCGTCGCAGCACAAAGGTGGAATTTGTTTTCATACAAAACACAACATTACCACTCTATTCCGGTCATATGCTCGATGGACCAAGGATACTGGGGAAACAGCGCCCTACCTTCTTTTTCTTCTTCTTAGGATCAGGTAAGATGGCAATTTTCTCATTGACATCGTCCATAATTTCCTTCTCTATGTGGTACACGACGAACTCACCGCTAGTGGTAGACATTTGCCGCCCCGCCACCATTCCTAACAGGAGCCAACAAGTTTTAAACATGATTAAATTTAAGTAAATCTGATTCACGTATAAACACATCACTATAATATGAATCACGAATTCACGACATAGTCCTATCTTCGTTAGAACTACAACGTATCCTCTGTAGGAGGTAACAACCTAGCTTCCAACCTATCACGAGAAATGATACTTAAGCGCTGTTCCAGCTGAAATGGGTGTAATTCAACAAACATTATTAATTATTAAGCATCCATAATAATTTCTAAGCCCAAAACAACTAAAAGTGAAAAACAAAATACTACATTTACGATTAATACGTTTGAAGTGCTAACCAAGATCATAATTAGCAGACTTGAATCTATTGACAATGGCTTCGATTTCATTGAAAGTCTCTTCTAAATCTTCACGTCGTGCGTCACGCTCTTTGTAACACTAGATATAAATTTATATGAAATAAGAAATAAATAAATTAGAGAAATAAATATACTTTTTTTTCAAAGCATACAAAACAGCGTAGTTTGGATAGTATAAGTAGACGATTTTCGTACAGTAACAAAGAAGGTTTTGGTAGTAATAGATCTAACTTTACATCTACTTTGTTTAGATAGTACTACTATTATCATTTTTACATTTTGAACATATTCTTCAATTATTTCTTTTTCCGTTTTTTTACTCTCTTCTTCTGGTGTGATTTCTTCTGCGCCTAGAACATCTGTTACCTCTTCCCCTACTTCTTCTATGTTAGCAACTTCTTCTACTGTAAAAAAATGGGTAATCGATCGTTTTTTATCTAATACTAATGTACCTATATACACTCTAATTTAATGATGCTTGTTCCGATATGGTAAGTATTACTAAAAGTTTGATCTGTGAATGACCTATCATATTTAATGGACTTTGCTGGCCTGTCTTGTTTTGACATTAATTGGCGCAACTTATAAAAAAAATTAAAGATTTTTAAAGAGAACTTTCCAGGCTGCAACAAGCTGCTTGCTAAGATAAACCTTGCAAGTCTCCTTTCGTTAAAAATCTCATAGTTTTGGCTTTGTCTGATTTAAACTAAGAGAAAATAACAAAAAAATGTGTAACCATCATCCCCGTATTTCACTTCAGTTCCATCTTCGTCAGTGATGATAATTTCTAAATTTTCCTCCTTCTTCTCTTCTTTTCCTGCGTCTCTTTTCAAATCTGCATTTTAATTAATATCTTAATGTATATCTTTAATTTTGATATTATCCTTTCGATTGTAACTTAGACGTGCCTGCTTCTTATGCAACTACTACAACTTAGATCAAATGGATAAAAATCCGACTAATCGTCTTTCTCCTTTCTCATTCCTATCTCATGCGAACTCTGATTTTTCGGATTCATAGAAATATTAAGAACAGTTATTTTAAATATCTGTGTTCGGATTAGTTTATAAAGCCATACAAGATATTTTTGCGAAAAGTGTCATTTATTATAAGGTGGTGGTCGCCTACATTTTTCTTTAAAGATAAGATAAGAAAAAGAGCAGACAGGTCACACATATTTTTACTAGCTATTTCCTGCGGTTTCACTCGCCCCAAAATATAACCCACTGACTGGGCGACCATAATTATTTCTACATTTACACAAACAAACTCAGCTTTATTATATTAAGTACTAGCCGGTGACCGCGACTTCGTCTGCACAGGATTAGATTTTGGACAATTCACACAATACCTACCTATCTTTGTAAGTTATATAGCCTACGTGTTATTCTGATTATTGTAAAGTTTCATTAAAATCCATTCAGTAGTTTTTGTGTGAAAGAGTAACAAATACATGTACAAACTTTCGCGTTTATAATATTAGTAGGAAGAATAGGGTTTTCACTTACCGTCTGTAACTTCAGATTCAGTGTCGCGTTCGTTGGTTAGTTCCTTCAGCTTCCGCTGTAAATTCAAAGATTCAATAACCATTATTGCCAGTATTTTAAACTAATATATTTCTTATTCTACATTTAAACTGTTTAAAACAGAATATTTATGATATTTTTGCTTTGATTTCACGGAGCTCGATAGTTGGGGGTTGTCTACGAATGCTTTGTTCACGGAATTGAGTTGAACTCGCGAACTGTCTCTTGAAAAAGGCATTTGAAAACGTGATCCTGTTATACAAACTATTTTGAAAATTCATCAAAATCTAACAGTAAAGGGACTTTATAGGGTGTGTCAATAAAATTAAAATATAATTAAATGAATAGTAAATATATAACTAACATCCATTTCGGCATCAGAGGTGGCTCTAGGTCCTGCAATTTGAAGAGTAAAAATTATAATTGAAAGGACTGGACTAGTAATGGAAGACTAAAGGACTAGGAATGGAAGACTAAAGGACTAGTAATAGAAGACTAAAGGACTAGGAATGAAAGACTAAAGGGCTAGGAATGGAAGACTAAAGGACTAGGAATGGAAGACTAAAGGACTAGTAATGGAAGACTAAAGGACTAGTAATGGAAGGCTAAAAGACTAGGAATGGAAGACTAAAGGACTAGTAATGGAAGACTAAAGGACTAGTAATGGAAGACTAAAGGACTAGGAATGGAAGACTAAAGGACTAGTAATGGAAGACTAAAGAACTAGTAATGGAAGACTAAAGGACTAGGAATGGAAGACAGTGAGGACACTTGACCTATTATGAAACTGACCTTAGCGTGTTCGAACTAGTTAAACTAATCTTTTGGGTTGTGTAGTGAACTAAGCAGTTGGCAAGGATTTTGGCACCATATCAAAACATACAAAATAAAAAAGCTAGCCTGGGTAAAAATTAAAAGAAGATTCGAAGTATCCGTCTGACAAACAATTTGTAGATTGTGCGTTACTTTAACTAGTCCTTGATTACGCTCACTTTCCTATTTAAATATGAAGCTACCGTGTTTGTATCATTACGTTCCGGATATTTCGGCAATGTTTCGCTATGATCACTGAAAGACTAGATCATGGAAATCCAAATAAGGTGTATAATAATAATAGAATCTCTTAACCAATTCTCTCCCTCATGAAATTCTCCCGCTCGATCTCTCTAGCTCTCTCCATGGAAGGGGACCTCTCCACTCTCTCATCGAAGGGCATCTGTATCTTCTCGCACAACTTCGTGGTGCGCGACACTTGTTCATTTGTGAATAAGTTTATTCGATACACGTCGGTAAACCGCTCTGTGCTCTCTTGTGACGTATCCAGTGCCCGCTATGGAAAGTATCAAGTTGTAGACTTAAGTGTCTAGGCATGTTACCGATTTATACATTTCCAAGGTGTATGCTGTGAAGATTTTGCCGGGCTTTTTTTACTTTCAAAAATCAGTAAGAGATAGCAATAATAACAATTTATCAGATATGGAATCAGCTGCCACCTACGGTGTTTCCGAACCGATCCTACTTAGGGACCTTCAAGAGCACACTCATATCTGAAAGGCAACGCACCAGCTGCTAATCCTCTGGTGTAGCGGGTGTCTGTGGATGTCGCTTTTCACTTACCATCAGGTGAACCGACTATCCGTTTGCCCCCTCTTCTATATAAAAATAAATCATTCCCAAATTTGTTGCCCAAAAATCTGCCGCCTACTCAGCACGCTGGTAAATCCGCTACTCTACATTGTTACCACACCACGCTATAGGTAACCGTTCATCAGATTTCGGAAAAAAATATCAAGGATAAACATATTATTATAATTAGAAAACAATATGTAACCATCATCAGTCAGGATATGGCTGTAAATGTAAGGTAACGCGGGCGAAGCTGCGGGCAACTGCTAAATTCCTTTAAAACATCTTATATACACTACCTCTCTAGCGGACTCTTCTTCTAGCGTTTCTAATGATTTATCCTCCTCGACGACAGATTCTTCCTGCGGTGACGGTTGAGTACCTATACACAAGCATATTATATTATTATTCAGAGAGTTAAGTCGCTTCTCCACCAATAGCAATTGCTATTGTTGATCAAAGATCATTATATAAAACTATCAATAACTAAGCAACTGGGAGGAGAATTGTATACCTTCTCTATATCCATTGAAATACTTGACATCTTTGGAAGCGTCCATGGCCGCCAAGAACTTGTACATCGTGAGGAAATCCTGGGTGGGTATGGCCGCCGACCCCCCATCCGGCTCCTTAGTGAGAGACTCACAGAGCAGAATCATGGTGTGTGTCAAAGTCTAAAACAAAGTTTTATTTAAAATGTTAATGTACTTTATGGGCCTGTTGGTCTAGTGGTTGACTGCTAAACCGAAAGGTCGTGGGTTCGATCCCCACCCAGGACAGGTTTGTGTGATAAACATGATCATTTGTTCTGTGTATGGGTGTTTACCTATAATATGCATGTATTTAGAAATAAGTATATATAAGTATGTATCAGTTGTCTGGTTACCATAGGAACAGGTTCTGCCTAGTTTGGGATCAGATGACCGTGTGTGATTATTTTTTACTAAAGGGTGAAATTGGAAATTCGTTAAAGTATGGTGAACATTCATTTAAAAATCTTATTTTTCTCAGCAACTATTACTTTAACTAACTTCGAATTTGTATTACAGTTTTTTTTTATTTTCCATCTTTTTTCTCCAAATAAACGAACATTCTTCTGGAATCAAAACAAAAACAATAGACTATTGAACTCACTTTCGTTAATAATCCCCCAGCGACTGCAATGAAATGAAGGAAAGGCACTTCGTTCTTCCTGAGGTACACCTCGCATAGGCACAAGATGCGGTTCAGCTCAGCTGAGTCCAGGCAGAAGCCTCTCCAAGCGGTAATCACCGCGCGGACGGGAACTACTGGTGAAACTCCGAGCTGAAAGTAAATTTCTATTGAGTCCCGTGGATGTTTGATAAATGTAGTATCTACAATCATCTAGGATAGACATAGGCCTCTTACAATTATCGCCTGACTGAAGCGACAAACGGTGACGACAAATCTTGACAGTAAATGAATAGAAAAACTTCGTGTCCCGTTGTATACCACGAATTTATTTATTATCAAAATATGTGACTATTTTGATAATTTTTTTAATTTTCAAAAGCTTTTTATAATTTTGTATGTATATTCCAACCTCCGAAACTACTTACCGGATTTTTGACATTAAACAAATGGTATAAGAATAAGGTAAAGAAAAATATACTATGTATAGATAAAGCTCATATTGACTATTTGTTGATTTTTACGTGAGTTGGGACTTGGGTGCTAGTATATTCGGATATAGGATATAGGATATTCGGGATCAACTGTCTCGGCATTACTTGAGGGAAGTGTGTGTCTAACAGATACGGGTCATCATCTAATACTGGTGATAATGAAATGATTCATCAATTAATGGCTGGCTGATTCATGATCCCCACCATGGTTAGGGCCCTGACGTGGCGGTAGGGTTCAGTAGCCTAAGGTGTGCCCAGCACCTTGGGCGAAGCTAATCGAGGGGGCTCTTTGTATCCCTCTTATAAGAAGAGGGGACAAAAGAGCAGGGGGCAAGAGGCGAACATGGGAAGCTCACCCCATTTTCTATCCCGACGTTGGGAGGGCTGTTCTGTGGTGCAGGGCAACCCCTCTGTGGAGATGACGTCGGTCCCCAGAGGGGCTGACTAGCCGTCGAGGTGCCCTGTTTGCTCATTAGATCCGGGGCTCCTCACCAAAGGCGGCATTGGTGGTACTCGCCGGGCTTTAGTGGCATCCACTTACCAGCTCTCGGGCGCAGCGAGTCCCACACACAGACCCACTCCCCAGCGATTTGCCTCAGAGCATTTCCCGGCGTTAAAGATAAAAAAGGCTGATTCATGATATTAACAATTGCATAGCGAAAACGAATATCGACCTTGCTGGAAAGTGTTTAGTATTGATTTTTAATTTTTTATCAATCTCAGCGTTCACCGAATCTAACCTGGTTGGCCAGCACCTTCAGGCAGCCCCTGGTGAGCCCGCCCTCGGTGCTGTAGACCGGGTACTCCAAGCGCAGCTTCACCGGCGGAGGCCTATTCTGTGCCAACGCCGAAAAGTACTCGTACGACCAGCGCAACAGATCGTAAGGTTGAGTTTTGATGGCCGCTGAAAATATGAACCCTCCGTTTAGAGAGCCAGCAATTCTAGTGGTATCTGGACACTGAACACGTTCGCTGTTTCGAATTCCGCAAAGTGTAATGTACATATTATACAGTAATAACTTTATACTTATATAAACATTTCGGGTCAGGGTGTTTGTCCGCGATTAACACTAACTATTGAATCGACAAAGCGAAAACATACAGACATCCGAATTGAGAACCTGCTCCTTTTTTAGAAGTCGGTTAATAAGCGAAGTCATCGCCGCTCCGACCACTAGGATCCATTGTCACAGGATGATAATATAATCAACAACCTGACTTAGTCAGCTAAGCCCCCGTATGAATTAAAATGGTACCTTTACAGTATTTCTTCAAAATATACGGAAACTTGGGAGGCACGACGATTTGCTGCGAGCAGTACATCTGCTCGATCAGCTCCGGCATCTTGGTTTATGATTATTTAGGCTGAAATAAGTCTCACAGTTAATGATCATAATCACCATTATAATATACTTCACCATCTGGACGTTAATGGCCCTTTGTCCAAGTTTGAGGCGAAGTTTGAGTATAGATTCACTCGGGAAGTCTCTTTTCTAGATGGAACGACTGGATTCCATCATCATCGTTGCTAGTCTACTATGAGATTTGCATGTTTTCATATGAAAATATCTTCTTCTCATAGACTTGTATTAGCCCCTAGGTTCCTTGTTATTTTCACACGTTTTTGTGTAATTTAATTATTAAAAAGCTTTTGTAATCAAATTGCACTACTAACCTGATAAAAAGTTGTCTTGAGTTTGATGCAGGTTGCCATGGAAGCACCTAGCGACTTGGCCAGAATTCAAGTTCATACTTTCAGTACTAGATGGCGTTACATTTATATACAAAAGTCAGACGTTTACATAAATTCTATAGGAATTGAATTTTAAGCTTATAATCATGTTTCAACGGATGGAGGAATAGTCACAAAAACTATAAACAGTCTAAATATAACTTTATCATTTAGAAAGATTCTAGTTAGTATTGCAAAAATGCATGAAAAGATAACGAAATGATTAATACCTACTAGGTATGAAATTTTGAATAAGAAAATCGTCCGTGCTATGCTTATAATATGTATCTGATATTATATAAGCTTTTACCCTGGCTGAATATTAATCTTTGCAATTAGAAATTGGTGTTTAGTAACGATTATTAGTTAGGTATATCTCTAAAAAGTAAAATTTCACAATTATTTATGTAAGGACCTAGGTTGTAGAGTGTGGACATGTGATATCATAATTATATCTTGTAATATATGAATCTTTTTTCAATTTCAACAACAGCGACTAGCGAGATGTTTTATCAGTTTAATAAACATTGGAATTCGCGCGGCTAATAAATTTTAACGGTTTGTTTAACATGCAAGATTGCAGCTAAGAATTATTTGGTCGTCCCTTAAATTTTATTAATTTTCAAAAAGTCTACTTCATTTTATTAAAAGTCATACCTTTTATTAAAAGTATTTACCTAGTTTATAACAAAAAACGTTCTCCTCTCCACCCAAATCCTAGAATAAAAAATACGCCATCTAGGTGAAAACCTGTACACTACGTCAGATGAATCGATCAGTGATCACATGGTGAATGGTGTGTAAAGGAAAAAAAAACAAAACCTGTTTGATGCGATGACGTTCGCTTGTGTTTTTGTGTCGTGAGCTTTTGGAATTGTACGCGATAGAACAGATTTTTCTTAAAATACATAATTATTAGAGTCAAAAACTTGTGTAAGTTATAAATCTTTCATAATTACAAGTGTTACATGCATCGTGAATGTGAAACGAATAGATAAATAAGATAATAGTCCATTTGGGACATTTTGTTAGACGAATGTGATTAGTACTTTGTATCAAATTGCATTCAATATCGATAGTGAAATAGTGATGACTTAGTTTGGCTTCGCTGTACAATTATGTGTGTGTTTTTAAATATAAACGAACGTGCTCGAAAATAGTGTCAAAGAAATGGGCGACAAAATATATCACCCATTTAAAGTGAAAACTAAAACATTAGTGATTCTAGAAAAAGTTGAAAAATGGATTTGATCGACGACTTCTCATCTCTGAGTAAGTACCTACATTTTATACAAACATTTTTCATCTCAATCTATAATTATTCTTATTGTGGCCGGTCCGTCTTGGTTGCGAGTGGCATGTTATCGGCCGTCTTGGCGTTCATTGAAGGAGGCCTATGTTCAGCAGTGGACGGATAAAGGCTGATGATGATGATGATGATTCTTATTGTAAACATAGAAATGGCTGAGGGACAATAACAAATCAAGGTTCGTTGATAGTTGTGATCAAATTTCACAATTACACTGCGTATTGTTTACTTAAAAGTCAGATTTATAAAACGTACCTATTTCGCCATTAAAATTTCAATTAAGTAGGCTCTGTACTTACATGAAATATAAAAAATACCAGTACCTACTCACATGTCAGTATTTTTATTTTTTTTATTTTTATGGCTTTTTTAAGTACACACCTATACTTTTATTGTTTGCAATTAATAATTTACATCAAATTTCGTTATTATTCATACTGGCGTTGGTTTTTGGTAGGGAAAAACTGTATGTATCTCATGAATCGAGATATAGGTCTCTGTCTAACTAGACAGTTGACATTTTCACAGACAGAACAGAAATACTAAACAACAAATACTAAAAAACAGAATAAAATAAATATTTAAGGGGACTCCCATACATACAAGAACATATAGTTATTATTATAGTGTATTCACTTTAAAAAATAAATAATTAAATTTAAACAAAAAAAATTGAGGCCCAGACGTGTATTTTTTCGTTTTTCGCCGATTACAATTAATGATATGGAACCCTTCGTGCGCGAGTCCGACTCGTACCTACTTGGCCGGTTATTCGTAGAGATATGAACGGTTTTACTACGATCTGTCGACATTGGATTGATAAGAGAACGGTAATTTTTTGGTTTTATTTCTAACTAGATAGCTGTTGCCCGCAGCTTTGCCCGCGTAATTTAGATTTACAGGCGCACCCGGATTGTAAGTGATTATTTTTATAGCTTAAGTTACACCTTATAACATAAGCTATCTGCCAGTGAGTCCCGTCAAAATCGGTCCAGCCGTTTCAGAGATAAGCCGGAACAAAAAGACAGACACAAAAAATCGCTTGTTTGATGAAATTTGAAATCAAAAACAGACACTTCAATTTTATTTATCTGTATAGATGGCCACGGTGGCAGTGATAGAAAATAACGTAGAAAAAATAGTTGAATACCTAAGTCGAGTCGTCGTGGGTTGACGGTGTAATATTACGTATTCTGTCTGAGACTATCCTGAATCCTGATCAATTCCTGTGTGGCAACTGGCAGTGTAATTAAAGTGCCGAGGGCATCTTGCGTCTCAGAATCATCGCGGGATTAGTGACTTGGCACCTCAGTCCTCTCAACTAGGGCTGGGTGATCTCGTTTATGTTGACAGTTGACTTTGATCACTAACCATTGGCTACTCTTGTTGTACTAGATTGCAGACGTTACTTGCGCAAAAAATCTTAATTAATCATCATCTTCGTTATCGCCTTTGTATTGTAATGATCGACAACCAAACCCAGTATGGACTTCATGAAAGAATTTCCAGATTTTTTATTACGAATACTAGGTTGAACAATTTAATTAGATTCAAAAGAGGATTTATTGATGCTTGATTTCACCAGTGACCAGATACAGCCCTTGCGCCTAATCTAAATTATGATGGTGTCTCATGCTACATTTCCGGACACGTCTAACAGTACTATAATCTGTTTCTTCATTTGACCACCTACCAGTCATACTGCGAGTATTGCACCGATTTTTTTAGTTACCTATTTACGCACGCACGTATGCACCGCTTTACTGTCCAACGGCGAACGACTGATCGGCGATAATGTGGGCATCTCACGCAATGAGCGACGAATCCCTTTGATGTGTCTCCGAGAAACCGACAACCACCCGACAACAAACGCGTCTCAGGCGATCATAGGCGAAGTCGGCGAGTACAGCTGAGTATGGCCTCTTTGGCATTATCGTGTTCTTTTTTTATGTAACTCGGATAGGCAAACTGACAAACGTGCCACCTGATGGTAAGTGGTCGACGTCGCCCATGAACATAAACTAGTTTACCTGGAACGAGCCCAGGCAACTCATTTATGTGTTGCCTATCCTGAGACATAAGATGTTAAGTCTCGGTGCCAGTAATTACACTGCCTGTCTTGCCCTTCTCTCCGAAACACAGCGAAGCTGTTTGACGGGAGAAACAAGCAAGATGGTGGTTCCCATGCAGCCGGGAGCGTGGCACAGTGCTTCCCTCCCACCGGTGTTCGCCCGTAATCGTCTGTAATCGGCGAAAATGTAGTGTAGCCTTAAAACTTGATGTCTAAAATTAGCGAGATCCGTAGTTTGATCGATAAAATAAGGAAAAACAAACACGCGCTCACATTTGAAAATGGATGTGAAACAAGTTTCCGGAACTTGTTTTATCAGTAGGTATTTTATAAAATTTTCGATTCACTAAGAAAAATCAAAATACATATTATATACTAAAAATCCGGATAAGATTGCGTATTAGACAATCACGTAGATACGTCTAATTTACTTTAAAAAATAATATAATAAAAGAAGGGGCTAAACCGATTTTGACGAAACGTCTGCTAAATCACGCTCTGCGTTCAAGTCAATCAAACTTTGCGACGGGGGTTCGTAATAATAATGCAGGAACAAAAAACATACAACAATTTAATTATAAAACAATATTAACTATTCAAGTTATAAAGTTATAAAGCACCGCCAACCTCTCAGGGGTAACGCGTGTCTGAGTGTCGGCGATCAGTCACGTGAAGCGACTGCCCGTCTATAAAACATCATCATTATCATCCGCCGCAGTTATTGCCTACTGCCGAGTTAGGTCTCCCTTTTTTCTGCTCGCTCTAGTCCACCATTCGGTCACCGTGACCATTTTTTTCCTTTACGCCGGGAAATGCTCTGTGGCATCCCGCGGGGGAGCGGGTCTCCCCAGGCGGGTATGTGCGGATTGGCTGCGCGCGAAAGGTGGTAAGTGGACGCAGTTCTACCCACTAAAACCCGGCGGGTGCCACTAATGCCGCCTTTGGTGAAGTGCCTCGGATCTGTTGAGCAAACGTCCTGTTTGCCTTACCTTGATGTTAGTTGTGGCTAATCAGTCCCTCAAGGGACCGACGCCACCTTCACAGAGGGGTTGTCCCGCACCACGTGTCCACGCACCTCCCAACATTGGGATACTACAATGGGTAGAGGATCCCGTCCTCGCCCCTTGCCTCCTGCTCTTGTTCTAATAAGAGGGATACAAAAAGCCCCTTCGGCTCAATTTGCTTCGCCCAATGTCCTGGGCTCACCCTATGCTATTGAGCCCCACCACCAGGACAAGGCTTGAACCATGGTGGGGACCGTGGACCACTTGCCATCACCACGTCTAGCCAAGTGTCCTGCGGCAGGACTCCTGCCCAACTCTATTTTATTCCGCTACGTTAACTCCAACGTCTCAAAATATATTGTCACCACATTATCAATTGGGATTTTAAAAAAAACTACTAAATATCTGTTCTCGTGATGCTTAACGAGGGAAAACTACATTCATTCGTTAAAAATGAACGGCTGAAGCTGATCATCAAAATAATATTATAAAACAATGGATTATAAAGTTCAGGCACTGTCAGTGACCGTCCACCGGCTGAGTCAATACAAGCCTTTAACGATAGCGTGTGTTCATACTTGTTTTATAATATTCCAATCGTTGGATCAACATGTGCACCGCGATGCTCGATGACGACGAGTCCTGGACGGCGATGGTCTCCTTCTGTGAGGCAGTAATGTCCCAGAAGGAGGCCGTCGAGCGGGTGAGAGAGTAGGCCGCCGACGAGGCCTCCTCCCGCGGGCGACGAATGGGGGTGCGTAGGAGGCGCTACTTAATGCGCCTCCAGTAACGCCTCTGTGTTCATGTCGGTCTCAGAATGGGAACCTGGGCCCAGTATGACACGACGTCACGTCAGACTGCTTAGTAGCGGTCGGGCAGTCCCCCCTTTTACGAGGAGTTGTCTGGCCTTCGCCGGGGCCAGCCTGTCGCTGAGGTGATCCTGTTGAGTGCCTATCCGGGCCCCTCAAAATGTGGGTGAAGGCGCTCGCAGTGGTTTTAGTTTACGGGTAGGGCACTCCCAGGTGCGAGTCCCACATAGGGTCAGGATCTACCCGAGATCCTGTCTACATGCGTAAAAAGCATTTCCCTGCTAAAAAAAGGATCAACATGTTGGGTTTTTTTTTCGTGGTGCTCAGTAGCCCAAGGTGAGCCTAACACCTTGGGCGAAGCAAATTGAGACGAGGGAGCTGCTCTTTGTACTCCTCTTATAAGAAGAAGGGACAAAAGAGCAGGGGGACAAGGGGCGAGGATGGGAACCTCACCCCAATGTACTAAAGCGGAATAACCCCTCTGTGGAGATGGCGTCGGTCTCTCAACAGATCCGGGGCACCTCAACAAAGGCATTGGTGGCACTCGCCGGGTTTTTGTGGGTAAAGCTGCGACCACCTTACCACGTTTCGAGCGCAGCGAGTCCCACATATCCGCCTGGGGAGACCCACTCCCCCGCGAGATGCCTCAGAGCATTTTCCGGCGTTACAAAAAAAACTAAAGTTTAAAACTTTATAAATATTTGATCTTATCTTCTAAATGCATGGGTTTTTTTAGCGGCGAATTGAGGTTATTTTTATTCTAAAGGTGAACCGTATTATGTCAAAATGATTATCCATCTCCGGTATTTAAGTCAAGAAAATATCGTCAAAAAATATGATCACACATTTTTTCGCATTAGGGGTTTTTCTATTGACTTTTAGTAAGGTTGGCATTCAGCTGCAAACTACTGTCAAATATTCCTATTTGCTGTGACGTCGCTGAATCTTACCAAGGATCTTACCAAGTTGCAATATGTCCCGTGCATGTGAAATATCCAAAACGTCGAGAATGTGAAACATCGCGATACAATACGTAAAACTAAAAACTTAAGTTTTATTACAATAGGTGTCAACTCTGTTACGTTTGTAAAAATGGAAGATTAGATATTATCCAGGTAGTAAGTAATAACCTGAATCTACTTAGGATGTGACTATAAATAGCTACGGCTAATTTGTGAGCATCGTACATGTTATTAGGGTTCCGTTCCTTGAAATGACAAAACGGCTATTATAGGATCTCTCCGTTGTCCGTCCTTCTGTCTGTCAAACCAAACCTATCTCTAGTAGGTACTTCCTATAGACATAGAATCATAAAAGAAAGAAGCATCTCATAACATAATACATACCTATGTTAAATAAAAATCTGAAAACAGTTACTTAATATTACTAAAAAAAACTCGTTTTTAGGAACCCTTAGCGCACGAGTCAGAATTGCGGTGAGTTTTTGTTACTAATCTTTATATTCTTTCTAATATATAAAATTTCCATGTCACAATGTACTCCTCCGAAACGGCTTTACCGATTTTTACCAAATTTTATATGCGTATTCAGTAGGTCTGAGAATCGGCTACTATCTATATTTCATACCCCTAAGTGATAAGGGTGGTCAACCCCTCAAATTTTAAAAGTTAACGCGGGCGAAGCTGCGGGCAACAGCTAGTATATATATATTTCTTGTGTGCGTGTGTATGTCACTGAACTCCTCTAGACGGCTGGACCGATTTTGATGAATTTTTGTGTGAGTTCAAGGGGATTCGAGGATGGTTTAGATTCACAAAAAAAAATATTTTGTACAGGACAACGTCTGTCGGTGTCACTAGTATAGTATAAAAGTGTTATGCATATATTTTATTGTGTCAGTGACTTAGCAACCAAATACCAAGAAACAGTCTGATATAAATGCACATTTGTTTGACTACTATACAAGAGATTCACACCTCAAAATTCACGCTATGTTCACGCTCCTAAGAAATTCAAACCTGTTTTCTCACGAAGTTTTCTTTAGTAAACAGTTGGTTGACAAGGTCAGGAGCACGGCACAAAAAGAAGTGGCATATCTCAGGCCAAAGGCACCCGCGGTTTTTTTAGTTATGGTAGGGAACTATTGAATACAGGTTATAACCGGATAGAGTAGTTTCTTTTTAACGCCGGGAAATGACTCGCTGCGCCCGAAAGCTGGTAAGTGGACGAAGCTCTACCCACTAAAACCCGGCGAGTGCCAACAATGCCGCTTTTGATGAGGTGCCCCGGAGCTAACGAGCCAACCTGGACGGCTAGTCAGTCCCTCAAAGGACCGACGCCACCTCCACAGAGGTGATCTCCAGTCCATGTTCAACGTCGGGGTTGATGATGGGGTGAGGATCCCGTCCTCACACCTTGCCCCCTGCTCTTTTGTCCCCTCTTTATATAAGAAGGATATAAAGAGCCCCCTCGGCTCAATTAGCTTCGCCCAAAGTGCTGGCCCCGTCAAGGCCTGAACCATGGTGGGATAGTATGATGTAGACCGTGTAGATGAGGCATAAAATTCCGAAACTGGATTTGTCACTGTGTATGTCCCATCGACCAATCATCCATCAATGGCTATCAGTCGGCGAATCAGAGTGCAGAACCGGCTAAGCGTCGCAGCACAGAGGTGGCATTTGTTTTTATTATGATCGATGTATACGGACAATTTCTTATAGTGGTTGTTCACAACTTCCACTGCGGTCTGCGTTAACTTAGTTTCATAGTCAAATACGGACCGATGATCTTATCTTTATTACATTGATATTACTTCGGATAAGATGTGACCCTTTGCCAATTGTAATTTCATCAAAATATGATCACCGCTTTATGTGTGAAAATGTAACCAGGCAGACACAGTTAATATAATAATAATATAAGTAATTGACTGATTGTTGCAATATATATACTTAACTACCTGTTGCGCGCAGCTTCGCCCGTGGTAGCTTACATTTACAGCCATATCGTTGTATTCGTGAAACCTTATTTTTTCTAAAATAAAAGTAGCCTAAGTTACTACTTATAACATCTTCCAGTGAAAGTCCGGTCAAAATCTGTCCAGCCGTTTCAGAGATTAGCCGGAACAAACAGACAAACAAAATTTTTATAATTATTGAAATCCGACCCGTAATTTCGAAGATCCTACAAACTTGTAGGTACCAACCTGTGGCACCAACATAATATAAAAATCTCGTATACGGTTTTTGTGGATGCACTCCTCCGAAACGAGTCGGCGGAGCTTTCATATATTTGGTAGGTAGGAGAATAGGTCGTGAAATATATTTTATATAGCACTAGGACATGGGTATCCTATCCAGAAATCATGTACATTATTACTTGGCCTGTCTTGTTTCATCTCATTAGAGATTCGTCTGAATGGTTCGCCAAATTAGATCAGCTTGGCGATGACTGACTTCCCCTGAAGCGAAGACCCCAGAATCATGTACATATTGTTTATAGTGTGGGAGGGCCAACGAGCAGTCGAAGCCGAGCCGACTACCGACGCCCATACACATCTGCACAACCATAGACTATGCAGATGCGTTGTCCTCCTTTTCCCTATCCCCCCCAATGGGCCACCGGAAACTCACAAACCGCACGAAACGCGTTAGCATAGCTGTCACATGACGCTGGTGTTGTGTGAAGGTACCACTCCGGTCATGCCTGGCCAATTCGGCTGAAATTAAGCATGGCACTACCTGTGACGAATCTATGTTATCTATGGCAGAACGTTTGCCGGATTTGGGTCCCCACCATGGTTCAGGCCTTGTCGTGGCGGTGGGGCTCAGTAGCCTAGGGTGAGTCGGCACCTTGGGCGAAGCTAATTGAGCCGAGGGGGCTCTTTGTACCCCTCTTATAAGAAGAGGGGACAAAAGAGCAGGGGGCAAGGGGCGAGGATGGGAACCTCATCCCATTGTACTGTCCCGACGTTGGGAGGGGTTTTTCTGTGGTGCGGGACAGCCCCTCTGTGGAAGTGGCGTCGGTCCCTTGCGGGACTGACTATCCGTCGAGGTGCCCTGTTTGTTTATTAGATCCAGGGTACCTCACCAAAGGCGGCATTGGTGGCACTCGCCGGGTTTTAGTGGGTAGAGCTGCGTCCACTTACCAGCTGTCGGGCGCAGCGAGTCCCACATACCCGCTTGGGGAGACCCACTCCCCCGTGGGATGCCTCAGAGCATTTCCCGCCGTTAAGGAAAAAAAAAAGGTATGGATTTGGGTACCACACCTTTACTGTGCATGCACGTCGTCTCGTGAAAGGCTGAAGGTTCCGAATTGAATGTAATATCCACGTCCCCGTAGTCGTGTCCAAAGTTCATGATTGTTGCACAATACAATGGCACACTTGTGAACTATACCAGATTAAAACTTAAAAAGGTTTTTTAATGTTATTTGGGTAGGCAAACTGGTAAGTGGTCAGGGTAAGAGTCGGTGCCAGTAATTACACTGCCTGTCTTGTCTTTCTCTCTGAAACACAGCAAAGCTGTTTGACGGGTGAAACAAGCAGGATGGCGGTATCCAAGCAGACGGGAAGCGCGGCACAACACAACCGTTCCACTGATATCGTTATTTGTGAAAGTTGGTTATAATCGCCTAATTCAACCTGGTGGTATAAAATGCATTTTCCCTACTATAAAACCATGATATAAGATAGAATGGCAGGTTCAAATCCTGCCCTATAGATAATAATATCTGTAATTAGTATAGATGTGGATCACGCGTGTGGTATAAATAGCACCTATTGCATCAATCGTTTCAAGAATCCTAAATAAAACCTATCTAAATTGTTTGTATTTGTCTCTCACAATAGCTCACACAATATCGCCATCTATTTTTTCTATACTTTTTAGTAATTCTAGTACGATCTAGTCACGGTCTCACCACTGACTACCGTCACCAAGACGTCACGAGTGTCGTGTTACTCATGCGCACGTATTTTGGTAACGGAGGCTATTTTTTGCTGTTGCTACATTTCGTTTTTGTTTTGTTTATTGTTTGACGCTATGTGAAACAAAAGGAAGATTACAGCTTGTAACTCTAAAGTACTTACCAAGTTCTGGTTATAGTTCTTTTAGCTAATTTCTTAATTTCTTCTTTCAAATTTATTAAACTATGAATGCAAAAAGAGAGTAATTTTTTTAAGAAAAAATATGAACTGGCTGTGATTATCTGCTTCAACGACGAGTTGAAGGGAAAGGGCTAGAAGGCCTTGCCCTTATTAGGTACGGAACCATAGATGTTTGTGGTTGGGATGTGTGGCTTTACTAAAATATTAAATTTTTATCCCAGGCTAAAAGTATGATAGAAAGTTAATTATAGTTATACCTAAAAAGCAACCCCAATGCAATAACAATGATTATTACCTATACCCGTTTTTTGCGGCGGGGGTTAAGAAAATTTTTCAAGAAGCGTGGAAAAGCATTCCTTGTGTCTGGTGCCACAATCACAGGGGGATAGAGGTGGATAAAAGATGTACCTTACAAAAGTATATCCCTCACGTCCAGTGGGAAAGATGTCAAGGCGGTAATTCGGGCAATAGGCTCACAATGGTGAAGCCCGTCGTAATGGCCGGCGGCCATTATGACCATTATCTACTTGGCCATCGCCGCCACTATTTGTATGTCATTATCTTGAATTGAACGCGATCCAGACGGATTGACGGATGGTTGGGATATTGTACGGCTTTACACATTAACAGTCACACAGACTGGGTCTGTAAATATAAGTCTGGCGGTTTATTATCTATTCAAGCCACAGATCTGATTACTTACTTAAAGTACCACGTGTTCAAGCCCCACCATGGTTCAGGCCTTGTCGTGGCGGTGGGGCTCAGTAGTCTAAGGTGAACCCAGCAACTTGGGCGAAGCTAATTGAACCGAAGGAGCTGCTCTTTGTACCCCTCTTATAAGAAGAGAGGACAAAACAGCAGGGAATCAGGGGTTTTTCTGTGGTGCGGGACAACCCCTCTGTGGAGGTGGCATCGGTCCCTTGAGGGACTGACTAGCCGTCGAGGTGCCCTGTTTGGTCATTCGTTCCGGGGCACCTTACCAAAGGCGGCATTGGCGTTACTCGCCGGTTGTAGTGGGTAGAGCTGCCTCCACTTTACCACCTTTCGGGCGCAGCGAGTGCCCCACATACCTGGGGAGACCTACTCCCCAGGCGGGATAGCTCAGAACATTTCCCGGCGTTAAAGAAAAAAAATGGTACACCACGGGGAACAGCCGTTATATACATACCTATATACAGGTACTAATCTAAAGGTATAGTAATAATAATAATATTTTGATGATGATGAATGTATGAAATGATGATGATATTAACACGGCTGGTGATGTCGTGACTGGGTCAATGGCACCATTCACAGATGGTATGCGACGTCCATGGCGAATTGTTAAGCAGCGTTTACGTATTAGTTTTTTGTCGGAGAGGCACAGATCCTACTATCCTTCTCCTCAGCCCAGGAGAGTAACCACCGCTATATCAGCCATACCAATGATGATGATTATTTTCCATTTTTTGTAATACCAATATGGAATGAGTATGAGGTTCTTGAAAGCTGGATAAACGTTGTGCTGGTGATCGATCGAACGTTTTAATTGAAAGATTAAATGTGTCACCATCATCAGCACTTCCCGCCCGCTGCTTCCCGGACATACATCTCTTTCAAGAAACTCTTTGTAGTATGTGTGTCACTGAGTTTCAAAGCTACCGAACCGACTTAAATGATCCAATGGGCCGTGTCGGTGTGTCCACTCGTTTAAATTAGAGTAACTACGTGGATATTTCGTGTGTAAAGAAGAGACATCATTTTCAGCTCGTATACGTTTATGAATCTGATTTATGTTGTATGTAGATTTTAGTAACATTGAAATAAGGTTGATATTGTGATCTAATTATAAATGCATGTAAAATTACTGTATTATATTTATTAGATAGGACACTATTCATCTCTGTCAGTACCATTGAATTGAGAGAGATCATCTCCTTCTGTCCCTTTCACTCACAATAGGAGTAAGAGGGATGAATGCTATTTTTTTGCACTGTTTTCATGTACTGAAGCGACAATAGGCGGCGACCATGACCTTCTGATAAGAGATAAGCGTGTGTGCTAATGTTAGAGGAATTGCCAGCGAGATGAAACACTGTAATACGGTCGCATATTCATCCGCATGCATTGAGGCAAGCAAATCTACTGCAGGTGGTTAATGCCGCGAAAGAAAACCTCAAAAATACTCGTTTAAAATACTCCAAGCTCACGTCAAGGTTCAAGGATTGAAAGAGATGTCTATCTCTTTCAGCACAATATGTCCTGTAAGTGGAACTTACAGCGATCTTCATGCGAATTGCACCCAGACTCATTATAATAAAACAATTTTAACGGATTTTATTGCGGCTTATCAAGATTTTTTACAGGCCCGACGTTTGGGATACTTTACAGCAACTATGGTCGCAGGGTGGTAAAAATCTTAATTAAACCGCGATAAAGTCCGTATAGAGTTGTTTCGATACAATCGTTATTTATAACCTTTCTTCCTACTACCACGTCCACTATTAGATATAAGGGTCGTTCGATGAACACCAAGACGGCCCATCCCTTGGCATCCAATTTGGAAAAGTCATCATGTTATCTGATTATATGATCGGCTTCTGCCATGTGCACACCTGCTTTGACTTCTTAGCTTTGCTGTGTTTCGGAGAGAAGGGCAGGTCAGTGTAATTACTGGCACCGAGACTTAACATCTTATGTCTCAGGATAGGGAACACATGAATTATTTACAGTCTGTCTGTCTGCAGTTCGTTTTTGTCAAAATGTCTCATCATCATCATCAGCCTCCATCCGTCCACTGCTGAACATAGGCCTCCCTTAATGAACGTCAAGACGGCCGATCCCTTGCCACTCGCATCCAACACGGACCGGCCACCGCACGGAGATCGTCTTCCCACCTGGTTAATGGCCGAGCTTAACGTGGCCTCCACTCTAGAACCTTATTGCCCCATCGGCTATCCGTTCTCCTGAGTGTGTGACCAGCCTACTGCCACTTCAAAGAGCTTATTCTTTGCATGATATCGGTAACTTTAGTTATCTGGCAGATGTCTTCGTTTCCCATCTGTCAAAGAAACACCCAGCTATGGAGCGTGCTATACGCTCCATAGCGTGTTGAGCTGCGGCAAACTTACGGACCAGTCGTAAATTTAGAGGCCACGTTTCAGCCCCGTAGGTCATCACGAAGAGAACGCATTGGTCGAAGAATTTTGTCTTCAAACTCTGCGGTATAAACAAAAGGTCTAAAAAATTAATATTCAAGACCTGCTAGATATTCACTTGGTGCCAAACATAAAATGTCTGTAATAGAAAGTTAAATCTGTGTGTCTGTGTGTCTGTGTGTCTGTTAGTAAGTATGTTACTTTAGGACCTCATTCTACCCGTGTAGCCTGCACAACAATTACTCTAGTATTTTCCCACGCGAAAATAACACAATGGCTATGCAATATACGCAATACACAAAAATGTATCTTACTCGTACCACATTAAGGTAAAACTTTAAGTTAATTCGCAATAACTTGTGACTTATTGTGTTTCATACGTTCTTACCTAAGAAACACCTGTGCATAGGAAATTTTAGAGGAAACGCACATTATAGCCATGTTAATAGATTATCTATTTTTTGTTTATTGTTTTCTTATTTTTATGCGAATTTCACTCATAATAATTTCATGATCCTCCCATGTACATGGTTGGTGTTACATATTGTCCGAAACGTCAGGAATATAATTTTTTGAATCGCCATCGAATCTATTAAAGGTTATGTCATTATAGTTTTGTTTATAACTACACCCTATATGTATATGCGCATATGTACCACCTCTAATATAACGCTTTTTATTGGATTAGAAATGTATTGATGATATTGCATAACATTTTTTTTACATTTATTTTGCATGTGTTATATTATTTGAGGAATATTGATTAAAATAATAACTAAGGATAGATAATAACACATATGATTTTAAAGAATAAATTATACAAACTTATACTAGCGGTCCGTCCCGACTTCGGTAGGGTAATCATTTTATATTATAGGATATATCGATATCCATCAGGAATAATGTAGGATTCTAATAGTGAGCGCGGCGGTGGACTCGACCCAGCACACCCTCGAGGTGTGCCCGAGATGGGCGGCGCTGCGTCATGAAGTAACATCGGTAATCGGAGGGGACTTGTCTCTGCCGAGCGTCATCACCGCGATGCTCGGTGACGGTGAGTCCTGGACGGTACGTTACGGCTACTGTACATTCTCCATCATCATCATCATCCCTTCTCCGTCTACTGCTGGACATAGGCGACTCTTAAGGACTAAACTCCTGTCACCTATCATTTACAAAATAAAAATCACCAGCAACGGTTTAGCTCGGTTATGATAATTCATTCAAGAGTCGAACGATTCCTTATGTATCGAAGAGGTTTATGTAGATGACTTGAATTTTAATCGTCCTGGTGTAATAAAACTGTTAACAGCTGTCATTTTAGCTGCACTGGCGTGTTACGTGTACCGCAATGTACTCTACTATACAGTAAGTACTGTTTTATCTTGACGTCGTATAAATTGTAATCGATTGTCAAGAGGTAGAGCTGCTTTACATCCGAATTGGGCCGGCACGACCGGGGGAGTACCTCTCGCTCACAGAACACCGGCGTCAAGTGACGCCTATGCTTTTGCGTTTCGTGCGGTTTATGAGTTTCCGGTGGCCCATAGAGTAAGGGAGGGCAACGCATTTGCATAACTTTTGGTTGTGCGGATGTCAATGGGCGTCGGTAGTCACCATAAGGTTAGTGAATACCCTTACTGGTTAGTGAACCTGACTGCTAAATCAGAAGGTCCCACACAAATCTTTGTCTGATGATCATTTGTTCTATGTCGGGTATCTATAATATGTATTGTATTTATAAATATATATCAGTTGTCTGGTTGCCATAAGAACAGGCTCTGCCTAGTTTGGGATCAGATGGCCGTGTGTGAGTTGACCCCACATTTTATAATTACTATTATATTAATTATGTGTAATACGTACAATTTAACTTGACTGGACTGAAGTTAGCGTTAGCGCAGATAGTGATAATATACAAAACGAGTTATTATGTGAATAAAACTCTACAAAAACTGAATCGCATTTCCGCTGCACCTATTTTTATTTATTTTGTGTTATGTATTCTATTGTTATATGCTGCAGCAGTCATGTATGTATGTTGCTAGTGTGCGATGGGTGATGCTTTTATACAAGCTTGTTGTTGGGAGAGCGGAATATGTATCAAGATGTGTGCCCTGGGCTCAGAGAATATTTTGATAGTATTCTCTAGTATGATGGGGTCAGAGTGAAGTTCGAATACAAACAACGTTGTTCCTTTTTTTAAATATCGCAGGGAAATCCTTATGGATGCAGCCAGGATCTTCGGGTAGATCCTGACCCAATGTGGGACTCGTGCTTGGAAGTGCCCACCCTAACTAAAACCACTGCGAGCGCCTTCAGTCGCTTTTTGAGGGCCCCAGTCGCTTTTTGAGGGCCCCGGATATGCAGGAAACAGACAGAATCACCTCAGCCAGGCAAGACTACTCCTCCTAAGGGGGGAATGCCCGGCCGCTACTAAGCAGTCCCCACGACGTTGTGCCATACAGGACCAGGTTCCCATACTGAGCCCGACACGAACACAGGGGCGTTACTGCAGGCGCATTAACGGCCTCCTCTCGCACCCGCTCGTCAACCTCCTTCTCTCTCTTTCTGCGAGTCTTCCTTTCTCCTCCTTCTCTCCTGGTCTCCTTTTGCGAGGCAGTAATGTCCCATGACTGCCTTGCAAAAGGAGACCATCGCCATCAAACAACCTTGTTCTTGCCCTACTGTAACTACAGAATGAATTAGAAGCCTGTGCGCTTATGATGTACTGGTCTTTAAGAACAGGAGTGCCAGGTTGCACAACCATTCAAGACTTTACATTGAGCATATATGACGTTCGCATTATCTGATGTAGTTGTTAGAGCCGGCTTCGGATAGCTTTAGGTCCGAAAAGTAATGTAATTCAAATCACGGTTCATACTGTATAGCGGTGTCTCTATTGTACTTTAATAAGGACATGGGATTAATAAAAGACGCTTCTGATCGCTAGATAAGTTCAACTTGATCAGCGTTGGCTCATGTACCAGGCTTTTTCGAAAATTGATAGCCACAAAATAAATACAACCTCTTTTTACATGAAACTATTTTGAATTGACGGATAATTTCATCACAAACCTCCTTTATGAAAGTCACTGGCCATCTATGTGTAGTTTTTTTTATTTATTGTTAAAGATTATCTGTGACTGATCATTTTTTGCAACAATGGACGTCTCGCGGGAAGCTTTTCGTGCTATGATTTTCTATGATTATAAATGAGTGTAACTAACCTCCAAGGAATCTCAAGAAAATTTACAAGCTGCTTTTGGGGAGTCCGTTCCTGCGTTAACAATTGCTAATTGGTTTCGTGAATTTAAACGTGGTCGAGAGAACTTAAACGTTGACCCTAGACCCGGCTGACCACCGACTGCAGTAACTCATGAAAACTTCATCAGCGTAGAGTGGCTATTGCGAGGGAATAGACACATTACACATCGAGAGATACAGGCTGAACTAAACATTGGATCACAGTCAGATTCCACCATCCTGCATCAACATCTTAAAGCGTTATCTAATAATAATATGATAGCGTTTTTTTTCGACGCAGTGGACCAGGAGCAGTAATTCCTACCCCCTTCTCTCCTATAGGTTAGAGGATGGGCAACGCATGGACTAGTGCTGGGTGAATTTGTCAGTCTCATGGGTGACGGTCTGCAGGTTCTCCTATACTAAATAACATGAACAAAATACCGTTGAAAATTGCTGATAATAATAATTAGTTATTGCATAAAATTTCCCCAGTCGTATTTTCTTCCAAATAGTTTATTAGGAAAAAGTAGATGGTATCATCTCTTTATTAGTTCATTGGCTCTGGTCCCGCGGGGGAGGGGTTGCCCCGTGTGAGGTGCGGGGTAGGGGGTGAGGTAAAACAAATATATTTATGTAAAAATATTAAGATTGCGTACAAGCGCGGTTTGGTTCGCGTGTCGAACGCTACTGGTTGCCGGGCTGTGATTTAATGGGTATACAGGCTGATGATTTTTCTGTGGACGAGCATGGATCACCTGACTGTAAGTGATCGCTGATCCTCATATCCAAGTATGCTAGAAGGCTTGCCTAGGTTTTTTAAGGTACCTTAGTCTTAGTTCTGAAATTCGTGTTGCAGCTGATAGTCACAGAAGCAGAAAATATCTGTCTCTGTTTCGACTGTACATGTTCGCCGCTTTAAAGTTTCTTCAAACCCTTCTCTTATAACTTAATCAATAATATACAAAAAGAGTTTTTCCACCTAGACTAGTAGTTCCAGGGATTACGCGTACAAACAAAGAAAAGTAAGTCTTCAGCTTTATTATGTTAACTGTAAACTTATAAATATTGAAAGCAATTTAACTTTATACGTAGTTTATCTTATAAATATTGTAATCTACCTATTGTTATCTACTTACAATGTTAACAAACACGTGTTATAGAGCGTGTCATTACTATCCCACTTTTATTTTATTCTAGAATTTAGACAATCTAGGTTTTTACGTTCACGTATCAATATAGATAACTCAATAAATACATTTGGGCATTCCCACGATTCTATCTTTCAATCAGTTAGTATTACTTAAGCATAAGTGCCTTTGATATGTATGGCCTGGGTGCGGGTCTCTACCTTAAATCCGGCAAGGACAGTATAGGGCATAATTCGGTCAGTGAACTTCACATAACTTCAAAGAATAATCACCGCTGACTGCTGAGGGGCATGTACTGTGACAACTGACGCGCTCGTATGCATGGGTAGGTACCACCATCCTGCTTATGTCTTCCGCGAAACAGCTGTGCTGTGTCCGGTTTGGCTTTTGGCCTAACCAACTAACATAAAAATATATTTATGTAGGTTTCCTCCTGATGTTTTCCTTGATCAGTTAACAACTTACCAAAATTATGTAATTCTGTTGGTGATCAGCTGATGACAGTATTAAGTAGCATTATCGCTTCTAGTGATGAGCAAAGCAAGAGCCAAGACTGCAAGACCAACCTTATAGCATAAGCACTTCACCAGTCAGCCAGCAGCCATATTTGTTGTCAGTAGTAGTACTTACTTTTTTTTATGTTAGTTGGATAGGCAAACTGGCAAACGTACCACCTGATGGTAAGTGGTCGACGTCGCCCATGAACATAAACTAGTATACCTGGAACGACCCCAGGCAATTCATTTATGTGTTGCCTATCCTGAGACATAAGATGTTAAGTCTCGGTGCCAGTAATTACACTGCCTGTCTTGCCCTTCTCTCCGAAACACAGCAAAGCTGTTTCACGGGAGAAACAAGCAAGAGAACTTAGTAGTGATAATCTTATCTAGCTATCTACTTAAAAATATCTTATTACTTTCTCACATTTTTACAGAAACAATCAGCCTGTATATTGTTTTTTATTTCGTACATACGTCAGTTTTGACATTTCACAAAAGTGACGCATCGGCACGCGTTTCTAATTCGAAATACGCCCACGTGATTGGCCGGTGCACCCCTTTTGTGGTGATTTGGCCCCGCCCATATTTATGTAGAGGTTGATTTGTTTGATCGATATTTCTACTAAATAAGTATATGCAAAGCCTTGAGATTTTGTTTGTTGTCAAATGTAATGGAAATTGGTCCAGGTATCATGTTTATACTATGTCAACATCGGTAAATACTGTTTAAATATTATTATTAGGTACAGTGATTAAACATAGACAAGACAACTTTTAGACATTCTAAGAGACTCTTCTTAGAAAGTCTTAAATACTTAAATGTATAATGGGAATAGATAAACAAACACTTTATTTATACGACGGAACTTAACAAAAACAACATTCACAGACAAAATAAAAAATACATGTTCATCTCATATCTGCATTAATAAACACTAAGGAAAAATAATTAATAAACTAAGGAGGTCAATTAGTTGATAGTTTGTATAAAAAATTATTTTCAGTTCACGAAGATGGACCCCTTTCGTACACGCAAATCTAGTTAACATCTACATTATGTATATGTATAGTACCTACTAGTTGTTCCCTGAAGTCTCCTCCGCCCCCAAAATTAAAAAAAAAAGTATTCTTTATAATATGTATATATACCTACATAATATATACCTGTGATATATGTATGAATACTTATATATAAATATAGGTACCTACTATATTATAATTAAAAAAAGTACGTGCGTACAAAGTACACATGTCAGAAGTGAAACTTATTTGACAAACTATTTTTAAAACTCGTTTATATTTATACTAATCTAAAGGTTTAAATTTCCGAGACTTGCGATGCGACGTTCGCTCTATCTCACTCTCTCTTTTCATTTTTCTCACTCGCTGGCTCCCTTCTCTTACTCCATGGCTATGTGTTTCATGCTACGTTCGCCCTTTCTCACTCTCTCTAATCGGTCTCAATCACACTCTCCCTGTTCTTGGACAAAATTTGACAAAAACGTTGCACATTTTCGTGACGTTAAATCCGTAAAAATGTTACCCTCATGCGCGCAAAGAAGTTTCACTTCAAAAATAAATAACCTACAAACAGGTAGTTGTTGGAGATAATCGCGTTCATACAAACAAATACTTCATCTTTATTATTATTATTTATTATAGATATGTGTTGGCTCCATAAAACAATACAACAATACTTGTGTATCCCAAGGAGTACGTGCTTGTATACGCTCACTGGCCTGTGTGGGTTGGCGAACTTTTGTCAAATACTTCGGTTATACTTGCAGGCTTTAAAGGTTTCTTAAAATTTAAAACAAACTTTTCTTCAAATATAGTATTCTTGTTACTTAAGTACGTGGCAAGGCTTTTATACAAATTAGCGCGACTCGAATCCCACCAAGAACAGACATTTGTGGGGAATGTCCTGAGGTCATTACATAAGTTTCTGCTGTACGTGATAATTACAACAGTCTCATAAGTTAGTCATAAGTCACCAGAACAAGAAAAATACGTGAGCCACTTTCGAATTACTACCTAGTGTCGTGAATGTGGGGAACACGGGACATTTTTGGTATAAATATTGTTGCCTGGTATCATACTACCACGAGACTAGGTTTCCCTTAGCTAAATAGAACTATACAGGTGTAACCTGGAGATTGCTGTGATAGTTGCAGCGCTCAAGGCTCCATGGGTACCAACATCCTGCATGTTTCTTCCGTCAAACAGCTTCACTGTGTTTAGGATTAGGAGAAAGGGCAGGACAGGCAGTGTAATTACTGGCAACGACATTTACCATTGATATTTCAGGACCGGAAGCACGTGAATGTGTTACCTTTCTTGGGAAATTCTCTGAGGCATCCCGGGGGGGAGTGGGACTCGCTGCGCCCGAAAGCTGGTAAGTGGACGCAGCTCTACCCACTAAAACCCGGCGAGTGCCACCAATGCCGCCTTTGGTGAGGTGCCCCGGATCTAATGAACAAACAGGGCACGTCGACGGCTATTTCGATCCCCCAAGGGACTGACGCCACCTCCACAGAGGGTTTGTCCCGCGCCACAGAAGAACCCCTCCCAACGTCGGGACAGTACAATGGGGTGAGATTCCCGTCCTTGCCCCTTGCTTGCTCTTTTGTCCCCTCTTATAAGAGGGATACAAAGAGCCCCTTCGGCTCAATTAGCTTCGCTCAAGGTGCAGCGGCTGACCCTAGGCTACTGAGGCTCGTCACGTCCAGGCCTGAATCATGGTGGGGCGAACGTGTTACCTGTGCTAGTTTCGGGTTTACATGTATTTTTTCATGGGCGACGCTAACCACTTATCATCATGTGGCTCGTCTGCCCATTTTCCAATCCAACTTATATAAAAAAACCTCCAGAAAAATAATTTATTTCAATTACCAACTCAGTAAATTAGAATATGCAAATACAGCAATCGATAGGAAGCAGTGAGGGTATTTTGAGCAGCGTCACGAGATGGTGGCCACGGTGACGGGTTGTTTGTTCGATGAAGAACAAAGGTTAAAGTTAACTGCATGGTTCAAGTTAACGCATTCAACTACGTGTAGTTATATTTGACTTTGGTTTACGTTGTTCTTCCTTTATAATATCTTTAAATGAGCAATTCTTGTATATATATATATATATATATTAAAGAATAAAACGAGCTATTTACTTTTTTTTTGTTTTACGAAGCTCGATATGTCTACCCGTAGTGTGAGTTGTATTCCTGATCATGTACAGGGTAATTTCACCAGTTAATGTAAACTCGATATCTCATGCTCTTGGAATCACTACTCGTTGTATTACTTTTCGCTTTACGACTTCTGGCAAATAGCACTATCTCCAAACAGCCGTTCCCACCTTTTGTTGGACACCCAAAAAACATGACGTGACAAGTTACCAATTTTAATCGATACGATATCAGCATTAATAATACGGTTAATTTAAAAGCCCAGGTGCTGTCACACACGATTGGCCACCGCCCAATAGAGCACGGTTGAATTAGACGCTCCATTGCCCACCAAACCGACGGCAAGGTGCGAGCGAGCGTGTCTGCCGTATGTTTACATACATACGGCAGACTTGCTACAGGGATGCGGTGAGATTGGGTCTGCGAGCTGTGTAGGCCCGGATATACCATCTTGGTTATTTCTTCAGCGAAGCAGATTTGTGGTGTTGCGCAGTTGAGCTTACGTTCCAGAATATGCTGCAATAAGAGCACGATAAGCGCTAATCTCTGCTAAAATTATTAATAACGGTCGGTCAACCAACCTTTTTTTTTTGTTTCCGCTGGGGAATGCTCTTATACATACCACCGGGCCCGGGGGAGCCCGGGGGTTATGTGGGACTCTGCGCCCGAAAAGATGGTAAAGTGGGCGCAGACTCTACTCACTAAACCCCAGCGGTGTCCTCCTCGTCGCCTGGGTGACCCGGCGAGGGAGCTGTGGACGTCCTTACCAGGCCACAATGGTGTGCCATCCGGCACTCTTCTCTGGAGGCGAGGGATGGCGTCCCCTCCTTCTCCGCTCGGTCAAGCAACCTGCCCTGTGATCATCGTATATTCTGATATTGCGACAGAACTCGAATTAATTTATCGATTATTCGAATTTATCACACCACCTCCATGTCCAAAAACCCACAGCTGCATCATTCCTAAAATGTTTCCTGTGTTGCACAACCACTCCGTGGATGCTGCTGCTGCTGGTATTTTGGAACCGATTTAGACACGTTCAAGTAAATACTATTGCCTTGAAATCCCTTCGACGCTGTATTTATGGGTGACTGTGATCTCTAACTTCAAGTGAACCTATTGCCAATTTTCCAAAAATAACGTTGAGGAATTTGAAAGATTCTTTTCGCGTTCGATAGCCCAGTTATTTTAAGGGGAGTTTTAACAATTGAGGAAGTTTATAGACTATGTCTATTGAGGGGAGCCTATGTTCAGCAGTGGACGGATAGAGGCTGATGATCATAATAATGATAGATATTTACTTTGGTTCAGTACAGTACTGAACAGTACATATATCTCGGCAAACTAGTAAGTTTTGATCGATCAGGAAACGAACGAGAAGTTGACCGCAGGATACAGATAACGTGGAACAAATATTGGGGTTTAAAAGAACTTTTCAAAAGCAAACTACCTATAAACATCAAAACGAAATTACTAAACTCCTGTCTGATTCCATGCCTAACCTATGCGTGCCAAACCTGGAAGTTTAGCAATAAAATAAGAAATAAAATAACAACGTGTCAACGCGGAATAGAGCGCAGCATGCTAAACATAAATAAATTATAGTTTAAAAAAAAAACTAAAAAACACGCTTTAATAGCAAACCGAACTATAAATTTGAAAATAATTTTTAATTGAAGAATTAAATGGGTTAACAAAATAAATAAATGATATTACTTATTGTAAAAAAGCGTGAGGTGCTCGATATTCATTGTTAAAAATATTTCATCGGTATCTATTTTTAAAAAGTAAAGTTAGTATAAAAACTTAGTTACAAGCACCACGCTTTTTTACAATAAGTAATATCATTTATTTATTTTGTTAACCCATTTAATTCTTCAATTAAAAATTATTTTCAAATTTATAGTTCGGTTTGCTATTAAAGCGTGTTTTTTAGTTTTTTTTTTAAACTATAATTTATTTTTTACTTTTTGGTGTCAATTATTTTTTAAAGATTTTATTAATTTAAAGTACTCAACTAATGGCAATCACTTTAGAAATGAGTGAGAGACTAAAAACAACACAAGTGATGTGTTGCGCGCCTTATGCCTTCCTAGCATGTGCTATCCTGATTATCCTGATCAGGATATTGGAATAATTTTATCAAATTATTGTATTGTCATCGGTCCTCGATAAATCTACAAAGTTTGAATAAAATCTGGCCGTTTAAAGTGGGTCAAAATCGCGCCCAAAGAAGTCGGTTACAAACAAACATACAAACATACAAACATACAGGTGAAGCTAATAAAAAGCGTGTAAAAAAAATTCAAAAGATAAGACACTCAAAAATAAGAAAAGTTACTAAGGATAAAGACGTACTAGAAAAGTCTCTGTCATTAAAATGTAAATGGGCCGGTCATATTGCTCGTCTTCAAGACCAGAGGTGGACCCTAAGGGTTACAGCTTGGAAGGGCCCACACGGCAAAAGAAAAAAAGGGAGACCACATGCTAGATGGGAAGACGAAATCGTGAAGACAGCTGGCATAAACTGGCTTCAAACAGCTCAATCCCGAGAGGATTGGCAGTCTTTGGAGGAGGCCTTTACCTGTAGAGGGGTTCTTGCAGAATAATAATAATATGTAGATTTAAAATATATACTTATAAAAGTTTTTTAAATAACAAAATAAAAATCATTTTCGAAATATTTAAAATAACAAATTGCTAAACACAAGTTAACTTAATATATTAAAATATAATAAAAATAAACTAAGTTAATTAAGGTATATTTTTTGTAAATAGTTTTTACTGCATAGAAAATAAAGGCTTTTTATTTTATTTTTATTTATTTACTTTGGAGGTTCTTTTTTCCAAGTTTTGCGAGTGAAAAGGGGAGCAGCTAGATTAAAGAAAAATAGATTGCGTAAATGGTAACAAATTACCAACATTGACAGCGACAGGTTCCCACGGCGATGTTTGTTGGGGGTGAGCGCTGATCGCCGACGACCTTTACCCCCCGTAATCAAGCGTTTAGACCTCCCCGTAATTACGGAATAAAGTAATTAACTTACTGGGTTCGGGTTTATGGTTTGGAAAATACGCTCCGATTTTACGTCCGGAAAACTAGTCCAATTATTGAGGAATTTCATAATCTATTTAAAGTATAACTCCAGGCACGTAACTTGGCAAGGTTTTGCCTTGTTGGGGGAAGTCAGTCGCGCATCGATTGTACTTGAGAATACTTACTGGTAATACAGAATTTGAAGCCATACAGAGGCTAGTAAGGTACGGTTGCTTCAACATGTTGTAAGTTCTTCAATGATCCGATGATCAATTGGATAATGATCCTATTCCTAATTGATTGATCTGATGAAAATAGGTCCTGATACTTTGACCTTAGATGATGAGATTACGACCTTTTCATACCTACTAGCTTTCTGTCTCCGCTTTAAAAAGTTTTCTTCAAAAACAACCCTTCCTGAACAATGCAGGTATTTAAAGGGAAAAATAGTTTTCACATCCGACTAGCGAGGTATAGACGATCAAACAAACTCTTCAATTTATAATATTCATACAGATTACTATCAAATATAGACAGACAGATCGACATAGTCTACGAATGTCTTGTTCACTGTCTCATTTTAAATATATCCCTCTTCAAAATCTTTAAAATGTGAAAATATCTACATAATATGTTAATTTGAAATCTTATTTATTTATTTATTTGTTCTTTATGTACATAAAAAAATTATTACAACTTATATTATATAATAGATACATATTACATATGATACATGGGCGTGCTTATGTCTAGAGATTTGTACCAGCAAACCATAGGGAGTGCGTGAAGGAAGTCTGAAGCGGACATAGTACCAAAGAATGTAAAAGAAAAACAACAAAAGAAAAAACAACAAAAATTAAAAACAAAAGCGATAAAAATGCAATTAATACTAAGTAAAATAATACGATCGATACGTCGAGGAATCTTTTATGCCAGGCAGAATTTATGAGCTCAGGCTAAGGGTATAATTGTAGTTTAAAATTTGTGATCAGATATTGTAAACGACTAGCTGTTAGGCTTGAATCACGAAGGGTCCGAGGTTCGTATACCTTTATACATGTAAAGGTATACGAAAGGTATACCTTTCATGACTGAACATTTGTTTCTTTATTTCATCCAGTATCACATGGGATCTGATGGAATTAAGGAAAGGGTTATGGGATTAAAGATCTGAGGGTTTCGAAATCGGCAGAGATACAGCTAGATTATATCTTAATTTGAAACTAAGTAAGTAATCTAAGTGTTGGTAAGGTTATTATTAGATTTCTAAAAGTGTTCTACATAAATCAGGAAAAAACTGTTTTACGCCATGGTGATGTAAATTACACAACCAGGAACTATGCCTTTTTGTCGGATGAGTTTTTTTAGTTACAACAATTAATAAATTACGTTATAATATAACTCCATGATAGGATAAAGTGATGATAATTAGAAATTTTGGAATCAATGCGTGAGGCATTTCGAGACGAAACTGGTAGAATTTATGAGCTGTCTATTTTTCGTTTTAAAAGTCTACCTATTCATGTAAAACTTCAAACTATGTAACCAAAAAGAAAAGGTATCCAGCTGAAATGCCACCACCCTAAACGATTTGAAAATCAACACGAAAACTACCCCATTGGTCAATGTTTCCCTTCAAACCGCTGATGTTTTCGTGAAAACCATGAATCGACAAACATATTCATCCCTCTCTCACACAAGCAAATATTCCTGCCGTCTCACTTACGCAGGGGTTGGGACAGCTAAACTAACCTCAGTGACTTTCTAGTGTAAATTGTTAGCGGACGTTTATCTATTTAAGTTTGAATAAAAAATATATAAAAAAAAAAACAAAAGACATTTGAGAGTTATTTGGCATTACACTATAATTAAGTGCCACTAAAATAAAATTTGTGAAAAAAAAACCGAAAGAACATTATTAGAGAACATTATAAGAACAGAAATTTAAATATTTTTCGCGATGTGTGATTTTGACTATGCTTTGGATGCGACGTGAAATAAATGATGAGTTTATAAACTGAAAATGGAATACACATGGCATATAGAGGAGGGGCGTCAGGATAACGGACGACGACTGTCTGGTCGGAGTCAAGGTATATTTATACAAATCATTAAAATTTACCCACTTTGCACATAGATTATATAAAATCTAATCCAAATTTACAATGAGCGATTCTTGTACGACCCATTTTAGGCATGTTCGGGCAAGATTTTCTTCTCGATATCGGCTTTATCTGTTTTGGCGATTCCTTCTATAATTGCACAGACTTTACTTATTTTATCCGACTTTACCTCTTCCTTTTAACCCAGATAAATATAAAAATATACTAATAAAAATATATTTTATCAATCAATAAATTTAAGAATAATAATAGTACTCTTGAAATAAACCATGTAAATTGATAAGATTCGTCGATACGTCAAGTATTTGAACCTATTCAAAATATGGCCTTGTAATATTCGACCGTTGATATAAATCAACAATAAGACCAGAATAGGTCTATTATAACAAGCACTAAACAGCTATGCACTATAGATGCTGATGGTTCGATCCAAAACCTTACTAAATTTAGAATCGATATTACATTATAAATATTTTATATTTGAATGTTCACGAGACAGCATTCATAGAATGCAAATTTCGATCTCCGTAAATATCAAGTTTTAAACAGTTTGAATGTTCAAAATGACTTTTTTTTTTCTTTTACGGCGGAAAATGCTCTGAGGCATCCCGCGGGGGAGCGGGTCTCCCCAAGCGGGTATAGGGGACACGCTGCGCCCGAAAGGTGGTAAGGTGGACGCAGATTTACCCACTAAAACCCGGCGAGTGCCGCCAATGCTTTCTTTGGTGAAGTGCCCCGGATCTAATGAGCAAACAGGGCACCTCGACGGCCAGTCAGTCCCCCAAGGGACCTACGTCACCTCCACAGTGGGGTTGTACCGTCCCGTCTTCTTATTTTCCCGAAGCAAAGTAGGCTCACGCCACGACAAGGCTTGAACCATGGTGGGGATGTTCAAAATGACTACGTAGTAGTCTAAATATAAAGCCTTATATTTTATCTATATTCTAGTATATAATATAATACATTATTTAAACTAAATTTACGCGTTATAGTTAAACTATTTTTAGTTTTTACCGAATTCCATCGTCTTAATTATGATTTAATTTTTATTAAGATTAATATTATTCTATCTTCGCGTTAATCTGAGAGCGGTTAACTCAGTGCAATAACTGACACGTGTGATGTTTACGCCACGGAAAACCCACAGCTAGGTATTTTTTATGGAAGATTCATTTAACATTACGAATAAATTCCTTGGTATTATTGTCTTGGTTTATATGAATGTATTGCTTTACATTATAAGACCAAAGTGGCTTACTTTGGCACAGAATAAATAATATTACTAAAGTTTTATGAATGGCATAAAGGGCACGTCCTTATTTCTACTGCCAAACAACTTCCAGGAAGAAGGGCAAATCAGTCAGTGTAACTTATGACACCTTGCAATGGTGCTATAGAAAATTGCCCTTCAAAACCCCTATAATACGAATGTCTAGTGGGTTTAACGACTTCTTGCAGACTTAGGTTTGGTCAAACGTGTCATCTGCTGCAGCAGTCTCGTCTTATCCATGTTATATTAATTGTACTTTGTAGTGCGTATAATGCCCCCACTACCTTAAAATTTAAATATACAGCCGCATCCGGGCTGATAATCATTATAATATAGCGTATATCACATCACCATGGTTTAGGCCTTGGCGTGGCGGTAGGGCTTAGTAGCCTAGGGTGTGCCCAGCACCTTGGGCGAAGTTAATTGAGCCGAGGGGGCTCTTTGTACCCCTCTTATAAGAAGAGGGGACAAAAGAGCAGGGGGCAAGGGGTGAGGATGGGAACCTCATCCCACTGTACTGTCCCGACGTTGGGAGGGGTTGTTCTGTGGTGCGGGACAACCCCTCTGTGGAGGTGGCGTTAGTCCCTTAGGGGACTGACTAGCCGTCGAGGTGCCCTGTTTGTTTACTAGATCCGGGGCACCTCACCAAAGGCATCATTGGTGGCACTCGCCGGGTTTTAGTGGGTAGAGCTGCGTCCACTTACCAGCTTTCGGGCGCAGCGAGTCCCACATACCCGCGTGGGGAGACCCACTCCCCCGCGGGATGCCTCAGATCATTTCCCGGCGTTAAAGAAAAAAAATAGCGTATATCACTCGGTGATAACGTAGCCTTATCTATACCTGGTGAAAGAATTTTCTAAATCTGATTGTAATTTCGAAGATCGGATTACGGATAAGTATAAAATATCGTTTATATGGAATTATTTGTTTTTTATTACTAAAGATTTATCTCGAATGCATTAAAAAGTTACGGAAAGTAGTCATTTGACGGCCGCCTGGTGTGGCCTGGTGTGGCCTGGTGTGGCCTGGTGTCGTCGCCGGTAGTTTGAATTCCCGCCAAGGGCAAGGTGTGATGAGTATCATATGTATGTACTGGAGACATGGGTTTTATAAAATGTTTATGTATGCCGAGAGACCGAGAGTTATACGAGACCCGTTCCCTAGTATATTTTGTAATCCTTCACTGCTGGACATACATAGATACATACCTAGGTCTCTATAGAAGCCAAGACGGCCGTATCCTATCTGCATAAACTAGAGTTAGAACTTAGGCTTGGGATTCGTCATACGTGCACTAAATACCAGGTTTACTTAGCCTCGGATAGGATATAGCCCCCACCATGGGTCAGGCCTTGACGTGGCGGTAGGGCTCAGTAGCCTAATGTGAACCAGTACTTTGGGGGAAGCTAATTGAGCCGAGGGGCTGCACTTTGTACCCCACTTTTTTTTTTTTTTTTTTTTTTTTATGTTAGTTGGATAGGCAAACTGGCAAACGTACCACCTGATGTTAAGTGGTCGACGTCGCCCATGAACATAAACTAGTAGACCTGGAACGAGCCCAGGCAACTCATTTATGTGTTGCCTATCCTGAGACATAAGATGTTAAGTCTCGGTGCCAGTAATTACACTGCCTGTCTTGCCCTTCTCTCCGAAACACAGCAAAGCTGTTTCACGGGAGAAATAAGCAAGATGGTGGTACCCATGCAGCCGGGAGCGCGGCACAGCGCTTCCCTCCCACCGCTTATAAGAAGAGGGGACAAAAGAGCAGGGGGACAAGGGGCGAGGATGGGAACCTCATCCCATTGTACTGTCCCGACGTTGGGAGGAGTTTTTCTGTGGTGCGGGACAACCCCTCTGTGGAGGTGGCGTCGGTCCCTTAGGGGACTGACTAGCCGTCGAGGTGCCCTGTTTGTTTATTAGATCCGGGTTACCTCATCAAAGGCGGCATTGGTGGCACTCGCCGGGTTTTAGTGGGTAGTGTTGCGTCCACTTACCAGCTTTCGAGCGCAGCGAGTCCCACATACCCACGTGGGGATGATAGGAGTCGTAGGAAATCCCAGCGTGATTCTGGAATGTGGACCGCGATCAGGAAGATGTAGCGTTGATGAATCTTCGACCAGGCGGGATAAATATTGCGTGCTTTGCTGTTCAGGTAATTTTTTTGGCAGACGTGCCACCTAATGGTAAGTGGTCAAAGTAGCCCATGATAACAAACAACTTCACCTGGTATTTTTTATGTTACTCAATATTCACATCATTTATGTGTTGCCTACCCGGAGACGTAATATGGCAAGTCCGGTGTCAGTACACTGCCTGTGCAGGTGGGGTAGCCAATACGTCATTATACAAACGTAGACGCTAGTTTCTTTTTTTTTCGGATGGATCTATGCTAACGGCCCGAAGGCCCTAATGCTACATCGGATTAGTGTGAGCCCAGTCGGCTCACTTTTGGTTTGTTAAATTGGGGGGTTGCCCCCCGCCAACCGTGCAGTCTGCGACCACACGGCCTCCGGGCGTCGGTTGTGAAAATATGCTAGTAGAAATCTAATAAATATATGGAAATTACATTTTACATCGATAAATGACGTGGTTTTAAATGACATTTCCATACGTTTATTAGTTGTCTACTAGCGTTTACGATTGTTGAATGGCATCTTGGCCAACCCACCTGTTCTGCTTTCCGAAATACATCAAAGCTGTTTCACGGAAGAAATAAACAGGATGGTGATAGTAATGAGGACGAAAGCGTGACGCAGCGCATCCCTCCCACCGGAAAATAGAGAAATCGATGCTTCGAGTTTGAACAATATGGAAGATATGGAACAGGAGTTTGACCGCCTTTGCGTTAATTATAAAATGCGTATCATGTCAATTATTGTCAACCGCGGGCTGATCTGATTATGATCATGGAACGAAGAAAAAGGTATCGGTGAAACAGAACTACAATTATTACCAGTAGGTAGTAGTACATAGGCGTAATAAAATGGGGAAGATCGTGTCTACATTAAATATAGTTTAATGTGTTTTCGCAACAACTTTGGAACACTCATTAATTGTACCTAATCTATACTAATATTATAAAGCTGAAGAGTTTGTTTGTTTGTTTGAACGCGCTAATCTCAGGAACTACTGGTCCGATTTGAAAAATTCTTTCAGTGTTAGACAGCTTATTTATCGAGGAAGGCTATATAACATCACGCTATGACTTATAGGAGTTGAGTAACGCGGGCGAAGCTGCAGGCAACAGCTAGTGTATAATATATTCTTTTAAACTAACGCGATCACTATTCATATGTATATTAATATTGTTACGGGTGCTTACCGCGTTTACAGATTTATTGAGTTCCTGATATTTCGGCAATGTTTCAATCGCCATGATCACGGGGAGGCTGACGTACGGTGCTGGTAGATGGCGACAGATCAGAATAATCTGTCTACCGTCTTTCTTCTTCGTTTCTTACGACTAGTTTCGGCACACGGATGCACTTGTTCACCACGGCACTATACTGACAGTGTCTTTTTTGGACTTTGAGCGTCTATATCGTGACGGACCTTCACACAAACTAATCACGGGATTCCACATCAGAATTTTCACACATTTAGAATAACCGAATATGTAATACCTTACTGGACTGTATTTCCCTGTAACATTAGGTTTTTCGGGTTATAAAAAGTTATTACCCAAATTCCCAATTCAAATCACTTACCCCCAAATACTCAAACGAATCTCAAATTTAAGACGTACTGAAACTCGTGTTGTCCCTCTTTTTTTCTTTGAATCTGACACGTCGTAGCATGAGTTTAAGTACGTCTTACATTTGAGATTCGTTTGAGTATTTGGGGGTTAACATCCCATAAGAACGTTATACCCATTTTCTTCAGGAATTATAGATCTGAAATAAAACATATATTGACTAGTGTTAAAATTATGATTGTGTTGAATCGAAAAAAAACAAAAGATGTTATTTATTGTAATTGGTAACAACTAACAACAATTATGAACTTCTTATCTCCTCTCCTCCTCATTCATCTAAAGAGGAAATGTATGTAGTCTGATGATGATGATGATAAAATTGTGAAGTGTGATGATATCGCAATAATATACACGAGAGAAACAATAAGTGTGACCTCGTAAAAAATTGTACTGAGCAAATATATCTTGCGTCAACTACTTCGCAAATACCTATAGTATCTCGCACGCTATATATATAAACTTATTTGTTAGACCTTAAGATATCCATTGATTTATATATACTAATATTATAAAGCTAAAGAGTTTGTTTGTTTGAACGCGCTAATCTCAGTGATAGACAGCCCATTTATCGAGGAAGGCTATAGGCTATATAACATCACGCCATGACATATAGGAGTTTAGTAACGCGGGCGAAGCTGCAGGCAACAGCTAGTTGTAGTATAAGGTTTCAACGGGAGGATTAAAAAATAGTCGAACCACATAGGTGGAACGATGATCTCTGTATAGACTGTAGTAGCCTGTTTAACTTGCGGTTTTTGCGAGACCTAATTGAAAGAGGCCTATAACCCTAAAGTCATCCAGTAGTGGATGGACACGGGTTGATAATGATGATAATGATTATGCAGGGAAAGGTGGATGAAGATGAATGGACGATGGCTCCACATGACGGAAATTGTTGTTCAACATGTTACATTTTTTATATTCAAATAAAGATTTAAGTGGATAAAGATTTAATTTTATTTAATTTAGATTTAATATTATAATTAATTTAGTATAAAAGAAGATGTGGGCACATTTTTGTTAATAATCACGCTTAACCACAAGTAGTCTTTATTGTTTGTGGTTAATCATCGTCTAATGAGCTGGCCAGGAAATATATAGTAGATAAACAGTATTGTCCGAGTGGGTGACTAGAGCTGCTTTATTATTTTCAATGTCTGTTAATTTTTATAGATGGATACAAATTTTGTGTAACTAGGCAGAATTAAAAGAAAATTTCAATTATTGGCAATATTATAAAAGAAACAAGACTCTGCCTGTCCTAAAGGTTTGAAGTTGTTTCTTAACCAATCTGAAAAAATCTACTAAATAAACATTAACATTATAAATTTAAGATTTAAAATGGGCTGTAATTATAGTCTTCAGAGTAGTCAGAGCATCCCTTGGGTGCGGTCTGTTACTATATGATTGGCATGAATAAGAAAAAAAACTTGAGAAATCAAAACGTTTCTATAGTTTTTTGTATTTATAACATCCGACGCTGACCTCTAATACTTTAGAGACATATGTCTAGCAGTGGACTGACTGTGATATGATGTGGGAAACATGATATAATAAGAGATACAAATATCTCATATATCTCGAAAAATAAGAAAATATATTATGTTCCACATATTAGCGAGTGGACGGAGAAAATTCCATCGCGCACATTACTAAAATTCCCAATAAAAGATAAATAACTATATTGGTAACGTCTAGTACTATTATATTATATTCTGTGACTGGGAACACTGTAATGATATGTTCGTTTATCTGTGGAATCAAATTTCACATTTCGAATGTATTCTATAAATAATTGGCGCGTAATTTAAAGATAACATATTGATAATAACTGTAGTTTTTTTGTGTGGTGGGATTTTACAGACTTAAGGAAATAGTAACGTAATAATCATTATTATTACAAAGAAGATCTATAATTTATATGAATTATCATAATTTTGTAGTCTTCCACGTTTTTAATGAAAGCTATGTAAACTGGCGAACCGGTCATCTGCTGATAAGTGATTAACGTAGGTGGACACTGGACACAAATATGTTTTCCTAGAATCGTACCTACTTAGCACTTTCGTCAATGCGCATTTTGTTATAAGCCAAACTTTAAACTTTTTTGTTATTTTTTTTTTTCGTTTCATTCTGATCCCGTGTTGAGTTCTGGATGAACTTGTGTTACGGGTACCAGATAACGGAAATATATTTAATACTTTTATACTATACATATATTTAAAATTTTTATTATATGTACATATAATACATTACATACATTTAATACATTGTTAGCACATCCATGACCTAGGAACCCCAAGTGTTTTTTTTATGTCATAAGGGGGCAAACGAGCAGTCGGAGCCTTACAGTAGCGACGCCCATACACACACAACCAGAGGTTACGCAGATTCGCTGCCCTCCTTTTCCCTATCCCCCCCCCCTAATGGGCCACCGGAAACTCAAAACTCAAACGGCACGAAACGCGACAGTATAGCTGTCAGTTGACGCCGGTGTTATGTGAGCGAGAGGTACCACCCCGGTCGTGCCGGCCCAGTTCGGCTGCATGCAGCATGGCACTACCTCTTACAGATTGGCGTTAGTGTTAAAAAAAAATAAGTGTTGACGAATTTCATCTTCCAAGACTATAAATCTCATTAATCGTTGATTTCCTCTCGAGGTTTTCCTTTTATCGATAATTATTGAATGTTCGAATGTATTAACTAGATCTTGAACTACTTTATTTATAATATAAGTGTGTTATTGTTTAGTGAAATCTAGTCCCTGCAAAATTTTCGTAGTTTGGCTTTGACGTCAGAAAATCTATTTAGATGTACTGAATATGAGTACGAAGGCGGCACTGAAAATTTCGGGAATCAAGGAAGTGACACAACATTACTATTTAAAAATGTATTTATTGCTTTTCGAAGTATTCTCCGCGAAATTTGACACATTTTTCCATACGATGGAACCAATCATTGAAGCAACCATTCCATTCGGTAGTTGGGGTCTCCAAAATGGCCGTTTTTTAGGCGTCCACAAATTCTTCAGGCGATGAAAATCTCTGACCACGCAATTTATTCTTTATTTTAGGGAAAGTATATAAATCATTAAGGCTTAGGTCGGGGCTGTTCGGCGGATGGTCTAATAATTCTATGTTTTCTTGCTCTAAAAACTCTTTTGTTCTGTGCGCGGTGTGAGAACTCGCATTGTCGTGATGGAGGATGATGCGGCGGTTGCAGTTCTCTTTACGGAGTTCAGAAACAACCTGTGGCAAACAAATGCTAGCATACCATTCTGCATTAACCGTTTTTTGTCCCTCAATAGGAATAGTCGCAACATGGCCGGTTTTGAAGACAAACGTGGCCACCATTTTTTTTTGCAACACTCCGTGTACGAACAATTTTTGTTGGCTTTAACTCATTTTCGAACACCCAAACTCGTGACTGGTTTTTTGTTTCGGGTTCGTACGCGTATATCCAGGATTCGTCACCTGATACGATGTTGTATGCAGCATTTGAGGATCCTGCGTGGAATCTTTCGAGAGTTCTGACGCACCAAGTAACGCGAGCCGCTTTTTGCTCTTCACAGAGCAAAGGCGGTATCTATCGGGAAAACAACTTTTTTACACCTAATTGTTCATGCAAGATTATTTCTATTTGACTCATGCCAATGTCTAAAGTTGCCTGAATTTCGCGATATGTCACATGTGGATCTTCCTCAATCAGCTTACGCACAGCATCAACGTTTTCTTGGGTGACTGCAGTTTTTGGACGACCTTGACGGGGATCATCACTGAGCTTGACACGTCCACATTGAAATTCAGCAAACCAGCGATAAATTGTGGTTTTGGATGGGGCTTCATCACCAAATGCAGAAATCATCCGGTCAACACACTGTTTTTGTGTTAAACCACTTCGAAATTCATAATAAATCATCGCTCTAGAATTTTCTCGAGTCAATTCTATTTTCTCAACGACTAAACAAGTTTGACAAGACCTTGTGACAAGGCCGAGAATCTTTTTTTAAATAAATAAATGGTATTCTATTTTTAAAACCAAGGAGTTTTCAATTAAAAAGATTTTAATATGAAAGGAACAGTGGAAATATTCCATTTCCGATACTTTTAGTGCAGCCTATGTACGTAGATGCCACCTCATTACACAATGATGGAGGGACGGTCGGATACGGGACGGTTACGAGTGTTAGAGTTGAAGATACATACTAATTACGTCTCGCCGGTATTTCACGGTAACCTCTGTCCCGCTTATTGCCTCCTGTTTGCTATGTTTTGAACATACAGGAAAAACAGTAAATATTCCTACCATCTTGCATCTCAAAGTAGTCTACGACCATCACCATAATTTAGCACATTACCAAGTTCCTGGCGAACTTGATTCCGTCCGTCCGCAATTATATGAAGCGTGCTGCTGCTGTTAATCATCATTATCCACCTTTTCATTTGACTGCTGTGTTATAAATTACTAGCTGTTGCCTGCAGCTTCGCTCGCGTTAACTTACTTAACTTCACTCCTGTTAGTAGTTGTTGTGATGTTATATAGCCTATAGCCTTCCTCGATAAATGGGCTATCTAACACTAAAATAATCTTTCAAATTGGACCAGCAGTTCCTGAGATTAGCGCGTTCAAACAAACAAACTCTTCAGCTTTATATTATTAGTATAGATAATCGACAAGACGTTTAATGGCGCCCCACGCGCATCCTACTAGAACCGGCCACCGCACTAATTGGGCCGAGAGGGCTCTTTGTACCCCTCGTTCGCATGTTCACATGACCTCAAGCTGACTACGAAGATCTCGGTGTATATGGCAATTGTTCTCCCCAACATGTTATACTCAGCTGAGACTTGGACCGTATATCGTCGACACATTAGCATATTGGATCGATTCCATCTCAGATGCCTACGAAAAATCCTCAAGATCCGATGGTCTGATTATGTGCGGAACACAGAAGTGCTTCGCAGAGCCAACGTAGGAGGTATCGAGTCCTATATCACTCGGCGACAACTTCGGTGGTGCGGACATGTGTCACGAATGGCGGAACAGCGATTGGCTAAGCGCGTCTTTTATTCAGAACTTGAGGAGGGCAAGCGTAAGCATGGCGAACAACTCCTCAGGTATAAAGACGTACTTAAGAGACATTTGAAACGTTGTGCCATCGATCCATCTTAGTGGGAGAAGCAGGCCGCGAAACGACCGGAATGGAGGGCTTTCGTGAAATCCAAAGTTCACGATTTTGAATTGAAACGGCGCTCTGTATTAGATCTCAAGCGCGACGAGTTGAAAGCCAGACCACCTGCGGCTATTAACTATAATTATATTAACGGTGTGCTTACATGCCCGCAATGTACGAGGATCTTTTCAAATAAGATTGGCTACATAAGCCACGTGCGAGCACACGAACATCACTAGAGGAGCTGAAGCTGTCGCCGTGGCCGAAATCGGCCGGATCAGATCATCATAAGAAGTGGGGACAAAAGAGCAGGGGGCAAGGGGCGAGGATGGGAACATCACTCCATTGTACTGTCCCGACGTTGGGAGGGGTTGTTCTGTGATGCGAGACAACCCCTCTGTAGAGGTGGCGTCGGTCCCTTGCGGGACTGACTAGCCGTCGAGGTGCCCTGTTTGTTTACTAGATCCGGGGCACCTCACCAAAGGCGGCATTGGTGGCACTCGCCGGGTTTTAGTGGGTAGAGCTGCGTCCACTTACCAGTTGTCGGGCGCAGCGAGTCCCACATACCCGCGTGGGAAGACCCACTCCCCCGCGGGATGCCTCAGAGCATTTCATTGGGCGTTAAAGAAGAAAAAAAAAAGGTGCGTTGCGGGTCTTTCAAGTCCGGGCTCCGTCTTCCTTCGTACTACAATGTTATCAAATTAGTAACGGATATATCACCTGCCGGCCGGCTTCATTACCGAACCCCGCGGTTCAGTGCACAAGCGCGTGTCTACCCCCGGTATGGGCGATTTGTTAACATGATCGTGCGAAAGGTAATGCCTGGTCAACCGTTAAAGCACCTGCGCCCTCGCGTTATAGGTTAGGTTCATTGGTGAACGGATAATATGGTGTTAGGGTGATGGTTGGAGACTCGCGAGACTTTCGGCTTTTATTGTGTAATGGTAAAGAGGCACGTCTAAGGCAGTTTGTGAGATGCTTTGTGAGATGATTAGGTCTGTACTGGAATCACGTCATTTCGAAAAAAGAACAGGGTGGAAAATATTTATTGCTGGTACCAAACTTACCGTTCCGAAGCAAACCTAGGTAATTCTTATGTTTCCCCACCATGGTTCAGGCCTTGACGTGGTAGTGGGGCTCGGCTCAATTAGCTTCGCCCAAGGTGCTGGGCACACCTTAGGCGAAGTTAATTGAGCCGAGGGGGCTCTTTGTACCCCTCTTATAAGAAGAGGGGACAAAATAGCAGGGGGCAAGGGGTGAGGACGGGATCCTCATCCCATTGTACTGTCCCGACGTTAGGAGGGGTTGTTCTGTGGTGCGGGACAACCCCTCTGTGGAGGTGGCGTCGGTCCCCTGAGGGACTGACTAGCCGTCGAGGTGCCCTGTTAGCTTAACAGATCCGGGCACCTCAACAAAGGCGGCATTGGTGGCACTCGCCGGGTAGGTAATTGTTATGTTTATGGGCGAAACATCGCCATAATAAACCTAGGTTAAGGAGAAGAACATTTTCGACTGTGAATTTATCTCAAGTAATATATACATAATACTAGTGGCACCGACAGACGTTGTCCTGTACAAAATATTTTTTTTTGTGAATCTAAACCATCCTCGAATCCCCTTGAACTCACACAAAAAATTTCATCAAAATCGGTCCAGCCGTCTAGGAGTTCAGTGACATACACACGCACACAAGAAATATATATATAAAGATGTATGATCGATACCAGTAATTATTGTTGTATAAGTTCCCTCTGTATCGTCCCCCCTAATGTTTCAGCCATTCACCCACCTTTCACTTTTGTTCTTCAGCTCTGTAATATATGCTACATACAAAGTGTCGTGATAGGAATTTTAGAAAATTCCTTTTGACAATATCAATTATGTCATGTTAATTGTGTTTAACATCGACTGCAATAAGATGTATTAAAGTGATTGTATTTGAGGATGTTTTACCAGGGGTATGGTCTGATAGGTTCTGAAACCTGTCGTAAATGTCCACAGCGTTTGGGGTATCCTGGTGGTTGCCTCGTTTCATTTACTACGAGATAAAGCCATTATGAATTGGATTGTATTTGCTCTGGAATTGAGGCCTTGTGCTAAAAATTTCGTCGTACTGAGACTTATACATAATTTACCTACGAATAAATAATAAGTCAGGAAGTATAACTCAGAACAAATGACACATAAAAAGTGGGCCTACTTTAAACCAAAACGACGTATGTTTTAAAATACCAATCACTTTCGAGGTTACAAATAGACGTCATTGGTGATTTGTTTAATTTCAGAATAAATGCAGGTATTGGTCGGCGCGCATGCTGCAATGTCACCAATGACAGTCGAGTGATAGCTGCGTGGAAGATGTCATGCAATAAGTGAACCAAAGTCAATAATAAAACAATATTATTTAATAATTTTTTTACAATGATTTCTTTAGGCCGAGTCCACCGCCGCGCCACAATCGTATCATACTGTTACTGGCTCCCTGTGGGCGCTCCGGCACAGGTACTCATCCAAGCAACCATGCCTAGTGAGCACCTGTGTCAGAGTGAGGGGGTTTGTGCTTACGCCGCATCCTCCTCCTTTGCATCCAGTCCTCTCGAGGACTGGATGCAAAGCAGCCGTTAGGCTTTTGTCATACGACTGGCGTGCCGGGTCCTCCCCTCACCTCCGTATTAACGCTCCTGTCCTAGTCAGCGAACCCGTAGGATCCCGTACAAACGAGGGCTCCTAACAGAGATATATGAATGCGTCTCGGCAAGAACCTCCGCCACAAATTCCCACGGGGGTCACCGGCTAGGTCAGTCTGTCCCTCACTGTATGGCTGTCACCCACAATACTGTACGGTACCAGCTTGGCCTTATTCCTCGCGGTAAGGTGACCCGCCCAAATGGATGCACCATACATTGCCATACTCCGGAGTATAGCTGCCTGCAGGCGGCGCTGGTTCCTTCAAGGTTCAGGAGAAGTCTGCCCAGCGCACTTGCTGCCTTCACGACCGTCGATCCCAATATTGACAAATGTGGGTCGAAGGTCCACCCTCCGTCAAGGATGGGCCACAGATACTTGATCTGGGGGCTCATCCTGACCCTCCCCCCTCGGATCTGGAAGGTAGCTACCGTAGGGTCTCCCTTACGGCCGGTCCCGCGGAAGAGAAGGACTTTGGTCTTCTCAACTCTGACCCGAAGCCCTAACCTCTCTATGCGGCTGATCACGAGGTCGAGCCCGACTTTGGCCAGCCGCAACGCCTCCTTATAAGCTCTTCCCTGGGATACTCTCTTTCAAGCTTGCTGCAGTTAAGCTTGAAAGATAAGAGTATGTCTTGTGCTGCAGCTAACTACTTATTTTGCCGAATTGGATCGGCTGGGATACTAAAAGAAAACAAAGCAAGCAAAATGCAAAATCATTTTAAAAATACCTCAATTATATCGATATACATTTAAATAATGATAAAAATATAAATATATTAGGTGCATTATACATTTCATGAAGAATAAATAAAATACCTTCTACATTGGTTCAAAAATTGACTGACTTAATTTTGCATAGTATTGACCATCTCGGTTTGCGTATTACATTAACGTATTTGAATATAATATAATTTTACTACTATTTACTAGCGAGAAGTAATCCCTGGAGGTTTTGATTTTGTATGGCTCCTGCACCACTTCACTACAAAGGATGGCATGATGATTAGCAGCTGTAATTCATAATGAAAAAACGAAAACATATCCGTAAGTTTGACGTCTGTTCGCTTGCAAGAAAAATGTCCGACTGATGACGCGCTGGACACGACTTTTAAGCCCCGCCTACTTGGACACGACTTTTGTTGGGTAATTTTTATAACACAGTTACATTTCCTGACTTATTATTTATTCGTAGTAATTTACTACGTTTTTTTCTATTATTCAGCACATTATTTCTTACGACGTTCGTGTCGTGACTCCGAGGGCAACAATCTATATTGTACGGTTTCTCCAATGAACATAACTAAATAAATATAAACCTAATAGTTTAATTAAAATAGGCCCGCTCAATGTTCTCGTGTTTAGTTGTTTTATGAAATTGGTCTCGCAAACACAACCTCACGCAACAGACGCGTGCGCAGCGCATAGATAATTATTTTTTTATACATTATTCAGAATATTATTGTGATTTACACAGAGAAATATTTGTAACTGAAATAAAGTACTAAATTAAAATACGCGTCACGATGACACTGGAGATCACACTGGTCACGATATTGTAATAACGTTACAAGATGCTGAGTTGATTTTGACTATGGATTGATGATAGTAATGGATTGAATTGTTTTTTTCAATGGAAAATTTTGTTATTAATTTTTTCGAAATTGCTAGGCTACATTGAAAGCCAATAAATATATGAATCTGACAGTAGGCACTTCGTAAGACGTACCGTAGTGGTCTTTGAGATACTACATAGTGCATGTTGAACTTACAACCTGGGGTTGACATACCTCTCACCACCAAGACAAACCTCTTAAGTTCTGAAATATGAAACTAATTAACTATAGTTTTTCTTGATAATTAATTAAATATCCGTTCACAAATTGATTTTCATTCAGCCAGTGCGTAATAATCCACTAACCTCAAAGTAATTCGCGGTAAAATTAAAAAAAAACCTGAACCTCCACATTAACGGTAACATTTTCTCATTAATCATACATTACACATTAACGCATCGAAAACAAGAGTCAGTCATTTTCTAACTCCTCGGTGTGTGACACGCGAAGTGAAAACTGTTTATAGTGGGATGTGAGCAGCGGATTTGGACTATTGCCTGTGATCAGCCTAGCACATGAAGTGTATGTATGTCTATATTAGCCACCTTACCATGGTTCAGGCCTTGTCGTGGCGGTGGGGCTCAGTAGCCTACGGTGAGCCCAGCACCTTGGGCAAACCAAATTAAGCTGAGCGGGCTCTTTGTATCCTTCTTATAAGATGAGGGGGCAAAAAAGCAGGGGGCATGGGGTGTGGACGGGAACCTCACCCTATTGTACTGTCCCGACGTAGAGAGGGGTTGTTCTGTGGTGCGGGACAACCCTCTGTGGAGGTGGCATCGGTCCCTTGAGGGACTGACTAGCTGCCGATGTTATAGCTGATGACTGTCGGGCGCGAATGCATGTGTTGTATTATAGTTCTCTGATTTTTACAGCGCCATCTAGCATTTTATATCAGATTCATTACTTCGTATAGAATACTAAAAGAATAAACATGTAGGGTGACTAGGTCTAATAAGAGCGATATAATGATAGGTGCTGTGACCTGTGACCCGGTATTACAGAACATGATTATCTAATAATAGTAAAAGGCAGAGCCAAGCCGTCTATTAACAAGTGATTAAAGTCGTCCCAAGACCAGCCCTCATTTTTCCAGGCATCCTATTTGGTAGGAAAACTATCGGTTCCTAGTACTAAGCTAAATATACAGTTTAAAACACGTGGATGCTCGTGGGCAAAAAAATTAGGTACTGGTTTAGCGAATACCACGTGTATCCTAGCAAATACAAGTAGCAGTTAATAACTATATACCGGTTACAGACATTTTTTATGTTAGTTGATAGGCAAACTGGCAAACGTGCCCTGATGGTAAGTGGTCGACGTCGCCCATGAACATAAACTAGTATACCTGGAACGAGCCCAGGCTCATCTACCTATGTGTGAGACATAAGATGTTAAGTCTCGCTGCCAGTAATTACACTGCCTGTCTTGCCCTTCCCTCCGAAACACAGCAAAGCTGTTTCACGGGAGAAACAAGCAAGATGGTGGTACCCATACAGCCGGGAGCGCGGCACAGCGCTTCCCTCCCACCGGTAATTTTTAGATATGTATCGTATTTTCTACCCCCGAAAGATTTTAACCCGCGACTCCTGTCTCGCGCCTCTTTACCGCTTCCCAAGATAGCCGTCAGTATATCATTACGTCATACGTCCGTTCAGGTCTGTCAGTCTTTTCGTGCATAGTATTTATTACTAAATAACATGCTTTACATACACGTCTTTTCGCGGAAAATTGCATAGTAACGAGACCGCATGTATGTCAACCACTACGGCGATTTGAATGTTGCGTGCATGTGAACGTGGCCCTTGATTTGTGTCAGGACTGTCAGGCGATGAAAAGTGTGACGCTCATCAAATTGTATATTCCAAGACAGAGTTTTTGCAGAGAATGCTATTAAAACTTACAATAGGCAGTTTACTTCCTTTTAGACGAGTTTCGATGTTCAGAGATAGAGGACAAGCCGCATAATTACTGGTAATTAATAATAATAAATTATACGGCGGCAACTTTTTGTAAGAGGTAGTGCCATGCTGCTTTGCAGCCTAATTGGGCCGGCACGACCGGGGTGGTACCTCTCGCTCAAATATAACCGGTGTCAAGTGCCAGCTACGCTGTTGCATTTCGTGCGTTTTGTGACTTTCCGCTGGCCCATTGGGGGATATAGGGGAAAGGAGGGCAACGCATCTGTATAACCTCTGGTTGTGCAGACGTGTATGACCGTCAGTAGTCACCATGGCTCCGACTGCTAGGTTGCCTCCTATGACATACCGAGACTGACATCTTACGTCTCAGGATAAGCAGCGCATGAGCGTGCCTAACGAGCTAATTCTGTGTGAGCTAATTTGTGTTGATAGGCGACTTTGACCACCAGGGGCACGTTTTCCTAACTGACATAAAAGAGCACCACTACCAAGGGATAGCTTTTTAATATTCATTCATCATATATCATTCACGGGAACACCTCCGGCTATAATAGATGGGACGACGTTCTCCGACGGTGGATGCGAGTGGCGGGGCAGCGGTTGTCTTACAAAAGGCCTATGTATGAAATAATGATGAGATAGTGATGAACGATCCGCGTTCAATGTCAATAAAAGAGTTGCCAGTCATACTGATACAGAGGAATGAATAACAAACTTAATTAGAATGTATACACATCTATACAGATAAATAAAATTGGAGTGTCGTGAAGTGTGTGTGTGTGTGTGTGTGTGAAGTGGCGGGAGATCAGCAGTCTTGGAGTTCATTGAGCGTGTCAAAAATAATGACGACGATGATGGGCGAAGGTCACGTGTCGACCTTGAATGCTATTTGTTTGTTTCATTATTTTATGATTGTAGCGACTCTCTTTTGAAGTCTAAATATATTGTTTCAGGCCCGGGACTGATAGACGACCTGGAAGCTTACATGGCCCCCGTCGGCGAGGGATGCTACGCTCCTCCGCCCATCGACGCGCGCCGCATTGGGTAAACCATAGACTTATATTCTACCGATGGACACGCACGTTCATAGAAACAATTTGTTCAAATACTGACAATAGTTTGTAAGAGGTAGTGCCATTCTGCATTACAGCCGAACTGGGTCCGCACGTCCGGGGTGGTACCTCTCGCTCACATAACACCGGCGTCAAGTGACAGCTATGATGTCGCGTTTCGTGCGGTTTGTGAGTTTCCGGTTGCTCATTGGGGAGGGGGGATAGGGAAAAGGTGGGCAATGCATCTGCATAGCCTCGGGTTGTGCGGATGTGTATGGGCGTCGGTATCTTAAGGTTTCGACTGCTCGTTTGCCCCCTTATGACATAAAAAAGAACTAAAGTTCGCTGCAGCGCTAAACGTTAGTTATTTCGTCTAACCAAAACATACATAAGCGCTAGATCGCTTATTCAGTATATTTTTCTCGCGCTTAAAATGTAAGTGCGTGGGAAATTTACTTACGCGTTTCGTTCAACGTAGTGTAACAACATGTCCTCTCTATAGATTTTACCAGGCCGCAGGCAAAAGTAACATAGTTTTTGTGCCTACAAAACTCAATTAAAATTTATTCTCTATTTCGAAATTTACTAAAAGTTAAATAAATAAATAAAAAGTAAAGTAGAAACAAGCAGGTTCACACTTTGGGCTTAAATTTTCGTATTATTAGCGCTGCTTGGTACGCACCCACGCGTGCTTTAATATCGACTGTCAAAATCCCACTAAGTAAGATGCACGGACTGCAGTGCAATTGAATAAAGTGAGTGTTCAGAACGCGTAATTTAACAGTGTCGCCCTGTGGTGTCGCCCTGTGGTGTCGCCCTGTGGTGTCGCCCATCAATATAAACAAGTTAACATGAAACTAGCCCAGGCAATTTATTCACGAGTTGCCTATTTTGAGACACAGATGCTATTAGCCTCGATACTGCCTGTCCTTTTCGAAACAGCAAAATCGTTTGATGCAAGAACAAGCAGGATGGTACTCATGCAGACGAGAGCGACAGAGCGCATGCCTCCCACCGGTAACTATACATAATAATTAATAATTAAATTTTCCTCTGCAGGGGCCATCAGTTACCAGAGAGTCCACCAGACTCCGGCTCAGAGAACCCATACAGTCCAGAGACCCAGGTGCCCCACGCGATAGGCGTGTCCCAAACTGTCCTCGGCGCGGACTACATGCTAGTGCCAGAACACATCGCAAGCCACGAGATATTAAACCAAAATGACTACATCTACGAAGAGCTGAAAGGTGACAACATAGATCATGAGGTTCTGAGAAATAACCTCAATGATGTAGTGGTCCTGCCCCCAGATAATATGGACCTAGGTCTGCGGTCGGTGAGGCATGACCTAGGTATGGACACGTACAGGTACAACCCGATGAGAGTGGATATGTCGGAGTTGGACCAGGGCATCATGAACCCGCAGCTGGTCTCGTTGGAGCACGACTCCATGACGCCGGTATATACGAGTCTTCAAGAGCCTAACGGGAAGAAGAGGAAGTTGACGCAAGATGGGAGTTCTAAAGTCAAGTGTGAGCCAGGTAAAATGCCTTTAGTTTTTTAGTTGCCTTCTCGACTTGGCATTTATATTTATCTTTTAAGATTATGAGTATTTATAGAAATCGATAGTTATTAACGCTAGACAAAACAAACGGGCTGCTTTCGCAACTTACACATCATACAAACATCGAGCTATAACCGTAATAGAGCGGTAATGTTATGTGTTTTGTATCAAAACTAATTCCGCCAAATTTGTGCTGCGACGCTGCGCCGGTTCTGCGCTTTGATTGGCCGACTGATCGCCATTGATGGATAATCAATAAGAAGTACATAGAGATTACTGGTTGGTTGAATTGTTATTACGTCAGTGACAAATCACTAACCAGTTTCGGAATTTTATAACTAATATTACTACACTATCCGTTATATGCCCAATGCACATAAATGTGTTCAGCTAAGACTAACCCAAACAACTTAACCACGAGCTGCCTATAGTCTATACTAAGACGCATTATAGGAGGTCTTTGTGTCAGTACCAGAGCACCGCCCATGTGTGTGCAATCAAAGAATCGCATTTCTCCCACTAATATCTAAGGCCACTTTTGCAACTCATCTGACGCCGTGAACGTAAATCCAGCAATGATGATTTGGTACTAATAAAGCCCTTACTGGTTATATCAGTGGCGATGAGTGATATCACATTGCTTCTACCACCAGCGGCGCTGTCGCCGGAGATAGTGGTGGTGCGGCCGCCGCCGTCGGTGGACGGCTCGGAGGCGGGGGACGACTCGCCCCTCCAGTGCATACGCTTCTCGCCGTTCCAGCAGACCAGCTGGCACGCGCTCTACGACTGCAACCTGAAACCGCTGTGAGTCCACCTTAATCTTTCTTACCACCACGATATAATTTTTTAGATTATATTTTCAAATGGCTGTTAGCTCTAGAAGCGGTTCATTAATTTCGCGAATTTTCAGACATTTAACTTACAGGGTAGGGTCTTCATGCAACGACCGCAACCTATGTATAAATCTGTTAAATGTTTTATTACAATATACCTACGTATTGAGTTAATATTGATAGCTTAAACAAAAATGTTGAAATCATGATGATCTTTTACAGCAGATCGTCTAAACTCCGTACCGAACTCATGCTGAATACCCCGTAATTAAAGAAAGAAATCTATTTATGATGCAAACGATACGAACATCTTTGGTGCTGACGCGCACACCTCGATGAATCCGACGTTCACTCAACTATTTTTTCACGCTACTGTATAAATACAAACGCAATTTGTTGGATCATGAAATTTCACCTATCAAATGTAATATTGCTTAAAATTCTATACCAAATCGTCACGCGAATACGGCTTCGACAGTGTGTATTTTTGTACCACTACAAATAAAACTATCGAGGATAGAAAAGACTAAAGTTTCAAACTAAAAAACTTGTTGTTTGTCTCGTGATTTATTTGTTGTTTCTCGATAATTGTGTTGATTTGTTGCTTTTAAACTATCACTGTTTTAGGGGCATTCCAAATGTTTTTGTACTTGTGGTCTTATCATATAATATATAGCATGAGCTCCGAAGTACGACAGTTCGAACGACTCGTATTTTCTTTCCCATACGGTCTCTTGCTTGTCTACTTCAATCCATTACCGTTGCAGCCCTCCACCGTCGTACATAGTCGGGGCGGACAAGGGCTTCAACTTCTCCCAGATAGACGAGGCCTTCGTCTGCCAGAAGAAGAACCACTTCCAGGTGACCTGCCAGATACAGTTGCAAGGGGAGGCGCATTACGTGAAGACCGCAGATGGTTTCAAGAAGATCAACAACTTCTGTCTCCACTTCTATGGTGTTAAAGTGAGTGTATTTTTCCTGCTTCTTTTTTACTGTTTGTATATGCATTTACACTCATATTATGTTATAAAGCTGCCAAGTTTTTTCCATAACTATAAGTAGAAATTTGGAGATTTTTTTGCTGTTTTCGTTTGTCCAATTATCATTGAGGACGGCTATTTTATTTAAAGTTTTTTAATTTTGTGACCCGTGCCAAAATAAAATACCTTGTTAGCTTTTTTGAATACATTGATTTAATAAATTTTTATCTGATTGTTTCAGGCAGAGGATCCAAACCAGGAAGTGCGAATAGAACAAAGCCAATCCGATAGAACTAAGAAACCTTTCCATCCAGTGCCGTAAGTTATATTGGTCCTTAATGTTACAGTTAAATAGTTTTGTTGTGTTTTATAAGCAAGTGCAGGTCCGTAATCACAGCCTTAGATACCATTCTTAATACCTGGACCTAGTTTAATAAAATATCTTCCAAAAAAGACTTCCTTTTGTCACGAAGTTCCCGGTGCCGAGATTCCGGAGGGTCTGTTTTAAAAAAAGGAATTGTTTTGTTGTTTCTCTACCGGTTAAATGTCATTTTCGTATAGAAGACGGAGCAAACGGACAGTCAGTTTTCCTAGTGGTAAGTGACACGCACAGACAACTGCTTCACAAGAGTTTTTCAAGAAATATCTAAATCTGTAATACCTGACCCCGCAGTAGACCCCACGATGCGAAAGTGCTAAAGTGACAAGAGGTCCCTAAGTTTATTAAATCTGTCCCCACAATACCGAGCTGCGTCGCAAAGGTACGAAGTAAATCAAAACGTGAAGAGATTGTTACACGAGTTAAATGAAATTCACTTTGTTTGGAGTTTAGCCCGATAAAGTAACGTGACGTAATGCGCTCTGATTGGTGTTTTATTATCATGGCGGATTGCTCTAATTTATGGTTTTTAATAGCAAAAAATTAATCTCACTTTAATTTTGATAAATAATGTTTTACGGAATCTGCGTGTCCTATTTCACAATATTAATGCATTATTTTAATAATTACTCATTACTTGAAACAGGCCTATTATATCGATTCTATCGCCCACTCATTGTCGAGCTACGTCGCCAAGGTTCAAAGGTGACGATGTCCAGTAATTGTTGTATTTAGAGGTTCCCAAGTTAATGATATCATCCCCTCAGCATCGAACTACGTCGCGAAGGCGCCAAGGTGACTGTGGGGCGGCTGCACTTCGCGGAGACGACCAACAACAACATGCGCAAGAAGGGCCGACCCAACCCCGACCAGCGCCACTTCCAGCTGGTGGTCGCGCTGCGGGCTCACGCCGCGCACGCCGACCACATGATCGCGGCGCAGGCCAGCGACCGGATCATCGTCAGGGTGAGTGAGGATCTACAGCATACGTTGGACCGTGAACCTAAAGAATATACCGATCGTAGATCAGAGAGGTCTAGTTATCATTGCTGTTGGTTTAGTGGTTAAGGACCCTGACTACTAAACCAGAAGGTGGTGGGTTCGATTCCCACCCAAGACAAATGTTTGTGTGATGAGCATGATCATTTGTTCTGTGTCTGGGTGTAGTTTATTCATAATATGTATGTATTTAAAAAATATGTAAGTATATTATATCAGTTGTCTGGTTATCATAAGAACAGGCTCTGCCTAGTTTGGGATAGGATGGCCGCGTGTGAAAAAAAATATCTTTTGACTTACCACGGGAATGAATATTAGACTTTAGGTCTATTTCAATGTACGTCAAGGTAAACGATTCTCCGCCGCTCGCGAGCGCGCATGGAGATCGAGCTCCGCTTCAGTTTGAAGTCGAACTACCCCCTTCTTCCCGAACGTGGCCTCAGCTTCAGAACTCGATAGTCAATTAATACTTACTCAAACTTGGTCCTCACGGGACTACACGACACCGGTACATCCAACATAAGGTTATGTTCGTTAATCCTTTATGAACAGTAGATAAACGTAATGATCGTATGGTGACTGTTCAGGCATCGAACCCCGGGCAGTTCGAGTCGGACTGCTCGGAGAGCTGGTGGCAGCGCGGCGCGTCCGAGAACAGCGTGCACTACAGCGGCCGCGTCGGCATCAACACCGACCGCCCCGACGAGTCCTGCGTCATACACGGTGTGTACCTCATGAGACAACGTCGCCTATCATGTCAAGACGCCAGGCCCAGGTGGCGGTCCGCCTGTTGCCTCTCTAAGGACTCTTGTCCTACCCGTTTTGAAAAAATAAGATAACTCCTTCACAGAGGAAAAGAACGCTCCACCTACTTTCTATCTATCACATCGTCGTACACGAAGTCGTCCGTAGTTTAGATTTCCTTAGTAGGCGTTCACGTTGATATAGGATGCGCTGTACAAATGACAATGTAGCACTAACGAAGATCACAAAATGGTGGGATCACGTCTTCCTCAACGCAACTTCAGATCTATTTTATTGATGGAATCAGTGGTGAAGATGAATGAATGATGAACTAATGGGATATGAGTATTGTTGCAGGTAACCTGAAGGTGATGGGCCACATCGTGAGTCCGTCGGACGCGCGGGCCAAGCACGACATAGAGGAGCTCGACACGGCGCAGCAGCTGAAGAACGTCCAGAACATACGAGTCGTCAAGTTAGTATTGTTATATTCATATCACATATGGAATGTAAAGAAAAATGTAATCCACCATTTTGATGGTGGCCATCTTGGATTTGAATTTTTATGGTGTGCTGTATGTTGGTCAGGCTCCTTCAAATGATGCCCATATTGAGGGAGATAAAAAATCGGTCATTTTGTTTCAGCGGTCATCTTAGATTTGCAAGGATACTGAATAATTAATAATTGTTTTGTCATCAGCACGTAAGGTGCGTACAAAATTTCAAATCAATCCGTGTACAGAAAATGTGTAAAATTGCGATGATTAGATTAGAGTCACACAAGAAATAAAGTTTTTTTGGAAGGAAGTTCCTTATCGCGCGTTGTGAAAGGGGGCTAGACGGAAAAAATTCTTACGAAAAGTTGTCACGACACTTTTTGCGAGTATATCGCATACGTAGGGTATGTATAGTGTCGCGCGCGCGGCCGCTTCGCGTATTGGCGATCGCAGCGTCACTTGGTTGTTTATGTATATGTTTATGTATGTTTATGTATGTTGTTTATGTTTATGTTCATATACACACACATATGTATATGTACAATTTTTTTTTCTTTTTTTTATTACAATTCCTTCACTAATTAATCAAAACGAACTTCGTTCCATCCGGGTGTCCCTTGACACCTACCTCTCTTGGTTTTTTTCACTACACCAAATCTGACTCCGTGACGTCATCATCGGGTAAAGCATATTGGGTCGCGATTACTTGACAGCTTCTCGCCATAAATAAAAATATTTAAATAAATTGACGCCACACTCCAGAATCTTTAGCATACTAAAGCATACGGTATTCCAAGGTTCAAATACGACCCGTCGTTCGCGACGCACTCGGGGCTGGTGGGGTGGGAGGCGCGCGCGGGCGGCGCGGGCGGCGCGGGGGACACGGGCGTGCTGGCGCAGGAGCTGCGGAGCGTGCTGCCCGACGCCGTCAAGGAGGCGGGCGACGTGGCGCTGCCCAACGGGGACACCATACACAAGTTCCTCGTCGTCAACAAGGTCAGTCAGGCCCGTCTTTCCCATTGGGCACTCGGGCAGGTGCCCAGAGCCCGGCCATTCATGAGCCCCAATATTTCTATTTGAACATGATTAAGTGATAATTATAGGCAAATCAGGCAATGATTGCTGACTAGAATACCTATTATTATTATAATATTAGCCAAATGGCAAAAAATGGAACCCTTATAGATTCGTCATGTCTGTCTGTCTGTCGAAATTTGTCGACGAAAATTGGTTTGAACAAGATGTAGTAAGTAGATTTTTTTATACCTACATAAATAGTAAACCGCAATTTACCTTTCATGCAATCTACTCAAATATATAAAAAACAGTTTAATTCCATAAACATAAACCGTATTTTTTGTTAAAGTGTCTAATGTTGTATATTATGTAATGGTACGGAACCCTTCGTGCGAGAGTCCGACTAGCACTTGGCCGGTTTTTTATATAATGTGTATTTAGTCCAAAAACAGGCCCACAGATATCAAAATTGTTGTATTCGTCGTGGCCCCATTATCCTAGTGCCCAGGGCCCCCGATATGTCAAAGAAGGCATAGAGGTCAGTATAGAATAGACCGTCCGGTGGAATAACACCGTCTTCGAGACTCGATCCACCTTGCTTTATCCAAAGCCCTCGCCTTTCTGTAGAAAGTTCCTAAATAACCCAGGTTTTGTACATTTTTCTAACACTACAACCAAAAATAACGTATTCGTCAAACACGCAGTAAATGCTTAATTTGTACCAGGATCGCATCTTCATGGAGAACCTCGGGGCGGTGAAGGAGCTGTGCAAGGTGACGGGGCACCTGGAGTCGCGCATCGACCAGCTCGAGAGGATCAACCGGCGGCTGGGCCGGGGCGTGCGCCGCCGGGACAGCCAGCGCTCCAGCGGCAGCGACGGTGAGCACCAGTTTATTTGATGACCACCACCATGATCACCACTCGTTATCAATATTACAATTTTATCACGAGTGCACGCCCTTCGATAAGTGAATGTCTATGGGCTTCGGTGAACACAGCACCAGATGAACGGTCTGTTCGCTTGCCCCATATACTATAAAAAATTAGGTTATTAAAATCCTTTTGATTTAATTGTGTAAAAAAGTGACATCCATAGTAGGGATACACAGAATAGGCACAGACTAGATGTACCAGTGATTAGACTCACAAAAGTAAGGCAACTATATACGCTTTTACAATAGGACCCCTGAAAACGTTCAAAACCTCCCAATAAAAAAATCAAAAAAGTTATTAAAGAGCGTTTGTGTGGTAAAGGATATTATAAAGTAAAAGATTTTATGGAAGATACAACACCTTGGGAATACCGTCCCTCCCAGCCATTTCAGGATAACAACATGTGAAATTTGTTATAAAATATGTCCCAGATTAGTCGCACTGAGTTTGTTTCGCCGGTTCTTCTCTTGCCTCGGAACCGGTGGTAGATTCGATTGACGTTTAAAAAAGATACTCTGTTTGTACTATTTTGAATGAAAAAAAAAATTGATTTGATTATGAAGGACCTTATAACATTATTATTGAGTGTGTGACTCTCGTAGGAAGATTTATACAGTACAATCTTATACACTTTCGCCAGCTCAAGATAATCCCTATACCTAACTGAAGTTGTAATTTTTTTCTTAGACTCGCGGTTCTCTGGCATATCAAACGTATCCAAGTCGTTCTACAGCGACGGCAACATCACCATCGACCAGATCCGCGACATCGCCCGCAGCATCCGCCGCCAGGAGTGTTGCCACAAGCTCAGCCACAACTCTCCCAAGTTCACCCGCAAACAGTGCAAACACTGCCAGGGCTCCAAGTACGGGAAATACTACAACTACAACAAAACGAGCGTGCGGTCCAAGTCCGAGAAGATTGAAACGGAGAGCAACTACCCCACATACGTCAGCACGCTCGATTCCAACGTCGAAAAGTTGCCCGATGAGAACTTTAGTACGATATCGAAGAAGAAGGAGTCGTGTCTGTGGCTCAGGGACGACAGCATGTACGGCAACCCTAAGCTGCCGTTCTGCTGCCGCAAGTACAAGTACGGGGACGCCAGCGGCGAACTGATATCCAATAAGTTTCTACAGATTATTATCACAATATTGATCTTCGTCATGGCGGTTTGGTGAGTTTTTTGTATATTATGCATGACTATTTATATTGCTCAATGATATCGTACAGGTAAACGATTTTTTTTAATCGGATGAGTAATTTAGAAAGATTAACCTCATACAAGCGAAACTACATACATTAGGTCTTTATATTATTAGTATAGAATATACCAAAGAACTGATGCCGATGGGCGGATAAGGTCTTATAGAGGCCACGTTTCAAATAGATCGGGTACGGATCTCCGGACAGGGACCCTTTGATTGGTTGCGACTGGCCTTGGAAAGTGCGTGTGGTCTCAGTGTGGCAGCGGACGGGCCGACAATGATGTTGTTTAGTAGTTGCTGCATCCGTGGCGTGCGTTTACCTACATACCTACATCCAACAAACAACTAAACTATCAAACATTACCTCCTTTCTTATTTGAGTGACTGTTCCCTCGCAGCCTGGTGGTGATGTCGGCGCTCTACTTCCGCGAGCACCAGCAGCTGGTGAGCCTGCGCGAGAGCCGGCCCGCCGAGCCGCTGGCGCGCGCGCCGCACAATCCCCGCCCCGAAGACACCGCCAGGAAACAGGTACACGCCCCCACCACACACCACACCTCACAATTTAAAGCCGAAACATTCAAATTAGATTTTGGGAATAAATCCAATGAGAAGAAAAGATGAAGATTGCTGGTCCAGTAAGATTTTTAGTATCAGTGTTTCATTTCTAAACCCCGTGCATACATTTAATTACGAAATTTTATTTTCAGACGAAACAAACACAAAACATAATATTGAACAAACCAACAAAAGGTAAGTTCATTATATAACTGGAAAGATGTAAATGATTCAATATTTTCTTTATATTACTTACGATAGTGTTATAGAGGTTTACAACTTCTAATTAGTAGTCATGATGGACACGTTCGGCTCGGATAATATGGAAATTTCCATTTTTTTTAATTTATGTTTTAAAAAGAGCATTAAATTCACAATAAAGCCCATTTTTTTTTTTTAATTATCTCGATAAATGACGTAGTTATGAAACTTTTCCTGTCTGCTTTAACCGCGCGGCCTTTGACGTCATAGGTCGTGCCTACGGGCCGCGACTCGCTCCCTCACAATTTATATAAGAATGTGATATTTTAGTAGAAATAAAAACTTACTTATTGTGGTTATCTTTAAAAAGGCGCTGTAATGCCTAAATGCCTTTTATCCGCCTCAGCCGTAGGCTTTAAGTGTGTTGTTATATGTTGGTGTGTTTATTGTATGGTGCAGAGAGAGGCCACAAGACGAGTCCCGAGTACGCGACGAGCACGCAGGACGCCTACTCCATGGCCACCGCCATGCCCGCCTCCTGGGGCTACGTTCGGAACGAGTTGCGTGAGTTGTTTGTACATATTCATAGCAATAATGCCTAAGATCTAAGAAACTTTCATTGCACATAATCTTTATTGTTTTTAATTTTATTTCCAACATAAAAAACCACCAAAATATTTTTTTCTCAATAATTGGACTGGTAAAAGCGGCAGTATTAGAGCAGGTAGTTCCGGAAATCAGCTCGTTTAAGCAAAGAAACAACCATACAGTTAATATTGAAATTGATAATTCCTACTTATTTCAGAGGAAAGTCTTTAATTTTGGGGCGGGTGAAATTGCTACTTTACCAATAACACTATGTTGCCTGCAGACATGAAGGCGAGCACGCCGGCGCAGGCGCGGCGCGCGGCGGCGGTCTCGGCGGCACGGCTGGCGGACGTGCTCGGTGGTGGCTGCTCCTACACGCTCGACGACAACGAGCTCGACGCCGAGTGCCAGGTCTGTCCCACACGCACGCACACGCTCACGTATATGCACGCAAACGCACGCACGCATATACTCACAAACACGCATACACACACACACTCACGCTCGCACTCACTCACACCCCAGTATACACACACGCATACATTTACATATGCATACATTTACACTTATACACACAAGCACAAACACACGCGCGCGCAAACATTCACATGCACAGACGTATACACATGAACATACCGCTCCAAACTATACCTATCTACTTACTTCATTTTCATCTTTATCTTTGATAAATTTGGTTTTTCCTTTTCTTTCATATCAGTGTTAACGACCTGAGACTTCTATTATTTGGCTGCTGTAATTACTTCAAAACTCCGCAATATGTATAAAATTAAAATAGATAATTGAGAATTGTTTGTATTGTTGCTGTGTTGGAGTATATAGGTTAGTTACTATAGTTTTGTTTCATGCATCTTAAGGATTATCAGAAGATTGTGAATTGGATTTTGAATGCATTAGTAAGTAATTCTTTGAATACCATCGCTTACCAATCTATTTCGTAGATATCGATCGATGCTCCTATAACTTTTAGGGTTTGTCGACCAGGCACATAGGCATTCATAAAGTCGATTTTGTTGTCCAATTCAATCTGGAAAAACTCACGTACTCTCCTTATAAACATCGACAGAAGTAACTGTGATAAAGAAATCATTAATTCGTATTTATTTTTCTCTTTATATATACTATATATTGTACTTATAGTACTGTACAGTACCAAAACAATAATTCCTATTGCAGTTATCGTGCGGACTTGACACGCCACAAACGTACGACAATCAGGAGCCATACGAACGGACTAAAACTGACAAAGAACTCAACGAAACATTCCAGAGACCTATAGAATCTTCTCCCAAAGACAAATTACCACTCACTCCAGATATACCAGAGAAGAACAATTCGGATTCAGAGAAGAATATTCTTAAATTGGACAAGGAATCCGTGAAACAGTTGAACGAGGAAATTATTGCGGAGTCAAATTATGTGATACCGAAAAATATAAGCGAGGGTAGGCTCAAAAGGGAAGTGAGAGAAACTAATGAGGCTTTGAGGAGCAGTTCGGAAGAGATGCTCGAGAAATCGGAGGAATTGGAATCTCGAGGTAAGATTGACTATTTCAAAACTGGTCTTAGTGCATGTGTATCGATTACGCGTGGCAAACTTTTAATGGATACTGTTGTGCCGCGAGCACCAAGGCATACATTCTTGCTGTCTTTTTTGTTACACGTTCCATTGTATTCCATCGTGTTTCCTTAACATCAAACGTTTTAGGTCCTAGTTTGTTTGAATGTGCTCCAAGTTTAGATTTCTATTTTCATGTTAAATCATGATAACTACGGAAAGACATGCCATTGAGTATGTATATTTGGGATTTGGAGCCCAAATCCCAACCCCTATGTGAGCAAAGAGGCAGGCAACAATTAGTAAAAAACAAGATATGGCATTACATATTGTTTTGTAATATTAATGAACCGCGATAAAATCTGATATTTGTTCCATTATAATTGAAATGTACATTATTAAGGGGTGGGGTTTGGTGTACTGAACCACCGGCCTCGAGCCTCGCTTAGGCACCAGCCTGCCATAATATTAGTGCTCATATTATTATGTACCTACAACATGTTTACAATTGTGGTGAGATATAAATATAAGTTACTATAACGATGTGTTAGCAGAATACGACAGGGTGGTGGTGGGCGTGGCCGGCGGGCGCGTGCGCAACTCGTCCGTGTTCCGCGAGGTCGTGCACGCGCGCGCGCTTCACAACTACACGTACGCCGTGCCGCTCGCACACTGCGTGCTCGGCGCGCACCTCGACCTCACGCTCAGGTACCACTTTTTTTTTTCATTAACGCCGGGAAATGCTCTGAGGCATCCCGCGGGAAGTGGATCTCCCCCAAGCGAGTATGTGGATCTTGCTGGGCCTGCTGGTAAGTGGGCGCAGCTCTACCCACTAAAGCCCGGCGAGTTTCACTAATGCCGCCTTTGGTGAGGTGCCCCGGATCTGTTGAGCAAACAGGGCACCGCGATGGCTAGGACTGACTAGCCACTTTGATCGAGTCAAATCGTGCGCTAGTGTAGCGTACAAGAGTACCGATTGATAAGTTCTCGATCCCAATCCTAAATTTCAATAGGATCGAGTGTCAAGAGTAAGCCCCTTGTACTCTTCCTTAAACACCGATGACGCAATATATGGTTATTAAAATTGAAAAGGCGTTGTTGGTGGTGTATTAAGTAAATGTAGGCAAAGCTCCCGGTGACAAAACGTTGTATATTATTCTCCTAGATCATCAAAACTGAAGGACATTCGGCTGTGCGAGCTGCAGTGCAAGGACGACACGGCTGAGAACTGCCAGCTCCACCGCGGGATCGCCAAGCCCGTGCCCGCCGCCGGCGTGTGGACCACCCGCATGACGCTCGACTGCAATATGGACCGCCGCGTCAAGATACGCGCCAGCTTCGAGCCGCTACACGTAATATCAATACTTTAAAATATATAGCATAGGAGCGCAAACGAGCAGTCGAAGCCGTTTGGCGACTACCGACGCCCATACATCCGTATAACCAGAGACTATGCAGATGCGTTTCCTCTCCTTTTCCCTATCTCCCCCAATGGGCCACCGGAAAATCACAAACCGCACGAAACGCGACAGCATACACTGTCACTTGTCGCCGGTGTTATGTGAGCGAGAGGTACCCAACCGGTAGTGCCGACCAAATTCGGCTGTAAAGCAGCATGGCTCTACCTCTTACTAACATTTTATATACATATTTATTTATTGAAACACCTTCTACCACAAGTGGGTATACTTAGGTGTGTACGGGTAAATGCCGAGTACGAATTAGTTTTAATATTCGAACTTTACCAAATAAACTTGTTTAATACTAGGTGTACCATATACGGTATGCCCGGGTAAACCTAAGTTTACTTCACCTCGTAGCGTATACATTATGTATATATTGATTGTGTACATTTATATTTCATTTTCAATGTATTATTAGTAATTTTAATTAATTTTAAATTAATTAAATTATATTACAAAAAAGAATTCAATACACAAAACTTTAAGTAATTTTGAAAATATATGTATCATTAGACCTTGAGGTTTTTAACCTTTAAATAATGCTGATGTTATTTTCCAGGACTTGTGTTTCCTCGGAGCGGACACGAAGACACCGTTCATCGAGTTCAACATCCACATATACAGGGACTGCCGGAATTAGTTTGTCAGACTCCTGAAAACATTCATATGAGAGTGTTACGTCGGAATTTTATCAAAAATTGTATACAATACAATCATACAGTAGACCAGTTATGCTCGAAGGGCCTTTACTATTCTGGTATCATCCACATGGACTAACAGTTTATGACTTAGTTTTCATCTTAGAATGGCACGATTAAGTGTCTGTTGTTTAGTTTATATCAAATATTTTTTTATTTTACTATATTTAAAATTACAAGTACATTAAATAACTGTTATTTACGATACGGTGTGTATAGTTTGCGACCACGAATTAAATTAAAAACTCTCTAAAGGCATTCTAAAACAACGTAATAATTGTACTCTCTCTATTTTAATGTTAATAAATAATTTCATATTAAAAACATACTGATGTCATGTCAAAACAAGTGTGTTGAACTTTAATATGTACTGTAGGTAGTGCGTGCAATTTAACTCGACTGAAGTTCGGACAGTATGCGATGATACAAAAATTACTTTGCGACGCCTCTCGTGTATAACTTCGGTACGGTCAAGTTGAATTGCGCGTACTATACAAGATGTTGGCTCGCTAGGACATTTTTCCCTATAAATCGTAGTTTGGAATCTCGTGTAATATATTAGAAGTAAGAAATATGTATGTAAGGTAAAGTTAACATTCCAAAAGTGCAATTATATCGATATACCGTCCTTATGTTATACAGGGTGTTTTAAATTATTTATCAACATTGGCGCCATCTGGAAAAAAATAAGTTGATACTTTATTGTTAATTTTAAATTAAATAGCCGGGTTTTTTTAGACATATTACAATATCAATACTTGTACAAATTCTTTCGAAATATTGTTCCTTTTTATAGTAGGATACTATACGACGTGTCTTCTAAGTTGTTTAAAAGAACATATTTTCATACACTAAGATATTTAGAAATTATGGTAAACTAAATATAACTTTAACGTCCATTACTTTGTCGAATTTGAGTTCTCAACCTTGTATTATTATAGATAAAAAAGCTATTCCTGACATATTGAATATTATGGAGTTAATATTCAATTACCATTTAGTGCTCAACTTTAATTTCAAATTTCTCTACGTTCTGTATAATGTAACATTTGCTGAACATTTCCTAGATAAGCTTTAAGTGTAATGACGTTATTACATTTTTTTTATTCCAATTATTTGGTACCTGTATCGTTTTTTTTTTGTATTTTAGTTTATCGTTTTTATCAAACGATAAATTGTTTACACGAGGTGGGTAACTAAATAGAGATTTTATTTTAGTGCAATTGTACAGATTGTTTTGTATTTTTTTTACAGTGTTTATTGAATATTTTAATACATATATTGAATTAGTAGTCCGTATAGATTATCACAATATTTAAAACTTTTAAGTATTTTTATAATGAAATCCCAGTATTTTATTTAAGTATTAATTTGTATTTTTTTATATATCATTTTAAAATGTTTAAAATTTTATGATTTATTGTGATCCGTGGATTTGGGGAACGTTCATCACATTCCACAGTTCTATATAAAGAGAATGCAATATTTAAAATACGTTTTATTAAACTATAATATAATATATAACTAATTTGTAGTTATATTTAACAAAAAATATAACTGATTCAATAGCATATTCAAAAATATTAAGTTATATATTTTTTAATGAATATATTATTTAGCAGTGGCAGATAAAGCCTCTTAGCTCTGCTGCGCCTTACAACGGTAAACTTTTAGCCATGAAATTGTATACAGCGCCATCTATCACCGGATAGATGAAACATTATACTTCACTGAATAGTAACACGTGCTGCTACAATAAGTTATAATAAAACAATTTTTTTACGGATTTTATCGCGGTTTATTAAGATTTTTACAAGCCCGACGTTTCGGATACTTTACAGCAACCATGGTCACGGGAGGACTGAGGTGTCATACGTCCTATTATTACAAAGTTATTCGAAACTACCCTATGATACATCAATATTTTGGTCAGTCCTATCTACGCAGAAAGTGCTAACTGTATCTTTAATCTGTGACATATTATGCTTGGATTTTGATTTGATAATTTTAATAATGGGATCCCATGCAGGTGGTAGAAGCCAGCCATCTTCTCTATTGAAATTAGGATGTTTTTTAATTTCAATAGCCTCACGGATCATCCTTGGTTGGAATCTGTGTTCTTTTGCGAGGACTTGTGGTTTATCAAATCTGATATAATGGCGAGCTTTGTCAAGACTATGTTCACAGATGGCAGACTTAGTGTAGCGACGGTGTTTTAAATCAGCTATATGTTCTTTGACTCTCGTGACCATGGTTGCTGTAAAGTATCCGAAACGTCGGGCTTGTAAAAATCTTAATAAACCGCGATAAAATCCGTAAAAAAAATTGTTTTATTATAATGAGTGAAATTCGCGTAAAAATTTGAAAACTACAATAAGTTCTTTCACTAACTATTATATAGTGAATCAATTTTAAAACACCAGTATTGAAATTAACAACGCATCTGTATCAAGCGAATTTAAGTAAAATTTTGCATATTTTGATCAATTAATTAATCACACAATGTGAAAAATTATTAAAGTAGGTTTACTGATTCTTATGTCTATGTAGTATATTTGAATTCGCAATAAAAACATTCCAACCGGTACTTATTTAGTTTTAATGTTGTGTACGTTTAAACATACGCTTTATTTATTGTAAGAAAATTTTAATATATTTTTATTTATTTTTTATGTGTATACTTATAAGATAATAATTATACAAAAAAATAGACTTTTTTTCTTACGTCGCCTTATTTGTTTAAAAAATTCTAACTTTATTCTTCTTAGGTTTTGATCTCTGAGTAGCGAAGGACATATTACAAGGTTGGTTAACCGACTTTATTATAACGATAGGTAATGTTTGTCACGCAATGTAGTATAATGCATCACAGTAGATTAACTTTTACTTTATGTATTTAGGAATAAGATGTAAATTAAGTTTTATTAGATGCGTACCTTGCCATATTAAATCACAATACTTTTTTGAATATAGTAACACACAGTACGTTCAATTTTGGTTTAGAATTCGAAATTAAATAAATTATAATTAGCAATATTGTCATTTAAATTATATCTTTCGACCAAATCTAACAAGCTATCACTATTATGATTAAAGCCGAGTTATCGATGTAATTTTATGTCATTATGATACTTTGTACATTTAGGGCCTATTGTTAGATATATTTTTCCTCACTTTAGGTTTGAATACAAGTCTTGTGCTCAAAAGTAAATGGCTTATAAGAATTGTGAGACAGTCAACCACTGTTAATAATCTACGTAAGCCTTTATACCACATAATAATTTATGTAAAGAAGAGAACTATTTATATGTATCATTAAAAACTTTTTGTACACCTATTTTAATTAACCTCCTTTATATTGTATTTCCCTTCCTTTTCCCCTTTATCATGTAAGCCATAGAATAAAAAGATGCATGTTCTTAAATATAGTTAATATAATTTCTTAGTAATTTAATTAGAAGTATATTAAATAATGTTTTAAGTAATTTCATGTTTAAAAAATGCATTTTATGAAAATAAAATAATTGTAGATTTAAAGTGTTCTATTTTCTTCGGCTAACAGTTTATGATCTAAGATTTAACCATTGAAAATACTTTAATCTTATCATCAAAATCCTTACCATATCAATTATCAACCCTTTGCCATCCGATTTCTATATAATATACGGTTTATTGATTCGATTTCATTTATTGCAGAGGTAGATTACCACAGGTACCATAAAACTACTACCACTAAGTATTTTTACCCAATATTAAATTTACAGATAGAGCTATTAATAGTATCATGGAATAATTATTAATATTTCCAAAGATGTTAGTTCAAAAATCTGTTGTGAGATGGCGTTATTATTCTTTTCTACGAAATAGGGATGTTGACAGTATTCATATAAAGATATAATTTTGATGTTAATTGGTAGTTTCTATGATAGAATTTTGAGAAAATACAATATTTTCCCTTATTTTTATTTTATTAAATTAATATTTAATAAATAAAATGTAACAAAATTTAAAATAGGTCACGTGATGATAAACGGAAATGACGTTACCTGTTCCTATTTAGCGGAAGCGGAAGAATATTGGCGTACTCTTATACACTGTTTTCCCTACGCAGTACATATAAAAACTAATTTTCAGGCGTTTTGAGAGTGTACACACACATAGGCATCATACAACAATTATAAAACTTAGAAGCCATTTTTTACTAACGACAACTAGAATCATTTTATCATTTTTACGATGTTTATCAACATATGACGTCACGTGACAAGTGTTAGCGTTTTGGAGCGAAATTTAAAATGCATTATAAAATGCAAGATTTCATAGTGTTTTTTTAATTTTACTAGTGTGAATTTTGTAAAATAATAATTGATTTTATTGTGTATTTATTTCCAGTGACTACCACAATTAAATAGCGCAGAGTGCTGGCATCTGAACAACGGCAAAACTACGATATAAGCATAGTTGTTGTATTGACGAGAGTAGTTTTTACGGACACTTTTCATACACAGAGATGGATCTCCTTTTTTTTTCTTTAACGCCGGGAAATGCTCTGAGGCATCCCGTTGGGGAGTGGGTCTCCCCAAGCGGGTATGTGGGGCTCGCTGCACCCGAAAGGTGGTAAGTGGACGCAACTCTACCCACTATTTGGTGAGGTGCCCCGGATCTAATGAGCTAACAGAGCACCTCGACGGCTAGTCAGCCCCTCAGGGGACCGACGCCACCTCCACAGAGGGGTTGTCCCGCACCACAGAACAACCCCTCCCAACGTCGGGACAGTACAATCGGGTCAGGTTCCCGTCCTCGCCCCTTGCCCCCTGCTTTTTTGTCCCCTCTTCTTATAAGAGGGGACAAAAGAGCCCCCTCGGCTCAATTAGCTTCGCCCAAGGTGCTGGGCACACCTTAGGCTACTGAACCCCACCGCCAGGTCAAGGCCTGAACCATGATAGGGAGAGATGGATCTCCTTCTTAGGTCACACCAACACATCAAAATATTACTATAAAAGTTAATACCTTCAGTGCGCGTACTTGTACAAATAATAATTGTTTTTGTTTCATCGAAATCGGGCGCGGATTTCCAAAGTTACAGCGATGTAAAGTTTCACCGCTTTTTAAAATTTGCGTTTCTTCGCGAGCTACTGCGAGGACGCCACGCTGCGTGTGTCTTTAAATGCGCATTCTCTTAGTAAAATCATATTGGGCAAAGGACTTGTCTCCAGCTCTTAATAAATTATAAAAAATCATAAAATAATATGTATGTTTAAGCCATACGCACGGTTTATGGTTTAAGCACAATTCTGACAGTACAAAGCTGGTACATCTCTGGCCAGTGTCACCAGATTAGAAAAGTAAAATTACAGTGAAGGCTGTTTGAAATTACAGTAGATTTACTAATATTATAGTGTTTTCCTATCCTAAAATACAGTATTTTTTACAGTATCTACTGTAATAAATACTGTATAATATAATAACATTTTAACTTCTTTTTAATGACTAAATCGATGGGGCATGAAGTTTGCCAAGTTAAAACAAGAGAGGGCGGATCGGATCGGGATCGGGCTCATGACACTTTCATGATAAAAGAGAAAGAAAATCTCCTATAACAATATTTACGACGGCTTGAAGATTTAAATTATTTGCGATTTCCTAATCTGTAATTATATTAGATAGTAATTTAACGAGGTTGTGCTGTTTGCTGTGAAATTTTGTGCTCTGCAATAAAAGCGGCTGTTTTTATTGCAGCTGTTTTTTTCTTTTCTTGAACCCAACAAAACAAAATGATCAAACTTTTCTCTAATGCACTACGAAGAAATACACACAAAGCATGTTGCTAAATTAAAACCCTTAGCGAAAGTAAAATTCGTCTACATAATTTTAATGCGTAATAGCATTAGTATAAAGTATTTATTTTTTGGTAATAGGCAATGGCTCCACAGTTTGTCAGAGAATTCCCCTTCCATCGTAGGTCGTAGGTATAAACTATCAACCAGCCGCTGAATCATAGACAAACACTAAACTATAACGTTTCGTTTCATCCATTTATGTAGGTTTTTTTCCCAATAATTAAGTTTCTTTTCTTTTTTTAATATTTTTTTAGAAACTCAAAATTACAGTGACTTTCATACACTGTAATCACCATAATACAGTGTACAGTGAATAGAGTAGAATTACAGTAAATCTACTGTAATTACAGTGCATCTGGAGACACTGTCTATGGCCGACGGCCGTCACGTTGACACGAACAAACTTCATGATTGTCACAATTGTCAAATGCCATTTTTTATTTTAGTTTACTGTTCACATTTCATGTCAGTTTATAAAAATTATTGAGAGTAGTGGACGTAGGCCGGTGTGTCTGTGATTTAATTTTATTATTACGTTTTTATGTTCAATAAAAAACTATAATTTTAGGCTGTGCTTACAATAAAAACATTATATTGAACCTATTTTATTTGTGACAGCGAAACATTTGTTTTCCATCAGCTGACTATAAACATCTGGTAAGTGTTTTTAATAACATGTCTGCAGTCAGTATTAATTTAGCCATTCACTTTATAATCTATATCTGTGCAGCCTTACGAGTTACGACTCCGTAATAACTTTGGGCTTTCATAATTATTTCCGTGCGTAGTAGATCTTGATAATATAATACGAACGTTTAGGATAAAACGTGCCTGTACCACACCACCACTTTTAACAAATTCTAATAAAACAGTAAAATGTAATGGCCTGAAAACAATTTATGGATATAAAAATCATTATCAGCTCGTTTAAGCGTGGCTTTATGTCAAATGTAGATAGACGCGGACCGTGTATTTGTAGGCTATTTTATATTATATGCTTACGTACTTACATACTTATAAAAACTGTACATAATAGCGACAATTATAAAAAATACGAAATAAATTGATTATTATAAATATGTTAGCAAAACTTTAACACAATGGCTAGGACTACTTAACAAATATTGCACAATGATGAGAAAAAGCAGTAAGCACAAATGAAAGCATGACGTGTACTGTTAACTAGTAAAGTCAATTGATCTGATGGATATAGGTCATAGGAATAACTCCATAACAGTCACAGTGTTAAAGTTATAGTCAGTTTCACTTTCAACCCATGTCTTTCAATTTTACATATCTTTAAAACATGTATCATATTATGATTATGATTTATATTACGAGTTAAATATTTTAAATTATCCTTAATATTCAAGCTAGCGAAGCATGCATTTAGTTAAAAAATTTGGGACTAACATACTTTGGCTTGCCTGTTGGTCTAGTGGTTAGTGACCATGACTGCTAAACCTGAAGGTTGTGGCTTCGATCCCCACCCAGGACAAATGTTTGTGTGATGACCATGATCATTTGTTAGTATTTAATAAAATGATTAACAATAATTAAAATATTTGGTAATAGTTCGGCAAGTCAACCGAATATTCGACCAAATACGAATGTGAAAAAATATGCCGAATGTACCGAATACGAATATTCGGCCGAACCTATGGCGCATCTCTATTTTTAACTGTATTACTATTAGCTGTACCATCGCCCGACTCAACCTATCGGCAGATGTTCCCGCTGAGCTTACCGTCATCTAGTGCATAACAACAATTTTAATGGGCTAGCCGCTAGGCCCACCACTAGCTTCCACCGCTGCCATCTGCATATTTCCGAACCAATATGAATAATATATCTTTATTTGTTTACTAGTTTGAAATTTAGGGGGGAAGGAGAAGAAAGAGCTTAAGAAAACGAACTTTTCGGGATGAAAAGTATCTTAAATGTATTAAAGTACGACCATAAAATTTCATTTAAATCCGTTGAAAGACGCCTGCTAGACACTGTTTTTGTAATGTTTTACTTCCCTGCGGGAACTCGTCACTTTTATGGGATTAATAAATTTTATTATAATATACATTGTATAACCGGCAACATACGGTATTATCACACTGATAATACCTTTTACTAAATTTAATTAATAAGTTGACTGTTGTATATAAAGCTTTTTAATTAATTGCAGTTTTTTTAATATACCGGGATCAAAAGTATCCTATATGTTGAAAAGGGGTATAAGCTACCACCATACAAAATCTCATTTAAATCGGTCCAGCGGTTTTCAGACATACAAACAGAGAAACAAAAAATTTTAAAATAATCTAAATTATACCTATTTCACTTCTTACATCCCCCTGACTCGGTTTATAGCATTTTTTTTTTCACGGCCATGGGGTACCTATTATAAGGGGGTACCCTATGCCCCCTTTAGCTTATTGGGGGCCCTGGGCACTACTATGATGGGGCCCCAACGAAAACAACAAATTACACCTGTTAGCCTGATTTTCGGACTAAAGAAAAGTAAATCCTAAACCTAATTAATTACTAGGTGTTCTAATCAACAATCATTGTTTATTTAACATTTTTTTTATTATCAGTCAATCATATTCTGATAAATATTTATCGGGGGCACTGGGCAGCTGCCCAAAGTGCCCAATGGGTAAGACGGCCCTGGGTACAGTATTGTGGGTGGCAGCCACTGCCCTAGCCGGTGACCCCTCGTGGAGAGGTTCTTACCGAGACGCACTCCTATGTCTCGGATAGGAGGCCTTTGAGCTTTACGCTGGACGGGATCTTGTGGGTTCGCCGACTGGGGCAAGAGGCGCTAATGCGGAGGTGGAGGGAGGTGCGGCAGCCGTATGGCAAAAGCCTAACGGCTGCTCCGCGTCCGGTCCTAGAGGGGTTAGCGTCGTAAGCGCATACTCCTCAACTTCCGTCGGACACAGGTGCTCACTGGGCATGGTTGCTTTGGTGAGTACCTGGTCCGGACGGCCCGCAGTGTGCCGGTCCGGATCATGCGAAAGCATTAACCTGCGTTATCGAAAAAAAAAAGACAAACGGCTTGTTAATTAAAGGAGATATAAATAGTCGATGACAATCTTCACCATCAACATCATAAGCGACCCTTGTATGTCTACTGCAGGGCACTCACTGCAGTACAGCACTCCTCGACATTGGCCGAGTATATTATTAGGCCATTAAAGTCATAGGTCACCAATGCGCTAGCCCAATGAGAGTTGGTGAATCCCAGACACTCCAAAGATTTTTAATCTCTTATATTTGAACAATAAAAAACATTAAAGTCAGGTCCCGTCAGGATTGAAACTTGGACACAGACTCGATAAGCCATAACCGCTACATTGCCGCGATGATAATGATGAAAACGAATTTAATTTAATTAAAGTTGTCGATGATCTACCTTAAGATAATTAATTACAAATGGTTATCTAAATCCTTAGACAGTCAACACATTTTCAGATATTTTTTTATGAAGTATTTTTCTCTGGTTTCCGCAAACTTTGAACTAAGCCCTTTTCTAATGATGGTTTGCACTTGCGATCAGTTTCCTCGTTTTACTATAAAAGGACATAGATTGCGCAATCTAAACGCAGACGATGAGTGACGTAATTACGGAAACAGTGTCACAAAGCGTGCTGAAATGGTCCAGTGCGAACGACATTGTATTTGCAGATAATAATACAATGAAAGACAAACAGTTTATGTAGCACGAAAAACTGAACCCAAATCAGTCATACGAACGTCCCCAAATTCAGTCGGCCTGGGCCCCGAAGGTTGTACTCTGTCATTGTGTGTCTCCACTTTTTGCGATCTCATTGTCGATCTGTATATTTAGAAATACAGTTATTTCGTATAACGTCTTAATAACTTTAAGTAATTACTTAAAGTTAAGTCTAATTACTTATTAAAATCTTTTATTTCTACCAATACTATCTATACTTATATGCATATATCGGCTGAAGAGTTGTTCGTTTCATCGCGTAAATCTCCAAAAGTACAGTCGGATTAGAAAAAATGTGTTTGTGAGATTAAATTATAATTTAATTAGCAATAATCCCGCAAAACACGCAGTCTTTACTGCAAATGTGTGAGTGCACGCATATGCATGCAAATAGCACCGCCCTTTTCCTTTCCCACACTGCATATGCGTACACTCGCATGCGCCACCACCCCACATGCACCACAACCACAGTTAAAGACCACCACCACAATACGCACGTTTCGCCCCGACACAGAGGCATCCTCAGGATGTAGACTCACTTAACGATTGCTAATCGTAGACGCATCGTACGCATATGCAGTGTGGGCGACAGCGCCGAGCTTCACAGATTGGACCGATAGACGCGGACGCGCTCACACGTTATAGTATACTTTATGAAACACGCGTTAACCAAACTTATATTTCAGTATGAACATTTACGTTTAATGCATGCAGGGCCTCAACTCTTGCTTGCTTCAATTCGAGAAGAATTTTGGCCCATCGGGGGTCGCAATCTGGCCCGATTTACAGTACATAAATGTTTACGTTGCTTCCGTCTAAATGCGCAGATAGCCCGTCCAATAATGGCCAATCTACCTGAGCAGCGCCTCCAGCCTGGCTACCCGTTTTATACTACAGGAATGGACTATGCGGTTCCCCTAATAGCGCTTAATAAAAGAGGTCGCGGTAGCAAGACCGAAAAAGTATACATTGCCATATTTATCTGCTTTGCCACCAAATGCGTCCATCTCGAACTCGTTAGCTCCTTAAGTACAGACTCTTTCTTAGCCACGCTGAATCGCTTCATTGGTAGGCGCTCGCGACCAGCTACCATATTTTCCGATAACGGAACGCAATTCGTTGGTGCTCGAAATGAACTTTATAAGTTCCTCAACCAAAACGCAACTTCTATCGTAAACGAAATGTCAAATGAGAGAATAGACTTTCAATTCATACCAGCATATGCTGCTCACATGGCTGGATTAAGCAAACATTAAATGCTTAAAATCACATTTACATCGTGTGTTAGGAAACGCTCATTTAGTTTTTGAGGATCTTTACACTGTCCTCGTCCAAATTGAGGCGATACTCAATTCACGTCCCTTGACACCGCTTTCGACTCACCCAACTGACCTGACGCCATTGACTCCAGGGCACTTTTTGGTCGGACGACCGATGACTGCTTTGCCTACGCCTACGCTTGTCAATGTCAACACAAATCGGCTGACGCAATATGAAAGACTCGAGCAGCTACGTCAACACTTTTGGGCCAGGTGGCACAAAGAATATATTGCTGAACTTCAACAACGCACCAAATGGCGCACCTGCAAGGGTCAGCAATTACAAAAGGGAGCTTTGGTCCTGATTAAAGAAGACTCTCTTCCGCCTATGAAGTGGCGTTTGGGGCGCATTGTTGAGGTCTATCCTGGGACTGACGGATTCGTCAGGGTCGCAGACGTTAAAACCACACGTGGAGTGATTCGCAGAGGCTTCAACCGCATTTGCCCGTTACCTATCTACGATGAAGAGTTGAAAGACCAGCCTTTCAACGCCGGGGGGCATGTTTAGAATCTAACAGGACCGTTCCCCACCGCGCCGGCGACAGCGCCGAGCTTCACAGATTGGACCGATAGACGCGGACGCGCTCACACGTTATAGTATACTTTATATTAAATTATTCGTAAAAAATAAATAAATTAAATATACATTTTTGGAACGTTGATTAAAATTATTTCAAGAAGAACGCTTCAGTTTCATTAAAGTCAACACCCCAACCAATGCGCTACCTATAAAACCAGCCCTTTTACACATTGTTTTTTTCCATTTAATATGTTCGCAAGTAACTGTGCTAACAAATAAACATCACATTAATATTACAATTCGCGATCATAATTGAAAAAAAGTTTCTAACAAACACGTCTCAAAATTACAAAAAAATAACACCCTAATTAGGTTGTAAAAAGCAGGTAACATACCATTGGTGTGTGAGCGAGAGCGGTATTTTTATGTTCTGAAAGTGTGAGTGAGACAAAAACTACATAATGTGGTCCTTGTGTTTTGGTGTTTCAATGACTATCAGTTATCCCTCGCCCCGCGTTGCGACAACTACAAAACCGATTTACACTTGAATTTGCATCACGTGCCATGGCTTTTCCTGCTGCAGAAATTGCAGACATACATTTCGTGTACGGTTTCTGCAATGGTAACGCTGCTGCTGCCGTTGTGGAATTCCGGAGAAGATTTCCAAGACGACGGCTACCTGCTGCTCGAACTTTCACAAATGTTCATTTGAGGCTTCGCGAGCATGGAATTCAGGGTGCGCCACACGAAAGATTTCGTCTGTTAGCACCTGAAGAAGAAGAAGAAATTCTACGACTGATCGCGAACGATCCACGCCTTAGTACAAGGCTAGTTGCTCGGAGACTTGGCGTCTCACATTGGTCAGTATGGAAAGTTTAAAAAAAAGAAGGTTTACATGCCTTCCACTTTAAAAAAGTTCAAAACTTTATTAATGCGGACTATGCCGCTCGTGCTGTGTTCTGTGCGTGGATAAACCGGCTTATCAGACGGGAGCCGGACATATTACGTCGTATTTTGTGGACCGACGAAGCCAAATTTACGAGAGCCGGAATAGTTAACCACAGGAATGACCATTTGTGGATGGCTGAAAACCCGCACGCTGTTAGGCCTGTTCAATTTCAGCATGAATTTTCGATAAATGTGTGGGCAGGAATATTGAACGACCAGTTGATCGGGCCTATTATCTTACCAGACACCTTAAACGGAGAGAGATTTTTGTCATTTTTAAAAAACAAATTTTTAGAAGAGGTTCCGTTGGAGTTTAGGCAACGTCGACAGCGGCGGCCTTTTTATTTGCAAATGGATGGAGCCCCAGCACATTTTTCCCGAAACGTGAGGGCTCACGTCGACGCTAATTATGTGCCATGGATTGGACGAGGCGGTACGATCGCTTGGCCCCCGCGGTCACCGGATTTAACTCCGCTGGATTTTTTTTATGGGGAACAATAAAACAAAAAGTATATCGGGAAGTTCCAAACACCAAAGAGGAGCTTCTACATAGAATAATGACTGCTGCTGAAGAAGTACGAAACGACAGACAAATGCTAGAAAGAGCCACGCAACAAGTCGGATTAAGGGCAGCCGCCTGCATTCAAAATAATGGCGGGCACTTTGAACAATTATTGTAAATTAAAATCGTTGTTTAACTGGAGTTTTGATTTTTATTTCACTAGTACGTAGTTCTGTCTGCCTCACACCTCCATAACATAAAAATACCGCTCTCGCTCGCACACCAATGGTATGTTACCTGCTTTTTACAACCTAATTAGGGTGTTATTTTTTTGTAATTTTGAGACGTGTTTGTTAGAAACTTTTTTTCAATTATGATCGCGAATTGTAATATTAATGTGATGTTTATTTGTTAGCACAGTTACTTGCGAACATTTTAAATGGAAAAAAACAATGTGTAAAAGGGCTGGTTTTATAGGTAGCGCATGTTAACTAAAAAAATTGGCGAAATTTTACCAAGTTTTTCTACTAAACCAAGGTATTTCGTAGATTATTTTGCATTACTTCTTAACAAAATTTATTTTAAATGCTAGCAAATATGATAATCTTTCAAACAAGACTATTATAGTGCATGTGAGCGACATGAAAACATGAAAACAATGAGTTTTAATGAACTCGTCAAAATACAAGATATTAAATTTAAAAATGGCTGTAATTCAGAGGGGTGAGGGTTGAGACCCCCCTTTGTATTGTATTTTGTCGATAAAATTTAACGTACAATACGTGTGTCAATTATCGGAAATCCGATACCTAACACACTGTATAATGGATTTCCGCAAAGTAACGCCTGATTCTATTAAATGTGTTTGTGTTTTACGGCCAAATTACGTATCGAGGCTGTCTTTGAGAAGATCGTTTATATTTTCAATTGTTACCGCGGGAACAAATAGTTTTTTTTTTAACTTATAACTAAAATAGATACAGTGAAACATGAATTAATCACAGTCCAATTTGGATTCCCTCAAAATCTGTGTGAATGAAGTTTTTTTACGTTTATGTGTGCTACTATTGTAACATTACAAAACTCAAAAATACGACTGATGTAGAGCACACCTGTAGTTTTATCACAAGGACATTTCCAGACGGCCTCGGGGTCAAGGTAAACTGGAAGTACTGTTGGCATATTTATTTCATGCATGCGAATGTTTATAATATGTATGGCTTATTACCTAACTTAATGAAAGTGCTCAACGTCGCCCGTAAAAATAAACGTGCTCGTCTGAGATTAGCCTCGAACCGTGACGAGTCACGTGATGGTAATTGATGCACATGACCACCATCTGCGGAATTAGTGTGTCAAGTCGTGCTGTCTAGTCCATACGTTGCGTACCTTGAGAAAAAAAAACGGCAGGTCAACTCGAGGTAGTATTTTTTTCCTTTACGTTTTTTATGAGTACTTTATTTTTCGTTTTTGAAGTGAAAACTTCTTTAGGCGCGGTACGTATATTTTTAGATGAGATAAAATCTCTGGATTTTCGACACCGTTACCACCGGTTTGAGACGCTATTGACGTGTATATGACGTTTGATTTATTTATATAAGTTTATGCAATATTTGTTTACATTACTAGTTTGGAGTTTTGAACTCAGTTAAATGCGTAAAACTGAGATTTGCTTGAAGTGATCGCGTTCAATTAGGAATGGTAAAATCGGGCCAAATTGGCACGGTTTTATTTGGGTTTCGTCCCATATCGTCCATGTCGTTCGTTCGATATGTGATAAATGGGTTCGAATACGAACGAAGAGTTTGTAGATAGATTGAGAGGATTGAGGTGATATGACCCGGGTGATTAAAGCGGAATGGACCGTAATTACGGAATACGGACTAGAATGATATTTGAAAAGATAATAAAATGTGTTATGTACTTGTTCACCTTTATTAGGATTTCTTGGGTTCGTAAACAACAATAGGTGGTAGGTACTTATTGCAATTTATACGGGTCTCTCGGTGAACGAGTCAGTTTGGACGTTTTTAAATTAAATGAATATAGATGGAAGGACAGACGTCTATAACTATTATATAGAAAGTAAATAAATCGTGTCGATCTCCATCGGGTTATGGTAGTAATCAGATCTTATAGAATACTAGCGGCCCGGTACGTGCTTCGCTACGTATAAAGTGAAAAAAAAAATTGGAACATCAAATTAATTTATTCAAACAGAAAAATATATTATTAATTGCTAGCTAATATAGTACAACATTAAGTTTTAAAATAAACTTAATGTTGTACTGTCAACAGTGAAAAAAGTTTCAATATGACCCCAACTGAAAAAGTTTCAATTTGACAGCAAAATCTCCATTAACAAAATGATCCGCCATTTATTGAATTAAAAAATGTGATAAATTTTTTTGTGCAAACTTCACATAAACCATCTACTAAATAGTCCGAACAAACCCTAAACATTTGGTTGGGATTGGTGAGCCCGTTCTTGAGTTATACAATTACAACGAAAAGTGGCATTGATTTTTATATATCTTAGATAGATCTCTCACCCCCAAATACTCAAACGAATCTCAAATTTAAGACGTACTTAAACTCGTGTTGTTCCTCTTTTTTCTTTGAATTTGACTCGTTGTAGCATGAGTTTAAGTACGTCTTAAATTTGAGATTCGTTTGAGTATTTGGGTGTCAGCCTCTGAGTCCAGCTAGACGGGCCTTTTCTTTTACTCACCAATGAGCCCGATCTTCGTTTCTTCTCAGCTAACTTATAGCCACTGAGCACGTCGTCTTAAAACATTTTTATGATAGTTATATAGGCAACCGGGCAGACAAACCATATGATGGTATATGGTCAGCGTCACCCATCAGGCCATGAGAAGTTAGGACCTGGAACTAGGCCAGGCAACTCATTCACGTATTGCCTATCCTGAGACATAAGTCTGACGTCTGTGTGCCAATAATTACACTGTCTGTCTTACCCTTCTCTCCGAAACACAGCAAACCTGTTTGACGGAAGAAATAAGCAGGATGGTGGTACCCGTGTAGACATGAGCGCGGCACAGCACAACCCTCTCACCCAATCACTACAAAGTATGGTTAAAGATTTTAAAGAATCATGTGCTTTTAATTAGATTGATAACACAACAAGTACAGCTTGGCAAAAAAGAATATGGAAAAAATGAAGGCGCCACTTTCACTTAGGTCTCATCATATTATGGAAAATCAGTAAGATAATTTGATCAAATCGTTAAAAATAAATGTGAAACACTAAGCTTTACTCAAAATTTAGTATTTGTCGGGCAAGTATTGTCAACATCATAGGTTTCCATTTAGTAAAATATTTAGTTCCACCTGTCACCACGTCATACTCTTTTTTGCCAAGCTGTACGTCCCCTTAAAAATGTCATGAAAATCGTCGGATAGAAGGCACGAAACTATCGATTTTCCCTACTTGGGATTTGGACGAGCCAGGTCACGTGGGCTGAGGTCAGTGTTATGTATAGCCTGAACAGGAAAATAAAAACCCTGGCGAGGGTTTTTATTTATTGCGGAAAAATTCGGAACTAATTTCTGTGTGGACTGTACTATGGGTTGACGTACCCCACCACGGTTCAAGCCTTGTCGTGCCGGTAGGGCTTAGTAGCCTAAGATGAACCCAAACCAAAGGTGGCATTGGTGGCACTCGCCGGGTTTAGTGGGTAGAGCTGCGTCCACCTTACCATCTTTCGGGCGCAGCGAGTCCCACATACCGGACTGGGGAGTCCCCCCTTCCCCGGGATGCCTAATAGCATTTCCCGACGGAAAAGAAAGAAAAATGGGTTGACGTAAAAAAGACACGGTAACGACACCATAGGGCGACACCAATGAAGGGTTTATAATAAATTTCTGGTCAGGCTATAAATAGCTAACTATAAATTGTAATAGTGAAGTTGGTAGTCGAATATTGTATTCTAGTAAGTGTTGAGTTAAAGCGGTTGTACGTTTGTAAGACAATGACACAAGACAGACAACACAAAGAATAAGTCAACAGGCTATAAATCCTGGAAAAGCCGTTGGAATTAGTTTACAAAACAAGTCCCTTTGAACCTGAACCTTTAGATACGTAAACCCGGGTCTCTAACCACTGGACCGCCGCTCCACGTCGCCATGATATATATTCATGTAGTATTTAATATAAATTAATTCTCTCTTCTCATTAATTGTTCTTTGTTCCATTGTGAAGAACATTTTCTCTGAAATGCAACGGTAGATGTAGTACAACAAAGAGCGTTTAAACGTTTAAAATAAAGAAATACTCAGTGTATTTTTACATCTCACTAGGTTTTTGCACCCACAATTGTGTAACTTACATCCAAATAACCCAACAACAAGTTTTCATATCATTCCAAAAACCAAGCTGTTTCCTGCGGCTTCATCCGCGTTAAGTTTGGGAATCGTGTGATGTCTGGTAATCTATACTAATATTATAAAGCTGAAGAGTTTGTTTGTTTGTTTGAACGCGCTAATCTCAGGAACTACTGGTCCGATTTGAAAAATTCTTTCAGTGTTAGATAGCCCATTTATCGAGGAAGGCTATAGGCTATATAACATCACGCGACTTATAGGAGTTGAGTAACGCGGGCGAAGCTGCAGGCAACAGCTATAAATGTCTATTTCCTTTCTCAGCATGTAATCAATCTCGCTGAAAACCTTTGTTGAAATGTGATCAGGAGTCTTAGGTATGATAAGTTAACAGACAACAACTCTCATTTATATTACTTGCTTTCGCCTTCCTGCACTAGTCATTCTGTTGTTCTCTATCTATGCCAAATCTCAAATTTGTCTGGTCCGCAATGACCCCATAAGGAGTACAAAGATTTCTATTCGTGCATTGTTTTCTAATATTCTCGCGAATTTCACTAATTGTAATAAAACTAATTTTCACGGATATTATCACGGATTATCGAGACATTCTCGACGTTTCGGATACTCTTAGCAACCATGGTTACTTTCTCTTTCCGTATTATACCGATTTTTTATTACTTTACAGCAACCATGGTCACGGGAGGACTGACCTCCCATGACCATGGTTGCTGTGAAGTCTCCAACCGACGGGCATGAATAAATCTAAATAAACTGCGATGAATTGCGTGAACGTAAAAATTAGAAAACGGGTCCTTTACTTTTATTTTTTATATTTTGGGCCCGTAACACCGGAACTAAGTTTCGTTACCGCTGAACATATTTCGATAAAATATGACATCTAGATAGATGACTTTTAATTTATTTCGCCATAATATATAAGTACAAAACTAAGTAAACACGGGTGAATAATGATAATAGCTGATACGTATTATAATTTAGAACCTAATGTCATTTATATATTCTAAATACTTAGAATAATTACATTATCTAAATAATATTTTCCATTTTCTAATTATTCATTTTATGGGCGAATTTCTTGAAATCATTTATATTGTGACGGTATTATTGGTGACGACAACAATAAACCCACGGACCTTCGTGATGTTTGGTGGTTTTTATGGGCAGTATCTAATGAACCAGGATAAATAATGTCGGTATATAATATACAAATAACTGGCCAACGACTTTATGAGTGACGTCAGATTTGAACAGATTTTCACAACTAAAATATACTGTACGTATACTGTGGTAGGGATGTCCCTCCGGCGGCGGACGGAGGCCTGTGTTGCTCTATGGGATGTCCAATCGAACTGCGTCTTCGTGGCGTTCGTTGCGAACTCGCCAGTGTGATAGCAGTTCAGTTATTACCGACCCCTATCCATCAGGCGTCAACTGTTGGGATTTTTAGCAAGGCAGTTAAAATATATCCGTATCACGCCCATAATCAAACAGAGTAAAAGCAAAGAAGTGGTAACACTAGCATTTGCAACTCCATAAGAAGCGGGGTAAATATTGACAAAGCATGACAATGAACAATGGACAGGATGTGACAGCTACCAGGAAGTTAAGAAACGAGACAACCCCGACGTATATAAACCGTAATCATTGTCATCAGTTCCTTTCCACTGCTGCAGACTAAGGCGACGGATGCCAGTCGTATTTAACCGGGGCCTTACACTGCGTAGCCCTTAACTTGTAGATGCGATAACAGCTTTGCTGGTGGGACGGAAGCGCTGTGCAGAGCTCCCGGCTGCATGGGTACCAGTCCAACCAACCTTGCTTGTTTTTTACTTGCTTTACCAATCTTGCTTGTTTCTCTCGTGAAACAGCTTTGCTGTGTTTCAGAGAGAAGGGCTAGACAGGAAGTGTAATTACTGGCACCGATACTTAACATCTTATGTCTCAGGATAGGCAACACATAGATGAGTTGCCTGGGCTCGTTCCAGGTATACTAGTTTATGTTCATGGGCGATGTCGACCACTTACCATCAGGTGGCACGTTTGCCAGTTTGCCTATCCAACTAACATTAAAAAAGTCGTATGAGATGGAAGATGAATTTTTGTGATGTTCATTTATAATGACTCACTCGTCGGTGGAAGGCGTTACAGACATCAACGTCTATCGTGTGATCCTTCAGGTCAGGATCGAACTTAATGGTGTTGAAAGTAGACTAATCAACCGTTTGGCCATCGCCCGTGTTATCGACTGTTTGTTCTAAATTAATTAGTTATCAGCGGTCTGCGGAGGTCAGATAATATTGGCCTACTAAATACTATATTTTAATCGTACCAATAAAACAACACCTTGTTTTAAATAGAAGCTATTGCTTGCGTCTTCGTAAGACGGGAGTGTGGAGGTGGCGGTACGCGCACCTCCTGCCATGCCTGTCTAACGGTACTCGCCCGGTTAGCCCTTTTGAGGGAACCGGCCGGTCGCGGGGTGTATCCTGTGTTATTCAGATCCGGAACACTCCCATTCAAGCGACTGAAGGCAACTCGCAGTGGTTTAGTGTGGTATACCGGCGCTAGGGAGTAGTCCCAGATATCCTCGGGGACGACCATTTTCACTGCGACAACAAAAAAAGGGTATCCGTTTTGATGTTCATTGAAATAGGCTTAAAAGCTCCCCACCATGGTTCAGGCCTTGTCGTGGCGGTGGGGCTCAGTAACCTAGGGTGAGCGGTGCACCTTGGGCGAAGCTAATTGGGCCGATGGGGCTCTTTGTACCCCTCTTATAAGAAGAGGGGATAGAAGAGCAGGGGGCGGGGGCACGGGATGAGGATGGGAACCTCACCCCATTGTACTGTCCCGACGTTGGGAGGGGTTGTTCTATGGTGCGGGACAACCCCTCTGTGGAGGTGGCGTCGGTCCCTTGCGGGACTGACTAGCCTTCGAGGTGCCCTGTTTGTTTTCTAGATCCGGGGCACCTCACCAAAGGCGGCATTGGTGGCACTCGCCGGGTTTTAGTGGGTAGAGCTACGTCCATTTACCAGCTGTCGGGCGCAGAGAGTCCCACATACCCGCGCGGGGAGACCCACTCCCCCGCGGGATGCCTCAGAGCATTTCCCGGCGTTAAAGAAAAAAAAAAACTATTTCGTCGAAGGTTCCTCCTCAGCCTGTTATCTCCAGAAGTGGACTGGCACAGGCCGATCATGTTATGATTGTGAAGTATGATCCACGGATAATTAATACACGACAAACTCATCAGCTTCTCGGTAGTATGAGACGACTAATTAAGACTATAATTAATTGCTAACAATAAATGTGATACTAGGTTTGTGTTTATTCACTCACTGGTTGTTTTCCGCGGTTTTGCCTGTGTCTAAATAAATAAATGCTCTAAAATAATTGACTTAAACGTTTCCTATCAAATTTAGATTTTTTCATACCGTTGTTTCGTAGATTGCTCGTTCGAACAAACGAACTTTTCAGTTTTATTTATATAAGTATAGATAAAAGAAATAAAAACCGAAAAGTGGGTTGGATTATCTTATTAAACTATGCAAGTAGTACAAATAGTTTCATGAATTTAAATTATCTTTTTATATATATATATATTTCTTGTGTGCGTGTGTATGTCACTGAACTCCTCCTAGACGGCTGGACCGATTTTGATGAAATTTTTTGTGTGAGTTCAAGGGGATTCGAGGATGGTTTAGATTCACAAAAAAACATATTTTGTACAGGACAACGTCTGTCGGTGTCACTAGTATAGTATATATATGTAGTGTGAAATTAGTGTGAAATTGTAGTAGTTGGTGGGTAGCGGGGCCCGTGTACATGAGCACCAGTCTTGATATAGTTCTGTGAGCACCACCATATACTTCATTTTTGTTTTCGCGTGAAAATGCTTTTGAAACATAACACCAGAATCCGAGTCGAAACTGGTGGTTATTTGGGACGCGGCTTAAGACTAACTTCGTCGTGCAGTCAGAAACCCCGTCGATGCCATGGGTCACCACTAGTGAGGTGCCCCGGATCCTCCATTAATGGGAGCGGTGTGACGACTGGATCAGCCGACGACGGTGAGACCGTACAGTGGGATCAGGTTCTCAATCTGACCCCCGGCAGTACAACCAACCTGCATACTTCTTACAGCTCCGTGTAGTCCAGTCAGAATCATTATCATTCCCATTGTGTGTGTCAGGCATCGAGCATATAACCGGATAGAGTAATGAGAGTCATAAACTTCCGAAACTGATCAGTGGTTTTGCACCGACGTAATAGCAATTCAACCAACCAGTGATCGGTATGAACGCCCCATCGGCCCATGAATGACCATCAGTCGGCCAATCAGAGCGCAAACCGACACAGCGTGGCAGCACAAATTTGGCGGAATTAGTTTTCATACAACATTACCGCTCGATGGTCTCAGGATTTTGATGCATAGTACCTGGGCTGGCTGAGGAGCTAATCGTGAGTCAAACAACTAGAGCGACGAGTGGTGTCTGGTGGCAATTTCATTATAAGAACGAGTCTTAGGCGATTAACACACGGTACCGCGCACCGCCGCGGTAGGCGGAGGCGGTAAAGCGGATTTTGTAGCGGTGCTCCGTGCGGTAAGGCGGTTTACGCGCCTTTCCGCGCGGATGGATTTAACGCGGTTTTGACCAGTTTGAACAATTTCTTCCCATTGTTTCATTTTAAACAGTCTATCACTATATTGTGTGCTTTTCATGTCCCAGAGAGCAGATCAATTTCAATCTCCGAAATAAACTTTTCGACATCGAATTCTATTTTTCAATTGCAATGCATCCTGCACCCACGATGATCCGCGCGGTGGAGCGGCGCCCCGTGTGTGAGGCGCCGCTCCACCGCGCGGACGGCAGCGTGGAGGGGCGGTGCCGGTGAGAGCACCGCTCGACCGCGCGGTCGGGCGGTGTACGTGTGTTAGGCATCTTCGGATTTATTAGAGGCCAATGCGACATGAGATCCGCTTCACCGCCTACCGCGGCGGTGCGCGGTGCCGTGTGTTAGCCGCCTTACTACACTAGACTTCTAAGCTAGCTTCATCCACTGAGAGGACATTCAAAAATTGTCTATACCATCTAAACAGATGTACATCTATAGACCTTCTATGAATCCAGATAAAACGTTGATAGAGGTCGTAGGTACGCGAGTGAGATCGATAAAATACTGAGATAAATCTTTGGTTTTATCAAAACTGATCACTTTAGTTTACATCTTCTTCACACAAAATAATTCTAATTTCATCATTTTTAGGGTTCCGTAGCCAAATGGCAAAAAACGGAACCCTTATAGATTCGTCATGTCATGTCTGTCTGTCTGTCTGTCCGTCCGTATGTCACAGCCACTTTCTTCCGAAACTATAAGAGCTATACTGTTTAAACTTGGTAAGTAAATGTATTCTGTGAACCGCATTTAGATTTTGACACAAAAGTAGAAAAAAAAAATTTGGGGGTCCCCATACTTAGAACTAAAACTCATTTTTTTTTCATCAAACCCATCCACGTGGGGTATCTATGGATAGGTCTTAAAAATGATATTGAGGTTTCTAATACCATTTTATTCTAAACTGAAGAGTTTGCGCGAGAGACACTTCCAAAGTGGAATAGTGTGTCGCCTCCCCCTGTAACTTCTAAAATAAGAGAATGATAAAACTAAAAAAAAATATGATGTACATACATTACCATGGAAACTTCCACCGAAAATTGGTTTGAACGAGATCTAGTAAGTAGTTTTTTTATACGTCATAAACCTTAAACCGCAATCTACCTTTTATGCAATCAACTCAAATATAATAAAAAAAACATTTAATTCCATAAACATAAACCTTAATTTTTGTCTAATGTTGTATATTATGTAATGGTACGGAACCCTTCGTGCGAGAGTCCGACTAGCACAAAACCGGCCAAGTGCTAGTCGGACTCCCGCACAATTCGCTTTTTTTTTTTTTTTTTTTTTTTTCGGATGGATCTATGCTAAAGGCCCGAAGGCCCTAATGCTTCAACGGATTAGTGTGAGCCCATTCGGCTCACTTTTGATTGGGGGGTTGCCCCCCGCCTACCGTGCAGTCTGCGACCACACGGCCTCCTGGCGTCGGTTGTGCGCACAATTCGCCTGTATTTTTCCTGTCATATCCAAATAAAAATAAAATATTTATTTGGTTGCCCATTCGTCGAGATATGTCTTTTTTCTTTTACGCCGGGAAATGCTTTGAGGCATCCCGCATTGGAGTAGGTACCCCAGGTCCCCAGTGGGGCCGTGCCGCACCACAGAACAACGTCGAGACAGTGCAATGGGGTGAAGTTCACATTCTAGCCCCTTGTCCCCCCTGGTCTTTTGTCCCCTCTTCCTATAAGAGGAGTACAATAAGCAGCTACCTCGGCTCAATTAGCTTCGCCCAAGGTGCTGGGTTAACCTTAGTCTACTGAGCCCCACCGCCACGACAAGGCTTGAACCATGATGGGGAGATATAATGTCTTGTCGCAATATGACTTAGCCCTGAAAGTTATACTGACATAGTTACTATTACTTCATTCGAATGGATTGGCTACTCAGGACACTGGGTTGAGCGGGGCTGCAAACGTTGCGGTTGTCACAACAAAGTAAACCCCTATCGAAGTCACAAGCCTTACCTTAGTATGTATTGCTAGCAGACGCAGTAGGTGAAAATTGGCCCTCGGTCGTAAGTTAACAAAACATATTACCCTAAATTAATTCCAAGAAGTAACACGAGTAGTATTTGACTGAGGACCACCGAGTAGAAATGTGAGCCATAACATTCCGAAACTGGGCAGTGATTTTCCACTGACGTAATAGCAATTCAACCAACCAGTAATCTATGTGGACGTCCCATCGGCCAATCATTCATCAACAGGCCATCAGTCGGCCAATCAGAGCGTAGAACCGGCGCAGCGTTATATAGGTATCGATGCTGAAGGCGAATGACACTAGCTGCATGATGATGGTGATTGGTGAACAAATAGTTATTTCACGCAGCTGCGAATTAACTGTACAAATATGACAACAGATAACAATGATTATATGAGCGGTATTATATGTAGGTCAAGTGATGAAACTAACAGTTATACATTTTGACTAGCGCGCCCTGCAGTTTCACCCGCGTAGTTGCCGTTCCCGTGGGTATACGGGGAGAAACTATAACCTATGTTGTTCACTGAAAATGTATCTTTCCATTGGTGAAATCGGTTTAGTGGTGAAAACGTGACTAACAATCATATTCATATTCGCATTTATGTATTATCTATACTAATATTATAAAGCTGAAGAGTTTGTTTGTTTGTTTGAACGCGCTTATCTCAGGAACTACTGGTCTGATTTGAAAAATTATTTCAGTGTTAGACAGCCCATTTATCGAGGAAGGCTATAGGCTATATAACATCACGCTATGACATATAGGAGTTGAGTAACGCGGCCGAAGCTGCAGGCAACAGCTAGTTGTAGTATAAGGTTTCAACGGGAGGATTAAAAAATAGTCGAACCACATAGGTGGAACGGCCCTCGACATCGCCCGCGTTGTTAAAATATTATTCACCTATTGACAATATTTCATAATTATGTATGTGGATACTAGGTACTTATTTACATTATCCACCTACCATATAATTTTTATAAAACATTTCCATAACTCAAAGGCTACTTGGAAAAATAGCTTTTCAGCGATAAAGTCGCCTTTATGTCCGCATGTTTTCTTTTTGTTTTGTTATTCTGATATATTTTAGTAATGTGTGTGCACAGTGGCGTAGCTAGGTAACCAAGGGCCCAGGAGCAAATAAAAAAATGGGGCCCCACTGCTATGAAAACTGATTAGGTTTTATCCAATGAAACTGAGTAGTATTGGCATCTCTTAATTTCGTAAATAAATTGATCCAGTATGTTTTTTACGCTCCTATCTGAATTACTATTTTTTTATTACGGCTAGACAGGTGGTGGAGCGCGGGGCCCCCAAATTTGCGGGGCCCGTGGCGTTTGCTACTCTTGCTACGTGGCGAATCCAGCACTGATACAATATTAGATTGTGCTAGAGGTAGGTACTCTCTGTTCATTGACGACGTTAAAGGTAACATAAAAGGAAAGAGACAAGCGTCGTTGGGGAATCCCGGAAAAAAATTATCACCGTTAGTGTTACCACATTTAACGGTGAAGACCATGAACGATCTCCTGCCCGCGTCCCTGAATGTAACTTGCATTTTTTCACGATATTTTGCGTTATACAATGAGCTGTAGCCGAAATCTATAGATTTCACACAATTTATTGACTTAACGGACATCAATATGAGTGGTAAAATCAAATAAAATTAAACCACTATATTGACCAGTACAAAAAAGTTTATTGACATTAGCTTACTTACTCCTGATACAGCATTAATTTTTTAACCTTTCTCGAAAAAAAATCTTAACTCGAATTCACAATAAAACGCACATATCACTATCCGTCAAATTGACAACACTGCTTACCTACAGAAAGAATTTAGGGGAATTCCCTAGGCATAACTTTTGAATTTCTCTCAACTGAGTTGTTATGATTAAAGTGGGGTTGCAACCTGTCATATTTATTTTGAAAATGGGAGAAATTTCCAAAAGTTCAGCTTGATCGAGATTTCTGGTAAGGATTTGAGGGCCCCCTGAGCTTGACCTACCCCGGGGTACTGCCCCGCCTAGCCCCTAGGTAGCTACGCCACTGTGTGTGCATAATAATTTGTCCATTCATTGTCCATTGTGAAGGATGCCTTAGTATAAAATATATATTATATTTTTCTTTTAGTTTCGCCCGCGTTTCCATAGATTTATAGCTGCACCGTACTGCCGTCATAAGGAAAAAAGACGTTTCTGACATAATATAAAATCGGAGAAAATAAATGTTTTGTAATCCAAAATTAAAATCATTTGCCGTCCTCCACATCATTATATTTTTATGATATGATGTAAAAATATGAGTGTTGTTTATGTCTTATTAATTTCAGAAATTTTTTAGGTATAAATATTATATTTTAATAATTATATCCAATTTTCCTTTTCTTTGTAGTAAAAAAAATATTGAAAAATGAATTATACTCACATGAAAAGACGCTTTTGGCTAGATACGCCTTTTCAACTTAGTTATTTCAAAAACGTCTTTTCTACCTAGTACGATTACGTAAATTACTTTAACAAAAAGACTCATATATCCATATACCACCTTTTCAATTTAGTAGTATGATAAGCTGAAAATATAAAATTCTGGATAGTAAATATGCCTACTTTGCCTGTCAATATATTCGTTATTTATTTTACTGTGATGAAAAAAAAAAAACAAAAATGTATGGAACATTTATTATTCTTTTACAAAAATGTGCTTAGTAAAAAATTACATACTTCTCTGACAAAACATTTACATAAAAACAAAAATCCCAGACTTCTCTGGCAAAAACAAAAACAACGTTACCACAGTTAAATATATTTCAGTAAAACATACATAAAACAACCTTATCTTTTTAAAAACTACTACATAATATGTATTAGGAAAACAACAAGGAAACTATGTTTTATATACAACTATCAGTCATTTATTAACTGAATGTAAGAACAAACTAAATCGCGGAAAAACTCCAAATTTCACCCACACCATCTCGATGTCCGGAAATCCACAACATCTCGATTTTTACGGCATTTCCTGCCTCGCACGACTATTATATGGAATCAGCTGCCTCCTACGGTGTTTCCGAACCGATACGACTTAGGGACCTTTAAGAAAAGAGCATACTCATATCTGAAAGGCCGGCAACGCACCTGCTAATCCACTGGTGTAGCGGGTGTCTGTGGATGTCGCTCTTCACTTACCATCATCAACCGATTATCCGTTTACCCCCTCTTCTATAAAAAAAAAAAAAACACACAGTAAAATCTTCTTCATAGCTTTAAGGGAGATCAACATTATTCTTATTAATTATAGGCAAGTTATTTCGAACAAACCTTATCACATTTCATTCGTCTTCATAACTTTGAGAGAGATCAACACTATTATTATTAACAGGTAAGTTATGCCAAAATGGTTTTTTATTATCTGGCATCAAAGGAGTAAATTTTTGTATGATCGTTGTCTTACGTTCTAATGTGATTCCTCTGCATTTAGTATTCAGTTTTGGTGGTGGTATTCCGCTGTTAACATTTTTTAATCTTAAAAAGTCAAGAAAGTAGACGTCTTGACTAGCGAAGTCCGTTTTATATTGAATGAGATGGGTGCTTCTGTTAAATGTTACTTCACACATATTACTTAAGTACGCTCTAGGACTAGAATTTTGTAATTTGTAAGACGAAGAACAGTCTTCAAATTGACAAAAATCATCAAAATTCATGACTTTTGCAGTAATGTTGGTCCTAGTACTCAAAACTGCTTGATGAAAATCTTCGAAATCATAAAGATGTTTCTTTTTTTTTCATCGCCAACTCTATTTGGTGATGAAACTCATCAGCATACATATATGTATGTATGGCCAACTTCTAAATATTTTAATTTTATAAAATGAAAATTAACCTCTGCGGAATTCACAAGATGATTCAGATACGAGTATAGCGTCCAATTTTTATTTTGTGAGGCACAATTATCTAGCCATTTAACTATGTGTTTTAAATCTCTATTAGCTTGTAAAAAAGCCTTAAAACAGCTTGCTATGTCACTCATTTTACGACCTGATATGGCTTCGTGCCATATAGCAGCATAGGTTTGACAAGCTGGGTTTTTCTTTTTGTCACATACAGGGACAAAACTCTCATTAAATAATAAGATCCTTGGACAAAAAAGTACAATTTTAAATTCTTCCATACGTGGAAGTCCTGGTCCCCGCTTCGGTGTTCAGACGCAACTGCCGATCAGACTCATAACTGTGACCCCCTCTCCCCCCCGCACAAATATCGGTACTAAGTAGAAAAGTCGCATCTACCACATGCGCCTGACTATTTTACTGTATACTAAGATGACAAAACGTATCTACGCAGAACCGTCTTTTTTACTTAGTAGTTTGCAGAAACGTTTTTTCATTATATGATTAAGTTAATATTTCTTAGAAGAATAAGACGCTTAAGCTACATGCGTTGTTACAACGTAGTAAAGACGAAAAGTGGTTTTTCATTTTAGTAATACTTTAATAATACTACAGATGAGTCTTTTTTCACAGTGGTTTTAACACGGTTCTAACGGAATTTCCAAAAAATAAAAATATCAGTCGATGCGCCTTTTTTACTGATTCCAAATGTAAATAACTCAATTTTGAAAAAACTGTTAGATACGTCTTTTTTCCTTATGACGGCAGCGTAGTACTATTATTTATTCTGTGGCTGCACTTGGATTGTATGAAAAAATTGGATGAGTGGTTTAGAAGATTACGTTCTACACCCAAACTTACAACCATTATCGCTATTTTTATATTAGTGTAAATAAAAGAAATAGATATAATATTTAATTTACTGTTGAATATAGGTGTGTTATTTATTACAGGTAAATATAATAAAGTAAAATATTTTATAGAAGATACCACACCTTGGGAATAGGGTGTTCCTCCAGGCATTTCAGAATAATAACTTGTAAAATTTGTTATAAAATATTTGAAAAGATTAGTTCCACTGAGTTTGTTTCGCCTGTTCTTCTCAGTGGGCTTGTCTTGGAACCGGTGGTAGACTCAATTGACGTTCAAAAAGATACTCTGTTGGTACTTGGTACTATTTTGAATAAAATATTTGAATTTTGATTTTGAGGTAGAATAAAAGTGCAAACCCTTGTTTATTTATTCTGTGGGTTTGCACTTAAATTCCAACCGTGTGCAAATTTAGAGTATAAATAATATAATGTATACTCCAAGTGTGCAAACCGCTCAGAATTCAAACAACTTTTTGCCCTCCCACCCCCTTGTCACATAATGTCACACTTCGTCGGACCCCCCTCCCCCTTAACGTGTGACGTAATTTATGGACGGCCCCTAACCAGGTGTCCAGGTTATCCGTTTGCCCCCTCTTCTATATAAAAAAAGATATATTGGAGGAGATATACGTAATCGAGAATAAAATGAAGACGATACTAATGATTTTATATACTAAAGGTTTTATAGAGGTCGAAATTTGTGCGCAATTGTGAGTTTTAATGGTGTCTATTATTTTATTATAATTATAGTACCAACGTCAGCGGTGCAATTTGATGTATTTATATCCTGTATTTTAACCGACTTGCTCCAACTGACCAGCTGAATTCCGCATCGCTTCGAATTTAAATAATTAGCCATTGACCTACCTATTACTGTAGTACGTAGTAATTACAACTTACTGTAGCCATATTTATAATTTTAATATTAGACCGTGGGCTTACGGCTTACCGTTACCAGATGTTCCTATAATTCGCACAATCACATATTCTTACTCCATAGTCCATACACATTTTTAACCGACGTCAACAAAAAGGAGTTTTTTTATGTATGTACACCGATTTCTCCGTCAATTGTGGACCGATTTTGAAAATTCTTTTTTTGTTTGAAAGGGTATACTTGCCAAATGGTCCCATGATAAGGAAACCAGGATCTGATGATGGCATCCTAGAGGGAAACTTTCGAAATTCGTAGGAACGACTAGTGCGCTTAATTTTTTTTAAATAAGCATTTTAAAGCACTACAATTTAATGAAGGTCTAGAGTCGATCTGATGCTGGTGCTGGAAGAGAGTCGAGGGAACTCCTCGACGATTTACTTCAGTAACCTTGTTTTTGGGCTTGATTAATTGGTATTGATGAGAACTTACACCTAGATGGGTTGTGACTGTGATTGGGGGTCTGATAATGAAGACGAAGCTCAGTTAAGGGAACTCCTAAATAGTTTAAAGTAGCTACCTTGTGATTGGACTTAATTAATTTATACTGATGAGAATTCTGCACCCTTATGGGTGATACGTGCCATTACCGATATGATGATGGAGACTATAGACAGTCGAGGGAACTCCTCGACGATTTACTTCAGTAACCTTGTGTCTGGGCTTGATTAATTTGTATTGATGAGAACTTTACACCTAGATGGGTTGTGACTATGATTGGGGGTCTGATGATGAAGACAAAGGACAGTTAAGGGAACCCCTAAATAGTTTACAGTAGCTATATTGTGATTGGACTTAATTAAATTATACTGATGAGAACTTTGCACCCACTTTGGGTGATACATGCCATTACAGGTCTGATGATGGAGACCATAGACAGTCGAGGGAACTCCTCGACGATTTACAGCTTTTTTTGGGCTTACTTCATACGGTTCAATATGCCAAAATGTCTATCTCTGTATGCCTTTCTTTAATGAATCACTAAAAATTAAGAAATATTTTTTTTTAATAATAATTATAACCGACTTCAAAAAATAAAGTACCTACCTAACTAAAATGTTATAAAATAATCGCGTTTCTTTAATTTTTGTAAATTGAATATAAAATAAGTTTTATCCAATAACCAGCTCGGTGAAGGTCGTTTTATATCGGGATCTTAGGCCAATAGGTGCCAAAAAACCCTCGTAATAATTACCCGATTTACCTATAGTTGCTAATTTGGACTAAAAAATATTGAAAACAATGAACTAAGTGTAGTTTCCATATTATATTGAAATTTGAATTATTATTGATATTATCCACAGAACACTAATATTATCAGATTACCTAAATAGTGGAAATTTTAATAAGCTTAGGTACCGTATTGCTTAAAGTGCCAATAAATGGGTAGTTTACCCTAATATTACCTATATGAGTATTTTTTCTTCTACCATTTACAAGATTTGTACCCGCCATCTAGACTCGTAGATCACAAGGGTCTGTTGGGATAAATTTATTTCAATAAATACATACATAGCCTAATCACTTGTTTTACACTAAAAACGGAAATAACTACGAAACCATGACCTCGTATATTTATTTTTATAGTGCCCTTGGAGGGATTTGAACCCGCTACTTCCGTGGCATGCAACTTAACACTAGGCGATGTATATTCTAGTTTCCGGTAGTGGTATTAAACGGAAAAGTATACTCAACCTATCAAAATTTAGTATAAGAGCTGCGTAAGATATGGAAAAACCCGGTAAATCTAGTTGGCACACTTCCCGCGCCATAGAACTTCACATGGGACAGTAGCAACTGTGTAGTCATACTATATCTTTATTACAAAGTTGGCTGTCTCCGGACGCTCGCAGATGTGATACATCTAATATTCGGTGTTAGATGTTTCACATCTAGAATGTTGTAATGTGCGAGTTACGGGCAGATTGGTCCAACATCAGGGATTTCTGGATGCAATAGGCAGGGTCGTTTGGTAGGATGACATGTCCCCGGCCACCAGTAGCTGTAGTAATACACATTTGTACTATTTTGTAATGCTTAGGCGAATTTCACTCAATATAATAAAATAACATTCTACGGAGTTTCCAAATCCAATCATAGATATTAGATATCGCCTTCTCAATATCTGTGAGTCCAATAGTTACTGTCACAGTTGCTGTAAATAATCCAAAACTTCGGGCATGTAAAAATATTGATAAACAGCGATGAAATCCATATAAAATATTTCAGTATAATAACATATAACATACTGAGAGCTATGGCCTCTTGATTGAGGGGTCAGAGTTCCCTGGCCGGGTGCACCTAAAATGGGTATTTCTACATTTCCCCATGCACCTAAACATGAGATCAGCAATTGCTCGCCGTTGTTGGAAACGTTGTAAAGAAACCTGCATGCCTGATGAGATTAAAAAGACTGAAGGTGTGTGAAGTATACCGCCACCACCCAATATCCCTCTATTCATCATTCCCGTCACGTATGCTTTGACTTTCTGTCCCAAAAGCCGTATCTCATGTCCTATCTGGCCTTTCGCCGGGGTCAGCCTGTCGCTGTGGTGCTCCTATTGTGATCCGGGACCCTCTAAAAGCGGCTGAGGGCGCTCGTAGTGGTTTTAGTTTGGGTATATACAGCCCAAGTGTAAGTCACACATAGGGTCAGGACCCTACCCCGGTCCTGGTTACATGCATAAAGCATTTATCTGCGTCAACAAAAAAAAAGTTTAGTTATGTGTGATCCTATCCCCTAACTATAGGTACTTAGTCCTTCCGTTTCTCCTGGCACCAGGATTTATGACTCGCAAATCATTGTCTCGCTATATTCGTCGGTAAAGTCTACCATGAAGGTAACCTTTATGCAAAGCAGGTCGCCACTTGACTCCACTCTATTGCGATAAACTTAAGACTTTTATTCCTATAGCTTCCATACTATTGTAATAACATTTAGAAATGTAAACCTTATGGCTGGTGGTAAAGGCTGATTTCTACAAAGCACAGTAAAGAACTATTTGGGTTAATTAATATTCTGTTTTCGTGAAAATATCATGGAAATGGACATTTTTGTTACCTTGAAACTGGACGCAATTCGAGTAAATATAAGAAAAGCAAAATTTATTTCATAAGATTTCCTTGAGATACGAATCGCCAAGGAAAGAACGTTAAGTGTTAAAAAAATGATATGATCGAATTGTTAGCGAAACTCATGAATTTGTTCATAAGTAAATCTTAGTTTCACATTTTTTTATAGCATAGTAGGGCAAACGAGCAGTCAAAGCTTTAGACTACCAACGCCCATACACATCTGCACAACCAGAGATTATGCAGACGTGTTGCCTTCCTTTTCCCTATCCCCCCAATGGGCCACAGGAAATTCACAGCCGCACGAAATGCGACAGCTATCTTGACGCCGGTTTTATGTGAACAAGAGGTACCACCCCGGTCGTGCCAGCCCAATTCGACTGAAAGCAGCATGGCACTACCTCTTACTACACATTCCGCTAGGACGTGTATCATCGTCGAGGATTTCTAGTGAATAAAATAATCCCACTCTCGGATACGTGCGCTGAGTAACAGAAATTTATATATAAATATTCCAAGAGTTTCGAATTCGAGTCGAGGAGTTCTATTGATTTTCGTTTTTACCCCGGGAAATGCTCTGAGGCATCCCACGGGGGAGTGGGGACTCCCCTGCCGGAGCTCTACCCACTAGAACCCGGCGAGTGCCACCAATGCCGCCTTTGGTGAGATGCCCCGGATCTGTTGAGTAACAAGGTACCTCGACAGCTAGGCAGTACCTCAAAGGACTACCTCCACAGAGGGATTGTCCCGCACCACAGAACAACCTTTCCCAACGTCAGGACTCTTTTGTCCCCTCTTATAAAATGGGACAAAAGAGCAGCTCCCTCGCTTCGCCGAGGTGCTGGATTAACCTTAGGCTACTGAGTCCCACCGCCACGATAAGGCTTGAACCATGGTTTTTAATATTATAATAGTCTGCTACTATAAAGTTTCACAAACAATATTTGTTCATAAAATAGCGTTCACCATATATTTACGGGAGTTAAGAACTAAGGTTTAAACCTAAGGTTTTAAATTGAAACCCAACTCAAGTATTACAAATATGTTTGAAGTTGACCCCACCCAAACTTTCGCTCGTGTATGGTGGTGTTGTACCACTATTATTAAATGTTAACCCACACTAGAAAGTTATTAAACTTACCACGGATATGCAATCTACATGCCATAAGTAACATTCACTTCGCCATATCGTTGGCCATGGTATAACGTATGTAGCAAAAGAACTGTTTTACTAGTTTTTGATTATTATTTTTGATATGATATTTAATTATAATGATTGTTTTTGAGTCTTATTCGGTATTTTTTTTACAGAACGTACAAGTCTAGTAGATGAGTATTTCGATAACCGTACCACTTATATAAAATGACACAATTATACGTACTATGCCAACATTAAAATAGGCAGACAGGAACAGAATAATCATCAGGCACTTGGCCTAATCTTTCTCTGGCAAATGATCCAGTAAATTAGGTAGAAATAAATAATAATATCATAACTTTGTGACATTAGGACGTATGTCCGATTACATGACATATGTATATGACACGTTGGTCCTCCCATGACCATGTTCGCTGTAAAGATTTATTAAAATAAATTATTATATTGAAGTAACCAACCAATACAGTGAAAATAATTTGCACAGGCTTGCGTGCCATTTTTCCACGGGCCATTTGTTCACTGAGGTTATGGCTGATATCGCACTGGCGATTTGAGAGCGAGATCAAAACGAGGCGAGTGCGTAGCGAGTTTGATCTGAGTGTACGAGTTCGCAACGAGCTCACGAGTTTACAAATAGCTCCCAGCGACTTCATTACTAGTGGTGGTTAATATAACGCATAGCGCCATAACGTAGCGCGCTATTCATACTCAACGTATAGCGTACGCTATATAAATTCCTATTCGACGCTATAACGTAGCACCTCGCTGCATTAGGTATGTAGCGAGGCGGCTGGCATATGCCGTAGTTATAACTTTATAACATTCGAACTACGCCAACGTGCTAGATCGTAGACGTTAGACGTTATAATTTATAGTTTATACGTCAGTCAGCGTCGAGCGCGCGCTCGCGTTAGATGTGTCGTGCGCTATCCCGGCCGGCTCACGCGAGTTACGTAATTCTAGTCTTGCGACTACACGTTTTATTATAGTATATAAAATAGCGCGCTAGAAAAATATAGTTTATAGTCCATAGCACGTTATCATAAAATAGTTTATTTGCACACCACTATTCATTACGAGTTCTCAATAAGCTCGCAGCGACATCGTAATGAGTTTGCAAAGGATGCGTTTCGTCTTCGATCCAAAGCAAAAAATAGGCCAGTCCGACTGTTGAACGAAACCCGCTCGCTACGAACACGCTGCGTTCTCGTTTCGCTTTAGACTCGCTCGCCAGTCGCCACTGTGTAAAGCTCCAGACTTTACAGTTACTAGTTTAAGAAAAACAGATATAAAATTCAAATTATGTCTCTGTGACCTTATTCTCGTATTCAAACGTATATTGCATGAAATCCACACATTTTTTGCTACATGGCCGTATGGCATAACTTTGTAATGTTCTAATAATTATTTTCCTTCCTTAAAGATTTGTAAATTTTAAAATTATTTAAACAGCTACCATTTCAATGTAAAATGTAGCACTAAAATAAATAGTATGTAAACTCACCTATTACATTAAGCCTTATTTTCCTGTTATCTGACATTGGAGGGATTTTCCCGTATGGGGAACTTCGTCACTTGTCTTAGCTTACGTAAGTAAGCTAAGACAAGTGACAACGAAACTAAATTCGTCATCATTTCTGATCAAAATAATTATCGTTTTCCTCGGTTTTGCTCGCTCCTTAATTAAAAGTAAATGATAGGTTAAAAATAAAAAAAACGCGCTTTAATAACAAACTGAACGAAATTAGAAAATATATTTCTAATATAAGAATTAAATAGATTAACAAAAAACTTGATATTATTGTAAAAAAGCATGAGGTGCTCAATATAAATATATTAAATAATCGGTAGCTATTACTAAAAGTGATGTTAGTGTAAAAATGTAGGTAGTACAAAGAACCCTAGATACCTAGTTAAGGAATTAGCGTGGCCGTTATTGGCAATCCTTTGGTTTGTACGTGAAATAAATGATGAACAACCACACCACGTAACCTAGATCCTTGAGAACTCGTTTTCAACGAATTTAATTATTTTTACTTACACTTACTACGTTTTTCGTTCCGTTCCTCAAAATTACTAAAACGTAACTATAGCATCTCTCCGTTGTTCGTCACACTAAAACCTACTATCCCATTGACATAGTATCATTAAATTAGCCAAGAAGCTAGGTCTTACATCGTAAGTAAAGGAGAGAATGTGAAAACCGTTAATTTGCTATCTTACTAATATTATAAACGCGAAAGTATGTATGGATGTTTGTTACTCTATCCCGCAAAAACTACTACTGAATGGATTTTAATGAAACTGTAATAATATAAGCATATTCCAAAGATTTGCCATCAGAATAACACAAAGGCTATAATTTATCCCTGGTGGGTTAGCCAAGATGTCATTCTACAATCGTAAACGCTAGTAGAAAACAAATAAATTTATGGAAATTACATTAAAGACCACGTGCTTTATCGATGTAAAATGTCATTTCCATACATTTATTAGTTTTCTACTAGCGTTTACGACTGTAGAATGGCATCTTGGCTAACCCACATGTTATCCCAGGAAAATGGGAGGTAAAGAGAATGTACATTCTAATACTTTCCTATACAGAGGCTAGAGGTCTTAAATTAAGATTGATTAAAAACCGGTAATATGCGTCATGAAGCACGCCCTGTGTAGGGTTCCGTGGTGTGCTGGTTCATGGATGTGTATTATATATTAAAAATCTTAAAAATATGTATAGTATAAAAGTATTAAATATATTTCCGTTGTCTGGTACCCGTAACAGAAGTTCTTCGAGAACTTACCGCGGGAACAAATTTTTTTTTTGAGTTATTAGACTACTCACTGGGTTGAAATTGGACAAGCAGGTAGTCAATTTTTGTGTTGTTGTTTGTGGCTAATAGGGCTATTAATTTTGTGTTTATGCAGAGTCTTTTCTAAAAGTATTATTGCTAATGGTCTTTTGGATTCATTATTATTACATTATAATATAACCAAGGAAATAAAAAAGGGTAATGGACGTATGGACTTCTTGTCTGTCTGTGCAATTATCGTGACAAAACGCACATACATTATTACGTAACATATAAATCACAAAACTAACTCAGGATCTAAACAAAGTCAAGGTTGAATGTTAACTATTTCATCTATGTGTTTACATAATTTATATGTGATACAATTTTGCTTTATTTTCTACTACTCCTGGGTTGGTGAAGTCACTTGAAACAGATTGTGAAATTAATGTCGTTTGTTTCAGGTGAACCTGATGAGAGTATGTTTGTGTGCGCGAGCCAATAGCGACCGTTCTGACCATGGATCCGGGATACTTCGACATACAGCGCGAGCGTAACCCGAGGGAGACAGCCAATATCTTCTCCAAGTTGACCTTCTTGTAAGTGAAATAAAATCAAACAATAATAAAAAAAAAAAAAAAAAAAAACATTTTCATGCCGCGGATCGATATTTTGGTATTATCTACGAATAGTCTTTCTTGTTCACGAGTTCATATATAACGTCAAAATATCGATCTCCGCGGCATAAAAGAAACATTACCATGTTTTTCACGCCCATTGTAAACAGTTTTAAAAGTAAATTGAACCATGTTAGTTTAAATAAGAAGTTTTATTTTGGAGGTTTTTAAGAGAACATCTCATCAGAATCTATCATTATTATATGCGCTAGCTCCACCCATGTTGGCTTTGGTTGCTCTTAATGAAGTTACCATAAACTTATGTGTCCCGCTCACACACGCGGGGAACGAATCTCCTTCTCGAAATCAGGCGAGGAGGGTATTAGTGCGCTGACCCAATGCTGGGTGGCGAATTTCTCATGCCTGTTGAATATCATCAGGCATCAGGTTTCCTCGAGACGTCTCTACACCGGCGAGCAAGTGACGATGACATGGTCTGGTGCTCAAGGAATTTTAGAAAATCCTATCACATTTATTATAATTTATCACATATTTTTGAATATCTCTACTTATATAATAAATATTTTCAGCTACACGCAGCCGATTTTTGTGAAGGGCAGAAAAGGACATCTTAGCATTTCAGATGTGTACAGGTAAACAAGTTAACATTTTAATCGTTATAAAGCTACTTTATACGGATTTTGTTGCAGTTATTGAGAGATAATAGAAATTTAGTTGTTTATAATTCCTTTAATGTCATAATAGTTAAAATGTAATTTTATTTATTATATTAAATGACAAATATAATTTTCAATCGTGGGGAGAAACCCTTCGTCTTCGTGTCCGACTCGTGCTTGCTTTTATTTTTTACCGTATCGTAAAAACCGGTTATAGTTACGTACCAACGTATGTACTAGCGAAAAAATTTTATTTATTATTTTCTAGTTTTTTTTGGTATGATGTTAAGTGATGATGATGATGTTGACTGATGTTAAGTGGTCAGCGTCGTCCACGAACATAAATGAGTTTAGTTGGAGCTAGCCCAAGCACCACATTCATCCCCACCATGGTTCAGGCCTTGACGTGGCGGTGGGGCCCAGTAGCCTAGGGTGAGCCCAGCACCTTGGGCGAAGCAAATTGAGACGAGGGGGCTCTTTGTACTCCTCTTATAAGAAGAGGGGACAAAAGAACAAGGGGCAAGGGGTGAGGATGGGAACCTCACCCCATTGTACTGTCCCGACGTTGGGAGGGGTTGTTCTGTGGTGCGGGACAACCCCTCTGTGGAGGTGGCGTCGGTCTCTTGCAGGACTGACTAGCCGTCGAGGTGCCCTGTTAGCTTAACAGATCCGGGGCACCTCACCAAGGCGGCACTGGTGGCACTCGTCGGGTTTTAGTGGGTAGAGCTGCGTCCATTTACCATCTTTCGGGCGCATCGAGTCCCACATACCCGCCTGGGGAGACCCATTCCCGGACGGGATGCCTCAGAGCATTTCCCGGCGTAAAAGAAAAAAAAAAGGCAGCACATTCATGTGTCATCTTGAGACATAAGATGTTAAGTCTGTGCCAGTAACTACACTGCCTGTTCTGCCCCTCTTCAAAACACAACAAAGCTGTTTCACGGGAAGAAACAAGCAGGCTGTAGGATGGTGGTAGGTATAGATGTTTTATATCGCGAAAGCGAACCATCCTTGTGATTCTAAATGTACATGCACATTGTCTTTGCGTGCGTAAGCTCGGGAGCGCTCAGTTCAGTACACTGATACGTAATTACGCACATAAGAACGCACGTCCGTCGCATCACAACTTCAAATATGGACCACCTCCTTACGTAAAATAAAACTACTATAGCCATGCAGGCGAGAGCGCGGAACAGGGCATCCCTCCCACCGGTAAAGCAATGACTTATACTAACTCGAACTAGCCAAGTGCGAGTCGGGCATGACGATGTCATCAGTAGCTGCTAAATGAGTTTCTCTCAACAGATGCACGCCAGGACACAGAGCAGCGCCGCGGGGCGATGCTATGGGCGCGATATGGAAAGACGAGGTGAATAAGGAAGGTAAGTTCTAACGTGCAGAGAATAGAATATGGGGGGCGATATAGGCGTGGTTACTGGCACTTGAACCTGGCATCATGGGGACAGCTTTGGGCGAATTTGTTAATGAACTAGTGATTAGACTAATAAAACAACCGGTGGGAGGGAAGAGCTGTGCCGCACTCCCGGCTGCATGGGTACCACTATCCTGCTTGTTTCTCTCGTGAAAGGAGAGAAGGGCAAGACAGGCAGTGTAAATACTGACACAGAGACTTCTTATGTCTCAGTACCTATAGGCAACACATAAATTAGTTGTTTTTTTTTTCTTTTACGCCGGTAAATGTTCTGAGGCATCCCGCCGGGGAGTGGGTCTCCCCAGGCGGGTATGCGGCTGAAAGGTGGTAAGGTAGACGCAGCTCTACCCACTAAAACCCGGCGAGTGCCACCAATGCCGCCTTTGGTGAGGTGCCCCGGATCTGTTGAGCAAACAGGGCACTTCGATGGTTAATCAGTCCCTCGATGGACCGACGCCACCTCCACAGTCCTCTGTGGTTGTCCCGCGCCACAGAACAACCCCTTCCAACGTCGGGACAGTACAATGGTGTGAGGTTCCCATCCTCGCCCCTTGTCCCCCTGTTCTTTTGCCCCCTCTTCTTATAAGAGAGGTACAGAGCAGCTCCCTCGGCTAGAATTTGCTTCGCCCAAGGTGCTAGGTTCATCTTAGGCTACTGAGCCCCACCGCCACGACAAGGCTTGAACCATGGTGGGGATGAATGAGTTGCTTGGGCTAGTTCCAATTTGACTTATTTATGTTCATGGGCGACGCTGACCACTTACCATCAGGTGTCTCGTCTGCCCGTTTATCTGTCCAACTATCATAAAAAATACATTATGTGTGATTACTTCGGACTAGTCAACTACAGACCAAACTAGTAGATTGATTTAGGTGCAATAGGCCCTCCAAGATTTGAATCGAAAAAGAATTGTTGATTTGTCATTTTTAGACAAAGGCTATTTCTGTGCCTAGATACAAGCTGATAGATCCCCGTTCGGAAAGTGAGTCCGTGAGCACCTGTGCAAATATGAAATAACTGATAACACCAATGCTGCTGTTTTATCATTGTCTATTTACATTGTTAGTTTATAAGTACTTGGAGGTTGTAGACCGTATGACATTGCGTAACTCTAGAAGTCTACTAGGAAACTAGTCGTAAGAGCTATTGTACCGCGCTAGGATTGCTCTCGGGATGAATCTGCGTTATCACAATAGCATTATTATTAACATCATTTGACAAATGAGTAACCTCTAAGTGTTTTATCGTTTTTCTTTTCATTCCAAACGAGATTTTTTAATTTTTTAATGCTGAAATTTTTATTGCCTTTTTTGACGTCAAGAAATAGAGATATTTTGATTTGGTCAGATTGTATCCGTGGTTAGGATATATCTCTTTTGATGAACGTCAGAACAGCAGATTCCGTATTAACTGAGCGATCGATCTACATTTGGACTCTTCCAGAATATTCTACTAAATAGAAGAAGACCACTCTCTGTGTTACAACCACAGCCTCCTAGTTTGAGTCGAGTGGCATGGGATTTGACGTGTTAGCCTTTGAAGAGGCTGTAAAATGTAAATGATAATAGTGACGATTGCCGTAGCCTTTTTTTTCTTTAACGCCGGGAAATGCTCTGAGGGAGACCATCCCGCATCCCGCGGGGGAGTGGGTCTCCCCACGCGGGTATGTGGGACTCGCTGCGCCCGACAGCTGGTAAATGGACGCAGCTCTACCCACTAAAACCCGGCGAGTGCCACCAATGCTGCCTTTGGTGAGGTGCCCCGGATCTAGAAAACAAACAGAGCACCTCGACGGCTAGTCAGTCCCGCAAGGGACCGACGCCACCTCCACAGAGGGGTTGTCCCGCACCACAGAACAACCCCTCCCAACGTCGGGACAGTACAATCGGGTCAGGTTCCCGTCCTCGCCCCTTGCCCCCTGCTTTTTTGTCCCCTCTTCTTATAAGAGGGGACAAAAGAGCCCCCTCGGCCCAATTAGCTTCGTCCAAGGTGCACCGCTCACCCTAGGTTACTGAGCCCCACCGCCACGACAAGGCCTGAACCATGGTGGGGACGATTGCCGTAGCCTTCTCCAATCTAATACATAATTATATATAGAGCTAAACAAAATTACACTTGAGTAATGATAAGTAATACATACAAATGTACCGAGTTTGTTTGTTTGAGCGCGGTAATCTCTGGAACAGCAAGTCCAATTCTTTGCACATTTATTGTGAATGACGATACACTTTTACACTGATTTTGGGACACCTTTAAGGCCAACGAAACAATGAGGTCAAGTTTGTAATAAACATTTTGTTGAGATTATTATTTTTTTCAGAAAAAGGAAAGAAGCCGTCCCTACTACGAGCAATAGTGAAATTATATGGATCTAAATTTATAATAGCCAATATTATATTTGGTATAGTTGATACCACGCTCAGGTAAGATGTTTAAAAATGAATTTATAATTTAGCATTTTCACGCACTTTAATATGTATTAATATTTATCATTCAAATAATATAATATTTGTGTCAAACGAAGAAAAAAATGGCTTAATAATGTTTTAGAATAATAATCATAATATCTATGGACGCTTTTATACCACGTCAATCTGGTCCCGTGGTCAGTTCTCGAAAAACTTGTGTTACGGGTACCAGACAACAGAAATATATTTAATACTTTTATACTATACATGTACATATTATGATTTTTATGATATAATACAGATATTTAATACACATCCATGACCCAGGAACACAGAAAAAATGTATGGTTCCCTGGCGGGATTCGAACCCGCAACCTCCGGCTTGAGCGCCAACGCGCTAACTATTCAGCCACAGTGGTCGTCAAAAAAAAAAGAATGTTTAATGAAAACAAAAAATAGTGTTGTGTGGGGTGTTTCGAGTGAACTATATATGGGTGTCGTTGACTACTAACGTGCCTAAAAGCTCGTCAGTTCACATGTCGAAACTAACATAACTCATAAACTAAGTGTTGTATACTATTCATTTGTAGGCCACGCAGTAGTTGGTACGGATCTTATTTACCGATGTTAATCAGTATTTAATGTATTTAATACTCTTCCAGATTATCTACACCATGGTGCCTGGAAGGTCTCATAAATTACTTTTCCCCGTCTCACTCGGGGGTGAAAAGCTACGAGGCGTATTTGTACGCAGTAGGCGTGGTCGGGTACGTATGTGACGCAGCGTGCGTGCGTGTGTACGTGCGTCTGTCTAGACGATCTGATCTGAGTTATTATATATTTTGTTGACAATATATAACACTATTTTATTTTTAATTTTAAAATAATTCTAATTAAAAATATTGTTTTGAAAAGCATTGTCTGTGATTAAAACCAAACTATAGGGAACAAAAACTAATGTAATAAACTTAATAGAACGTTACCAGCAGCTATGTTGTACGATAAAAATAGCGCTAGAAGATAATAAAATATCGTATAACGGACAATCATTATAGTAGAAAAACTTATGCAACTTCAGTGTACCTACCACTGAGTTTGTTTCGCTGGTTCTTCTGGACTCGCCGTGGAACCGGTGGTAGATCAGCCGAGTCAATGAGATACATTGTTAGTACCTACTATTTTAAATAAAGAAAAAAACTTTAAAATGTCATCAAATGAAAACTTTAGCTATCATTAGGTGGTATTTGTCCCCTTCACTTTGTATTACATGGCAATAGCGAGGTACAAAGGTGAGTCTGTTACAGTTTGATGGCGGTGAGCGCGGCGCTGGTGCACCCCATGCTGCTGCTGCTGCTGGAGATGAGCATGAAGATCAAGGCCTCCTGTTCGTCGCTCATCTACAGAAAGGTAGAACATGCACATTAACAATGTCTGCATGGGTACCACCATCCTGCTTATTTCTCCCGCTTTGCTGTTTCGGAGAGAAGGGCAAGACAGGCAGTGCAATTACTGGCACAGAGACTTAACATCCTATGTCTGAGGATAGGTAACATATAGATGAGTTGCCTGGGCTGGTTCCAGGTAAACTAGTTTATGTTCATGGGCGACGTCGACCACCTAACATCAGGTGAGTACAGGATATCCATGTAATAAGAGAGTCCACCAGTCGAACACATTAATTAACCAACAATAATAAAAAAATTGGCCGCCAGCTGGTCTAAACAAGCCCCGATAATAATAGAATGAATATGTGACAGCATCACGTCATTATTTAGTCATGCCGTCACGGCATTCGAGTCGATTTCACTGCCAAGGCGCCAATAGATGTTTCCCAAACATGCAAAGCGGTGAGCTAAACTGTTTCTTGTTTTAGGTTCTCCGTCTTGACCTAGCCGCTGGGGGTAAAGCGTCGGAGGGTCTGACGGGGCAAGTGGTGAACCTGCTGACGACAGACGTGCAGCGGTTCGACATGGCCAGCCTGTTCCTGGTGGATCTGGTGCGGACGCCCATCGAGAGTGCGCTGACGGTCTACCTCATGTACCGCCAGATCGGAGTCTCCACCTTCATTGGGGTGGCGTTTCTCCTACTCTTCATACCGTTGCAAGGTTTGTACGCTGAAGTGAATGTATAGTACTAATGTTTCTAAAACTATTTAAAACGAGGTATTTACGACGAAGTCAGTCTCGTGAACAAGATATTCGTAGATAATACAGATATATCGAGCTCCGAGAAATAAAACTGAAAAACATAGTACATGGTTTTAACTTTTAAGTCAATTTAAATTCTTATATTACTTACTAATGTTATGTCTAAAAAATTTTTGAAAGTGAGTGAACGGGTGAGATGAATGCTTAAAATGCTAACGATAATATAGCCAAAATCATTCTGGAATGGAAAAAAAGACAGATTGAAAAGCAATTTTATTACAGTTAGATGAAGTTAAATAGATCAAACACTATCTAGTATCTACGTCTACACGAAACCTACTAATAAGGATATAATTGTCATCCGTTTCTGACTGTTTTTGAGGACATCTGACTACGCGATGACTTTCCCAACGTGGACCGTTCTAGAACTAGATGACCACAAGAGAACTCAGCCCTTCGTATACGATTGCGTATCACGTTTTTGAAGAGATGTTGACTTGTTAGGCCAGACCTACGGGACCTTCTCCTGTACCTATATATACATAGGCTATATATATATAGGCTATATGCATAGAAAAGTTGATTATGTGTCTAAGAACATTTGACCACTGGACCAATGAGGTCCTGGAGACCGAAGAGTTGTCACTGCCTTGTTTCTTTGTTGGCTTGTGAAGGACTAATAAACTGTAACACAATTGTCATATTCTTTCAGGTTACTTGGGCAAGATATCGAGCAGATTGCGACGTCAGACCGCCTTACGGACAGACAACCGGATCCGGCTGATGAACGAGGTGATACAGAGCATCGAGGCCGTCAAGATGTATGTGTGGGAGAAGGCGTTCGCAGGCATCATAGGGCGGGCGAGGAGGTACGTACCCGGTGTATATAGGAGGGCCCACAAGGGCATTCGCAAACGGGATTATGGATGTCTTCATGTTCCCAACGACCCCCTCCCTGAAGGATGGAACATAGTTGTGCTTTGTGTCGTGAGAGTCCCCCGGGGCCGAGTGATATGCATTAGTATTTTGGGACGTAAAAAAACATACGTACAAGTATGAATTTAGAGCATCCCTCAGGGTAATACCACGTAGTACGAAATAATGGTAAGTGGTCAACGCGATTACGAATTTAAACAAGTTCATCCAGGTGTAGTAGTTTTCATGCTAGATTAGATCCTTTCAGGTTTTCTTTTAGGATTATCAAGTTTTATTGCAAATTATAAAAATGTTATTTAATTATGACTATTTGACTCCGTCTTAAATCATCTATAAAGAAACTAGGTTATTGAATATTAACCAACTACACATACCAGACATGTATTCTAGTATACAAAATAAATCACAAACTAATACACATTACACACACAACTGACGTTCACAACGAAGAAAAAAACACATACACATACAACACGACGAGCCAGCCATATTATATTGCCTTCCAAAAGAACTAACTATGGTAAAAATAACATTTCGTATATGGGAGCACAGTTGTACAACAAATTACCTAAATCTGTAAAAGAAGCGAAAACTTAACGGATTTTATTAGATTATTCATGACAACTATATCTGAACGCAAGCTCAACTGTGTTATTGTAAACACCAACATATAAGCGATAGCGTTTTTTTACTTAGACAACTTCCTTTAATGCACATCGAAGAACTCGCTTCTTATAGTTTTTAATCCTACCCGCACTGTCGATTATTATAAATTTTTATTGTAAATTTATTGTTCTCATATAAGTGATGAAATGTCTTCATGAGAATAAAGATCTCTAAACCTATTGCAAAAAAATGTACGATTTTTTGTCATACTTTGAAATTTTGTGTGTGCACAGTAAAATTTCATTTATTCCAGAAAGATGCATTTAAAAAGCTTTTATTTTATACCTTACTAGCTGTTGCCTGCAGCTTCGCCCGCGTAACTTACTCAACTTAGTTACTGTTAGTCACAGCGTGATGTTATATAGCCTATAGCCTTCCTTGATAAATGGGCTATCTAACACTAAAATAATTTTTCAAATTGGACCAGTAGTTCCTGAGATTAGCGCGTTCAAACAAACAAACTCTGCAGCTTTATAATATTAGTATAGATTTTTTCCAATGACAAGATAATATGAACCGTTAGACATAATATTCTATAACAACTACTGTGTTGGACTGACGGCATACTTTAATTGCAGAAAAGAAATGAACGTGATCAAGAAGATGTCGTGGCTGCGGGCGGTGATGATCTCGTGCGTCAAACTGAACACCAAGGTGGCCATATTCCTCAGCATCATGTCCTACATCACTTTCGGCAACGAGCTCACTGCAGCCAAGGTCTTCGTCATCTTCTCCTACTACGACATCCTCAAGTACACTCTGGTGGACTTCCTGCCTCTGTCCATCGCGTTCACACTGGAGGCGTATGTGAGTGTCAAGAGGATACAGGAGTTCCTGTTGCTACCCGAGGTGGACAACCAGGATGGAGTGGACCTGGTGCACATCGATACCAAAGAAACGAAAGGGGTGTTTGAGAAAATCGGCAATGGGTAAGTTTAGTATGGAATTAATATCAGCACTTGCATATGAAAATACATACCTGTTGTATGTAAAGACGGTTTACGGACGATATTTTGACGTGATAATGTCATAATGCGTCATAAACCGAACGCTTAGGCCGATCATTCCTCTCTATCGCTTGTTCCGCGTTCTCGCTTGGGTTAGGAACGTGACACTTTTTTGTGCGTGCAGCCGTCGTTCATCGATTTGTAAGACGTTATCACGTCAAAAGTTCTCGTGGGTGTAAGAGGATAAATTATAGCCTAATGTGCTGTTCTGATGTATGAGCTTATTATTGTAAAGTTTTATTAAAATCCATTCAGTAGTAATTCTACGTGTAAGAGTAACAAACATCCATACATACAAACTTTCGGGCTTATGATATTAGTAGGATCACCATGTTTGTGATCAAAGCAAGGTACATCCAGTTATCACACAAGAAAATATCTCCATTCTATCTTTTTTTACTTAGATTTGTTAAATTAAAATAATTTTAACTACGTCAAGTAAGAGCGCTTGATATGTAATTAGCATTCGGGGTTCTCATAACAAATAGTTGTTATTTTGTCTATTTAATATGAATTTAAAAAAATTAAATCTAACAGCAAAGATATTATGGTATCTACACCAAACACTAATAAATGAGTGGGTAAACACAAAAGTGGTATTTTCAGGCAGCAGGCGTACGTGAAGTCGGAGCCGAACTTGGCGCAACTGGAGCCCAAGGTGCTGGTGTCGTTCAGGAACTACACGGCCCACTGGAGGAACGCCGAGAACAACAAACTGGACAAGACCGTCACGGCGCTCAGTGATATCAACTTAAACGTGAGTAAACTCTTTGGTTGTAGATATAATATTGAGAACTTAAAAAACTTTAAAAACCTTATAAAAGAGCTGATGACCTTAAACGGATGAACAGATTTTGATAAAACATGTCTAAGAAACAACGTTAGTAAACTGCTTTCAATTAAAAAAACCGCATTTAAATTGGTTCAGCCGTTTGAGAAATATGGTGCTTCACTTACCGCGCTAGCTCCGAGGAATTATAAGGATCGTAATAAGCTAGAGTTGTATTCAGTCGATATTGCCCTGTCGATACTATATTTTATACTTATAGGTATTAACACATCTTGATCATTCGCGCCGAAACTCGCGAACCAAGTGTACAGCTTGGCAAAAAAGAGTATGACGTGGTGACAAGTGGAACTAAATATTTTACTAAATGGAAACCTATGATGTTGACAATACTTGGACGACAAATACTAGATTTTGAGTAAAGTTTAGTGTTTCACATTTATTTTTAACGATTTGATTGAATTATATTGCTGATTTTCCATATTATGATGAGACCTAAGTTATAGTGGCGCCCTAATTTTTTCCATACTCTTTTTTGCCAAGCTGTAAATCATAAAATTATTATGTAGGCAAGCAGAATAATTAGTACTTGCCGAATTTGATGTACTATCGTCAATCTCCTCACGGACTTCAATAATGAATAGTCGCCAACATTCTCCATTAAGCCATCCTTTTGCCAGTTATGTTCATCTATATGTACTGCTATAAAATGTTTATCATAATATCTACACCAATCTTCTTTTGTGACTTCCGTGATAGCTCTTTTATACTTGACACACTTTTAGACAAACCTGTGTAATGTACAGCTCGATCGAGTGGCTGTCATTGCTCGAGATTCCTTTACCGTCCATTGCTCACACAAAACAACTTTTAAAGTGTATGTATGGTATAAAATAGCAATAGCTATCGTAAAATTATAAATAATGTTAAAGTTGACCCTGACATCGACACCCGATCTATTCGATCTATATTCTAATAGATCGATGAAATACTAATAATAACTGTTTGTAATATTAAAATAACCGCTTTCTACTAATTTCATATGGATTTATAAACATATGGATACACGGTAAATATACCAAAATACAATTTTTTACAATTTTTGTCTATCTGCTTGTCTGTCTTTTTGTTCCGGCTAACCTCTGAAACGGCTGGACCGATTTTGACAAGACTTTCACTGACAGATAGCTGATGTTATAAGAAGTAACTTAGGCTTTAAAAATAATCATCATCAATCCGTATACGGTTATAAATGTAAGTTAAAGCGGGCAAAGCTGCGGGCAACAGCTAGTAAATAATATAAAGAGGGCAACATCTAGTAAATAATATCATTTCGTTTCCAGATAATGCCAGGGACCCTAACCACGGTGCTGGGGATGGTGGGGTCTGGCAAGTCGACGCTACTGCTGGCCATGCTAAAGGAGCTGACCCCCACGTCCGGGCAGGTGGCCATCAACGGGGTCATCTCCTACGCCGCACAGGACCCCTGGCTGTTCGAGGCTTCCGTGAGTTAACAATAAACAATTATGATTAACAAAGTTAACAATTGTATGTGAAAAAATATTCAATAGTGTACGTAAAAGTATCATACTGAACGACAAATTAGCTGTACTAACGTTTCCAAAGACGCCAACTCTGTCGGGCTCCCTATGCTTATCAACTAGATCCGGCTTTGCGCGTATATCGCCCCGACTATATTGAAAGAGGCTTGAGCAGCCGAGGGAAAGAGATCGTGATAATGTTTGTGTGAAGCTTCTAATGGGCAGAAGACTTTAACCATTGGCTCATTCGAAATAGGTATACAACAATGACACCAAGATAACCTAGAATGTGTGTAACGGGTACTGGGTCATGGAAATAAATGTCTTATGCCGTGCAGGGGACGGAGAGGCGCTGATGATGATGATGTAATATAGACATCTCAAAACACGAACATACAGGTTCATTTAAAAAAAATTATAGGTTTCAAATCGCCGTCTGCCGGTCATATAGTCCAATGGTATATTTGATGAACATTTGCAGGTCCGCCAGAACATCCTGTTCGGACAGGAGCTGGACCTGCGCCGGTACAAGCAGGTGGTCAAGTGCTGCCAGCTCAAAAGCGACCTGGACATCCTGCCTCACGGAGACAAGACCATCGTTGGGGAGAGGGGTGAGAATGTTTAGCTTGCTATCCTGTCCTACACCGGTGGGAGGGATGCTCTGTGCCGAGCTCATCTGCATGGGTACCACTATTCTGCTTATTTCTCTTATAATGAAGTAATCATAGGCACATAATCAACTTTACGAAATTTAATGGTAGAAAAACTATGAAATAAATGCCATTGTCTATGCGCTTAACAATTCGCATTTAGAAGCAGAAAATTATGGTGCAGAAGTAGTCGAATACGTTTGCTTAATATTCGGCTATCCGGCCAGGAAACTCGCATAATATTCGGTATTCGGACGCAAGGTCTACCACCTAAGGAAAGGGCGATCGGTGTCAATAAAAATAAACTCAGTACGTGTATATTTATTTATTTATTTTTATACTCGATGATACGATCTCCTGCCTGAGAGATACATTGACACTATCTTGAGACAACGAATCAATACGTGATGTATAAACTAATACGTACGTGAACGTGCAGGGGCGTCGCTGTCGGGCGGGCAGCGCGCGCGGCTGTCGCTGGCCCGCTGCGTGTACCGCGCCGCCGACGTGTACCTGCTCGACGACCCCATAGCTGCCGTCGACGCCAAGGTAACTCACGTCGCCGTCCAGTAGTTTTTATATAGGCCGTGTGGTGGTTGTGTTAGTAGTGAAATTAAAACATTAACTGCTGTCACTACGCCGCCGTCTACTACACTATATTCTACACTATATCTCTTTATTAATTCTTCTTTAGTGGTAGATTTTTATTCGTCTGGCGTCCGTTTTTGTGTGCAGGTGGGTCAGGCGATGTACGAGGAGTGCGTGCGCGGGTTCCTGCGTGATAAGGCGGTGGTGCTGGTGACGCACCACTCGCAGTACGCGCGGCAGGCCGACACCGTGTGTGTCATGAGGGCGGGCAAGGTAAGTGGTCTGGTGTGAGTGACGATGGTCTAGTCACTAGTGTGTGCGTCAATAGTCCTGTGTGAGCCACGATGGCGAGTACGAGCGACGTGTGTCTATCTGTTAGCGACGATAATCCTGTGTAAACGACGATGGTCTAGTGTGAGCGAGGTTGGTCTAGCGTGAGCAACGATGGTCTAGTGTGAGCGAGGTTGGTCTAGCGTGAGCAACGATGGTCTAGTGTGAGCGAGGTTGGTCTAGCGTGAGCAACGATGGTCTAGTGTGAGCGAGGTTGGTCTAGCGTGAGCAACGATGGTCTAGTGTGAGCGACGATGGTCTAGTGTGAGCGACGATGGTCTAGTGTGAGCGACAATGGTGAGTGTGGTTTAACACTCCCTAACGCCTGGTTCGACGAGGAGGCCTTTTAATAGATACATAAACAATTTTGATTTACTTACAGATAGTAGCACAAGGGACATATCAAGAACTACAAAGCACCGTGCCGGAGTTCGAGAAGCTCATAGAAACGGGAGGGAAGAACGAAGAGGAGAAACAGAAGCAGAAGGCGGGTTACGAGAAACAAGAGAGTGTGGTGAGAAATAGTTCTATTATACTTTTGGAAAGATTTATTTTATTTTTATTTAACTTCTTCTTTTATATAAACTCTCCACTTAAACTTCAAAGTTGTAATATAATCATCTTTTCAGTAAATTATCTTGTTGTGGTATTTGAGTGCAATTATCGGTGAGCGACTGATATCAGAACTCAAACCCCTACATGCATTCATTACCGGCTTATGTTATTATTTATTGTTTATAGTTATTATATTTATATTTCTGAACCGACATGAAATTGTATATCTAATGACTTCTACAAGTCATAAACACAGAAGTGATTTATTTTTGGGATGTTACAAGAGCACAGCTCTATAAATGTATTTAAGTAGTTAGTCACGTACAAGCGATCTTTTTTGGAAGTGGTCTATTTTTTGGCCCTTAGGCCTTTAGAGCTTCAGTGGTATAGATGTGCAGATGGCTCACTTAAGAATAATTCAAAAGGGCGTCGTTCCCGTCACGCCCCACAGAGGGCGTGGCACCTCTCACGCGCTACGTAGAAGAGTATTATTTTGTACAGCAGATCTTTTACGACAACAACAACTTCTACAATGTCCATAGATAGTATTTATAAAACGGTAATCATCATACATATTACTCTATAAAAACACGTTTCAACCGGTTAACAACGGCGAACAATGGTGTTGACAATAACATCTTGAAACGCAGACATTTTTTAATAATAAATTATTTTTAGGTTTATGTTGTCACCGATGTAACAACGACAGCGGATATAAAAAAGAGCGTTAGTTTTCTTAAAGTTTTGAAGTATGTAGTTCTTATAAAGATAATAGTTATAGTATTGACGGGTATAAATATATTCTAGTTAGTGTATAACTTTGCTTGAAGTAAAGAGGTATTTTAGAAGGGATGTTGTTCATAGAATAGTATCCGGAGTACTGAGTATTGAGTGTATTATTTTGACGTCCACGGTCCAGCTCACCAAATACATTTTTTATATAAGTATAAATAAACCTTGACCAGATGAGGACTATAAGAGACGGGTTCAAAACTCACCGAGTATTTATGACAATGTTCGTTTTGTTCGTATTTTTAAATGTACCTCAGACATGCATTATTAAAATTGTTAAGGATGCCGCTACACCGCGGCGCACGGAGAGGCTACCACTTTTATCAAGTTTCGTTTTGCAAGACAATGTATGTGATTGTTCTCACTGCAACCCACGGACATGTTACACATTAACATTTTCTTGCAATTAACTTTTTAACGCGTGCGTAGCCTCTGCGTGCGCCTCGGTTGAGCCACATGAGTAAGTAAACGGACAGAGACAAAGCTTCCATACAACGCATAAAATTATTTAAGGGTTGTCACAGGTGGATAAAATTAAACGACCAAAACGATTTTTTTATCGAGTATATAAATACGACTATGTAAATATTCCATCTTTATTACCTACAAAATATTTTTTCTAAATATTTTGTGTTTATATTTTTTATTTGCAATAATATGTTGTACCTTTTAGTAGAGTGGTAAATTCTAATGGAAAGCTCAAATCACTTTCATTGCATATCAGTTTTTATCATAATTATTATATTTTTTTCCGAACATGAATCGTCTCCTAATTACTTACGTATTCTGTACCTATACTTATTGTATTTTTACTGTAAAGTTTAGCTAAGATTTAAGATTTAAAATTTAAAAATAAACATTTGATATGTTTCCCTAACTAGACTTTAGGCACATCCATAAAAACTTAGTGAACAAAAGTTATAATAATTAGTAGAAATAAAATAATAAGATACAACTTACCTATTGAAATCTTTGGGATATCTAAAATATGATTTGTTTTATTTGCTCTATTATTGTTCATACACACAGTACAGTAAACAATATTGACACTTTTTACTTTTAATTATCAATAATAATTTAAGAACAATGTTATAAAATATGATTCTTTTTTTTATTTGCTCTATTATTGTTCATACACACAGTATAGTATACAATATTGACACTTTTTACTTTTAGTTAACAAAAATTTAAGAACGATGATAATAATTCGATATATCCGCCAAGCGAAAAAATATACAACGCACTCACATCCCCGCGTTCGAACACTCGTCGAACCGGTTTCGACCGGCTTCTACTCGTACGTGACAAGCCACGAGTGCTACGCACACACGCGTTACGACGCTTGTAATAGTGCAATCGATTCGCGCGGTTGTATGAAGCTTTGCCTCTGTCCGTTTATTTACTCATGTGGTTGAGCCGCGCCATTTCTGACATTTCTGCGTGACATTTCTGCATTGTCTACAAATTATTATTATTCGTGAACAAGACGTTATAGACTTTTAATCAATTTTTTGGCACAATTCAATTTGTAATATATTTTTTTATCTAAGTACAATAATTAGCAAATTCTATTATACTAATTTAGTGTTTGTATAAATTACTTGTATCCTTTTAATATTTTATACTGTTTACAACGGGACTATTTACCATTTTTCATAATCCTCGTGAACAAGGCGTTCCTAGATAATGCCGGAAAGTATCGATAGTTGAATTACAAAGAAAAACACCATGTTTCTATTAACATCCATATAAATAGTCAAAATAACCATGTTGTTTAAAATGTATGGTATATACCATCGTTTTGTGTTTAGGAACACATGCACAAACTACGCTCCCAGCGGTCCATGTCCGAGGCGTCGCAGCTCTCGTTCAACATGGACCAGGACAACAACCTCAGCCCCAAGTACGAAGGTGAGTACCGGTCATCATAATATAATATTCAATAAGCACAAACTGTATACCCAGTGCGAAACCAGGGCCGTGCCAGCGGTGCCCAAACAGACCCTGGAGAGGCGCAAAAATGAAAAACGCATGGCACCTCGATGTCTTATGATGGAAATCCACAACTGTGCGGCACTTCTTGCACGGCACTTCTTGCTTCGCAATACCATCACGTGGAACCAGTTGCCACCCAGGATATTTCCGAATAGATACATTCAATAAAAAGCGTACTCATGTTTGAAAGGCCGGAAACGAACATGCAAGCCCAGTGGTGTCGCGTGTCTATGGATACCCGGTGAACCGACTGTACGTTCGCCCCCCCCCCCCCCTCTTATCCAACTCTCATAAAAAGCTATTGCTGAAGTCCTAGTCGTCTCCAGGCGAGGTGCAGGGCAAGGGCTCGGTGTCGGGCAGCGTGTACCTGGACTACATCCGCAGCGGCGGCGGCACGCTCTCCATGCTGATGCTGTTCACGCTGTTCATATCCGCGCAGGTCTTCTACTCCTCCAGCGACATATGGCTGAAAGACTGGTATGTGGACATTTTATTAACGTGCTTCTCTTGATCATATTGTAAAATGTAAAAGTGCTAGCGGTTGCCTGCAGCCTTTAACTAACAGCTGTATCTGCACTGATGATGACTATCCCTCAGAAGTAATTTAGCACTTTATTGATGAAAGATCTTTTTATATTAGTATAGATTTATTATATGACATTTTGATAACTCACACTCTGTTAGTCTAGTCTTGGGAAAAGCAAATATTATAATAAAACAATTTTTTACGGATTTTATCGCGGTTTATTAAGATTTTTACAAGCCCGACGTTTCGGATACTTTACAGCAACCATGGTCACGGGAGGACTGAGGTGTCATACGTCCTATTATTACAAAGTTATTTGAAACTACCCTATGATACATCAATATTTTGGTCAGTCCTATCTACGCAGAAAGTGCTAACTGTATCTTTAATCTGTGACATATTATGCTTGGATTTTGATTTGATAATTTTAATAATGGGATCCCAAGCAGGTGGTAGAAGCCAGCCATCTTCTCTATTGAAATTAGGATGTTTTTTAATTTCAATAGCCTCACGGATCATCCTTGGTTGGAATCTGTGTTCTTTTGCGAGGACTTGTGGTTTATCAAATCTGATATAATGGCGAGCTTTGTCAAGACTATGTTCACAGATGGCAGACTTAGTGTAGCGACGGTGTTTTAAATCAGCTATATGTTCTTTCACGCGAGTTTTAATAGATCTTTTAGTTTGGCCTATATAGGAGAGACCACAGTCACAATCAAGCTTGTATACTCCTGCATCTTGTAAGGGTATATGACACTTGACAGATGGTAAGAATTGACTTATCTTTTTTGGCGGCTTGAAATAAGTTTTTATAGAAGCTCGCTTTAGGATGAAGCCAATCTTGTCAGTGACGCCTTTAATAAACGGGAGAACTGCAGGTACTCGCTCGACGGTGGTTGGTTTCACACGTTCACTGTGACGGAGATGCGGTACCCGAAGCTTGTTGTCACGCAGTAATTGCTTGACATGTTGAAGTTCGGTCTCCAGGTGTTGCTCATCACAGATCCCTTGTGCTCTCTGAAACAAAGATTTACCCACGGTAGCTAACTGTGTTGGATGGTGGTGAGATTCGCCGTTTAGGTACTTATCCGTATGGGTATGCTTCCTATACACTGTGTGGCTTAAGGTATTGTTGGGATTACGGATAACTAATACATCTAAGAAGGCTAGAGAATTATTTTCTTCTAATTCCATTGTGAATTGAATTTTGGAATTAATGGAATTAAGATGGTCTAAGAATATGGTTACTTTATCAGATGGTAATATTGTGAAAGTATCATCTACGTACCGCTTGTAGAACCTGGGTGTTATGGGCGAAGTTTGCAGAGCAGTCTCCTCGAAGTCCTCCATAAATATGTCGGCAACAACAGGGGATACTGGTGAGCCCATGGCCACTCCATCTACTTGCTTGTAGAAATAATTATTCCACAACATATAGCCAGATGTAAGGCAATGTTCCAAAAGGTCAGCATATTCCATTGGCATGTCATTTTCTCTTAGCTTTCTTCTACTATTGTTATGCAATCTTCCACAGGTAGGCAGGTAAAAAGAGATTGCACATCAAAACTAACCATTGTTTCATTGTCGCTGAGACGTAGGTGTTTGATCTCATTAACAAAGTGGTAAGAATCCCGTGTATGTGCTCTAGTTTGTCCACGCAGTGGTGACAGTACTTGGGCCACATGTTTAGCCAATCTATAAGTTGGTGAGTCGATCTGGCTTACAATTGGACGTAATGGAGCATTATCCTTGTGTATTTTCGGCAACCCATACAGCTTGGGTGGTTTGGGACATGAAGGAATTAGATATTTGACGTCCAGATTCAATGTTTCGGAGTATTTTGCTATTATATTACTAGTAGTTTTCAAAACCTTGTTAGTTGGATCGGTTTTGACGTTTTTATAAGCACTTTCATCCGATAATAGGTGTAAAATTTTATCATTATAATCTGACGTATCCATAACTACCGTAGCATTGCCTTTATCCGCACGAAGGATTGTTAGTTCTCGTCTGTTACGTAGGTTTAATAACGCCTTATATTGTTCGCGAGGAAGATTTAGTTTGGGCACAGAACTTCGTCGCAAGGCTGACGATATATCTTGTCTGATGGCCTCCGAATCTTCCTTCTTTATATTATTTTTTGACAGACAATCTTCTACATTACAAATTATTTCCTCGAACGGGATTTTACTAGGAGTCACGGCAAAATTTAATCCTTTTTCTAAAACCTTTATTGTGTTATTGTCCAAATGACAGTTTGACAGATTGACAAATGCGCGTGAGTTGTCATTGTCTGTGGTCTTCGTTTCGTTACTTTTGACATTTGATTTGCTGTTTAATTTTTCGAATTTTAAAATTTGTTGTTTTTTGCATTTATTGTATTGTGATATTTCGCGCTTATTTAATGTTTTTATGCAATTAACATAATCAAAAGCAATCATAACTGTCTTTAATGCGGCGGTCGAATACTCAATTTCTTTTTCAAGAGCGGCTAGATCGGAACGATTTTGATGTATCATTGTCCGTAATAACTTTTTACTCGCCTGGTTTAAGATTCTTGCGCTCCCTCGGATGTCGTTTTTTGGTGAAATTTTGACACACGTAGGGATGAGATCTTGGTCTCTGCATCTCTTCAAGAAATTTAAAGATGTTGTAAATCTTGCGCGCTTTGTCATAAGATCTTCCAGGCGGCGAATTTTATTTGCGGTTTCCAGTCCGTACTGGTTCACATATTGTTTTCTAATGTTTACGCGAATTTCACTCATTATAATAAAACAATTTTTTACGGATTTTATCGCGGTTTATTAAGATTTTTACAAGCCCGACGTTTCGGATACTTTACAGCAACCATGGTCACGGGAGGACTGAGGTGTCATACGTCCTATTATTACAAAGTTATTTGAAACTACCCTATGATACATCAATATTTTGGTCAGTCCTATCTACGCAGAAAGTGCTAACTGTATCTTTAATCTGTGACATATTATGCTTGGATTTTGATTTGATAATTTTAATAATGGGATCCCAAGCAGGTGGTAGAAGCCAGCCATCTTCTCTATTGAAATTAGGATGTTTTTTAATTTCAATAGCCTCACGGATCATCCTTGGTTGGAATCTGTGAATTCTTTTGCGAGGACTTGTGGTTTATCAAATCTGATAATGTAAAAATCTTTATAAACCGCGATAAAATCCGTAAAAAATTGTTTTATTATAATGAGTGAAATTCGCGTAAACATTAGAAAACAAAAGCAAATATGTTTACATATAATTATATCATCGCTAAATTTCTGTGCTTGGCGAGTTTTGAATTTCGAACACGAAGTGCTACAAATGGCGGCCCACAAAGGAATCAAGTATTGGCTCCTAATCAAGTATGGTCACATTATGGACCAATAGATGGCGCTATTTGCAATTCTGTATAAAAGCTTTACAATAAATACAATAACCATATGAAAAAATTTCAGGGTGAACATAGAAGAGTCGTACAGCGCTAAACTGGCGGCACAGAACACCACTGCCGAGTCCAACAGTACGACGGGTGAGTCATTATACTTTATACATATATTATTTACTAGCAGAACCCTGCGTTTTACGTAGACTTAGATTAACTACATATACGGACATCTTAAATATATCCTTAGGCGTCATGTTGGCGTTCATTGAGAGTAAACGCCAAGATGGCTGTGATCAGGAGTGGACGGGAAAAATAATAATGATGACGATATCATTACGATTGATGAAGACACGCGAACGCGGAACATGGATTATTTCCTGCATTATTAGGTATTTTTTGGGGTATAATCCAATTTTGCGTAAATTTCAACGAAAACTCACTCCGAGTTCTGTAATCTTTCTTAAGCAGACCAAAGAAACACGACCACAAACAAAACGTTAGAGATTGATCGCTTCTATAGACTTTCTCTTTCTCAATTCTAATGAATTTCTCCTCTCAGTGATATACGAGGAGCTCCCAGCGAACACGTTCCACCTGTCCCGCGAGCAGTGCGTGTACATCTACGCCGGCCTCATCGGCATCTGCATCTTCTTCACGTGGAACAAGCTGCTGGTGTTTTACAACACCTGCATACGAGCCTCCATCACGCTCCACGATAACATGTTCAGGTATTAGAAGACGAGCCTTATAAATAATAAGGTTTGTATTCTTATTCCCGCGATTTGGGGCGGGTCCCTAAAATAAATAATAAAAAAATAGCCTTCCTGAATTATTAAGCTACCAAATATTTTTGAAATCCGACGGATAGTTCTAGAGGCGGGCGCTAAAATAAACAATTCTTCATCTTTATATTAGTATAGATAACCTTAATTCACGTATTTTTAGTAGAATTCTCTTAAGTACGCATTACGCTTGGTAGAGCGTTATATAGAATAATACGACTGATAAGTCAGTGACTTAATTAAGGGGCGTTCTGCAGAGATCACTCTAGGGCCCGTTTCTTTTTAAATTCTTTGTCAATGATATACATAAGGGCTTTCTATACATTTAACTTTCTAGTATTTTGTAAAATGCTACTATTACTTGTACTTTCGTTAGACAAAAAGGCATATAATATTACCTTAACGACTACTTTACAGAGGAGTGACCAACGCGCCTATGTGGTTCTTCCACCACAACCCCTCAGGACGTATCCTCAACAGGTTTTCGAAGGACATGGGGCAAGTGGACACGCTGTTACCGGTAGCTCTCGTTGATTGCCTTGGGGTAAGTCATAGCATGAGGTCAAATATGCATCTACCGGCGAATTTTTTTTAAACAGGGCAGTAGGTAGTAAGTGAGACACCACAGAGAGAGTTTCAGGCTTGCTAACGTGTAAAGCTAAGCACAATACAGTCTAGTTCCTGATAAGCTCATCATTCATACGCTAAATGGACCACCTCGTTGAGGTTTAACCATATAACTTCAAAGAAGACAGTTTACATGTAACTAGCTCATAACTGTTTTGGTTTATATTATTTTAAACTATTTCAGTTCTTCCTAGAAGTGGTAGCGATCCTGGTGGTGGTATGTCTGGTGAACTGGTGGCTCATGTTGCCGACGGCCGCTATCGCCATCCTCCTCTATCTTTTGAGAGACTTTTACATCAGCACCAGTCGCGAGCTGAAGAGAATTGAAGCTATAGGTAAGTTGAACCCTATGATACCTATCATCACTATCAACCGTTAGACGTACTTGCGTTTAACGCCCAGAAGGTCGATCCCCCGTCGTTGGCATCAGAATAGAACTGGTAAGTCATTGGTTTGTTTTCCCGAACGCAGCCTATCTCCGCCCTAAAACACTATTGGCCCACCGGCCATCAGTTCTGTGCCGTACGTGACCAGCTCCCTTTAGCATCCTTATCCTTAATAAAACATTGATTGCTATGATTGATTAAAAAGATATAGATACTTTTCATCTGATTAAATGTTGCAATGATTCAAATGCATTTTCAGCTAAAAGTCAAGGTCTAAACCACGCTACGTCCACCGTGTCGGGCTTGACCACCATCAGGTCATCAGGGGAGCAGCAGAGGACCCTGGCTCAGGAGTTCGACAAGCTACAAGACCTGCACTCGTCCGCGTGGACGATCATACTCACGTCCAACCGGGCTTTTGGCCTGTGGATGGACATGGTGTGCTGTATCTACCTCGCCACGGTCACCTTCAGCTTCTTCCTGTTTATTGGAGAAGGTAAATTCCTCAACTGTGTTGTGAGATGGGAGACATTAGAATATTATATTATATCGAAAAGTTTTTGGAATTCCAGATAATGTCAAAATTAAAAATTAAATAAAAGTTATGACTAAATTAGATGGAATACTTTTTTCCCTCTCCCACTCTTACCTAGTTGACTGGGGTAAATAATTTTGAAGCCATGTATGTAGTAAAACTACTATAAATACTATAAAAATACTATAATACTATAAAAGAAAACAAATATTTGCCATCTTAGTAATATTTGTATGTTTTCCAGATTCACTAGGCGGTAGCGTGGGGCTTGCCATTACTCAGGTCATCGGGCTGGTCGGAATGTGCCAGTACGGCATGCGGCAGACCGCAGAAGTGGAGAATCAGATGACCTCCGTGAGTGTACATCTCTTCTCATACTACCACAATACTCTCTTCTTTCTTCCATTTCATGCTCGTGCAATAAAAGAAATAATCTGAATATCTTATCTAAAGGTGGAGAGAATATTGGAGTACTCTAATCTACCTTCAGAACAACCGACGGAACCAGACATGAAGGCTCTTAAGATGAAACACCCCGATTTAGACTTCGATAAATGGCCAAGCAAAGGTTTTTAGTTATTATTATTATTAGGATTACACAGTTATTAGTAGATATTGTAGGTAGATGTAGATATGGTAGACATTGAGTGAAGATAACATTCTTTAAAGTTTCATCAGTACAAGTGCATCTCAATTATAATACGATCAAAATTACAGGTAAAATCGTTTTCGAAGACGTCTCCTTGGAATACGAGAAGCCACCGAAGAAAGATCAGGTGGAACAGAATACAAAGTTGGAGGAGCCTGCATACGCCATACGTGGGGTGAACTTCTCCGTGGGTGCGGGGGAGAAAGTGGCCGTGGTGGGGCGCACTGGCGCGGGAAAAAGCTCGCTCATAGCTGCTCTTTTCAGGTATGTTAAATTTGTTCCTATTGATAAAAAAATTACAGATCTTAATAAGGCATTCAGTACAGTCTACATTTTGATAAACTAACAAAGAACATATTGTTAGCCCGGCGCCTGACCTATTTAATTAAATAGTATATGTCATAGGTTTATACATATCGATTTCATAAAATACTTGTATCAATATATACTTTTGGTTGCATGTTTTCTGTGTGGTGTTCCTCAGGGATATCCAAGGCCCACTGTTTTTAAAATTATTTTTCAATGATTTGTGATTGACGTTCAATAGGCTAGTTTGTTGGTATTTAAAATGGAAAAAATAATTTGAACTCCAGATTGAGTCGGCTCGGCGGGCGCGTGATGGTGGACGGTATAACGGCGCAGGAGGCGGGGCTGGCGCGCTGGCGGCTACGGCTGTGCGCGCTGCCGCAGCGGCCGGCGCTGTTCGCGGGCGCGCTGCGGGACAACCTCGACCCGCAGGGACAGTACTCCGACGCCGAGATATACGCCGCGCTGCACGAGGTCACTGCCCAGTTGTCTATACTAATATAAGTCGAAGAGTTTGTTTGCTGCTGTTTTTAATAAACCAGCTTTTTATGTATTTGGATAATGACACGTGAAGACGGGCCACATGATGGAACGTGGTTAGCGTCCATGACCATAAACAAGTTAACCGGGGACTATCCCAGGCAACTCATTCATGTGTTGTCTGTCCTGAGACATAAGATGTTAAGTCTCGGTCTGCTAAGTCTGCTAAGAAATATTCAGGATGGTGGTACCCCTTCCATATACCACCGATGCCCTGTTATCTACACAAGGAGATGAAGAATGAAGAGTTTGATTAAACGCGCTAATCTCCGGAACTGGCAATCGAATTTGAAAAAAAAAAATACATTAGAAAGAGCAATTATATTAAGGAAGGTTATATTATGTTATGAGGCCTATGTTCAGCAGTGGACGGATGAAGGCTGATGATGAAGATATGTAATTTATTTCAGTTAGAAAGTTTTTGATTCACGTTTAGGGCGGGCGAAACGATGTGGACTGTTCCCCGCGGTTTAGTTCTGGAGATTCGAGGAGAAAGTGTAGACTTACAATATCATCATACATAGATCCTGTAGATGATGCACTTGATTACAAATCAAATTAGCCCACCAATAGCAACAAGTCTATTCTTTCCTGTCCTTTTTGAAGACATTCTAAAGTATTTATATTTGTCTAAACAAACCAAACCTCGATGCAGGTGAACCTGGGCTCGGGTCTGGGTGACCACACCGAGGGTCTCTCCTGGCGCGTGGGCGACGGCGGCAGCAACCTGTCCACGGGCCAGCGGCAGCTGCTGTGCCTGGCGCGCGCCGTGCTGGCCCGCCCTCGGGTGCTCATCCTCGACGAGGCCACGGCCAACGTGGACGCCGAGTGAGTTTTAAGTTACATTTAATATGTAGCTAAAAGAATAGTATACGTTGGAGCTAGATAGAAACACTGACATGCTATACCAGTGGGCTGATAACGTTAAACACCTACAAAGACAATAGACAAAGTTTAAAAATTATAAATTATGTTCAATAGACGTAAATTCATGTGTAGTACTGAATGTAACACATGCACATAAAGCGGCTTCCTAAACATCAATATTACCCATCTATAATGCTGAATGTATCTCTAAATCCATGTCATCAGTTCAATTGTCACATGTAATAATATTTCCCAGGACGGACAAGCAGATCCAGGCGTCGATCCGCAGCAAGTTCTCGGAATCGACGGTGCTGACCATCGCGCACCGCCTGCACACCGTCATGGACTACGACCGCGTCATCGTCATGGACAAGTGGGTATCGGAGACATGCAGCCTATTTTGAAGTGAAACTTCTTTGCGCTCATGAGGGTAAAATTTTTACGGATGAAACGTCATGAAAATGTGCAACGTTTTTGTCCAAGAAGAGGGGGAGAGTGAGAAAGGGCGAACGTATCATGAAGCATTATAATGAAACATTTTTTTACGTATTTTATCGCGGTTTATTTAGATTTTTACAAGCCCGACGTTTCATTAGATTGACATTAGAAAACAATATGTAGCAGGAAGCACATACCCATGGAGAGTAGGGAGCAAGCGAGAGAGAGAGTGAGATAGAGCGAACGTCGCATCGCAAGTCTCGGAAATTTAAAGCTTTATTAGTATAAATATAAACGAGATTTAAAAATTAGTTTGCCAAATAAGTTCCTATTCTGACATGTGCACTTTGTACGCACGCACTTTTTTTGGTTCAAATTGGACATTGGTAAGTGACCCTTGAAACCCAGTATTAGGACGGATTCAGAGTCAAAATAAAAATCTATTTTTTTTTATTCGAAATGCTACCAACAAAGTATCTTTTTGAACATCAAAGCCAACCAACAAAGTTCCAAGGCGAGCCTACTGAGAGGATCCGGCGGCATGAACTCACTGGAACTAATCTTTTCAAATATCCTAAAACAAATTTCACATGTTATCGTAAAGTACCTGGGGTGCTTGAGACCTTGATCTTTTGGAACCTTTTTATGGGTCTGATTTAGATATTGGAACTTACATAGCCAACAACCCTATTTGTGAGAATGCCCGTAGACAAACTAGACATGTCACACAGCCTTGGCACGAGTTATCTTGAAATACATGACACAATGACATGAAATCATCTGTGGAATGAAAGACCACGACCCAATGTTGTTCCTTTCTAAAGGTTTTTTTTTTACAAATGTTCTTATTGCAGGGGGCGTGTCGTGGAGTCGGGCCATCCGTTCGAGTTGCTGCAGGTGAAACAGCTGAGTGAGCCCTCCAAGAGGACATTGTTGTCCAAGAGTCAGGTAATTATTTCAACTTTCATCAACAACACAGTATTCCAATTACAAAATTTGTTTCGATTTACCCTGGGTTGCTTTATGAACATAACTGTTATAAACCCTTTTAAAAGCATTACATAAATCACTTTTTTGAAATAAGTGTCAGTGACAGAGAAACGTCGCTGGCCATTCTTTCTCGACCATAATCTCAATGTGTATTTTAGTGTCAAAATAATAGTAGAAGTCTAATCAATAATGCTTTTGTATTGCAGGCTCCGTTGGCCATACCGGAACACTTCCCGTACGACAGCGTCGAGCATATGCATCAGGCAGCAGAAATGTTCAGGTATGTACCGTCAACAACACCATTATAAGATCTTTCTCACCGACACGATCTAGACTCGCATACAACAAGGACGAGTTTGTGATCGGTCGGCCGTTGGCCACTGCACGGAGATCGTTGTCATTCAAACATAATAATATCAACTTTTAACTTCATTTTATTGAAGCAGGATCCTTGATGTTTGAAACAGCTTTGCTGTGTTTCGGGGAAAAGGTCAAGACATGCAGTGTAATTACTGGCACCGAGACTTTACATCTTATGATCGGCAACACGTGAATGAATTGTCTGGACTAGTCTCAGGTTAATCTGTTTATGTTCAGGGGTGACGCTGACCACTTACAATCAAGTGGCTCGTCTGCCCGTTTTGCTATCTTACTATGATAAAAAATATGAGCTTAATTAACTATTGAAAGCATGAAAGAAAAATTATGGTCAAACAAGTGGGATATCAGTAATGTATAACTCTTTAGACTCAGAATTTAAAATTGTGGTTGTGTTTCAGATCCGACCCGGAGAGCGAGGGTATCTTCAAGTCCCTGGTCGAGCAGACCGGACCGGAGACCGCCGCGCTCCTGCACCAGATGGCAGAGCAGGTGAGACGGTCTGCTGACTACTGCTTCGTCTTCTCGATATTATTGTCCTTTAAACTTTTGTTATTGGACCTCAGACAGTAACATGTAGGCTCAAAAAGTTATCGTATATTATCTGAACTTTGAGTTGATTCAATCTCAGAATGTCATTAGCGGAATATTGGCCATAAAACTTTATTAAAATTGTACGTTGAGCAGCGGCTTTTTCATATGTGTATATAATATATAAAATATATATCGAAGGCAAACCTACCTTGGGAAAATTAAAAGATAGAGTAACTCTCTCAACCTTGATCTCTGAGGCACTAATTAACAAACCATTTTCTTTTACAGAGCTACAAAAGATTACAAGAAAGCAAGAAGACATCTTGAAAAATACTTAATCACATTTAGTACTTAAAATGTACTTAAGTCTGGACTACACTAGATCAGACTAATATTCCAATCGTAAAAGCCTAAACTAGATAAATATAACACACATTATACGTTGCTAAAGAGATCTCATGTTGCATCGGTAGTACTTTTTAAGTCATTCCTAAATGTTAATAGTCCTAAAGAATGTAACTTTCCTAAAAAGAAGATAAAACAATGTTCCTTGATAATGCCGTGTCAAAAAATATTTTTTATATACATAAGTTTATGCATTTTGTTTTCCAAAAACAATCTCCAATATGGTTTCTCGAATATGACTTGTAATGTAATGGTATTCCTAAATACTATTTGTTCCGTTATTATACATCGAATATTATCTACATCATATATGTATTTTATTATTAGAATTACATAAATAATATCACATTTAAAGAAACATTTCATGTAAATTATACACGCTAAATTAGTATAATAGAATTCGCAATATGTACTTAGATAAAAAAACAAAGTCTGTTAGAAATCGATAAGAACCAAAAATTCGATTAGGAATCGAATAATGTGCTTACACCGACAGGTGCCTTAATTACATGCCTTTAAAATTATTACGATCTAAAGATGTTCATGTCTCACGTACAATGCTTGTGACCAAGTTTGATTTTGGTGCTAATGTAGCCATGCTATAATAAGGTGCTGTAGAGTGATAGATTCTTGTGTATTGTTACAGTATAAAAATACTATAAAACGCCTTTACTTGTACAGTGCTGCCACTATTCAGGTGTGCAAAGTTGGAACTAATGTGACCTTTAAAAATGCAATAGCGATTAGCGTCGTTAGATCAATTTTGCCCATGTTTTTTTTTTATGTTACTTGGATAAGCAAACTGGCAAACGTGCCACCTGATGGTAAGTGGTAAACGTCGCCCATGAACATAAACTAGTTTACCTGGAACGAGCCCAGGCCACTCATCTATGTGTTGCCTATCCTGAGACATAAGATGTTAAGTCTCGGTGCCAGTAATTACACTGCCTGTCTTGCCCTTCTCTCCGAAACACAGCAAAGCTGTTTCACGGGAGAAACAAGCAAGATGGTGGTACCCATGCAGCTAAGAGCGCGGCACAGGGTGTCCTTCCCACCGGTAAAGACATTTTGGTACATCTACTACCTATATAACAGCAGGTATGGCCGTGAGGGGACAATAGGATGGTGAGATGTCCGAACGTAATTTGACTTCTAAATTATTAATAATAATGTCATGAGTTATATACTCATGATATTTGCTTGAGATTGTTTTTCTAATCAAAATATATATTCTAACTAGCAGACCCGGCCACGCTTTGCAGTAGCTAAGGTATATAAAGTTTGTAAGGTATACAATAACGAAGGTCTAATACATCGTTCTGTCTAAATGAGTTTCGGATTTGACATCATCTTGAGAATTTGACATCTGCATACAGTAACAAAATATAAACAAATAATTTGAAATAAATAAATATTGCGATTATAAATAGCGGCACAGCGCTTCCCTCACACCGGTAAACTTTATTTAGTCCTGTCACAGACAGGACTAAATAAAGTTTGCATTAAAACCTCTTTAAATATTGTTAGTCATTTTTTAAGTTCTTCCATTAAATTTAATTTTATAACGCCCAGATATAAATATTATGGTCCTAACCTCGGCTAAGGGGTGACCTCCAAAACCTAGTATTACTATAATATATGTGACACAAATCTTCCAACTTTGTCCACTTGTATACTGAACAAAGGTAAATAAAATAACTCTAAGCATTTGAAGCGTTTCGTCGCATTTTGCCATCTGTAACTTATCATCGATTTTAAATACGGCACTCTTTAGTTGTTATAAAATGTTGAACAGTATTATCTCATCTTAGTTCATATTTATAAAGTGTCATCAATTATTCATATTTTATTTAGATGTGGTCTCATAGCCTATGGACCTATAAAAACATTTAGGGCCACTTTCGTGGCATTACTTAAATCGATTTAAGAATTACTAAACGCATTTCACATGGTTAAATGCAATTAACGTATTGCACAACAAAAGTTTGTTTGCTAAATACGTTTAAAGAACTGTCAAAGTTAATCAACGAAAATCGGCTATTTTACGGCGCTAAACACATTTAAGGAATATCACCTGACTTACTTTAGATTTTATTTGAGGTTATTTTGTTCGACTGGCTGGTTAGATATTATATACAAATAATATATTTTTATAAGATGGATTTGGATTGCTTGTATTTATATTATTATACTTTTTACATTCACAACCGACGCCAGGAGGCCGTGTGGTCGCAGTATAAATCAAAAGTGAGCCGAATGGGCTCACACTAATCCGATGAAGCATTAGGGCCTTCGGGCCATTAGCATAGATCCCTCCGAAAAAAAAAAAAAAAAAAAAAAACTACATTGCGGTAACAACTGATGAGATTATATTCTCTCACTATACCGTCAAAAGGGGTGAATAGATAGGTCTTCGAACTTTGGTAATGATTTTCGTAAAGTTGCAGAATGGATATCCATTTTTTTAATCATGTATTTATTGAGTCTTAGGCCAAACTATTGGAATAATTTTGTTTCTATTCGGATATGTTTGTAATTAATAAAGAAATGACATAAAATATACGTGATTTCTAATTAGCACCCATCAGGGGACAATAGACACACATGAGGGGTGTTTAGAAAAATTTCGTAGGGCTGCAACATATTATCGTAAACAATGAACTTCAAACTTGAATTAAAACAAAATAATGCACTTTGCCTCTAATATTCTTCCATATTAAAATTAAAAAAAGATTCTAACTATCAAAAATCACAAAAAAAAACTAACCGCCTTCAAAAACCATCAGAATAAAGTGTAAAAAGTAACTTTGTTTCGGAAGTCGGTGGCAAAAATTAATTAATAAACAAAAATAATGACTTACGAAAGAAAGTCATTTTACACTTTATTCTAATGGTTTTTGAAGGCGGCTAGATTTTGAAAAGTATTTTTCACCAAATCAGTCTTGAATTAATATAATCAAAATATAAAAAAAAAATTGTTATGTTAAAATTGTTACCATTTTTTTTTAATTATTAAAAATTGTCATCCATTAAATCCCTTAAAATGTCTTCATCATTTTTGTAATAACTTCCTCTTCGTACAGGTACTTCTTTAATATTTTTAGATCTTTTAGTGTTTTCTTTTTGTATGTCAATTACTGTATTTAATGGTATTTTTTTACACTTACGTAGATTCACTGCACATCTTGCGTTCTCCAGATTTTCTACAGAAATAATTTCAATTTTCTTATCTTCGACTTTTTTCTCTTCCTTTTTTTCTAACGGCTCTATGAATTCACTAAATATTTCTTCTGTTCCTATATCAGGTAAGTAATCTATACTAGATACACTTTTATCAATGTAGTTGTTAATAAGTAATTCTTCATCTTCTTGTTGTTGAGAATCATTGACCATAGTATATTCATCCACACATACTACAGGTAGTAAAGTTATGTCTGTTTCTACATTTTTTTTGTCTGAATCTAACACACTCCTTTCAGATTTCGTCCTCTCTTTGTTCACCAAATCTTTTTTCAGTTTATTTATTAGTTGTTGTACTTCTTTTTTCTTTGTAGATTTACTCATTATTACATTTTCAGGATCAGTGTTTTCAATTTCTTTATTTTCAGAGTTGTTACTTTCAGGATCGATAATAACAGATTTTCCAGGAATAACTATTACCTTCTTTTTTTTGTTACTTTGTTTACGTATTTTTACTATCTTATTCGTAATTTCGTGTTCAGAGGTACTTTCCAAATTATCATCATCTATGTTTTCTAAACTTTTTCCAGATTCTGCATTTAATTTTCGTTTACGTGTTGGTTCCTTAATGTTCATTGTACCATATCGCATTTCTTTAAGTATTTCCAAGACTGATTTGTCAAGAGCATATCTTGATTTATCCGGATCTTCATTTTCGGCACTTGGGAGTCTTGATAGGACTTGATTGCGATCAACAGGAATAATACCTGCTTTTCGAAAACCTGCTTTAAGGTTTGTCGCAACGTTCTCTGACAATTCATTTATGAGTACTTTTAAAAGTCTTGGGAAGCATCCTTTCGGTAATGAAGCTTGGGTTCTGCCATCTGTTTTTTTCCATTTTAATAAAATGTTTCTCCATGCAATTTTCATGGGCCTGAAAAATGCGATATCTAGGGGCTGTGTTAAATGGGTTGAATTTGCTGGTAGAAATATAAATGAAATATTGTGTTGTTCACAGATTCTAATCACTTCTATTGATAAATGAGATGATAAATTGTCACCTATTAGAACTTTTTTACCACATCTGTCTTTAAAGAATGGAATAATAATGGACTTAACATAATCTTCAAAAGTACTGCCATCAATCCATCCAGATGCAGTTCTATTGAAGCGTGCACCTTTAGGTCCGCCTGTAGCCCAAGTATCATAAATATTGTTGGCCTTATAAATTACATATGGAGGCAAAAGCTCTCCTGCAGCTGTACCAGCCATCATTATAGATATTGAAGATTTTGACTGATTAAGAGCTCTTTCAGGGTACTTAGTTCCCCTTTTCACTATAACCTTCTTACGTCCAGGGTCATCGCAGAGGTTTGTTTCATCATAATTAATTATATTTTTGGGATCAACTTCTTTCAGTGATTCCTCTAACTCCTCAAAATATTCTTTAATTGTATCAGGTGAAACTTCAGCCCTCGACTTTTTTATGTTTTGGCACATTCTCAAAGAAATGGAATTTTGATGTCTTTTTAAAAATCTTGAGACAAAATCTGGTCCAGGCATGTTATTTTTGAATCGTTTGTGTGTGATACCTAGATTATCCAAGTACAATTTAATTACAATTCTTAAATCATAAGTGTCTAATGGATAACCCCAATTTCCGCAAATATTTAAATAATTTACGATGTGGCTTTCTGTGTCGTCATCTAAAGCTTTCTGACCACCTTGTGTTTTCATAGTTTTCCTACTGTGTCGATATAGGACGGATTTGTTTATATTGTATTTTTCTGCAATAGATGCTAATGAACACTTTGGAGTTGTTTGAAACTCTTCCAAAGCTTGTTTAATTGTATTAGGGTCATATTTGCGATACTGCTTACCCCGTGGATCGGGCTTATAGTTTCGAGGCATTATTGTACCTGAGAAATAAAATAATGAAAATGTTAACAAAAATAAATGAAATACCTTATGTACTAGTTTACATTTAAGAATGAATTAAATAAAAAATATATTGAATGAGATTAAAAATAATCAAGAAAATTAAAAACGCTCTAGCTAACTAAAAAGTGAAATTTGAACTGTAGATAATCACTACCTACAAACTTTGTGGCAGCCCTGACATCATTATGGCTAATCACCCCTCTTTCGTATCTACTCACCCCTTGGCTGTGTCTATTGACCATATTTGCGTGCCTATTAACCCCTCAGGCGTTTCTATTCACCGCTTTCGTGTATCTAATCACCTCGAAAAATTAAAGGAAATAAGGCTTACGAAATAAAAACAATTTTAAATAGTAATGCATATTCTTACCTTAACAATTAAAGCACAATATATTTATAACTGCACTGACCGTAATTTGAAGCTAACTTTAAACTATTATGACCGAAATTCACTGAAATACGGAGGTTCAAACTCACTCGTGCAATAACGACTTGTTTTGTCGTCAACTTTGACATTAAGTTTTGACGTTTTTAGCGATGTTGCCACCAATAAAAAGCTGCCAGACTAAGAAAAATGACACCAACAATTTTTTAAAGTTGCGGATTTTTTTATTGGGGATACCAGGTTTGCCATAAGAAACCTTAAAAATGATCCTAAGATTTTTCTCTATTCCCCCCGTCAGTTCTATTCACCCCGTTTGACGGTACCTTTTGTATTTGCTATACCTTTTGTATACACTTGAGAAACTTTTGAACAAACATTTTGCTTATCAATTTGCTTAGTAGAATCAGTTTTTTACATTCTATAATTTTTGTATAGGGCTCCATTGCAGAAAACAATAATAATTGTTCTTCCGATGTAAAATTAGGTACTCTAGTTTTAGTTGACATTTTAAAACTCACAATATAGGTACCCGATAGACTTTCGCTAATTATTCTCTATTTTAATCAATCGTCGTCACGGTTTTCGTGTTATAGTTGGGCCAGTTTGAGGTTTCAGATTACTTATTTATTACTTTCGTGTTATTTTGGATGACAGTCGACAGATGACAGTAAACAAACGATAGATGTGTTTCATTTTATGCATATTTTTGTTAGCCACGAATAGATTCACTCCAAAAAGTACCCTCAGATCATGTAACGGAACGTAAAACTGTATTACCGGCGGGTTAAATATGTTTAGCAAAATGAGCTTGATGTCAACTTCATGCAAGATGGCGATAACTGCGTTAAGGATATGTTTAAGCAGATAAACGTAGTTAGTAAATTTTATTTAGGTAGAGACTTAAATCACATCTCACACAAGTGGCCCTAAATATTTTAGACATTTAATTTTTCAACCAGTGCATTGAGTATTAATATACTTAACATCATCTTAAATATGTTAATATAAGTTAAATTTATTTAGTCTATGACCAATATCGATTTGTGTCCATGGAAAAAACAACTGAGTTATATTAATAAAATTTTTTGCAGTAGAAACAACCACCAAACTAATTTCGCTTGCCGACTTACGGAAAGTCAATTATAGTAGTAGCCAATATTAGTGTCAATTGCGTTCTAGAGTAATTATAGACATACATACAAGTATGATAAGTAACCATGTATTAAATATAACACTGAAGCCACAAACAACAGATATATATATATACGTGTAAGCATTTGATAGTCTCATGTAAGCCGTGAAAATGTACAATAGAGTAAAATGCGAAAATATAACTGCCATATACATAATATAAGACTTGTTATTACCCGCAACTTAGCTCGTACCGACTCCAAACAAGATTATATACAATATACCTATTTTATTTTAGAAAAAGTAAGCTTTGAATTTTATTCGAATTTATTTACATATTTATTATATAAATTAGTCGCCGAGTGTTTCTGTGTGTACGAAAATAGAAAAACAAATTTTCATTTTCTCATTTGTCTACTTAATTTGCAACACTTATTTCAAAAATATTTGCCTTCCTTCTTTGAACTTCAAAAAATAAATTTGTAATGTAATTCCAATTAGGTGCCACAATAAAATCTTCATGGTTCTATACATTTGTCAGCTGGCTTGGGGGACGAATCAGTCAGAACTAACTTTTTATATACTTAAAACTACTACATACTACTATTTTACATCCTATCAAATACAAAACTATCTCTTTTGGAACAAATATACAAAATTTCATTGAAATCGCTTGATCGGTTTCTTGAAATTAGTGTGAACAAAATATGTAAGTATACAATTTTTTATGGATTTTGTCAATTGTGAGCCGTCAGTATATATTTATGATCAATAGTATGTATATTTTATACTTTAATGTTTACTTTTATAATTGTCGATCGCATTTTTTAAATAAGTCCGTTTATACAGTCCGCTACGTGTATGTTGTACACACGGTGATATAAAGTGTGATATATTATTTTGTTAACAAATAAATTTATATATTTAAGTTCGTGTAATTATTCCATTACCTGTAAACCTGTTGGATGCGAACGCATGATTTGTCGGTCTTGGCGTTTTGGGAAGCCCATGTCCAGCTGAGGACGGAAAACGTATTGATGAACCAGCAGCTTACTCGACACTCGATCCTATTGAAATTTAGGATTGGCATCGAGAACCTGTCTTCTTCTTGATGTATCGACTTCGAAATCGAGTTTGGGATCAAATGACGAATTTAAACAGTTCAACGTCAAAATATTGTCAAGACTCAAGAGTACGAAAAATGTACGAGACTGAGAAATACTAATTTCAATAAGTTACATAAAATTCCACTGTAATCGAGTCAAATCGTGCGCTAATGTGGCGTATAAGAGTACCGATTGACACGATCCCAATCCGTTTCAGTAGGATCGAGTGTCAAGCCCGCTGTTCTTATCCAAGTGTTGTTTTTATAGAAGTAACTTAAGTAGAATAGTAATAAACTTTTAAATTTTTCTTTATATATTTGTCATAATTTACACTTAACAAAGCCATAGGTCATTGAAAATTTAGTAAAAAATACAATTTTACAATATTCAGTTATTATGTATCAAACATAATTGTCATTTCAGTTTACAACCTGATATCGACTTAATATATACACCAAAAAGGTTAACTTAAAACAACTCTCCGTCATAAAAGATCAGCATATTTAATTTTATATGTTAAATAGTCATATGTGAAATAAGCGCATAAGAAAATTTGAATGTGATGATAAAAAATAGACTTACCATCAGTTCAAAATCATATCATATCATATCATATTATAAATAAAGGTAGAAAGTATCATTTCAACCAAACATAAACATGATAAAGTTCTTTGAGACTATTATGGAAACGGAAATATCGTCTTAAACACGTTATACAAATAAACTTAACTTCTGATGGTAAAAATGTGTCGTAATACGGTAAGGATATACGGACACCGGAGTATCTAGTTAGTTATTCCGTAGTCGTAAAAAGATAAAACTTTGTCTAGGTTGTTAGAACATCACTACAGCGCGCGAGCCGAGCGATCGGTGCCGCAGCAGCGGCCGGCGAAGCACCAGATCCGACTTTACACATTATTATGTGAGCTATGTTGAGAATTATATTTATAATTCTAAACATAGCATTGTAAAAAGATTTAAAAATGAGAATTTTTAAAACAGTAAATGAATTAATTTCACCATCTAGGTTTCATATGTAATGTTTGGCTATTGTTAGTTTCTTTTATCATTAAATCATTTATAAATAGCAGTTCAGCACTCCAATAGACATTACTAACATTTACAGAAAATATTATTAATTATGCTTTAATGAAAATAGAATAATTATTTTCAAAGAAAGTTTTTTATTTTGTTTTTATCTATTACTACGTATAGAAATTTACAAAATGATAGCAATGCCATTGAGCGGTTTAATATATATATTTATTTAAACAGTATAATATTTTGTAATTCACGCTTTTAAAATCTGAGCTCAACTCTTAAAAAATCGAAAGAAAGACTTTGGTACACACTCGAAATTTTTAAAATTCAATTCTCCATTCGACATTATGGCGTTTTTATCAGAGCCTTATTAGGTTTGAATTCGACTGGAAATAATTCTGCGGCCTGGTGGAACGACGTGCACAGGCTAAGGGGCGTGGCTCGGGTCTGTCGGGGTGTGTCCTTGGCGGTGCGGGGCGTGGCTACGGGGATGGGCGTGGTCGTGGCTCGAGGGATGCAGCTGATGCGCGAGCTGCGACGGACCGGAGTCACGGTGTATTTCGGCGTGCCATTGGACTGACGTCTGAAATTTAAAATAGTCGTGAATTATATTTAAAATGGTCACTAACAATCATTCAACTGAGTTAAAAAATTCAAAAATAAAAAATACTTAAGTTATTATGGTGGCACTTCATATTGCTATTTGTGTTCGCTATTGGGTGTGTATTGTATTTGGACAGATATATGACGTACAGGCAAATACGACCATGTACATTCTCCATATAATGGCAACCAAATGACAAACAGACGAACATTTGGTAGCAAAACGAAATGTGACGTAACGTATTTTGTACATAGGCTGCACTAAAAGTATCGGGAATGGAATATTTCCACTGCTCCTGTCATATTAAAATCTTTTTAATTGAAAACTCCTTAGTTTTAAAAATCGAATACCATTTATTTATTTAAAAAAGATTCTCGGTCTTGGTTGAGAAAATGGAATTGACTCGAGAAAATTCTAGAGCGATGATTTATTATGACTTTCGAAGTGGTTTAACACAAAAACAGTGTGTTGACCGGATGATTTCTGCATTTGGTGATGAAGCCCCATCCAAAACCACAATTTATCGCCGGTTTGCTGAATTTCAACGTGGACGTGTCAAGCTCTGTGATGATCCCCGTCAAGGTCGTCCAAAAACTGCAGTCACCCAAGAAAACGTTGATGCTGTGCGTAAGCTGATTGAGGAAGATCGACATGTGACATACCGCGAAATTCAGGCAACTTTAGACAATGGCATGAGTCAAATATAAATAATCTTGCATGAACAATTAGGTGTAAAAAAGTTGTTTTCCCGATGGATACCGCATTTGCTCTGTGAAGAGCAAAAAGCGGCTCGCGTTACTTGGTGCGTCAGAACTCTCGAAAGATTCCACGCAGGATCCTCAAATGCTGTATACAACATCGTATCAGGTGACGAATCCTGGATATACGCGTACGAACCCGAAACAAAAAACCAGTCACGAATTTGGGTGTTCGACAATGAGTTAAAGCCAACAAAAATTGTTCGTTCACGGAGTGTTGCAAAAAAAATGGTGGCCACGTTTGTCTCCAAAACCGGTTAATGCAGAATGGTATGCTAGCATTTGTTTGCCACAGGTCGTTTCTGAACTCCGTAAAGAGAACTGCAACCTCCATCACGACAATGCGAGTTCTCACACCGCGCACAGAACAAAAGAGTTTTTAGAGCAAAAAAACATAGAATTATTAGACCATCCGCCGTACAGCCCCGACCTAAGCCCTAATGATTTCTATACTTTCCCTAAAATAAAGAATAAATTGCGTGGTCAGAGATTTTCATCGCCTGAAGAAGCTGTGGACACCTACAAAACGGCCATTTTGGAGACCCCAACTTCCGAATGGAATGGTTGCTTCAATGATTGGTTCCATCGTATGGAAAAATGTGTCAAATTTCGCGGAAAATACTTCGAAAAGCAATAAATACATTTTTAAATAGTAATGTTGTGTCACTTCCTTGATTCCCGAAATTTTCAGTGCCGTCCTCGTATTGGCCCTATTCGTCAAATGAGGCAAATGCAAAAAGGCAAATAAGGACAACACTTTGTCAAATACACTATCAACACATGGTAATTGTTAGTCAAATATACCAAATAGCCATGTGAAGTGCCAGCATTACATGATACAATTGATTTAATAATTTCTAAAGTGAGAGAGATACATCTAACATTTTTTATAGTACAAGTTACATAAAACGGTTATTATAAACTATAAAGTCAATCTAATTATGTCATTTATAATCATGAGCTACGTGTATATTCTAAAAATAATTTTCATGATTGTACAATTATTTTAAACGTATTACCATTGTCGCTTGTTACTGATCTGCAACATAAGATAAGTATTATACAAATACAATCACTTCAAGACAAATCTTGAATTTAAAGTTGTATTACTATGTCTGTTGAATGTTCTATTTTAATATAACTTACAACTTAGCCTGTTGCACTGCGAACCGTATGATAGTGCTCTTGAATACATTCTTCACATCAAGCAATTTGGGGTCCATCGGGCGCTTCCGTCCACTGCTGGGGCTGATCTTCAGCTGCATAAACTTGTCTAGTAACTGGTCAAGGTTGGCTTCCACAACCGATTGCTACAATTAATAAGTATTTATTTATTCATAAAAAGCTATGATAAATTTTCTATTTATCGTCGCTTCCTTATGTTGGAGTAGTACTGGTTATTTCCCCACCATGGTTCAGGCCTTGACGTGGCGGTGGGGCTCAGTAGCCTAGGGTGAGCCCAGCACCTTGGGCGGAGCCAATTGAGCCGAGGGGGCTCTTTGTACCCCTCTTATAAGAAGAGGGGACAAAAGAGCAGGGGGCAAGGGGTGAGGATGGGAACCTCACCCCATTGTACTGTCCCGACGTTGGAAGGGGTTGTTTTGTGGTGCGAGACAACCCCTCTGTGGAGGTGGCGTCGGTCCCTTGCGGGACTGACTTGCCGTCGAGGTGCACTGTTAGCTTAACAGATCCAGGGCACCTCACCAAGGCGGTACTGGTGGCACTCGCCGGGTTTTAGTGGATAGAGCTGCGTCCATTTACCATCTTTCAGGCGCAGCGAGTCCCATATGTCTCAGGTGGGTCCTGGGGAGACCCACTCCCCAGGCGGGATGCCTCAGAGCATTTCCCGGGGTAAAAAAAAAAAGTACTGGTTATTTGACTTTGAAGGTAGAATAAATTATTCCCTTAAACATCCCAACATCAGCAGGTGCATTGTTATTTTATAAAGATAGAGTTGTATCATTACTTTAGACATTAAACAACAAGGCTTACTGCATCAATGTTACATGCTGCACACTGTGGTTTGACCCATCTTTTAATTAACAAGAAACCACTCAAATATACTCTATAAGTTATAACTTAATAATAAGGGTTAATTAATGCTTTTTTTTTCAAACTCATTCAACAAAAAATAGATCAATTTAAGCCAGTGTACTTCAGTGCAATACGAATTAAGATTGCATTGTTCCTTCATCCTTGCATACATTAGCTATATTAAATGAGTAAGTGGATCCATATTTACTTTAAAGTAACATGTCCATACCTCAGTTCCATTGGCGATAGCCCTCTCCCAGCACTGCACGGAGGCGGGCAGATCCCCTCGCCTCTCCTCCAGCGCGGCGCGGCACTCCCAGTACGCCGCGCCCTCTGGCGCCTCCGGGAACCGCTCCCGTATCGCACGCAACCAGCGAGCACACTGCTCCCAGTCGAATCCCTGAAAAGATAGAAAATCTGTGATAAGTTATAGGGATAAAGCAGACAGGCACATCATACACAATGTATTCCTCCTTCCACAGGTTTCTCATAGTAGGTAATATTCGGATTCTCGGAACTTCCGATGAATTAATCTCTGATTTTGAAATCAGCCTAAATATATCATCCTATCGAATATCGATACATATATTCTACAGATTATGATATATGTCAAATGAAATAGAAGAGATAATTTATTGAAAACGAAACTTACCTCACGTAACAGTTCTGTCAGATCATTCAAAGCTCCTAAAAGCAATTCGTCGACCTGGTGCATGCCTTCAGTAGATGTCATAGTTGACTCACAGCTATCATTGAAACCTACACTGTCACTCACATAGCTTGCTCTTCGCCACTTATCCAAAGCGAAATTACTCTTAGGATCGACTGAAAGCTCTTCATTCTTATCATTCATATTTTCTGTAAACGATTCATTATCACTGTCATGTTCCAGTGCAATATTTTCTTTATTTTCATCTTCACAAAGAACAAGTTTGTTTGGTACATTCCGTATATCCTGTGGTAGATGGTGCAGACCAAAACATTGCAAATGATGATAAGAATCCAGAGACTTTCCGCGCTTTTGCAACCACTTTTGCAACCTTTCTTGTAACTCTGCTGGTTTTGGGGTATTAAAGTTTGATGATATGGGAGTTTGGAATTTCACTCTCTTCCTTTCACTTTTAACAGCGGATACAACTTTTTCTTCTTTCACTGACTCGTCTTCATTTACCTCATTTAGATGTACTTTATTGATCTTTTCTCCGATTGATGCCCATTTATGTATACAGTTACTTAGTTCGCTCTTGCTTAACCTTTTAAAGTGGACAGCCGATATTGATCTTCGTACAGGCATTGACTTTTCCTTCGTCTCAAACACTGTGTGTCGTTTGTTCATTATTAAATTAGAGTTTCTAATGACCTGCTTCAAGTAGCTTGGATCTGTTTTCAATTTCATTGCATCAGTGTCCACATTAACTTTCGCCAGCACTTTTGGTTTATAAAGCCTGTCAAACACTGATTCACGTGACTTCAACTCATTCTGTGGTTTCGGTTGCATGCTTTTTCTACTGTTGTTGTTTGTTTTGGATAACACAGCAATACTTCTACGATTACTCTGACCTTTCATTTGTACTTGACTTAATGCTTCTTGTTTCTTCATATTATTAGATTTCACGTCTGATACATTAGGCTTTATGCTGTTTCTAATGCCATTAGTTTTATGAGTTTCTTGCGGTTTTGTGGCATTATTACTGTTTGCAGCATTAGACAATTTTGGAATGCCATTTGGTTTATTATTAATATTTGTCTTCTTTACATCCTTAAATGACTTGGCATCCCCATTTGCAGGTAAAAGTTTACTGTTTAATTTTGTGTTTGTCTTATTTTCTGCCGTTCTTTCTGACCGTTTTATAATGCCATTTACTTGAGCATTGTTCTTTACTGAGGAGTTTGACTGTGGTTCAGTTTTATTATACTTCTTTAAGTTTAATTCACGTAACTGTAAAATAAGTTTTGAAAATCCCATTTTATACAATTATATACAGTAAATCAAATTTAAAGAGCAAACATTATTTTTATTCAGTAAATTATTTGTAACAATTATAATATTGCCTTTACCTACTTCATAATTCCAGTAATTATTTTTCAATAGTTCATGATCTCATACAACCAGTATAACCAGTATTAGATCATCATCACCTTTTCTATTGTATTATTAGTAATAATGTACTTATTCCATATTTAACTTACTTTCTCAATACGAGCCTTTTCTCTAGCAATACGCTCCTCACGAAGTTTACTAAGTCGATCTTGCACTGATTCCATACTGTAAATTTAAAAGTTTCAATATACCAAGGCAAAAAAAAAAAGGTGCTAGAGGTGCCGAAGCACAGCGAGACTAGTGGAGCGTATCAATTTTAGGTTTATTTTTTATTAAAGGATTTTAAGAGTACAGTTTACATACTCATACCAGGGCACATAAAAGGCTAGTTACAGCACTGCAGTCTGCATATGCAGTATGTTGGTGTAGATCTTAATACTTGATAGTGGCTTCACCTGCACAGAGATCTCAACATGTTGATCACTAAATGCCCATTTGGCCAGGATAGAAAACACCTTGCGGTCGGTCAGTGCGATTTTATGCTTAGAGCGATATGGGGTACATGGATACACTGACCCAAGTGAAGTGCCGCCGCTTATATTTATTTTTATACTATTTATTATTCGCTTATATTTTCTAGACAACAATAGTAACATCCTGATCAAACATTACATACACAACAGGACAATCCGCTCCTTTAATTGACAGCCAACATCAGTTATTATTATTTACTTACAGTAACAGTCAAGTAATGCTTAAAGTCTTAGACATGCAGTCACTAAATATTGGATCCTTGCATTATATTGCTGTAACACTGTTACTTGGGCACTCCCGAATACTTTTAACATTTCAGGAAGTCAACAAAATAATTTTTCTATACTAATGAAGGAAAACATTATGTATGAGAAAACTTGTATTTTTTTGTATATCTGAGTGAGTATGAAGTTCACAACCCCGTATATTGCATAGGCAAACTAAAAAATATATTTTAAATCTATGAGGGGCGCCAAAATTTTTAATTATGAATTAAACTACTGATATAAGTCTACTGTATTATGGAAATTCAAATATAATATAAGTTTTTTTTACATTTGACCTTAGCATCTATTTTAAATTAACATTATAATATTATTGTAAACAAAAAGAATACATTTAAAGAGTTTTATGCAATAAAATTGAAGACATTTTTTGGCTTATGTGGGACTAGAAGTTAGTAATTCTTAGTATTTACCTGTCAGTAATAATCCTAAAAACAAATGTTAAAAAGCTTAAAAATACACTGTTGTAATAAACTACCGCGTCTTTTCACATTAGAATCTTATTTGACAACATCTGTAATCTGTATCTTTTTTAAACAACGCGTCACAGAAAACGGTTTTATCCGCCTCATTCAAAAATCAAAATAATCAACGGTCAATAGACAACATCACAGTCCACAGACAACATGGTGAACCATGAAGTTAGGAATTAAGAGGAGATACCCCTTTCTCTAAACTTACAGCTGTAAGTGAGTGCCTGATCCGCCATCTTGAGTGCCCTTTTCATAGTAGTTTTGCTGTCAAAACTCTAGCAATGGTAGCCATGTTATGTGCCGATTTGAGTTGTAGGCTTGTAAAAAAGGTGTATACCTAGTACGTACGTACTAGGTATACACCTTTTTTTCTATATTATTGAAGTGAAACTTTTCATTTATCATGTCTATGTGGTGAACATGTTCTTGAATGTTCATTTTTTAAAACAACGACACGACACATACAACAATGTGCCACAAACAAGGACGAAATCTTGGGTCTATTTTAGGTTAAGTGTTTATTATAATTATTTATCTTGTGTTATACATATTATTAAATTTAATATCTAATACATATTATATGTATTTCTGCTAAATTTTAATTAAAATTATTTCAAGTAGAATAAGTACTTATATATTTTTTAATACTGGTAGCATTTTCTCTACCAACTGTTAGCATATTAGTGAATTGTGATTTGTGACGTTCGACGTCAGTGGGAAATGAATGAGAAGGCTACGTTGGCTGCATTGCTAGTGCTAATGCCCGCTGGATCACGAGTGTGCTACGGAATCGCGTTTTCAAACTCTGTGAATTTAAAAACGAATAATACTGTGCCATTGAATTGCAATCAGGTAAGTTTTGTTTTAAACAGTAGGCTACATTTTATTTATTTTATAATGCAATAGACGTTAGTCACACGGCTTAAATTTATCGTGAGAAAAAAAATAAAAGTTGTTTCGCTGGAGCCGGCCTCACGAAATCTAGATATTATTGCAAACCAGTTTACAGGTTTTACTTTTTTTTTAAGTTCATCATGTTTCGAATCGAATTGTTCGATATGCGCAAGCATGTTAATTCAATAATGTAAATAAAAAGTGTCCCGTGCTAATTTTGCGTTCCTGTCATAATTTTATTGATCGAAAAATATTTACTTTATTTTTTCTGTAAGTCTACCCGAAATTAACTTACTTTAATACTTATTAACATAGCTTATCAGCATAAATAAATTATTACTTAGCTTAGCATATTTAATGATTATTTGAGCGACTTTGTAATAATTAAAACTTGACTGTTGCAATATATATTTAAGAATCATTTTACAATCATGAACTCGATATTAGCTTATATAAATTATGATAACCGTTGTACATTATGGGGCTCAGTAATATATTATTATTGTTCGTTTCTTTATGAAAATACATTTTTGTTACTGTGGTTTTAGACGGGAAATGCCTTCACGAATTGGAATGAAAATTATATCAGTATAAAGTTGAAACGACATGGAATTTCTCAAACAATATGTAGGTATCATAAAAATACGTAATCGGTGATCCAGTGGACGACGTATTACATGGCTTAAATAGACATCATCATCATCAGCCCCTCATCGGTCTACTGCTGAACATAGGCCTCCCTCAATGCGAATGATCCCTCGCCAGTCGCCACTCGCATCCAATACGTTTAGGTATTAATAACTAGACGTAGTAAAAAAAAAAACTCAAAAAACAGCCAGTCCTGGTTCTCCATTTGAATTCAGAGTTATATTTTGTAATCCATTAAACAATTGATAACGAGCTTAGAATCGCGAAGGCTTATGAATTGAACAGCAATCAGTCAAGATCGTAACAAGGACGGTAATAGCACCTAGGTATGCCTATGAGGTGTAAGGGGCGCAGGAATCATGAGACAATGCATGGATTAAGGGCCGAAACACATAACCGCGTTGCGACGCCGCAACGCTAAAAACGGTAGTTTGCGTTGCGGCGTTGCGGCGTCGCGAAAAAGAGCGTTTTATTGTCCTACGGTAGGGTAACCAGTTCCTTGTGATTTTTTATTGTGGATAGACGTGTCTCTGCTCATGGATCGTAATAAACTTATTGCTTATTTGTTATTAAGAAGACAACTGTTTTAACTGTACGACAAAGAAGATACTGGATACATTCATGTAATAAGGCTATGAATCCCGATGGAAAATACACACAGTAATCCCACAAACAAGGGCGTTCGTGAACCAAAAATATGAATGAAAATTTAATTTTAAAACTGCTTCTGACTTTACGCGTGTTGTTTGCAAAAGTGATAGAAACAAACAATAGTAGTAGTAGTCTTTGAAATAAACTGAATCATTGTCAATAAGTATGACGCCGTGCCGGTGAAATTCGTTTCGCGGTGCGGCACCGCGCCGCTGAAATCGGCAGGGACGCCACTGATGATTTAAGCGGCGCGGCGCCGCAACGCGGTTATGTGTTTCGGCCCTACATGATTTTCAAGGGCGCAGTTGAAGATGCTAGTACCGACCGCATATTATTATACAGCTACGGTACTGGATACATAGACGTTTAAAATATTCGACAGCGGAGCATTTTTTAGAAATAAATATTTCTCCTATCATCATCAGCCACTATCCGTCCAGTGCTGAACATAGGCCTCCCTCAATGGTCCGGCCACCGGACGGAGATCGTCTTCCCACCTGGTTAATGACTGACCAACACTTCGTCTACCTAAACGTGGCCTCTACTCTTGAACCTTATTGGCCCATCGGCTATCCGTTCTCCTGAGTGTGATCAGCCCAATGCCACTTCAACAAGCTTATTCTTTGCGTGATATCGGTTACCTGGCCGATGTCTTCGTTTCGAATCCTATCTTTCAAAGAAACACCCAGCATAGCACGCTCCATAGCACGTTGAGCTGCGGCAAACTTACGGACCAGTCGTAAATTTAGAGGCCACGTTTCAGCCCTGTAGGTCATCACGGGGAGAACGCATTTATCGAAGATTTTCATCTTTAAACTCTGCGGTATAGACGACGTGAGAATATGAATGCGTCTTTAAACTGGGCAGAATGTGGCATAAACATTAACAGCGAGTATCTCTCACACCTTAGTTTCGCCGACGATATCGTTATATTGGCCGAATCGCTGGAAGGCTTGCAGGAGATGCTGCACAGTCTAAATGAATCCTCCCGACGTGTAGGCCTTAGGATGAACTTGGACAAGACGAAAGTCATGTTTAATGAACACGTTCTCCCAAGGTCGGTTAACGTCGATGGCATTACTCTCGAAGTCGTGCAAGAGTACGTCTTGGGCATATTTTGCAGCTAGGTCGATATAACTTTGAGAGGGAAGCCGATAGGAGGATTCAATTGGGATGGGCAGCATTCAGGAAGCTTAACCATATTTCCCCTATATATGAATATAACTTCGAGAATATAACCAATGATCTTTTTTTAACGGTAGAGCCGAGCACTGTTCACCCGGCCTCTTATTCCATATTTTACCATAAAAACCTCTGATGGGTTGAGTATTATCATTTGCCTTGAATCTGCTATAATAAGCATTTTCCGAATTCTGTCTTCTGTATAACCCAAGCTATGTGAGGTCCGTTTGGACTCTTGATTAGAGATCGAATGAGATTAACCGTTATAAGTAAACCCCCTTTTAAAACAACTCTTTATTATGACCACCTGAAGAAAAATTATATACTTTTATAACAAAGGATTTTTGAACTCCAGGGACATGTGGGTCTCGTTATCATTGAAGTTCTCGATGTGTATAATTACACTGACGGTCCTATCCATCTTTTCGAAGAAATAACTGCGTGACAGCAGAAGAACTAACACGCTTGAACCGGTCATACTAATTCATACGGGTGCGCGGCATTAGGCATATCCACATGTATTTTCTTTTTAAGTCATAAGGAGGCAACCGAGCAGTCAAGCCTTATGAGGACTACCGACGTCCATAGATATCCGCACAACCAAAAGTTATGCAGATGCGTTGTCTCCTCTTCCCTATCCCCCCCAATAGGCCGCTGGAAACACACAAACCGCACGAAACGCGACAGCATAGCTGTCACTTGACGCAAAAGAAAATTTGGGTTAAAAAAAACGAAAATTCTTTTCATTTCATCAAAAACAACAAGGTCGACCTACTCCCAGTAGTTAATTTATTCAACACAAATGAATATTTCTTTAAAAATACTTATAATATGCAAACGAAGAAGGAAGCAGTAGTAAATTTAAAACAATGTGTATTCACAAAAAAAGTCGCACGAAATAAGATTTATTTGGTTTTAAAACTGTTCAGTGTTAAATATATATAATATTAGAGGATAAGACATCGGTCTTATCCTCTCACACCCAGAGTTAGGTTCATCAAATCATCATCATCAAATAAAATCAGAATGTTCAAGAAGACGTATTTCGTCATTCATCTTTATCATTCATGGACGTAGATGTACCAAAATGTCTTTACCGGTGGGAGCCCTGTGCCGCGCTCTCGGCTTCATGGGTACCACCATCTTGCTTGTTTCTCCCGTGAAACAGCTTTGCTGTGTTTCGCAGAGGAGGGTAAGACAGGCAGTGCAATACCTGGCACCGAGGCTTAACTTCTTGTTTCAGGATAGGCAACACATAATTATGTTGCCCGGGCTAGTTCCAGATAAAATAGGTTACGTTCATGGGTGACGTCGACCACTTACCATCTTGTGGCTCGTCTTCTCGTTTGCCTATCCAACTCTCATAAAAAATTAGGTGCAGGGCGGATGAGGACGGTGGTGCCTCTCACGACCATTTCAATGTAGGGAAGGTAGAGATTTAATTTTAGTTTTTTATAAATCGTTCCTTCAGTAATTTAGCTTGCCACAGACATACCTGTCTCTGATCTCTGATCGGCCGTCTTGGCGTTCATTAAGGGAGGCGTGATGATGATGAAATAACACTATTTCTATTGTCACTAAAACATAAAAACAGTGTTCAATTAGTTGAAATAAGCCCATAAGTTTCTTAGATTTCGCTCCACACACAAACGCACTCTCTCTAAATATAGATAAGCGATACACCCAAATTTCAGTGGAATATTTTAATGTATTTATGCACTTGTTAAAAAGATAACGGTTGCATTAATATTAAACTTAAGTTCACTTTCTATTTCTTCATTTCACTTTTGTTTTCTCCCTGGTCCCAAGATCGTATCCGTGCGCAAGTCTTAAACTGTTATGTACTAAAAAACTACATTTTATATATTTTATTCAATTCGTAATATAAATACAATAATTCGTCTTGGCGATCTTTAAGGGATATGCGATTATCAAACTATCTATATGCGATTCCGAATCGAACGACCATATTTATTAGAAAAGAACATACTCATATTTGAAAGGTCAGTAACGCACCTGCTAATGATATAGCGGTGTCTATGGATGTCGCATACCACCAGGAGAAACCACTGTCCGCTTGCACCCCTCTTTTCAATATAAAAAAAATATATTTTAAGAGACGGAGAAAAAGTTTTCACTTAAAAGGCACTTGTTGACTAGATTAGGCCAAGTTGTATGCAAGTGGCGGCCGATTGGCATTTCGGTGTTCACTGAGGCCTGTTAGCAATGGACAACTCGGGACTCACGATGATGAATACTTTCATGTTCATATTACGTAATTGTATGGAAAGGGATATGTTGGTTACATTTAGTCGTAATCATATTTAGTACATGTGATGCGTTGTAAATATGATAACAAAAGACGGGAATTACAATAGTATACAGGATTAATGGATGTGCGTTCATGATAACATGTACTCGCTGATTATAATACAAATGCTAATTAAACAAGTTTATTTTATTTAAAACTAGTTGTCAGTACTTTCGTCCTCGTTACAACTTTGACTTCTGAACCGATTGAGGCCATCAGGCCGAAAAGTCTAGCCCTTCCGAAAAAAAAAAATACAACTTAGATACTACGTTAGATTTACATAACAGCTCTGTCCTAGATGACGTTTGCTTTAATATCACTTTTTTGAGTCGGATTATTTAGATATGACTACCTCATACAACCAAACATACATTCCCTGTTTAAAATATTAGATTTTCTATTAAGGTGTCCACTTGAGAAAATACTCTCATTTATCCTGTGAATAGATTGCCACAGATTCCCCATCATGGTTCAGGCCTTGACTTGGCGGTTGGGGTTGTATTATATATAATATTTATATAATAACGATACCCAATATGAAATATCGTTTTTTTATATACATGTAAATAAGTGTTGGTTGGCCATTTACGATGTCCGTGCGGTGGCCGGTCCGTGTTGGATGCGAGTGGGGTCGGCCGTCTGGGCGTTCATTGATGTAGGCCTATGTTCAGCAGTGGACGGATAGAGGTTGATTGATGATGATGTAATGTATATTTTTTTGGAATTTTGATCTTTGATGAGTTACTCCACTGTCCGTCTCCCCTAATGTGGGATAAATCTGATCTATCTGTTTCGCTCTACACCGTACACTATGTTTCTTTCTCGCTTTCATTGTCGATTAATGGTGTAGTACATTCAAAGATTTGTCTGTGTGAGAGCCTAAAAGGTAGGATTCTTGATAAAAGAGGAACATGATGATGTCATATCATTGGGTCCTCAAAACATTAACTCTCGTTCAGAACCAACGTTTGTCGTTGTGTCGCTGATATTTTTTCTCATAACGAAAATCACGTGAAAATGTACATTGCATGTTGAATAATTTCTTATTGTGAGCGAACATTAAGATACAGCACAAAATAGTTATCAGTTAGTGCAAACGAACTCGTAATAGGACTTAATTAGCTATAAAAATATATGCAGTGAGATAAGAGGTATCAGAGCGTTGCCACACACACTATACTCACCCAACTTGTTTGTAGAGTTCCGTATGAAAGCAACCGACAAGCCTAGCAATTTCTATTCTATTCTGAGGCCCGTCAATTTTTTCTTCTATATACCAAACGTGTCAAGATCACGGAGACAAGAACTACCTAAATTAGATAATTATAAAAAAGTAAAAAAGCGATTATAATGAAACAACTTTAACTGATTTTATCGCTATTTTACGCTAGTATTTTTATGAACTATGTTGTGCTTGTGGTGAATGCTGTGTATACCTTTTAGTAGCATACATATCAGATGCTGTACCTTGTTAATGTATTCTATATACGAACGTTGAAATATGTATGTTAGTGTACCTAATAAATAAATAAATACATTACAGTTTCACACATCTTATAATATATATAAGCGTAGCGTTTCCCAGAACTCTATCAGGATTGAACTCTCCTTACCTATATGCCTATAGGAAAATATCATGATATAGCCAAAAAACCTTCACTACAGTTTTTATTAAAATTGAAAAAAATTGGTGTTTAAAAATACATGAGGGTGAGATTGACCCTTTTAAAGGTACTGTTTGGGTGAATTAGGATGTGGGTATGTGTGAAATTTATTTGATCTTTTTTTAGGGTTAAATTTTGACTAGTAAAGGAATCTGGGCTGACCCCTGATTAGTAAAACTCGGCCCAAATGTACGATCTTGTCCTTCAATCGTGCAAATATGAACGTGATATAACGTGATAAAAAGATTAATTAAATATAGAAAAATAATAAATATTCACGAAATCATCATAATATTGATAATCGCATTTAAAACAAGTAATTTTATTTTTTATATTTAATTTTAAAAAAAATAGCCATGATTTATAACGGACTAGGTATATTTTTCTGCATTAACATCTATTTTTGAGCTATGGTTCAAATTTCAAGACTTAGTTCATCGGTAGGTCAATCTCACTAATATTGTAAAGGCGAAGTTTGTAAGTTTGGATGTTTGTTGATATTTCACGACAAAACGGCTGAACTGATTTGGGTGAAACTTGAAATGGTGATGGCTTATACCTTGTATAAGGACATAGGCTACTAAAATAATGATCATCAATCCGGATACGGTTGTAAATCTTAAGTTAACGCAGGCGAAGCTGTAGGCACCAGCTAGTTTGAGAAATATTACAAAAATTGCACCCGTGAGACAAAGCCCGAATCGTATTAATAAAGTTGGATATTTTTATTTAAATTCTGTGGCTTATCGTCACTATGCTCCATTGCTGAGTAAGCTTCTTGAAGTAAATCGATTCTATCGTAGTGAGTCACATCGGACGTCCGTCTTGTCCTTGGGCAAACGTTATGCGTGACTGTATGGCCACATGTGTCTCTCATTTACCTTAAACTGATACGCTAATGGCATACTGTTTGAGGTCTCCCTATGACATGTGGGCACTCGTATGGTGTGACTTGCCGACACCGAGTCTCTTATTACTAGAGACGTGAGTATATCACGGCAAATACCTTGACCTGCATGCACATTTTGAGTTGTCTTCTATGTTATTTCGTGCGTTATTTAATATACAAAATAACATATTTTTCTAAGTAGAAATATCTTTATAATGAAACTATTTTTACGGATTTTATCGCGGTTTATTAAGATTTTTACAAGCCCGACGTTTGGGATACTTTACAGCAACCATGGTCACGGGAAGAGAACGACCATGGTTGCTGTGAAGTATCCCAAACGTCGGGCTTGTAAAAATCTTAATTAATATAGAAATATCTTATCTGTTGATACGGAACCCTTGATGTGAAAGCTAGAGAATTTATACATAGGTACTTCGGTTTTCTAAAGTAAACAATTTGGTTAACAATCTACAAGTGTCTTTCAGAATAACATTAGTATAATATGTTGTAACAAATTGACATACATTACAACCGAAGAGGCACTCTATGTTCATTGTTGTATAACAATTTCTAAAACTGAAGTTAATCTATAAATGTAGTACACTTTTTTTGCAATAATATACTTATTTTGCTAATCATTTACATAATTGTTACATTAAAAAATAATGTTTTAATTTTTGGTTCGGTTTTATATTAAAGCTTGTTTTTATTTCTTTTAAACTATAATTAATTTTTTAGTATCGATTATTTTTAATAAATTTTATTAGGATTGTTAGCGCCATACTGACACTACTCAATAATGTCAGCCACTTATAGCAATCACTTGAGAATGAGTGAGAGATTAAAAACCACACGAGTAATGTAGGTAGGTAACTTGCGCGCCTTGGATGTGCTATCCTGATTATCCTGATCAGGATATTGAAACAAATATATCAAATTATTACATTGTCATCGGTCCTTGGAAAGTGTGCAGTTTCAATTTAATCTGACGTCTTAAAGTAGTTCAAAATAACGTTTAAAGATTACGCTACATAGATAGATAGATACAGGAAGCCAATAAAAGCGTGTTAAAAACAGTCATAATCAAGTCTATGTGGCGCCAAAATATATTTTACTTGGCCGCCATTTATAAATGGCCGTATAGCATTATGTGAAAAGATGCCACTAAAAGCTATTTTAGCTTCGTTTTGAAATATAATTAAAACATGACCTAAGTCCCGACTACGGCTTTATTTAATGATGTCCTGTGTACATGTTGTTTCCTGTGACGTCATGTGTCCCATGACGCAGTTTAATTTGAATGCAGCGTACTGAGGGCGAAAAGATTTTATATTTCGAACGTAACAACTAAATTGTAATAGTTAATTGAAGAATATTATAAGAGGCGGTCGTTTTCAATTCGAAAGGCTAACTATAGGCTAAAATTACTTTCCACATATTAATTCGCAGTTTTCTAAAGCTTTTCCCATTCCCATTATACGCGTTAACTTTTTCCTGTTCTAAAGTTGGATAAACAAAAGCATCCATTACAAACATCGAACAATTTACCATCATAATTAATAATTGTCCATACTTGGAGACATTGAAATTATATTGCTAACTAACTAACCATAGAACTTCGATCTGGTAGACCATCCCTTTTGAAATCATCACGAAACATGTCTACATTTTCTCCCTCAGAACCTTGTTGGATCTACTCCACGTGCATAACCCTGAAATATATGAACATATTTATACTGTCAAACACAATCGACAAGGATTATGTCAAGCCATCTGAGAGAAGCCATGCACTTGCGTCACTTATACGGTTTGAAGTGGAAGGGTACGCTTACGATATTTTGTTAGATGTTTTATATGCGAAGGAAACACATGTTCCACACTTCGGTACCATACGAGTTGGAATTGTCAAGCTTTAACTTAGATTTAGTTTGCCTGAAAACTTGAACATGACAAAGGGACTTTATAAACTAGGATTTGAATAAGGTTAATCTTCTTCCAAAGGGAATGAACTTTGTTTCACATTCCCGTGACCTGAAAGTACTAAATTGAAGTAACCCTCACGCGGTTCTATAGTCTTAAGCGGTAGTACTGGTTTATTAGCCAACGCGACGCCAGGAGGCCGTGCGGTCGAAGACTTCTAACTAATAATAATAATAGTCTAATTAATATGTATTATATATGTAATATGACTGGCCTGCTGGTCTAGTAGTGACCCTGACTGCTAAACCAGAAGGTCGTAGGCTCGATTCCCACCCAGGACAAATGTTTGTGATGAGCATGATCATTTGTTCTGTGTCTGGGTGTAGTTTATCTATAACATGTATGTATTTAGAAATATATAAGTATATATCAGTTGTCTGGTTACCATAAGAACAGGCCCTGCCTAGTTTGGGATCAGATGGCCGTGTGTGAGTTGTCCCAACATATTATTATTATTAAAATAAATCTTAAGTGAGCTAAATCGGCTCACATCAAACTGACGAAGCATTAGGGCCTTTTGGCCGTTAGCATAGATCCGTTCATAGTACATCCATCCGAAAAAAATATTGGTTAATTCGGATTTTTACATCCCTGACATATCTGATACTGATGGTAATCAAATAACTGAAGTAACTAAGGGTACGGGAGAGCGGATGTGTCAGATGTAATGTTCGAAGGGCACTTCAGAGTGTTTCGGGAAATGTTCGGTTCTGTTTATCATATTACTGAATCCCAAAAAGGTTTTTTATAAATCTCATGCAAATTTATAAAAAGTAGTTATTATAATGAGTATAAGTAAATTAAAAAATACAGTATGTATCCATGTTTAGTTAAGCCTTTTGGCTATTAATCGGCAGAAACTTTTCGAAGAATAATCATCATATTGTTCCAAGAATCCGTGTGTAGTTCATATTGACTCGTCCATTTCGCTAAAAGGCGACGCGATTTGATAAAGCGACAGAAGAGGATGATTTCAAGTGGTGGAATGTGTGATTAATTTCGACGATGACGAATCAGCACTGACTCACTTGGATATTTTTGTTTTGGTTTAAATAATTTAGGGTTAGGTCGCCATATTGGATTCCTCCCCTATGAAAAAGGAAAAGCAACGCCTCAACATGTTTTTGTAACATTAATGTAACTTTTAGTAATCACATACATGTTTTTTTTTAAATGGATTAATAATAAATTAATTAATTTGTAGATGGTAATTTTAAATGGTAATGGTAAATTTACTTAGTATACATATAGAATTTCAAAAATGTAAATTGTATTCACTCGTTTTAACGGTTTTCTCTTTCAATGTAGTTCCAAATTAAATGTTTGTACAAGTACCTCACTTAAATGAATCTGTATGAATACTATAATAGAAAATCTTCAAGACGGTGTTGGCTACAGACATTAGAACCGTTGAACAACAGTGTTGAATGTGGCAAAATGATAGATATATTTTGCCATCATAGTGTGCACCATTTGCACTGAATACAAGCGTAATAAGATCCGTCCTGTAGCCAATAAGAAAAGTTTCTATACAAACGGAGGATGAGCTCATCACTTTCTTCCAACCAGTAGAAAATGTTAAGACTCAATTGATGTATTTACGCGGTTATGTAACACTAATTTTGTATATAAACTTGTATTTTGTACAGCTGACAGTGTTCAGAACAATGAGAAATCGCCTGAGAATATTTTAGATAAAGTCCTCAATGACATGTGAAGTTTACGTTTATTCGTGTGTTAGCTGTTACTTAATTTTTTTCACTTATTACTTAAATTAAATTGGATCTACCTCGATTTTTTAACGGCTTTCGCCATCTTTCGCGCTACAAATCCTGTATAGCAAGCATCATTTAATCACTTTTTGAAATGTTTTGCTGTAAATATATGCTCAAATCTTACGAATCTATACTTCTATACTAATAAAAAGATAACGTTTGTGAGTTTTGACGAACTACTTTACAACTACAAAACTTTACAAAAGCTACAAAGGATATAAAAATAATAACCATCAGACCAAAAACAGCTCTACATCTAAGTTGACGCAGGCAAAGCTGACAGCAACAGTTTTTTTTTATGTTAGTTGGATAGGCAAACTGGCAAACGTGCCACCTGATGGTAAGTGGTCGATGCCGCCCGTGAACATAAACTAATTTACCTGGAACGAGCCCAGGCAACTCATCTATGTGTTGCCTATTCTGAGACATAAGATGTTAAGTCTCGGTGCCAGTAATTACACTGCCTGTCTTGCCCTTCTCTCCGAAACGCAGCAAAGCTGTTTCACGGGAGAAACAAGCAAGATGGTGGTACCCATGCAGCCGGGAGCGCGGCACAGCGCTTCCCTCCCACCGGTTACCAATTTCATGTACATGAAACAAAATCGTAAATAATATTCATGAATCGTCACTGTCACTCAACAAGATGTATCTTCGACGTGCCCAACTTAATTAAAATGTCAAAAATAAAATAGATTACCACTTAAAACCTAGGTGTACCCAAAGGCATACATCAGGATCCTTTCTTATTTAAATTATACAATAATGATAGTGAGTGACGATAGCCTAGTGGGCACGGTCTCGGCCTTTTGAGTGAGAGCCGAGAGGCCTGTGTTCCATCCTGACGCCCTCCCCCCTGTGATGCCTAGAAATGGGTTTTTCTAAATTTCTATGTGCACCTGAACACGAGGCCACCGCTTGCTCACCGGTGAAGGAAACATCGTGAGGAAACCTGCATGCCTGATGAGATTAAAAGGAGGGTAACGCATTTGCATAACTTTTGGTAGTGCGGATATCTATGGGCGTCGGTAGTCACCGTAAGGCTCCGACTGCTCGGTTGCCTCCCTATGACATTTAAAAAAATATAAAAAAAATGTATACGAAGTACCTACGCGAACATTTGACATTAAATATTATGTCTAATTTTATGCAAAATTACATCTATTATACCTTTTGCGGGAAATAATTTCTAACATCCTTTTTGGGCTCGCCTACGAAGTCAGGAATAGGTAACGATTATATAATATCTATACATATAAGAAACTCCAATATACTCAGTCAACAGCCGAAAAATACTGGATGCGAACATCCAAAAAGACTGGCAGAGTAGCATTATTCTTTCTGAAGGAATAAAGAAATCTTAAAAAGTGCTACTAATATGAAAATATAATAATATAGTGCCAGAAATTTCTTATATATATAAAAATTTCGTGTCACGATGTATGTTTGCGATAAACTCCGAAACTACTTTTTTTTTTTTTTTTTTTTGTTCCCGCTGGGGAATGCTCTGATGCATACCTCCGAGCCCGGGGGAGCCCGGGGGTTATGTGGGACTCTCTGCGTCCGAAAAAAGTTGGTAAAGTGGGCGCAGACTCTACCCACTAAACCCCAGCGGTGTTCTAATCGTGCTGGCCCGTTGCGGGAACTATGGTATGGTCCGCACCGGCGACGGCGTGCCTGGAGGCACTCTCCTCTGAAGGCAGGGGATGGCGTTCCCTCCTTCTACTCCACTTAAGGCACCCCGAACACCTAAGGGTGCCTTATAGCACGAACCTTACGCGCGCGAGGCAGATCCCCCGACCGGCCACGCACAGGTCCCTCACGGCGGTGCGACCGCCTGTCGCCGCCGCGCTCTCCTGCGAGAAGGGGCACCAGTGCGCTCCCTCACCCGCTCCGCCTCCTCCTTCTGCGGCATCACGACTTCGCAGAAGGAGAGGACTGCCTCCCATGCACTCTCACTGCCGGTCATCGCGCGGATGACCGCAGGGAGTGAAAGGTCGGCGCCGACCTCGGTCACGAGGTCCGCCCTTTCTGGCGCCCAAGCAGGGCACTCCGCCAGGGTGTGATCAGCAGTGTCCTCTTCACTGCTACAGTGATGACACCCTGGCGATTCCTCCGAGCCTGCTACCTTGCACAGATAACTCCCGAAGCATCCGTGCCCCGTCAGGATCTGCGCAAGGTGAAAGCTAATAACGCCATGCCGCCGGCCAACCCACTGCTCCAGGATTGGTCGGACGGCTGACACCGTGCGATGGCCAGCACTCGGCTCCTCCAGCCGTTCTTTCCATTTTCGGAGGACTCGTCGTTTAAGACGCCTCCGCCAGCTCTCCTCTTCAACTTGTTCAGTCTCGTCCGAGACTCCCTCCTGGTCCTCTCCACGTCTCCTCCGCCAAGAACGCGCGAGGGCACACTCCGAAACTACTGAACCAATCTCTATCAAATTTTGTAAGTATTTGTAATTCGGTCCAACTTGGCAGATAGGGTAGTTTATATCTTTATAATCGCAATATTTATTTATTTCAAATTATTTGTTTATATTTTGTAACTGTATGCAGATGTCAAATTCTCAAGATGATGTCAAATCCGAAACTCATTTAGACAGAACGATGTATTAGACCTTCGTTATTGTATACCTTACAAACTTTATATACCTTAGCTACTGCAAAGCGTGGCCGGGTCTGCTAGTTAGAATATATATTTTGATTAGAAAAACATGAGACATGAGTATATAACTCATGACATTATTATTAATAATTTAGAAGTCAAATTACGTTCGGACATCTCACCATCCTATTGTCCCCTCACGGCCATACCTGCTGTTATATAGGTAGTAGATGTACCAAAATGTCTTTACCGGTGGGAAGGACACCCTGTGCCGCGCTCTTAGCTGCATGGGTACCACCATCTTGCTTGTTTCCACCATCAGCTCCCGTGAAACAGCTTTGCTGTGTTTCGGAGAGAAGGGCAAGACAGGCAGTGTAATTACTGGTACCTACTGAAGCTTAACATCTTTGTTGCCTGGGCTAGTTCCAAGTAAACTAGGTTATATTCATGGGCGATGTCGACCACTTACCATCAGGTGGAACGTTTGCCAGTTTGCCTATCCAACTAACATAAAAAAAAACATCGGCGTAAAGTGACAGTCGGAGGCCTATTGGGGGATCGTGGAAACTGCATAACCTTTGGTTGTGCGTCTGTCTATGCGCGTCGGTGCTCACCATAAATCATAATGGTCCGACTACTCGTTTGCTTCCTTATACCATAAAAAAACTTCCGATGTGAGTTACCCTCTAGTCGCGCCTAAAGAAGTTTTACTTCAAAAAAATGTTTAGTTTTTCCTTTTTGTTCCACTCTTCGTTTGCAAGTAATTTATAATTATTCGCAAGCCAAAGTACGTGGCAGATTAGCATTAAGTATGAACGTGTCTGCAAGTGTCAAAAAGGCACCTTATAGGCTAATGTGCGTGTCGCGTCAAGAAAATTACCCCCTATTAGTTGAACGTTTGTATAATGGTCGAACACGTCATTGGGCCATCGATTTTAATAACGCATTGATTCTATGACAATGGCTTCAGTAGCCTTATAAATAAACAATGGTTGATAATGTAAGCATGTGACGAATGGAATGTGTGTCACCGTGTTCAGGGTTGCCATTGGAAAAGAAGAAGAAAAGGTTACCAACGGATGTCAGACAAAATATCTTTTCAGGAAGCTGCTCCAAGTATTTTCGGCTCTTTTCGAAAGACGTTGTGGTGCTCAATTCGCAATTGAAATATGATTTAACATGGAACTCATTGAAGTAGAGTTTTTCCGGACGTAAACAGTGTCTCTTTTAGTAGGAATTATATCTGCTAACTCTTGTTGTTTTTATCACGTAACCACTACCTACAGCAAAATGGTTTTGGATAAGGCTTAAGTTTTTTCTGTTTATCTTCATTCCTGCTTCAATAACTCTAAACGGTGTAGGTCGAGTAATGATTTAAATAATTATCTTAATGTCGCCTTAACGATCGTTCCTAAAATGGGGTCTCAATTGAAATGGTTGTCATCACTAATGTTGTTTGATAACGCTGTCTGGCGCTACAAACATCTATGTTAACTCACAAATTAATAAATATGAACTTATTCAACTTTGCTTATAAAGATGAATTAAGATCAACAATTAGGGCAGTGAAAATCCTGACTGGTATAGTTTCTATAGACCACAACTAATTCTGGTCATCACGATTTATGTTTCGTATAATATTATTTAAATTTAAACAATTGTGTTCATCACTATCAGATCTTAGAAATTTTCGTGTTCAACGATAAAGTTTATAGGAAAACGGAAATAGTTAAAAGTAAAATAATTCCAAAGGCACTAAACAACTAAGTCTATCTATCGTTGTCACAGCTTTCGAAATAGTCATTTCATTTGCATGGATTCGGCCTTTTAGTGTCTTCAATTCCAGCTACTCATAATCAGCAGGCGATTAAGCTTCATATTCCACAGTAAAAAGAGAAAAGCGGAACAAGTAAGATCAAACAAACCAAAGAAATAAGAAATCCAACTTTATTTGCAGTAGTCGATTATTAATTATTTGAAACATAGCTAATTAAAACTTATAAATTAATTGACAAAGTTCTCACTCAACAATTAGACCAGTTGCGATGTGTTACAATTAAAAGATAAAAAGTATTTTTTTAAACTTCAACTCGAATGAAATGGAAAGTGGTTACGCAAGATGTTTACCGTATAAGAACACTTTTATATCCTGTTAGGTGCATTTTTGGCTGTGAGTTTAAATTCCTTTCTTAAGTAAAAGCTCTCGACATGAAGGTAACTATCACTTCATATTATATCATCAGCTATTTAATACGCGCCATTGAACATGAGTCTAAAACTCCCATATACACGTAATTATTTAACATCTGGGATGCTACCGCTCCTTCTCTGATCTAGCCTTATTTATTTAGGTCCATCTTACCATTTCTTTTCCATTTCAGTGTTACTATAAGATATACCTACAAAGTCTTATAAATAAGCAACTTGTTATGTAAATTTTACTTATCAAAAACCAGTAGAAGAGGTAATATTGCTTGTACTTTTCAAATTATAACAATATAATTTCATTGTTACATATATTGTTTAATATTGCGATTTAACAAATTTATACTTTCATTAGTTAGTTACAGTTTAAACTTCGTGACATGAGGTGAATACTTGGAAATTCCCAGACATTCTTCATGTCACACGCTAATATGTAATTAAGAGAGATTGAGGCCATATACAATGTTTTACTGGAAGGTCTTAAAGTTTATAATACATGTCAGACAGGGTGAGCCAATTTAAGTAACTAACTTTGTATTCAGAAAACCAGCGGACTGTATTTTCACACTACGTCCTTGGGGCCTAATAACTAATTATATTCATGCCTGTTTTCCTCGAGTCTAAAGGGAAATTTAGAAAAATTGCGCATTAATTTGACTTAGTTCATTGTTAAACGTAGGTCATTCACGCCTTGGCAACCACGTCAGAGAGAACCTACATTTCGTGGTGTTTTAGCCTTGGAAACCGTTACATAATCAGCTCGACCTTGTCTTTTTTCAACGGTTATTTGTGTAGTCCAAACATCCGTCTAGTTTCTTCTTTTTCATTCAGTTAATCAGTATGTTTAACAGAAGATAAAGCAACAGAAGTTTCTTCACCAAAACTTTCATTTCTCTGTGAATATATTTTTTCCTAGGGTTTGGCTTCCCGTCAATCTCCGTGATTACCGAGATTAGATCCATTTTTAGTAGACTATTAAGAGTTGCGAGTTAATTTGTATTGTTCGTTTCTCTCACGTAAGAAAGTGACACTTATCTGCATTCATTATTTCCTTTGAGATAACCGCTTGTTATAAATGGCTTGTACGTTGCTTTGGCACACTGTGCTCTAATTAATTGTTGTTGTGTGAAGTTGCAAAGTGTTTGAATTCTACTGTTTGTATAATGATGACAGAAGTTATGGACATGTGTTTATATAGTATGTGTCTTTATTTTCTCTTTATTTGTCTTATCTGATACTCTTAATTGAAGTTTATATAGCTTACCGGGAGTATGTTACGTTGTGTGATTGTGCAATTAATATTTATTTAACACTTATCACCCTGGCGAAAGTTATCAGTTCACTTGGTAAATATAAATTAGAACGGCTAAAGATTTAAGATAATTTAAACAAAGATTGTCCAATCATGTTCTTCCTTTCGTGCATTTATTGGGGGCTTTGAAAATAATTCTAAATGCAAGGAAAGACCGCAAGAGTAGACCCAGCCTTCTTTTACGTTTATGACTGTAAGAGTAGAATACTTGACGGTATTTCCACTGTTACTGATTTCGCATCCTGGATGCTACTACTGATAGAACTTTTAACTTTACGCTTAAGCGGACGTTAATTTGGTGTAAATTTAGATTCCCAAGAACCCCTAGACAGCCTCGATGAATAATTCAACACACGCATCACCTTGGCAGACTGCACGATGAAATCACTGGCATTCCTTTTGTTCAAACGAACGCTCCTGAATTATTCGGACGACTGTCAAGTGCGAAAGACTTACATGCTCTGGTGACATAATTGTGAAAGTAAAAGGACGAGGTACAAGTGAAGCCTGTAAAAAACAAAATTGCCAGTAAATACGAACGCAACTTATCAAGAATAGGATTGTCGTAGGGTTTATTTATTATAAAATTGGTACTTTTAAAGTTATTTTACGTATATGCAATATCTGATGCTCTAGCAGGTTAATTTTTTACGCATATATGTTGGATTATTTTCAGTGTCTTCATTTCATCAAGTTTAATTAAAAATAGTGCTAAACAATATTGCATAAAAGTTGTACCTTCTAAACCTTTTAGTACACTAATTTTCTATGTCTGCTTAGTTCGAACGGTAATCCCAGATTAAAATGGCGCTTTATTACAGGTCTATTTAATACCCGATTAAGTTATTAAGCTCCCCGGCAAATGTTAATTGCCGGCCTTTTATGACCTGACTTATCTGACCGTGCAGACCTGGCTATATTGATAATTTAATTTCATTACTAATTTTAAAAAGTATGGAACAATTATTATAAAACATCGTAAAATTTATATGCAATGTAGCTCAGTTTATAGATAGGATATGTGTATATATTGTAATATAAATAAAATTAGGAAGTCACCAAATAAAACTGCCACGAACATTATGCTGGCCTCAGCTTTGGCGCATGAGCCAAATACCCAGATATCCCTTCTGGAACGTATCCTATGTCTAGGACATGAGCCAGAATTCGAAATGAGACAGGACTATTGAGACGATTCGTCACTCAGTGCCAGGACCCCGTAACATTCTTCCGTGCCCTAAAGGTACTTACGGCCACCTATTACTAAGACTCCGCCTGTCCGTCAGTACGTCTGTTATAGTTGGCTTGAACATTTCAGAGTGTGCATTAAGTCCATTCTAATGAAAATAATAGTATAAAGTCGTGGAAAAATCATGTTTTATAATGTTTTTATATTTCTTTACCATACTCTCAAAATATAATCTATCGTTAAAAATTGTACAGTGGTAACAAACCTTTCTTGTGCGAGTCTAACTTGCACTCGGGCAGTTTTTGCCTTTTGGTAGTGAATGTCAATTGTTGTATTATGACGTAATCGTGAGACCACCCTTTTATCAGTTTATCAGTCGACTCTCAGTGAGCTATCTCTTATCGCGCTATCTCAATAGATTCTTTAACAAACATTCTCGTGCGTTTTTGGAAAGGTGTTGCGAAATAACCAGATAAAAGTGTGAACCTTTTGAAAAAATATTTATTGTATTTTTTTATTGTTGTTTTTTTGTGTTATAGCGATTATGTAATTATTTTATGTGCAACTGGTTATATTACGATCAAAAACTCGACTTCCTGTAGGTATGTTTTATATTGGTAACAGCAATGATATTGAGTTAAAGTCGGCTTAATCGCAGGATAGGCTATGCATGAATAAGTTGTTATGTACATGGGCGTCGTTGACGACCTTCCATCAGATGGCTCGTCTGATGTTATGTTCCAAGTGAAGTTAAGAAATTGCTCGTAAAAGACGCCGATAATCAAGACAGAGTAGCTCCGATATATATTTTACATTTATGTAACCCCTGCAATGCAGACTGTAGAACGGATCCTAAATAATGGAGTTAGGACCGAGGCCAACAAATATATGAGGAGAATTTCAAATGATTAGCAATACTTCTTACTAGTCCAGCTTAGCTTGTGTTAGGACGTCTTTTTGACATTGTAGCTAGTATGACGTACGTACGTTATATAAAGAAGACTGACTGCTTCGTCATACAGTTGAGAAGTGTTACCCGATAGACTAAATTTATGTTAGTTAAGATGGGCAAAGTAGATGACTCGAATGGTAACGTCAGCGTCACCCATAAACCTTTACGGCCTTACTTATAAACCTTTCTTAATATTCAATCAATTGCTTAACAACTTATTAGCAAAAACCTCACTAATAAACACTGTTTAGCATTAAAAAGTCTTTGAGTAATACTTAAATAGATGTCAAAATTAAACACTGCCGTGACATGGTTTGAGACTTGCTAAGAAGAAAAATCGTGGCAATTAGAGTTTACTTAGGGTTAATTTTTCCAGTTCAGGCGACTTTTTAAGGTGTTACTCTAAGACGCAAAGTATGTCTCCCATTTTTGGTGGAGTAAAATAGTGTCGGGCATTTATCAGAATGAAGACTGTTTTTTACCCGACTTATGCGAATCCGAAATTAGGGGTTATGAATTATGATTATAGCAATCTATAGTATTTATCTTTTATATATATTCTATATATAAAAGATAAATGTGCGCCTAAATTACTTTCCCGATTGTGATAAACTTGATGTCTATAGATTCGTTATTTTGGTTCTAATGCTATAAGCTACATTTTAACCGACTTTAAAACGAAAAAATGGGAATCGGTTCAAAGATTTATTGGCTTTTTACTATTGGGTGTATGTACCTATGATTGAGCGAAATAGGTACTAATAATATTTTTAAATAGTGGCGTTGGTGAATCAAGACAGGTGGAATTTTATTGTTTTATAACAATAGAAGTATTAAATTAAAGTTAATTGTTCCTTAAGGGGGCAACCCCCTTTTTAGCTTATTACGATATTAATCTCATCTCACAAGACGAATATTGTGTTCAATGATAATATCGTTCTCACAAAAACAAATAAAAGTCGAGCTTTAGTATGTTCATAAATAAACATTTTTTATGAAATTGGTTTTATAAACTAATGAATTTTATGTGTCATATTTTAGACAAGTCAATAAAATAAATTAACCTATCGATGGGTATATTATAAACGGTATAAGTAATGAGGTGTTTGCCCCCAGGTTTTTAATTCGATAATTCGAAACAAAACATTCACTTTTTTTTGTTTCTTTTTAAGTGGAATCTAAATTCCAAACATTTAAACTTATTAAAGGACCCCTTAATTGTAATTACTTATTGTAAGACCGGCGTTCATCGAGAGACGATGTTCAGGGACGGATAGAGGCTGATGATGATGATGGTGATGATGATGAAGACAAAATAAGTAATATTTATAGATATTTTAATTAGGTTTGTTTGTTTCAGAGAAAGTGACCATGATAAATGCAGTCGAAGACTTCTTAGACGATTTGAGGTAAGTTACTCTCTACATAACGTGTCATGCTAAGAGAGTAAAAAATAAAATTAGTGGAATTTATTCTAATTGAAATCGGAAGTTTTTTTTTTGTTTGAACGCACAAATCTCTAGAATAACCTGTCGGGATTTGAACAAATTCTTTTTGCCTACCAATTTCCCAATTGAGAAAGGTTGTACGTCTCATGCTAAAAGAGTAAAAAATAAAATTAGTGGAATTTATTGTAATTGAAATCGGAAGTTTTTTATTTATTTGAACGCACTAATCTCCGGAATCCTGTCGGGATTTAAACAATTCTTTTTACCTACCAATTTCCCAATTGAGAAAGGTTGTACGTCTCATGCTAAAAGAGTAAAAAATAAAATTAGTGGAATTTATTGTAATTGAAATCGGAAGTTTTTTATTTATTTGAACGCACTAATCTCCGGAATCCTGTCGGGATTTAAACAATTCTTTTTACCTACCAATTTCCCAATTGAGAAAGGTTGTACGTCTCATGCTAAAAGAGTAAAAAATAAAATTAGTGGAATTTATTCTAATTGAAATCGGAAGTTTTTTTTTATTTGAACGCACTAATCTCCGGAATCCTGTCGGGATTTAAACAATTCTTTTTGCGTACCAATTTCCCAATTGAGAAAGGTTGTACGTCTCATGCTAAAAGAGTAAAAAATAAAATTAGTTGAATTTATTCTAATTGAAATCGGAAGTTTTTTTTTATTTGAACGCAATAATCTCCGGAATCCTGTCGGGATTTGAACAATTCTTTTTGCCTACCAATTTCCCAATTGAGAAAGGTTGTAGGCTATGTGTTTAAGAAACATTTATTGAGACTGAAGCCCGTTTAAACAGTTATGGTGAAGATGATCATGTTAATGTCAATCTCATTAATGAATAATTAATTAAGAAAGAGTGGAACCTATCAGCAGCTGTTTGTATTGAGTTTAATGGGTTATATGATATTTTACGAAGCAGTTCAAGTCTCAAGGGCGCTGCGTAATGCACACCGCGTGTATCAGGGCTGTCAATGATAATATTTATAAAGTTTTAGTATTAAATATCAACGTACGTGATATTTTTATGATCTCTCTTCAGTTATGAGCCTTGCTCTTGTCGGTGCAGTAATCGCCAATTCTTCCTTCGCTCTGCCAATTCCTTCACCTCTTGATACGATACGACCTGTGTTCTCCTCGATCTGCTGAATATCTATATTTTTAACTACCTTACTTTTTTACCTTTTTTTATCTTTTTTTACCTTTAATAATGTACTAATTATATACTTTATTTAAAATAACCTTTAACTTCAACCTGAGGCTCATTTTCCTAAGTAGTGTCTATGTCAGATTATATAATAAAATAGCTACATAGCGGTAACTTCGTCTACCTAAACGTTACCTCCACCCTTGAACCTTATTGGCCCATCGGCCATCCGTTCTCCTGGGTGTGACCAGCCCATTGCTTTCATTTAACGAGCTTATTCTTGATATCGGTAACCTTTGTTCTCTGGCGGATGTCTTCGTTTTGAATTCTATCTGTCAAAGAAATCCACGATTATGTATGTTCGTTGCCCGTTGGCCATTAACCACATGAGAAGACCATCTCCGTGCGGTGGCCGTCTTGGCGTTCATTGAGGGGAGTAGTGGACGGATAGAAGTTCATGATGAAAGCATTAACTTACTTCATAATTATAAATTATTCTATTCCTAAATTTTACCGGCAATCCTGAATTCAAGACCGTTTTTTACCTTTTTAATGTGGAAGAGAGGTTCAAAGGGTACATTCAGGACTGAAACTGTAATACACGAATACTTTCTCTGCACTAATTTTTTTTTGCACTGCACTTTTAGCATATTTTCACACGTGTTTACGGTTTTTTTCTTTTATATTTCAAAATAAACAGCTTAAAAAGCTTCCCAAAAATACATATATTTTGTGCGAATTGTAATCGGTCCAAGAATGTTAACATTTATTTTATATAGGTAAAACGATTAATTTCTTCATTGTGTATATAGGCAATTTGTGGTGAATTTACATGTAAGTAAATGTACAATATTGCCAATTCAAAAAAAGTCGAACACGCCGAAGGTTTATTATACCTTAAAGAGTGCCAACCCTACCGCAATAAAATAGACTTATAGAGTAAATTGCATTTACAGCGGTCGGTATGTAGGTTACGATCGATAATGTTGTTATTGGGGCTAGGAGATGTCCCAGGGGCCCAGCGGTGGGCAGTACGCGTGCCACAGTCCCACTGTTGTAGGTTTATCCTACGGTGTGAAAGATAGGTCTGGTCTAAGCAGGGATGTCTATATTTAGGGATGGACACCACCTTGCTTGGTTCTTAAGTGAAATAGCTTCGAACAGATGAGCAGTGTAATTATATTCAGGCACCGTGGCTTATACGTCTTAGAATATACAACGTGTAAATGAATTGCCTAGAATAAGCCCCAAGGTATCTCGTAAATGTTCATCGGCGACATATAGCCGCTTATTGACAGGTCTACTGATTGTAGGTCCACCGTGGTTCAGGCCTTGTCGTGTCGGTGGGGCTCAGTAGCCTAGGTTGAGCCCAGCACCTCATTATTATTATTTAATGGTGGGGACACCAGCGAGGCCAGACGGGTGATCAGTCCTCATTAACGGGACCATTTCACCCAATTCCCCAGGCTCGCCTCTGGGATTAGATGCGGGGACGGGTTATCAATTGCCCCTCCGGTGTCACCCCCTCAAATCTACGTGTTGATCTACAAAAACTACTTAGCTGCCTTATGGTTAGATATGCTAAATCTTCCTTCTTAAGCTCGTCCGCTCCAAACAGCTCCCATCTTGCGTATGCATATGCTGGGCATTCCGTTATGAAGTGCAGACTGGTCTCTTCTTTCTCTTTGCACTTAGGACATAGAGGGTCCTCTGTTAGCTTCATTATTGACAGGTGTCTGTTGAGTGGGCAGTGTCCCGTCAATATTCCTACAACTGTTCTGATGTTGTTCCTATTGAGTTTAAGCAACTCTTTAGTCTTCTTGCTGTCAAGCGTCGAGATGAAGAATTTCGACTGTCTGCAGCTCTTCATGTCTTTGGTTTGTTTCTTTGTTTATTCTCAGGGTTATAACATTTTTTGTTATCCTGTGTGCTATTGGCAGTCTCGGCTCAGGGCCTATGAACGTCTCATCGGCACCTTCTCTCGCCAATCTATCTGCTTCTTCATTACCCTCATTTCCCTCATGTCCGGGTACCCAGGCAATTTCTAACTCAGTCTGGTCTGCTAGATCTTGCAGGGTGTTTTTGCATTATTTGACCAGTGCTGAGGTAGTCTCCCTCTTACTGAGGGCCTTCAGTGCCGCTTGACTGTCACTGTATATGACTGCCTTCTCAATCCTATGTGCGCTAATGATGTTTTGTTTGATCATGTTGGCGCATTCTCGTATTGCGAATATCTCCGCTTGGAATACGCTGGAGAATCTGCCTAGATTAAACGATGCTTTCATTTCAGTTGGATGGCTGATTTATACGCCAGCCCCTGACAGCTTTGTAGATTCCTTCCTGGATCCATCTGTGTAGCCGACCATCGTTGTTTTTGGGTGGTCGATGTCAATGTTCCAGTTATCTCTCGAGCCTACGCTTATCCTGTATTTCTTGTCGAAGATTCTCTCCTTCTTTATCAAATCATTGTTTGATATAATCATGGATAGATTTTCTTCGTACTGTTTTGCTATCTCGACGTGACCTTTGTCATAGTGCCCTCCCTTCCATAATTTGTTGCTCTTGAGCTTGATCCATTGTTCAGTCGCTTTCGTCTTGACCGTGAGATCAACTGGGTTGAGGCCGAGTATCATCTCTAGAGCAGCCGTTGGTGTTGTTTTCATGGCACTCGATATCATGATGCTGGCTAGTCTCTGTACTTTTGTAAGTTCTTTCCTGTTCGTTCCTAATTGTGCCTTGTGCCACCACACTAAGGCTCCATGTAGAATTCTTGGTAGTACTATGGCCTTGTAGATCCAATGAACCACATTTGGTTTCATGCCCCAGGTTCTTCCTACCGCTCTTCTGCATTGCACAGGGGCACATTTGGATATTGTGCAGATCTCTTTAACATGGGCTTTGTAGTTCAGATTTCTATCTAGGATTACCCCCAGATATTTTATTTCATTGACTACCTCTAGATTTTCGTTATCGATTCTCAGTGGAATCATGCTGTCAATCTTTCTCTTGTTTGTGAATAACACTAGCTTGGTTTTTCCTGGGTTTAGGTTTAGCCCTTTATCCCTGCACATCGTAGCGCTGTGTCGATTCCTCGCTTCATGATGTCTCTGGTCACGCTTAGTACTTTACCTGTGACTAGAATTAGACCATCGTCTGAGTACGCCTGTATGTAAATGTGCATGGCGTTTATCTTTGATACTAATTCGTCTATGAGAATGCACCATAGGAGCGGAGGCAGGCATCCTCCTTGCGGAAATCCTCTTCTTGCTCGAATGGTGCATGTTGTTCCCGCTAAGTAACTTATTTTTTTAACATATTAGTTATCCATCCCGTAGCCCAGCACCTTGGGCGAAGCGAATTGAGCCGAGGGGGCGTTTTGTACCCCTCTTATAAGAGGGGACCAAAGTGCAAGGGGCGAGGACGGGAACCCCATTGTACTGTTCCGACGTTGGGAGGGGTTGTTCTGTGGTGTGGGTCAACCTCTCTGTGGAGGTGGCGTTGGTCCCCTGAGGGTCTGACTAGCCGTCGAGGTGCCCTATTTGCACAACAGATCCGGAGCACCTCATCAAAGGCGGCTTTGGTTGGCACTCGCCGGGTTTTAGTGGGTAGAGCTGCGTCCACATACCCGCCTCAGAGCATTACCCGGCGTTAAAGAAAATAAAAAGATCTGATTCTCATATTATTTAAATGAAACTTTCTTAAATCGTTAGATCATAATTGGTTCATATTTTTTCGTCCAACATTACCTTCGTTGCGATTTTATACTTATGTAAGTATGATCTTTTTTAAGTAGGTATTACGATCAGGATTACGATGCCACTGAATGTGCGCTATTGGTCCTGAAAAGTGAAAATATAGATTGAAACCTCCGGATAGAAACCCTCTTTAATATTCAAGTAATCTTATCAATGAGACATTGTAGTGCTGGTCTCATGATTTCACTAACTTGAGCCGCATTACCCGGTGTTAGAATTGGTATTACAATGTACCATTTGTATGTACGTTTGCATGCTATTTAACACATTTAGCACACCATATATCTTGTCACGTTTTTTACCTGATAATTGATATTGAAAATTAAATGCGTGCTCGACGTAGGAAGTTAATTCCATTGCCTATTACGTTTGAAACCAAATAGTTGCGTGTTCCATTTTCGAAATTATGTGACAGTGATATTCGGTTCTTACTTTTTAATTATGATTATCGGTGGTAAGGATCGATACATATTAAGAGTTGTGTGCAGGTTAGTTTTATTTATTATTATAGTGTATAGAATGAAATTGTATGAAGTGCTAGCTAACTAGCTATTTGGTTATTTAAAATTATTTATTTGCGGTTTATTTTCCCAAAATCATAAATTAAATATAAAATACAGCTAATTATTAAATAAAACGGGACGACCGTCTGATTTACCAAATGTAAAGACAACGCAATATGCAAGCACATCCAAATACAATTTGATGTTAATACCAATCAAAATTGCAGGCTCCTAAAAGTATGTAGTTACACCTTCAAATATTTTTGTGTATGGCAAGAACCTTGGAAGAGTTGATTATATTAAAACGTTCAGCTCTTCCGTATTTACTGGCCCGGGAGACTAAGCTTTTGGCGCTCGGCAAGAGGCCGGTATATAAGAAAATTGCAAACTTCATCAAAACCCACCAAGAGGGGGATGATTGGACGAACTTTCTAGACTCCCTCAACGAAGATCTGACGAGGAACATTAATATTTATCAAACGAGGATACACGAGAACTACATGGAAACTAAACAGAAGCGCGAATTAAATATGGCGACCAAAAGCTTTTTGCTGAGCTACAGATGGTTCAATTGGTGAGGCAAATATAGGAAGTTAGAATAAGTACATATCAGCGTTAATAATTATTAATATCAGTTTTTTCGAATCTCCGTTAAATGTAATTACATCTACTGATGAGCAAAGCAAGACCAAGACTTGGACAGTATTGGTCTTGCTGACTTAGTCTTGGTCTTGTTGCTTGATCCTCGTTTTGTTTATTTTATCTGTAACTTATTTTTTTATTTTTGAAGATCATTATAGTGATAAATTTAAAATAATTCATAGTCTACTATTAATAAACAAAAATACGTTGATTTTATTAAAATAAAAAATATCTAAATTACATTACTTTTTTATTATAATTCACTACTATAGTAAGGAAATGGAGGTCAAAACAGGCCACTAAGGTTAAGACAAGCCCTTCAATATTTTTTTCTTTGGTTAAACGATTTACTGAAACGTGAGAAAGAATATCATAATTATTTTTTCACTTTTGTTTTTTTAAAGAGTCCGTTTTGTTTCCGTTATTCTTATGTTGTTTCCGTTAGTCTTCCGTTATTATAATTCATATATAATTAAAAAGAATTATATATAAAAAAGAAAAGTATTTATGTAAGAATTTTTCGTTTAGTCTTGCGTATTTTGCCAAGACCAATTTTTCTCAACAAGTAAGATATTTTACCTTAAAGGAATAAGGAATGCGATTGGAATACCGAAGCCTTTCGTAAGTAACCATGGCCAATGTTTTTTTTTTCTAGCCAGTTACAATAGGAATACATTTGTTTTTCTCGTAACGTTTTGTATATAGATTAGATTTAGATATTCCGTTAATCTTATCATCGAATTCCACTCGTGACCGATCTCAGTGTTGATTAAGTGTCCGCTGTGTGTATTTGTATTTTTTGTAAGTATTTTTTGTGATTTCTTCACCAAAAAAAATCATTAATTTCTAAAATAGCATTAATTTTTTATTGAACTTGTCGATTAACGAAATCTTGTTTTCCTACTTGTAAGCAAATGAGAAATGAGGTCGTTCCAGCGATGTCGCTTCATCCTAAGTCACTATCACGCTTGCCGGGCGTGACAATTGTGGCGAAGTGTTTTCCTCATTTATTGTCCTTTCCGAGAAACAGCGATGTTGGATGTTTGAAAGAAAGATGGTGGTATCATCACTGGCTTAATATCCATCTTGCCCAAACATCAGAAGTCACCAGTTCATTAATAAAAATATTTGGAGTCATTACCTATGAGGGGGTAATTTTATCATTCAATTAAGTTAGAAGTATAACGAATATTGTTTACAACGTCCATTTTTTTTTTCAATTTATATTTCGGTTTGATTTAAACTCTAATTCATCCCGTTCAATAAAATATTAAAACAGTAATGTATCACGGTAAGTTATTTTTAAGCAAGCTAGGTTATCTACACTTTTTTCTCATATTACCGGACGTATCATCATGGCCTCGTTTTGCTGGCTGCCGCCGCGTTTGGCATACTATGTTTGGCTATACTAAGGGCGATCAAAAAGTAATGATAAACAGGTATTTTTAAAGAAGATAAAAATCCAAAAAAAATGTTTTTCACTTCCTCAGTCCCTCACGACTTCTCAGCTAAAAAATTGTATAAATAGGACGTCGACCAGCAGTCGGAGCGACAACACGAAAATGGAGAAACACGAAGTGAGATGCGTCATCAAGTACCTCTGTTTGAAAAAAAATGTCTACCAAAGAGATACACGCTGATTTGGTGGAGACATTAGGGGACTCTGCTCCTCCATATTCTACGGTGGCATGGTGGTGCAAAGAGTTTAAGCTGGGTAGAACGTCCATAGAAGATGAACATCGCGAGGGACGCCCAACCTCGTCCCTCACTGAGGAAAACGTGAAAAAAGTCGAAGAAATCGTATTAGCAGACCGAAGAGTAACCGTCAGACATTTAGCTGAGGTCACAGGGATCTCATATGGCAGCATTCAAAGCATTTTGACCAGCAAAATGAATATGAAAAAGGTCTCCGCTCGTTGGGTACCGCGAATGTTAACGGACGAACAAAAGCAAAGGCGAGTTGACATTTCAAGAGCCAATCTTGCAAAGTTCCAGGCTGACAAAGAAATTTAACAATGATAGCGAGGTGATGGCTGCTGTAGAGGCATTTTGGGAGAGCTCTGATAAAGATTTTTTTAAAAGGGTATTTTAGGTTTAGAGAAACGTTGGACTAAATGTATCGACTTGTTAGGAGACTACATAGAAAAATAAATTAAATTTAAATTAGAATCGTTGTTTTATTATACTCATTATCATTACTTTTTGATCGCCCCTCGGTAGGTCAGCTGATTGGGACGGGATGCGGTCCTTCTTTGCATCCTACCCATGGGGGCAAATTTGCTTCTCGCTGGATGATCCAGACATCATTGCCGATTCTGTTGCCGATGTGGTGCTGCAAGCCATGGCGCTTTTCATTCCAAGCTCTGCAGTGCCTATAGGCGGCAAATCCAAGCCCTGGTTTGGTGAAACCTGTAAGATGGCTGCACGCCATAAACGGTTAAGCTACCCAGCCTGGGCCAAAGCATTGATGTCCCAGGATGAAAAGACCAGCGCATTGAAGAAGGAGTATAACTTTGCCTCCAGGTCCTTCAAAAGAGCTATTGCTGAGGCAAAATCGGAGTACGTGAACAGAATTGGCGAGAGATTGGTTCGACTTCCTTCGGGGACTCGTGCATTCTGGTCTCTTGCCAAGGCTGTTCAAGGGAATTTTTGTAAGCCATCCCTACCATCTCTGCACATGAGGAATGACTCGTTGGCCCACATCGCGAAGGAGAAGGCCGATCTTCTAGGCACTCTTTTTGCTTCCAACTCGACTTTGGATGACCAGGGAAAAATACCACCGACGATCCCTCGGTGTGATACTTCAATGCCGGAAATAATTTTCCGACAGAGCTCCGTACGGAAAGCACTCTTTTCGCTGGACATCCATAAGTCGAGTGGGCCTGACGGCATCCCTCCGTTAGTGCTACGAACTTGTGCTCCTGAGTTGACACCCGTCCTTACGCGTCTTTTCCGGCACTCTTACTCATTAGGCGTCGTCCCATGCTCGATCTCGATGTCCGGAAATCCACAACAACTCGATTTTTACGGCATTTCCTGCCTCGCACGACTATTATATGGAATCAGCTGCCTCCTACGGAGTTTCCGAACCGATACGACTTAGGGACCTTCAAGAAAAGAGCATACTCATACCTGAAAGGCCGGCAACGCACCTGCTAATCCACTGGTGTAGCGGGTGTCTGTGGATGTCGCTCTTCACTTACCATCAGGTGAACCGACTATCCGTTTGCCCCCTCTTATATTAAAAAAAAATAAAAAAAGTTGTGTGACACGCACACGACTAGGCGTATGGTGTATGAAGGTTTATCTTGCCATTCTTAATGTAATATTCCGATAACTGAAATATTCGTCGTCGAGCAGTCATACACATGTTGGCCACCGAATGATCTCAACTTAAGAGCCTGCAATTTATCTTGACCAGCTTGACGTTCGCTGTGACGTCCCATACAAAACTCACGATGCGCATGCGCAAAAACTATCAAACTAACTTCAGCCCGGTCAAGTTAGTTTGTGTGTACAGTGTACTTTAAGTTATATTCCTTCCACAAGCTACGGTCAGCGGTAATTGTAAATAGAGGCAGAATTTAAGATAAGAGCCGTCATCGTTGATATTATTGTGTTATGATTTCAAAATGTAAATGAAAATGACGTGATAGTTTCGTGATCTATCACCGAAGGCTATAATCGTAACGCCGTTAAAATGTTTTAGATTTTAGGTTAAAATGTATGTGTACATAAAATATATTTTCCATTTAGTTAGTAGAAACACCATCCTGCTCGTTTCTTGCACGAAATAACTGTGTTAGGGATGAAGGGCAGGACAGGCAGTGTAATTACTGGCTCCGGCACTTAACATCTTATGTCTCAGGATAGGTAACACATGTTTATATGTGACACTGGCCACTTACCATAGTGTGGCCCATTTGAAAAAAAGCAAACAAGTCCATTTTTTCCTGAGGAAAATGCATTAAACCCGAATGTCTACATAGATAATGTAAAACATTAAGATAAGATATTATCAAATTCATAATATTTGCCATCGATACGCCTATCACTAGCTATTTGTTTAGAAAATTATACTTATGTTATTAATTGAATAGTATTTAAACAAACGATTAATGTCATTGTCTTTAGCTAACTTATGTCCTGTTGCTATAAGTTATTCATGTGTGATAGTGTAGTAGTTATTTTTTTTAATTATAAAAATATCGAAATCTATGGACTTGATAAATATAAAATATAAACGCCCCCCCCCCACCTCCGGCGCCGGTATACCGCACTAAAACACACCTTCAGTCATGAAGGGGAGTGTCGCGGATCTAACGAGTACAGGTCACCCCCCGCAACCAGCTGGTTCCCTTAAAAGTGCTGGAGGCACTCCGACAAATTGAAGCACCCCCGCAGACCCCGGAACTTTTATATCTGGGCAGGTACCCAACTCCCGTCTTACGTCGACGGAAAGGGACGGACGCAGCGTCGTTCTCTCTGTCCCGCTCCGCGGTCTCCTTCTGCGAAATAACGGTTTCGCAGAAGGTGACCGCCGCCTGCCAGGCCTCATCGCTCTCGAGCATGCAGTGCACCACACTCGAGAGCGAGAGGTCCCCTCCAAGTTCTGCCACGAGGTGGTGACGCTGAGAGGCCCAACTATCGCACACCTCTAGGGTGTCCTGGGCGCCTTCACAGCGCCGCACTCGCGACAGGCTCCCTTCTGATAAACCGACACAGGTACGCACCGAAGCATCCGTGACCGGTAAGCATCTGTGTCAAGCGGAAGGTGAGGGGTAAAAGAACCTTTAAGCCTTGATTAATAAAATTAATGAACACACACGCGGCCGAACCCTCACCACTCACAATCGATCAACTAACTTGGACCATTGCATGGAGAAATCGTTATTCTGACAGCTAACTAGTTGGAGGTCAACTGTTACTAACCTTACGTGGTCTCGAATAATTTGAAAATAGTCATTTTCTTATGATTTTTTGTCTTAAAAATTTTAGGATCCCACTTTAAAATTTTACTTTGTTTTGGTTTGTCAGCATTAATTGACTCATTTCACATTTGTGTATATGCCTAATGAATTTCCTTATTTATATTTTCAGGGGTGGTAAAATGTCAGAGTCCCCGACAGTGAGGGTTGAGCAGGGAGAACTACAGGGCCGGCTCGTCAGCAGTCCTTCTGGAAAGGGGTTCTACACATTCCTGGGGATCCCGTACGCGAAACCGCCAATTGGTTCACTCAGATTTCGGGTAAGTATACAGTAGTAGTCAACACAAACAAGCTATGGGATCAGCCCATTGTGAACTACCCTCAGGAAAATCATCCATACAAAAATTCCAGGAAGAATTCTGAGACGCAAGCTGGTAGGTCCTGGATGATTCACTTCATATTGATACAACAAATAGACATTGCTATAAATGCAATAATCTTAACGACTATCATGGATACGAATATAATATGTAGCTTGAGGATTTGATATGCTTTATATTAAATGTAAAATTATTAAGTAACCTAATATGCTCTTCACCGCATAATACAATTGATACAAATATAACTTTCACTGTTATATTCACATACAGAATGATCAGTATCATACACAGTTTCTCTCGAGTTTACCTACGTGCTGCGTTTGATAACTGAACTTACAAAGATAACGGTGATAATATCTTGGTAATTCCCAACACTTAATTTTTTTATACATTTTAAATATTCGCCCGTTTTTAATAAGGTAAAGAATCTGGATATTCATCTCTACTTTATTTAACCATAGTACTTTATACTTTCAGGGCCCCCAACCACCAGAAGCATGGGAAGGTGTGCGCGACGCTACCTCCGAAGGCAACAGTGCAGCTCAAGTAGACCACTTCTTCCACAAATCATATGTGGGCGATGAAAACTGTCTATACCTAAACGTTTACACCCCGAGCATCGAAGGAGAATTCCTGCCAGTGATGGTCTTCATACATGGCGGTGCTTATAGGTTTGGAACCGGCAGTCCATCAATTTACGGCGGAGACTACTTTGTCGAAAAGGATGTTGTATTAGTCACCATAAACTATAGATGTGGACCGTTGGGTTTCCTAAGTCTTAACATTCCAGAAGTGCCAGGAAATGCTGGACTTAAAGACATGGTGCAAGCTCTCCGATGGGTCAAAGAGAACATTAAAAGTTTTGGGGGTAATTCCGGAAACATGACAGTTTTTGGACATAGCGCAGGCGCTGCGTCTACTGCTTTGCTCACAGCAAGTCCTCTAACGAAGAACCTAATGAACAGAGTTATAATTCAGTCCGGAACGCCATTAAGCAGCTGGTGTTTCCAGAGTAACCCCGTAGAAAACGCTCTGGCTTTAGCCAGTGAATTAGGTTGTGAATCACATGATGTGTATGAAGTTCTAGATTTCCTTGAAACCACACCGGTTAAAGATATTGTTATTGCATACGAGAACACACATCCTATGGAAAAATCTTTAATAACGGGAAAAACTATTTTCGCACCCATCATTGAAAAAGAATTCCCCGGCGTGGAAGCATTTTTGACGGAGCCATTCGCCGATATACTAACTTCTGGTCGCACCGCAAATATTCCTATCATGATCGGTAGCACAACATTAGAATTCGCATATGACAGGAACGTTGCTGATCTTCAAGATTTCATACCCGAAGAACTGAACGTTGAGAAAAATTCCCCAGAGGCGCTGGAAATCGCTAAACAAATTGAAAAACTGTATTTCAAGGGAAATCCTTCCGATGAGGAGAGCATTCGTCAACGATTCCAGTTAGTATCCGACATTTTAGTAAACGTCGCTGAACATAGATACCTGCAGTATCTAATCAAATCAACGAACAAACCAATTTACTACTACAAGTTTAATTATATCGGTGAATTGAATATATCCAAAATTACGGGAAAGAACCCTGAAAGTAATTACGTAGGCCACTCGGATGAGTTGGATTACCTTTTCAAGAGCGAAATGTCGAAAGACGTCGAACCGACACCTCAAGATATTAAGGTACGGGAGAGACTTTTGAGGTTGTGGACGAACTTCGCTAAAGACGGGTAAGTTGTACTTGGCTTGTATATCACTAACAATAATTAGTAAATAGGGCCAATATGAATTGCAGCCACAAAGTCTCAGCCTTAAATAATAAACTAGCAGCGCCCCGTGATTTCACTCGCGTACTTCCAATTCCCGTGGGAGTACAGGGATAAATTATAGTCTATATCTTATTCTGATGTATAAGCTATGTTATTGTAAAGTTTCATTAAAATCCATTCAGTAGTTTTGGCGTGAAAGAATAACAAACATACATCCATACATCTTACAAATTTTCGCATTTTGTATTAGTAGGATGAGTTCTAAGTCTTATCGAAACGCTAATACGGGGTCCTACATTTAGCATAGCCAGTAGGATTAGAATTAGTAAATTACACAGTTTATATTAAGTACTGATTTACTACCCACTTATCCTATAAAATTTACTTTTAAAGTTAGCACTAAATATAAAATTTAATTTAAAGATATCCATTAAATAAGTATTTAAAAAATCTTTTAATTTTTCAGCAACCCAACCCCAGACGAAAACCATTATATCACCGTTACATGGTTGCCCGTCAACAAAGACAAGCAGAGCTGCTTGATTATCGGCAACGAATTGACCCTAGCAGTCAACCCGGACCACGAAAAAATGGAGTTTTGGGAAAACCTTTACAACAAATATTATAAAATTTGGAATCATCCAAAAACAAACGAAGATACGGTACCCGTAGCTCCAGTAAGTCCAGTTTGTGAAAATACTGAAAAAATTGAAATATCAGAACAACCTGAAATACCTGAATCGGCAAGTGTTCCTCACATAGTCGAAGATACCGTTACAACTGTTATTCAAACGAACGACATTGACGTTATCGAAAATCATGTAACAGTCGTAGAAACTACGGTGACTGAAGTACGCAACAACGTGGAGAATAATGTTGAAGAACTAGTAGATGTTACGGACCATGCAGAACCACCGAAAATTGAGAACGAAAGAATCGAGATAAAACAGATTAACGTCCACAAGGAGTCTGTTGTAGGAGCAGATGAAAGCATAAATGTACAAGAGAAGATAGCACACCACGAACAGATGAAGGCTACCACCAATGGTGCAAACGGTGACGACATCAAACTGAACGGTACCGGAGAGAAGAAACCACGACCATCGAATGAAATCAAAATGGTGCAACCAACCAACTTCAACCCCAAAGACGTGATCAGAGCGAACGACCCACCAGAAGACGACCTGCCCAAGAATATAGGAGTCAATAAATTTGTTAATTTCTTTGAATCGCTCGGAGGGAAGAAGTAATTTAAAAAATCATTCCATTAAGTTATTACTATTGCGTGAAAATAGATTATTTATTTCGACTATTTTATTGTGAAATTTAATTTTTCTGGATTGAACAAGATAAAATCTTCCGTTCTATCAGTTTTTATTCAGAGTTCAGATTAATTTCAGCAACATATTTATAATCTTTAGGTACTGTAAAATGTACATTCCAAGGCAAAAATTGCATTGACTAGATATGAGCGTGCGAAAGGTGTATTTCATTTAAATATTATTTGTATTTACCAAGACTAATTATTTTTTTATTATAATTTATCTACGGTGAGAACGCGAGGCAAACAGACTTTATTATGTAAATGATATATTGTTAATTTTAAATAGCCGCGAAATATAACTTTTATCTCGGCACTTTACTGATTTTTATCATGCAATATCTGATATATCCATTCTATATTTTGTCTATGGTTAGAAATCACATGTAATATCCAAAGACAAAATCAATCAATCGAATCAAATTCGTCAAGTTATGCATTTGGGATTGTCACTACGAATTTGAATCAATCGAATCAAATTCGTCAAGTTATACATTTGGGATTGTCATTTTTAGTATCTCCTGTACTATGCATTTCTAGCGGCACGTTTCTGATTCCGTAAAAATCACATTTATTTATTTTAGGGCCATCTAGTATATTATGATAAATAGAAGTTATGTTCTAGATAGAAATCCAATTTATTTACTTTTTATTTTTTACATTTTGTCTACAGTTTTACAGGTTTCTCTTAGATATTTATTTTATGGAAACAATTATATATTTTATTTTTATATGCTAATATTTAATAAAAATGATTAGTATTTTCATGATAGTTGTATATGTTATTTAATATTTTATATCTGTGTCATATTATGCGATAGAATTTGTCCTAACAGTTAACTCGAGTCCTAAAAAAAGGAACCTAGATCTGCAGATCATCTGCAGATTCTAAATTTAAAATAAAATCCTATTCGCTAAACGCTATTGGTCAATAGTCACATACCAAGGCATGGAATAGGTTTAGTGTGGGTTTTAAAGGGTTGACTGTTATACCAAATGGTAAGAAGTTCTAACACGAAGTCGAGTCGTCCCCAAAGCAGGCAATTATTCGGCAACGAAGCCTCCAGCAATTCACCTCTACCAACATCGAATCAACATTCATAGGGCTCGAATAATATGTATACAATACACTATGTAAATTTTATTTAGACGTTTCGTTCTATAAGTGCCTTCTTACAAATATACTATTACAATGTAGATATGTTTGAAAATTCTGTAAATATACTTCAGCTAAATCTATTTTCACTTTATATCGGAATTCAATTTAATTAATAAAATATCCTGTCTAAAGATTGTATAGTAAGGTTGTAGATACAGAATTTGAAAATTGTCGAGCCAAACATTTTTTTAGTTTTATCTCGTTCAGGATTTTCATGTAGTTGTTTATTTTTTGATTGTGAAATTGTTTCAATCTTGAAGATATGTTAGTATTGCTCGATGAAGTACACTAGGGTGGTTATGTGACATTCCTAACTTTTATAAGTTTATAAACGCGAAACATGTATGAGCAAGGTTGAATTTGCTGTGTCAAATATATTATATTGTAGATATCAAGTGCCAATAATAATTTGATGTGTAATTTTGTTGATTTAATTAATTATGTACTTTTCTATTATTAAGTGAGTAAAAACATTAAACATCTTAACATATTTATTTGTCACTTACCTTCTAGTTTAGTTGTGGATTTTATACGAGTCTAAAATCAAATTTCACATACAGTCAAACAATTAAGTTGGTTCGAAAAAATGCCCTTTGTGGCTTATGATCAACAAAAACTCCACAAGTGCCACAACTGCATTACTTAAATTACTCGCAGCATATTGCTTGCAGTTGTCGCATCATAAGATCACAATATCATCACCGATCCTTCCAACTATGTATTAGTTATAATTAAACAAAAATTGAAACCGACTTAAAAAAAAACCTAAAAACTACTACTACTATTTTTGTACGAGCTGAACATTTTAGCATATTGAAATATACGAAGTAAACACAACAAATTAAGCTGTAAATCGTTGAGGAGTTCTCTTGACTGTCTATGACCTATAATGACACTTATAACCCATATGGGTGCAAAGTACTCGTCAATATAAATGAATTAAGTCCAAACACAAGGTAGCTACTATAAACTGCTGAGGAGTTCCCTTAACTGTCCTTCGTCTTCATCATCAGACCCCTAATGAGAGTCACAATTTATCTAGGTGTAAAGTTCTCTTCAATACAAATTAATCAAGCCCAAACACAAGGTTACTGCTGTAAATCGTTGAGTTCCCTCGACTGTCTATCAGCTCCATCATCAGATCAACTCTAGACCTTCATGAAATTATAGTGCTTTAAAATACTTAATTAAAAAATGATTAAACGCACTAGTTACTCCTACGATTTTCGATAGCTCCCCTCGATTTCTCTGGGATGCCATCATCAGATCCTGGTTTCCTTATCATGGGACCACCTCGGAAGTGAACCCTTTCGAATAAAAAAAGGATTTTGAAAATCGGTCCACAATTGACGGAGAAATCGGTGAATGAACATACATTAAAAAAAATATACACACGAACATAATATAACCTCCTCCTTTTTGAAGTCGTTTAAAATAGGTCCTTAACGTATTAACAACTGTTATTTAACTCCTTGCTTCATTCTATTTTTTGAACTATTATAATGACAAAAATGGACAAAATAATAATGTCACTGACCAATATCTATCATAAGGCCTCTACTAGCCGGCGGTCTTGGTTCTGGCCCTTGGCCCGCCCGGGACGCTATTTAGCACTCGTCTGGCGCAGGGTCAGTTTAACACGGCGTGGAAGAAATGCGATGCTTCTTCGCTTAGTCCCGAGGCTGCTTGGAGGCACAAGGGCGCCCAGTCGTCTACTCCCAAACGTGGGTGAACCGAGCATTGGTTGCCGCCGCCTATATGCAATCGTCTTGCAGTCCACGGGGTTTGTAAGGCGCGCCCATATGGGCGGCCTCCTTGACAGCAGAGAACGGTACCCTATTGCGACGTCCGCAACGGGTCATAGCCGTTAGGACCGTCCGTGCGTACCGTATGCCCTCGTACAAGGCTGCATGCGTACTGGCCGTGGCACCGTCGCAAGGGCCCTGGCGCAGACGACGAGGAGAGGAGGTAGAAGTCGAAGGGGAGACCTGGTGAAGTCGCCTAAAAGGCAGGTACTCCACGAGAGGGAGCGGCTAAGAGAGCCGAGAGCGGGTTTCCGCATAGTGTCCCTCAGTCCAATCCTGGAGCAGTGTGTTGACCGACGGCATGGCACAATCACCTTCCACCTTGCGCAGGTCCTGACGCAGCACGGATGCTTCGGAAGGTATCTCGCCAGGGTGTTATCACTGCAGCAGTGACGTCCGACGCGGATCTCATTGATGAGGTAGGCGCTGACCTACCATGCGGTCATTCTACCTTCTGCGAGGTAGTGATGTCGCAGAAGGAGTAGGCGGAGCGGTAGAAGGAGCGCATTGGCACCTCTTTCCGCAGGAGGGCAGCGGCAACCGGCGGGGACCTGTGCGCGGCTGGTCGGAGGATCGGCCGCGCACGCGTGTTATCCGAGCTATAATACATTCTTATGTGTTCAGGGTGCTTTAAGCGGAGAGGGGAAGCCACCCCCTGCATCCAGTAGAGAGTGCCTCCAGCAAACTGTCGACGCCCAATACCGTTGTAGCCGCACTGGGCCGGTCAGACGACAAGGAGAACACCGCTGGGGTGGCACTCTCACCACAAAGGAGGTCATTTGTGGTGAGAGTGTATACTAGTCAACCTAATAATGAGCACTGATGGTTCATCATTGACCCTTACTTGAGACTTAAGTGCTTTGGCACATACTTACATGTAATAAAATTTTAATTTATATTCTAAATTAGTGTGAAGTAAAGTTGTAATAATATAGTTGTATGTTAATTTTTAGCAGTATATGCTGCTTACCATAACGTGACATCTTGATATGTCAACTTACCAAAAATAGGGTTTATCGGGTGTGTAGTCAATTAATGAAAAATAAACAATTTTTAAAAATCCAACTACAAGTACATAACCATATATTAAAAGTTGTACATTATTAAGTACATAAACACAATATACAAGACACATAAATGACTACTTATACCAAAATCACTACAGTCTTTCACCTATCACAGTATTTCCCTACACCTGCCAGTCAAGAGGACTGCCAGATTATCATCTGGCAGTCCTCTTGACTAGAATGTTGCCGTATCAAATTTTTGATCTATCTCCCATTAAATTATACCAGAACTTCAATCTATCGAAGTTCGGATATGTCTTCAGCTTCAAACCATCGCTGTCAATATTAAGGCATAGCCTCTCTTCTTTTTTGTAGGTTAACCATTCGAATTGTTGATTTGACCAAGATGGCTTACTGTAAAAATAAAAGTCAATTCAATAACTATGTGAACAATAAATGGTAATGTAATGATTATGTGATGTTTAGGTAAACGACCATTAACTAGGTGGGTAGACGATCCCCACCATGGTTCAGGCCTTGTCGTGGCGGTGGGGCTCAGTAACCTAGGGTGAGCGGTGCACCTTGGGCGAAGCTAATTGGGCCGAGGGGGCTCTTTTAATACCCCCCTTCTTATAAGAAGAGGGGGCAAGGGGTGAGGATGGGAACCTCACCCCATTGTACTGTCCCGACGTTGGGAGGGGTAGTTCTGTGGTGCGGGACAACCCCTCTGTGGAGGTGGCGTCTTGCGGTACTGACTAGCCGTCGAGGTGCCCTGTTTGTTTTCTAGATCAGGGGCACCTCACCAAAGTCGGCATTGGTGGCACTCGCCGGGTTTTAGTGGGTAGAGCTGCGTCCATTTACCAGCTGTCGGGCGCAGCGAGTCCCACATACCCGCGTGGGGAGACCCACTCCCCCGCGGGATGCCTCAGAGCATTTCCCGGCGTTAAAGGAAAAAAAAAAAAGGTAGACGATCTCCATGGAGGGGTCGTCTTGGCGTTCATTAAAGGAGGCCTATGTTCAGCAGTGTACAGATAAAGACTGATGATTATGAATGCAATAATTATTTCAATATATGCTAGCGCTAATTTTCTAATTTGTATATAGTAAAAATAAAGGAGGAACTAATACTAAACCTTGAGGAACACCAATTAATAAAATAAAATTGCATTAACATATTATAAGTAATGATATCTTATCTTGAATAGCCTTTAAAAAGATTGTGATTAAAAATTTTCGTCACATGATTCACCTGAATTTTCGTGATCTATTTAATTGAATGCTAAGTTAAGTTATTGACACTGCTTCAACCAAACTAGAGAAATGCAATAACTATAGTAACATTGCAATATCTTAAATAGTAAGTATTCTTTCCTTCAAAGTTATTTTTTGATATTTTTAGAAAATCGTTTCTAATACTTTGATAATAATGGATACTGCTAAGTTGGGCTTAGTTTAAAACTTACCCATATTTGGCAAAATTGCACCACGCTTCAGTTATGGTGTCCACTGTGGCGATATCTTTATCATTACATTTATTTGCTTTATTACTTCTATAGAACATGTATTGGATAAGGTCACCATGTGAAGCCCCTTTCATCTCCAAATTTTTCATCGTTCTGACATTCAAATTGCCGTCATAGGCAAACCTGAGTAGATATACATGTTTATGGTATTTAGTTATCAGTTCCATAAAGAGCAACATGTCCCTTGCAAAGTAATGGTCGGATATTAAATTTACGTACTCTTTTTTAGTGCTATTATCAACTTTTCTACCTCTGAAGTAGTAATCACGTAAATTATTTGCGAATTTCATAGCTTTAATGGTGTTTGGTTTTATAAACAAATATTTAGGGATAAAATATTGGAAATTTTCTTCAAATATTATATTTCCGTGTTCATCTTTTCTTAAAAATAGCGCAGACTCGTGCGAATGGATGCTAGTTAGTATCGGTAACTTTTTGAATCGATTCTCTCGCATCACTACAATCGGATACTCGTCGCAATACTGATCGACGCCATCAAATTTCTTTTCTACAACTGGCAATAAAAATGCGTGTATTTGCGCAGGCGGTCGACTGAATTCGGCTGAAGCCAACGCATACAGTAAATCGTCCAGAGGTGTGTTCAATAAGTGTTCGTATAATTTTCTCGGATCTAATATATCTTGACCCAAATATGACGATATTTGCCTGGCCTTTTCTATCGGATCTTCGTCTGTCATGTATAAATCGGATATAGAAACACCGGATTGACATATTACCTTATGCACCAATCCGTCCGCCATCTTTGAAGTCAAGTACGACGTGGCAATGCCAGCTCCCGCGCTTTCACCGAAAGCGGTTACATTACATTCATCTCCATTGAAATGTTTAATATTTCGTTGAACCCATTTTAAGGCCATTATGGTATCTTTAAGCGCTGCGTTTCCCGGCACTTCTGGTATATTTAGGCAAAGGAATCCTAGTATATTCAGTCTGTAATTTATAGTTACTAAAATAATGTTGTGCCTTATTAAATAGTCTGGCCGGTAGTAGTGACCGTAGCCTATTAAGAATCTACCGCCGTGTATAAAAAAGAACACTGGTAATTTTTCTAACTCTTCTGCGGGTAGACGCGGTGTATATACGTTTAAGTACAGACAGTCTTCCGAGCCTTCTATCTGTCGTTTCCCGTAGGGATCGATCTGTGCACATTTGTCACCTGGTCTAGTTGCATCTCTGACACCACTCCAGCTGTCAGGTGGTAAAGGATCCTGAAAGGATTGAGAATTTTTTACTTAGTCTAAACAGCCTGAGGCGTCTCTCTTCAAAAAGGCATTTTAAAATTACGAAGTAAATGATAATTTGTTTATTTATGTCCGCCATTTTAAACAAGCGATTTACAATTGAAAAACTAAAAACAGTTAAAATATCTTGAGCGGCGAATTGCTTTAAATTATCTGATCTGTGATAGATTATATTTTAATGTAGACAAAGTATAGATAAGTTAATAATATACCTCTAATAATTAGGCACACTCACCCGAAATCTAAGTTTACCAATGGGAGGTTTTGCATATGGAATGCCCTCAAAGCTGTAATACTTGAAGCCGTCGTATGTGGTGCACACGCTGCCAGCAAGAGTCCCTTCAGCGACCGCCACTTCGCACGTCATGTCTGACTGGAAACAAAAAAGTAATTAATAAAACTCGCTTATGCAATAAAACTTAATTCTTTCGACACGCTTGAAGTACCACATGTATTGTTATTAGCATATTAAATCATAAGTGATAAAAACAACACAATATTTTATTTTATGATGTGGCAGACATATTCACTTCACTGCAAAAACATACACAATATACGTATTGCATTGTATGTTAATATCAATAAGAATAAATAATCCATGCACCAATAAACGATGCAAGTTATAACTTTCACAAATACTGCCATTTTGGATAATCATCATACAAAAATAAGAAGATTAAAAAGACAGACGGACGAACAAATAGGCATATGAGCCTTAGACGATCTCTTAGATCCGGGACAAACAACAGACAATTTCACCCCTTCGGAGATTAATGGGGTTTTTTTTTTGAAAATAATTGAGCGCCCCGTCAAATTTCCGCTTGGGCGGGTGGCACGGTGCCGCCCCCTCTCTCCTAGATCCGGTATCTACAGCGCAGGGTTCCGTACAACGTCTATAGTAGACAGAAGCTGAAGAAAGCTCACGTAAAAAGAAATCTGCAAGTGCATTTAATACGAAACATTAAGAGTTTTAAATTATTTCACTATGGGGTAACTTAATGAGGCGTATTAAGACAATATAATAAAGCACATGATATGTATTTCAAATAAAACTCGGATAAATACGAGTTAAACTTACGTACCAACGGTTCCGTACAATATTCCTGAAAAGTTTCGTTACGCATTTTTTCCTCTTAATAAATAATAATAAGAAAACAACAATGGATAAAGATCCTAATTACCTAAGCGTTTTCATTTTGTTTTTTTTATTTTATTTTTGGATACATTTCCGACTTTCGATCAACAGCAACTAGATATCATGTCACGTACAAAATCAAAGCTAACAATTGTCCACATGTATATGGAAAGAAATGTTTTAAAACAGTTTTAAAGTTCAACCTAATTACAACCACGGCATCTAGTCACAAATATTTAAAATATTATCTAATATTTATAATCTCTCGTCACATAAAAACGAACAAAGCAATAAATGACTCCTGCTATCACTTAGAAGTTAAAAGACTTAAGTTAAACATTACAAACAGTATGAAATCAACCTAAAGCAAGTATCAAATGAAGTAGTTTTCCCCGTTATATTGCTTTGCAAGCTAGAATGTATTGTGGATTGTTTCGTTTTTTTTACACACGCGTAAATATTTGTAGCGGTGGTTTAAAAAATAGGCAATTTTATTCGGTTTATCTAATAATAATAATTTATCGGTAATTTAAAATATAATTTATTATTCATGTACTTACTTACCGAAAGTAAGACACTGGCTGTTAATTTGCTTTTTGGCACTAATTTTGCAAGATTTGAGACGTGTTTACATTGGCTGTGTTATATATATATAGCGAACTAAACAAAACGATTGCTACTGTTGATCGAAGTTACCAACTATGGTGTAGTCGGGAATGTAAAGAAAACGAGAGGAATCTGTTGGATGTGAATTTGATTTGAAATTTCTTGGTTTGAATATAATTTTCGAAATCATCGGATTTGAAAAATCGAAACTTTACGAACTTTACTTTACGATTGAAACGGGACGAAACATTTGAATATCTTAAAAACCTTAAAAATGGTTTTAAAACAATAAGTTCCTCTTTTTTTAACATAAATTGTTTTGAGGCATACATTTTTTTAAAGATAATATAATATGCTGATTTTCAGACTCTTCCAAATGATAATAATCATCAGGGTTTCCTTTGTACCGCTCTGTTACTGAATCCTAAAAACGAAAATTACTTGATTCTATAAAATGCAAATAATATGCAAATACTGGTAACTTCTGTACACAAATTAAAACTTAGGAATAAACATAATCTTATAATTATATAGATGTTATTTTTATACATTTCATAAAAGACGAAATGTTTTTTTATTTATTATTAAATACATATATAATAATAAAATATATAAGTTACTAACTTTTTCCTGCGGATGCCCCTAATATTTTTTGGGTTCATATAATTTTTTTCTCCTATCTCTGCCTATTTATATAATAATATCTATGGACGCTTTCACACCACGTCAATCTAGTCCCGTGGTCAGCTCTCGAAGAACTTGTATTACGGGTACCAGACAACGGAAATATATTTAATACTTTTATACTATACATATATTTAAGATTTTTATTATACAATACACATATTTAATACACACCCATGACCCAGGAACGCAGAAAATTTGTTTTTGTGCTCTGGCGGGATTCGAACCCGCAACCTCCGGCTTGAGCGCCAACGCGCTTACCACTGAGCCACAGAGTATAAAACAAAGTCACTTCCCGTCTGTCTCTCCCTACATAATATGCTTAGATCTTTAAAACCACGCAACGGATTTTGATGCCGTTTTGTTTTTAACAGATAGTGATTCAAGAGGAAGGTTTATATGTATTTACAGTAGCTACCTTGTGTTTAGATACAAATCATTTATATTTTATATTGACCAGAACTTTGAACCCATATATGGGTTATAAGTGTAATTACAGGTCTGATGATGAATACCATAGACAATCGAGGGAACTCCTCAACGGTTTACAGTAGTTACCTTGTGTTTGGACTTAATTCATTTATATTCACGAGTACTTTGCACCCATATGGGTTAAAAGTGTCATTATAGGTCTGATGATGGAGACCATAGACAGTCGAGGGAACTCCTCAACGGTTTACAGTAGCTACCTTGTGTTTGGACTTAATTAATTTATATTGAAGAGTACTTTGTTGTGTACACTTATAACCCATATGGGTGCATATGGGTTATAAGCGTCATTATAGGTCTGATGATGGAGATTATAGACAGTCGAACACCTCGACGATTTACAGCTTTATTATTATTATTTATTTATTTAAGGGTGGGGACAGTGGGGGTGATCAGTCCTCATCACCGGAACCATTTCACCCAATTCCCCAAGCTCGCTTCTGGGAATAGAGGCGGGAATAGGTTACCAATTGCCCCCCGGTGTCACCCTCTCAAACCTACGTGTTAACCTACAAAAACTACTTAGCTGACTTATGATTAGATATGCTAAATCTTCTTTCTTCAGCTCGGCCACTCCAAACAGCTCACATCTTACGTATGCAAATGCTGAGTATTATGTTATGAAGTGAAGACTCGTTTCTTCTTTCTCTTTGCATTTTGGGCATAGAGGATCCTCTGTTAGCTTCATTATTGACAGGTGTCTGTTGAGTGTGCAGTGTCCTGTCAGTATTCCTACAACTGTTCTGATGTTGTTCATATTGAGTTAAAGCAGCTCTTTGGTCTTCTTGCTGTCAAGCGTCGAGATGAAGAATTTCGACTGTTTGCAGCTCTTCAGGTCATTCCATCTCTGATTTGTTTCTTTGTTTATCTTCAAAGTTATAACATTTTTTGTTATCCTGTATGCTATTGGCAGTCTCGGCTCAGGGCCTATGAACGTCTCATCGGCACCTTCTCTCGCTGCCTCTTCTTCATTGCCTGCATTTCCCTCATGTCTGGGTACTCAGGCAATTTTTAACTCCATCTGGTCTGCTAGATCTTGCAGGGTGTTTTTGCATTCTTTGACCAGTGCTGAGGTAGTCTCCCTCTTACTAAGGGCCTTCAGTGCCGCTTGACTGACACTGTATTTGACTGCCTTATCAATCCTATGTACGCTAGTGATGTTTTGTTTAATCATATTAGCACATTCTCGTATCGCGAATATCTCCGCTTGGAATACGCTGGAGTGTTTACCTAAATTAAACAATGCTTTCATTTCAGCGGGATGAGTGATGTATACGCCAGCCCCTGACAACTTTGTTGATTCCTTCATGGATCCATCTGTGTAGCCGACCAACGTTCTTTTTGGGTGGTCGATGTCAATGTTCCGGTTATCTCTCGAGCCTACGCTTATTCTGTACTTCTTGTCGAAGATTCTCTCCTTCTTTATCAAATCATTGTTTGATATAATCATAGACAGATTTTCTTCGTACTGTTTTGCTATCTCGGCGTGACCTTTGTCATACATAGGCTGCACTAAAAGTATCGGGAATGGAATATTTCCACTGTTCCTGTCATATTAAAATCTTTTTAATTGAAAACTCCTTGGTTTTAAAAATCGAATACCATTTATTTATTTAAAAAAAGATTCTCGGTCTTGTCACAAGGTCTTGTCAAACTTGTTTAGTCGTTGAAAAAATGGAATCGATCGAGAAAATTCTAGAGCGATGATTTTTTATGACTTTCGAAGTGGTTTAACACAATAACAGTGTGTTGACCGCATGATTTCTGCATTTGGTGATCCATCCAAAACCAAATTTATCGCTGGTTTGCTGAATTTCAACGTGGACGTGTCAAGCTCAGTGATGATCCCCGTCAAGGTCGTCCAAAAACTGCAGTCACCCAAGGAAACGTAGATGCTGTACGTAAGCTGATTGAGGAAGATCGACATGTGACATACCGCGAAATTCAGGCAACTTTAGACATTGGCATGAATCAAATACAAATAATCTTCCATGAACAATTTTATTAGGTGTAAATAAGTTGTTTTCCCGTTGGATACCGCATTTGCTCTGTGAAGAGCAAAAAGCGGCTCGCGTTACTTGGTGCGTCAGAACTCTCGAAAGATTCCACGCAGGATCCTCAAATGCTGTATACAACATCGTATCAGGTGACGAATCCTGGATATACGCGTACGAACCCGAAACAAAAACCAGTCACGAGTTTGGGTGTTCGAAAATGAGTTAAAGCCAACAAAAATTGTTCGTTCACGGAGTGTTGCAAAAAAAAATGGTGGCCACGTTTGTCTCCAAAAAAGGCCATGTTGCGACTATTCCTCTTGAGGGACAAAGAAGGGTTAATGCAGAATGGTATGCTAGCATTTGTTTGCCGCAGGTCGTTTCTGAACTCCGTAAAGAGAACTGAAACCGCCGCATCATCCAGCATCACGACAATGCGAGTTCTCACACCGCGCACAGAACAAAAGAGTTTTTAGAGCAAGAAAACATAGAATTATTAGACCATCCGCCGTACAGCCCCGACCTAAGCCCTAATGATTTCTATACTTTCCCTAAAATAAAGAATAAATTGCGTGGTCAGAGATTTTCAGAACATTTTGGCATAACAAACCTAATAAAGTAAGCTCAACAAAACTTAACTGCTGTAAATTGTTGAGGAATTTTCTCGTCTGTCTATGGTCTCCATCATCAGACCTGTAATGACACTTATAACTTCTCTGTGCAAAATTCTTATCAATATAAATTAATACAGTAGCTACATTTTGTTTGGACTAAACACTATGCTACTGTAAACCATTGAGGAGTTTCCTCAATTGTCCTTCGTCTTCATCATCAAACCCCTAATGACAGTCACAACATAAACCAACTCATCATACAGTATAAAGTTCTCATCACTACAAAGTCATCAAGCCCAAACATAAGCTTACTGCTGTAAATTGTTGAGGAGTTCCCTTAACTGTCTTCCGGCTCCATCATCAGATCGACTGATTTCTCTGGGATCATCAGATCCTGGATCAGGTTCTTATTATTTGGGAAGTATATATACCTTATCCACTTTCATACAAAAAAAGAATTTTCCAAAGGAGACGGTCCATTTCTGGTCTGGTATTGTACAGTATACCATAAATAGAGAAAAAATACATAGATTTCATTAAAAATAAAATAAATTAGTATAAGAAACTAATTTACATGCAAAAAATAAAAATATATTTCAAGTTTTTTAACTTGTTGGCAATTCTTAATGAAGATGGCGCCCTTCAGACGGATGATTACATAGACTTAATATATGTAGAAGGACTGGGCATACTTACGAAAAAAAAGTGTAACCTACAACTCAAATCGGCACTTAACATGGCTACCATTGCTAGGGTTTAGAGAGCAAAACCACAAACTATATAGAGAATACTACTATGAAAAGGGCACTCAAGATGGCGGATCAGGCACTCACTTACAGCTATAAGTTTAAAGAAAGGGGCATCTCCTCTTATTTTCTAACTTCATGGATGATTATTACTTACTAAATGTCATTTCTGACAAATGACAAACCAAATGATGACAGATGCATATCGAACAATGACATAATTCCTTACATTTGACATATAACACCAAGGAATATACGCTATACGCCATTTTTTTATACACATAGTGTTGCAAATCTTGGGAAACATTAAATTATTCTTCCACTGAAATTGAGATGAATTCATGGATAAGAACAAATCAAAACTGTTTCAATATTTTCTTTCCTTCATCTCATTACATGTACAAAAGTAGACCAACGTCCCATACAATTTTGGACCGTCTCCTTTAAAAAACAAACAAATAAAAAAAATCTTACAAACATCCGAATTGAGAACCATCTTTTTTAGAAGTCAGTTAAAAAGCATAATGAACACTAAGAAAAATGTTTATGCTTTTCTTTTATTACTCTTTTGTATACAATACTATCACTATCAGTAAAAAAAAGCCAAACAGTCTTGTCTGTCATAAATGTAAATGTCAGTTTGTTTGTTTGTTTCACTTTGACACATAGAAACTTAACTGACTTTAAAAATTTTATGTCATAAAATTTTCAGATGTAACCTATAAAATAATATTATTAAAATAATGACTTAATAATGTACAATGAACCTAAAACTAAAAACCTTCAAAATGTATTTTTAAAAAAATAACTAGAATATATAATTAAGAAGGAGTCCCTTTAGGCAAGGTTCCGAAGATACTGGCAGCGTTCCCACTTTGAATAGCTAGAGTAATTCTTTGTCCAGCTCTTCGGTCTCCTGTGATGTCGACTAACCTTTTTGCTATTTCCCTAAAAAGCTTTATAGCGCTAGGACCCCACGGAACAAGGGTCTCGACACCAAAATTAAATGGGACAAAATCATATTCGGAGCCTAGACCCCAATATTTACATACTTTCGCTTTTTCAGCCGCTTCACAAGCCGCACCAGCTCTGTTGTTGATTCCATGTAGATGAGATGGGGCCATTGTGTCTGAACAGGTTGCATCCCATACCAGCACCCGGCCCATCTTCCATGGAATCAAACTCATACCGTCCGGTCTCTTGCCATCGTCTCTTGCAATCCCAGTCGGCTCAAGTAGACTTGATTTAAAAATTGTTTCCCTGATAGAAAGCTACATTATCAGTGAGTGTCATAGGCTATACTTTTGTCACCATATTCATGGGAATGGGAATTGTGCGGGTGAAACCGCGGGGAACAACTAGTATTAATATAACAGAACAGAAACATTGCAGAAGCAAATAAATCATCTATTACTACTAAGTACTAACACTGTACACTTCAAGGAAAACTAACGATATAATATTTGAAGGATAACATCGAAGTTGGTTGTTATTATAATAATAAAGGCGTTATCGAACTTAATCAAATATCTTACCAAAAAGCGTCCGGCGCAGTGGTTTAAAAATTTCTATCGAATATTAATTTTTGGTCGTAGCTCCGGAACACAGAACACGAACAACACACATATTTGATGGCGTTTTGGCAATAATATAATAAACCCTCTTTGAATGAAACCTAACGATGCCTATTACTATATTGCTCTGTGACTTTAGCAAGAGTAAAGAGTTCAACCGTTCAACTAGAGATATGAAAATCTGAATTCTGAAGACTGAAAGTTTGAAACTAATATGAAATTCAGTGTGCCGTGTGATTGTCGATTGAGTGACAAATTTCAATGTCCAATACGTAGTATTCTCTATATAGTTTGTGTCAATGTCAAATTGTCTTTTTTTTAAATAATTTATAAGGTCTGGGACTTTAATTTTATTATTATTATTATTTTCATTTAAATGCATTAGCTACTACGCTATTAGCCATACAAAATACAATATTCGGTCTGTAATACGGAGAAATGGCGGGAAACCCCAAGGAGCGCGGCTTCGCCCCTCTAGCCCCCATCAATCAACAATCATTTCCCATTCCATCCACCCAGAGCAATCCACCACAATATTCGCCAACCAATCACAATATACAGGGTGTCCCGTAAGTAGTGGACCAACGGGGTGTGGGTGATAGGGGAAACTATTATCTACCAAAACCACTAAAAATTATTGTTCTAGGTCTTATAGCTTTGAAGTTATGATTTTTTTTAATAAATAGGTGAAATTATCGTCCTATGTACAAACATTTTATAATTTTACGAAATCTATCACTTATTTTTTGTTATTTTTATTTTAGGCGGTGAAAAATACATAGGTCTTTCTAATTAAAATCGTATTTAGGTGTAATTATCATAAGCATGAAAATTAAAAAATAAAACTAGTGCAATTTTTACATTTCAAGATGTTCTATGTGGTGTTTGAGCTAAGCTGGTGTAAAAAAATGTATTATAGCCTAGTAAAACTTTATTTTAAAAACATCTACATGTCATACCAATTACAAAAAAGTTAGTGGTTTCAAATAAGTATTTTTCCTATTTTAATTACTATCAAAACCAAAGGACATTTTTGCAAGAAAATAAAAATACATTGCTAATTATGGAAAAGCTTTTATTACACATTTTTTTTCTTACATTAAGTGCTCGAAATGCTTTCCTCTAGCTCTTATGCATAACCAACATCTTCGTATAAAGTTTCATTGTAAACTTCGTCGAGCCCGTTCATTATTTTTTATCGATTCAGCAACATGATTTAATTTTTGTCGTATGTATATATATCGTTTTTTTTTATATATTTATTTTCTAACTCTCTTTCATCAGAAATATTCGTTTCATAAACTGCTTCTTTGAAGTAACCCCATAAAAAATAATCCAAAGGATTCAGGTCGGGAGATCGTGGCGGCCATGATATTGTACCTCCGCGTCCTATCCATCGATTTGGGTACGTCACGTTCAAAAATTCTGTCACTTGCCGTGATTAGTGGGCTGGTGCACCGTCGTGCTGCAACCACATTCTCTCGCGTACTTCTTGTGGCACGTCTGCTAACAAATTACCGAGATCACGTCTCAAAAATTGGAGATAACCAGCGCCGTTAAGTCTCGGCTGTAATTCAAAAGGACCGATAATTCTGCCATCTAATATTTCTGCCCACAAATTCACTCCAAATTGGTGCTGAAATCGATCCTCTCTCACTATTCGAGGATTCACGACACTCGAATGATGAAGATTGTGTATGTTAAACACTCCCATCCTTTTAAAACATGATTCATCACTCCATAATATGGAATTTAAAAAGTTTCGGTCATCTCTCGGCAGAAATTTATTCGTCGCTGATAATCAGCAGGTAACAGCGCTTGAACTCGTTGTACATGATACGGGTGTAAGTTGTTCCGTTTCAATATGCGGTGTACCGTACTTCTAGCTACACCAGTGCGTCTAGAAATACGACGAGTGCTAGTCGAAGGATCCTCTTCTACTTCTGCCAGTATTTGACGTTCATCCACTGTTCTAGGCCTTCCTTCACGGTTTCCAACTCCAGGAATACGACCTTCTAAGTAGGCATTATTGACCCGAAGAAAAATGCGGTGATCGGGATAGCGAACTCGATTTGGATAGCGCTCACGATATGTACGTGCAGCTTGCCGAGCATTCCCATCACAGAGCCCGTAAATAAAAAACATTTCTGCGTATTCACGGGGAGTGTAAGTATTAGGCATTTTTGCAACTTCAACAATACCAAATCACAAGCAAAACCGAGGTCCAATTCAAGCGCACTTCAACAAGGAGTAATAATCGCGGATCATCCTTGGTTGGAATCGGTGTTCTTTTGCGAGTATCTGTGGTTTATCAAATCTAATATAATGGCGAGCTTTGTCTAGACTATGTTCACAGATTGCAGACTTAGTGTAGCGACGGTGTTTTAAGTCTAAGGTAATAAAGAACATATAGCTGACTTAAAACACCGTCGCTACACTAAGTCTGCAATCTGTGAACATAGTCTAGACAAAGCTCGCCATTATATTAGATTTGATAAACCACAGATACTCGCAAAAGAACACCGATTCCAACCAAGGATGATCCGCGAGGCTATTGAAATTAAAAAACATCCAAATTTCAATAGAGAAGATGGTTGGCTCTTACCATCTGCTTGGGATCCCATTATTAAAATAATTAAATCAAAAACCAAGCATAATATGCCACAGATTAAAGATGCATCATATGATGTATCATAGGGTAGTTTCGAATAACTTTGTAACATTAGGACATCTGTCACCTCAGTCCTCCCGTGACCATGGTAGCTGTAAAGTATCCGAAACGTCGGGCTTGTAAAAATCTTATTAAACCGCGATAAAATCCGTAACAAACACTATAGAAAATCACTCTGAATGGACAAAACACAAAATAACAATTAATTAACGGAAAACCAAAAGAAACACAACCGCGTACCCCGATGCTTCCCGCCATTCCTCTGGTCCTTTAAACCATGTCAAATTGATTTTTTTATTATTTTAATTTAAAGGCATTAGCTACTAGGATAATAGCCATACGAAATATACAATATTCGGTCTGTAATACGGAGAAATGGCGGGAAACCCCAAGGAGCGCAGCTTCGTCCCTCTAGCCCCCATCAATCAACTATCATTTCCCATTCCATCCACCCAGAGCAATCCACCAATATTCGCCAAACAATCACATTATATATTACACAGATTAAGTTTTTAAAACAAACACTATAGAAAACTACCAGAACAGTACTACTAAGAAAACCACTCCAGAACGGTCCTCCACAAGATTCGCCAACCAATCACAATATGATATAAAGATCAAGTTTTTAAAACATAGACTATAGAAAACCACCTTGAATGGACAAAACACAAAATAACAATTAATTAACGGAAAACCAAAAAAACCCAACCGCGCGCCCCGATGCTTCCCGCCATTCCACAAAGAATGGTATATTTCTTTTATTTTTTTATGGCCTGGTTACGAGACCTATAAGCGTCAAATATATTTTTTTATATAATATTTTATTGCCTGGTTACGAGACCTTTAAGCGTAGACAGAGAATCCTCAGAGGATTCTCAGTCTACGCCTTTAAGCCAAGTCTGATTTTTGGGGCGTCAAATAATGAGAATTTATGACTTTTTCGTAAAGATACTATTTTACTTTACTATTTATAAATAATAACACCGAAACTTAATAATTTTGTTTACTTAAACCGAAAGAAACACAAAAAATAGACAATAAACTTAAAAGACTTAATTATTTACAATGTTACTACTTATAGATTAAGCGGACAAAACTCGACTTGTTTCACATTCTATTTTATAATAATTCTCTCATTCTAAATTCTAAAATAGGCGCTCGCGGGAAAATCATTATTTATTTAGTCCTTCTCCTTCTTTTTATACATCCACATATAATCTTTATAACGAGAATGAGGAGGTACGTGCCGGCGTTCGGAAATGCGAGGACGGGCTAAGATCAAGTATCAATAGATTTGACAAGCTAATAATAATACCGTATTGGAACGAGATAACAACATACGAAAAATCCAAGAGTGACAGAGACATAGACACTTTCTTTTGTCTTTGTCAGAATATCACCCTTTGTTTGTTGGGCACAACAAGGATGTGCCCAACAAAAAATTATCGACTAAATTTGAATACCATACAAACATTCTAACTCTCGAACAGTTTGTCAAATATGCCGCCATTTTGTACTACTTTTTAATTTGGTCGGCATATGTAGGTATGGTGATACCAGTTTTGTTATAAGCAGATTACCCAAGAATGTGGTATTATTTAAAAAGGGTGACTGGAATTTTCGAAATAAACACAATAAAAACAAATATGTTTATTGCTATCCTTAAAGGCTATGTACTATAGATCATACATATTAAGACGTATATAGCCTTCTTTTTTATTATTTATGTTTTTAGCGGTTTGTTATTAGTCATTACATAATATTTTCGATAATCCGGAAAAATGCAGCTGTCTAAGATTACAATAAATGTTTGGTTAGGGCTAATGCTTATAGTTATCTATCAACCTTTACCAGTTTTTTATTATTTTTAATTCACTCGTTTCAAGAAAATAAGTTGACTTGTTATTATGAATGTGGTATCCCTGTAAAATATGCCTGTCCCTTTCGGGTATACGCGAATGTCAATTCCATATTATACTTGTTCCTAGAGGACGGGGATGAATGGTATTTACGATAACTTTTTATTTTTCTACCTGGCAAATGCAAAGTACTGTACATAATATTATTAGTTCTAAGGATATTGATATTTTATTTAGGAATGTTTTTAATTTGTTTATAAATATCCAGTGGAGGCCTAAATATTATTAACTTTTGCTTAAAAACGTCTAATGCATATAAAATCTTGCATTTTATAATGCATTTAAATTTCGCTCCAAAACGTTAGCACTTGTCACGTGACGTCTTATTGTAAAAGTGATTTATTGATTCTAGTTTTCGTTAGTAAAAAATGGCTTTTAAGTGTCGTGACTTGTGCGGTGTCTATGTGTGTGTACACTGATAAAACGCATGAAAACTTGCTTATACTATACCGGGTGTATTTGGAACGCTTGCGAAGATTAAACCCTAATAATATACTATTTATATACTATATAATGCATATAACCATTTATCTCAGAAACGTTTTTTTAAAGAAAATTTTAGGACTTGTGTATTTTGCAAACCCGCAATGTATGTATACACACTATGCACTCATGCTAACATGCTCATGACTAGCGGGCGCACTGAAGACGTGCGCGGTGCGGGAGTTCGTTCACCTCGTGCATGCGGCGAACACTATCAGCTGATTCAGTCCGCTAGCCGGGATGAAACATAAACCAATTACATTGCTGCTTTTAAAAAAAATCATTATTTTAAAGCATTATCATCAAATTCCTGTAACATTGTTTACTAAACCGGATTATACAAAAAAAAAAGCAACCAAAAAAAACGCTTTTTTTCACTTGTATCATGTCAGGCTGATGATAGTGTATGCCAACACTATCATACCTCTTCGTTTTCGCAAGCGTTCCAAATACACTCGGTATATACACGTACGGAAAATGCATGAAAAAGTGGCTTCAGCTTGCCCGCAGGAAATCATCACTTATGTCTACGCAATCTTAAACAAATATACATTTTTTTACAATGAACGTCTGTTGTTTCCTAATAAATAATAAACTATGAAGCCTAGCCTATGTTTTGTTTATGAATAAGTGACGTCATTGGTGTTTGTTGTCACGTGACCTATTTAAAAATTTGTTACATTTTATTCATTAAATATTAAATAAAACAATTAAAAATAAGGAAAAATATTGAGTTTTTCTAGAATTCTATAATAGAAACTATCAAATAACATCAATTTTTTTTTTATAAGTACTGTCAAGATCCCTATTATTTGTGTATATAATATGTGCATAATATGTATTAACACTATTAAGTGTGGTAATCTATACTAATATTATAAAGCTGAAGAGTTTGTTTGTTTGTTTGTTTGAACGCGCTAATCGCAGGAACTACTGGTCTGATTTGAAGAATTCTTTCAGTGTTAGACAGCCCATCTATCGAGGAAGGCTATAGGCTATATAACATCACGCTGTGATATATAGGAGTTCAGTAACGCGGGCGAAGCTGCAGGCAACAGCTAGTCATCATATAAATATGAACAGAGAAGTGGTATGGGGGCGTGTTCGTGTAGAAGCTACTGGAGCAAATGGGCTCGTATTTCTATAAATTATAGTTAAAAAAAAACTAAAAAACACGCTTTAACTAAAATTTGAAAATAATTTTTAATAGATGAATTAAATGGGTTATCAAAGCGTGGTGCTTGTAACTAAGTTTTTATATCAACTTCACATTTTAGAAATAGATACCGATGAAATATTTTTAATAATGAATATTGAGCACCTCACGCTTTTTTACAATAAGTAATTTTGTTAACCCATTTAATTCATCTATTAAAAATTATTTTCAAATTTTTAGTTGGGTTTGCTATTAAAGCGTATTTTTAAGTTTTTTTTAACTATAATTTATTTGTTATGATAACCCCATGAACGATCGAATACTTATTACTAATATTTATAACTAGTTTCATATGTTTAGTACATTTAATGTAATTATATGCTTATTTTGAAATTTTGTAATAGACAATATTACACATAAAATCACAAAGGTAACAAAAATATGTTTGCATATTTTAATTTTTTTTCGAAAAGGAAACATGTTACAATAGTTATTTATTTTCATCATGATTAACCAAATATTAAACAGACATGGCGCCAGAGGTTGTTGCGACATACTACAGTAGCGTGACAAGTCATGTCATATTTGTCTGTGATACATGAAGAAATCCAATGGCAGATTCTTTCTTTGGGTTCGATACTTCGTTATCGGTGAGTTTTAATACATTTACTTACGATTTAACAAAAAAAACTATGTATAAAACGTTAGTATTTATCAAGATAACAAAGTGCCAGCGTGCCAAAACGATTGCACATTTTAGTAATGTAGTCACTATTTGTTACGTTTCCAGTTTTTGCTATGTAAAGAGTTACAAGTTGTGTGCATGTATGTAATAGCGGGTACTAGGTATATTCATGTACTATGTAAAACGCTACAATTTGTTGTTTGTGAAGTGACAAACTTCAATGTTACACTTGTTTTCGAAGTTGCACAATGCAAATCACATACCAATTCTAGTACATTCATTGCTGTTTTTAATATTTTCGTTCCACGGAATTATCAAATGAAAGGAATAGATCCCATCATGTAGGAAATATCTAAAACATTGCTTAGGATATAACTATGTCTTGCTAGAACTTGTTAAAATAGTCAAATATATTTAATAATTTGTAGTTTACACATGTGTTAGTAAAATGTATAACAATTCCTTTTCACAATGTTATACACATAAATCTTTTATTCTATACAAGACGAGATGTTCAATGCTCATTGCTTATACAAAACCTGCACTACAGACTTCAGCTGGTATTAATTTTGTTATTCTAGTTGAAATTAACCTTTAACATTAAAGTATTTATATTTTATGATTTATTCGGATGAAGCACAATTTCCATAATATCAGGATTGCTCTTAAGAGAAGGGTTATCATTCTATAACCATATGGCTGTGAACTATTTAGAAATTTTTACTTATTTTTTAAAATTTCTTTCATACCTAGCTATTGACCCTGAATTCTTCCACATAGAAGTCAAAAATGGTTCTTATAGGATTTTTAATTGGCTTGTTACATTATAATTTTGTTATAACAGTTAAAGTATTATGTTTAAATGTTAGAAAATGTATAAAATTTAACATTAATTATGGTGTAGGAATTTATAGGTTAAATAAACATGAAAATAAAGTTTTGTTATATTTGGTGATCACAAAGCTCAGCCCTTGATAAGGTGAAAGTTACATGGGGTTATTATCTTTTTATAACAAAATGGAAACACTACACATCTATGGCAGTATTTATTTGTAAAGAATAGTAAGTTTTCCTCCGGGAGGTAAAATCACCAGTCTTCTCTGTGCACTTACTCAAGCATGCCACATTCGACTGGCCATGAGAGAAGCAGCACTTCCTCAAGTCTATTCCTACTACCTTTGTTTGGCCTTGAGCTTTGCTTATAGTTATTGCAATTTTCAATAAAATACGGAAGGAACAATCTGATTATATTAAAACAATTTTTACAGATTTTATAGCGGTAGGAACAATCTGTTAAAAAAGATTTTTGCAAAATATGAAATAGATTTGACCAAGGTATCAAGCTGTCCTACACACACTTTGCCTCTTTTACACCTTAGAATTTCAGACCATCCTTTCTTATTGGATGCCTATGTCATAGAAAAAACACACCCTCCATGTCTTACAATCAGTGGTGAGAAAACTTGGTTTCACCCACCCCAAAGTGTAATAATAATATACACCTCAAATAAATAGCCTATAACCTATATCAAATCTGTCTAGTGGTCCCGGAGATTAGTGCATTAAGTCAAATAAAGCTGGGTCCTCCAGATTTGGTTTTTGATATAATCAAAATTATATGGGTGTGCAATAAGCATGTTTTAATTACAGAACTTAAATGATGATGAAGGAGGAGGTGAACCATCAGAAGATGAATACGATGCCCTCAATGATGAGACGTTTGGGCAGGATGGTGAGTATTGACATATCTTACTATTATGTCTTCCTCAATAACCTTAACTAGATGGTCCTCACAGTTTCACAATTAAATGTTATTATATTATAACAACAATGACACTACATTTTATGTAAATGTCTTAAATAAGGTAAGTCAGGTTAGCTAGTAGTAATCTCCATATTATCTACCTTCATTGTAAGCCATAATATAGCACTAGTATACATAATATGGTTATTGTTTATCTGATGTCTCCTTGAGGGGTTTTGAATCTGACACCGCAGCATATGTTCTGATACTTATCAACTATGTTGGGCCATTCACTGTAACATGAACTTTATAAGACCAATTGAAAGGAGATGTTTTAATAGTAGACATGCTTCACTTTTCTAGAAATATATATGTTGTCATGTTAATTTTATTTAACATACATTATACAAAAACATACTAGCACCGAAATCTTTAATACTTTTTTCAAATTCTAAGATATGGATAAAATAAGTAAAAAAATTTTGTCTGACGCGCAAAAAAAAAATTACTGGTGCAGCTAAAGACGTCAGACAAAAATAAAATATTTTTTATGTAATTAATTGCTAAAACTAATATATAAGTCTGAAATAAACTTTCTTTTTCTAATACATATTTTTCTTCCCTCTTTTTAACACCAACTCTATTGATGTTAGGGGCCGTCCATAAATTACGTCACAGGTTAAGGGGGAGTGGGGGGGGGGGGTCCGACGAAGTGTGACATTATGTGACAAGGGGGTGGGAGGGCTCCCAGATTTTGTGACGTCACATAAGACTAGGTACTGTGAACTAATTAAAAAACGAACGTAAAAAATAATTTAAAGCAAAAATAAAACTAATTTCGGAACAGCTGTTTTGATTATAAATTTATTTATGTAAAAATTGCAAAATATGTGACGTCACACTAGGGACACTAGGGGGGGGGGGTCTTATAAATGTGACCATCCGTGACAAGGGCGGGGGAGGGGTCCAAATATCATGATATTCGTGTGACGTAATTTATGGATGGCCCCTTATAGAGAAAAATATGCACAGTACCTTGAATGTGTATATATACATCTATCAATTGGAAATTTAAAATCATTTATTTCTGTAATTATCAGTGATTAAGACCTAACCTTATTCATGCCATGTGGTGTTTACCAATCACTCTCATACCATGACATTGGTTGGTTCATGCTATTAATATAATATATGTAATAGTGTAACGTTTTAATTGTTAGTAAACAGAATAAACATGTTGTATAGTTGTACTTAGTATTGTATGCTGCAATATAAAAAGTCATAGGGTGTTTCTGGAGATATATTTGATTTAAGAAAAAAAAAAAAACCTATACTTTTAAAAACATTACGAAAGCTTATAGGTGTAGTGATTTTTTTGAAGAGGATTTGAAGAATTTAGGGTTGCACATAAATGAGAAAATGGAAGTGCAATGCTGCGAGATTTATTTTTAGTTAAGTTTCATTTATAATTGAAAAGAATATCTCATTCTTCTAAAACACAATAGTCTATTTATAATTTTACTTATTTCGTGGACTATACAACATTCACGTTGAAGTTTATATTATATTATGATTATTATTTATTATTATACAAGCTATCTCTTCCGAAATTACAATAGAATTTGTATCTTTTTATTGTTTTAAATTTATTGATATAGTATTAGTAGAGTTTTAATATAATGTTCTAAATATATTGTTTTTCTTTTGTTTTGCTTAATGACTTTTAGTTTGTGCTATGAGTGATGAAAATAAATGAAATATATCAATAATTTTATTGCTCCTCAATTGGCAAGACGTTTTCATCCTAAATGGCCTACTTAGGATGAAAACGTCATTACATAATGTCAATGATCACTGCTACTTTGATGACTTTATGGGTTGAATATCATTAAATCATAAGCGGCATTCAGGGACCATTAGAACATTGTTGTATTTCTAAAATAGGTTATTGTGTTTAATTAATTTATTGGCTACCAGACCTGCTATGTTTTATCAATGTATTCTGGTAAGGCAATGCATCTGTGAGCCACCAAGGTATCGCAATATTCCGTCCAATCTTTATGTTCTTGGGTGACCTACCCTTTGTTAGATAAAGAAAGAATTTACATATTGGGTTATTAGACTTAACTCTTTGAAAACAATTATCCAGTAAATGGCTGCAATTTTTTTGTATTGATTAATATTTTCAATTCAATTAATGTATAATAATAATCACCAGGCGAAGGGTTTGACTGGGAGGTGGAACATGAACACTTGGCCGAGCAATTGGAGAGCAGCAGGAGAAATGCAGCTCTGGACGAGGCAGATTCACGGCTTGGTATGATAACACTGAATAAATTATTGTAAATACATTTATTTGAAGTTTATTTATATATTATGTTGCCTACTGTTGATTATATTGTTATGGTACTTATTTATATGATACAGAATTAAAGTATGTTGTACTGTCGACTAGGTGACCATATTCATCTTTCGTTAAACAGCTTGTGATCAAAATTTTGGTAGTAAGGCGGAAGAGTATAATATATAATATTTCTTCTATTTTATTTATTTTTTCTTTTATTTTCATAACGACCCTATATGTATGTATTCAAATTCTTCTCTCCCTAAGGTTGTCTGGTAGAAATCGCTACCTTAGCGATAAAGCCGCCTTTTGTGTACATTTTTTTTCTGTAATTTCCATGTTTGATGTATGTATTCTTATGTACACAATAAAGTATATTTTCTTTCTTTCTTTCTTCTATAATATAAGTTTAGTAGTAGTAGTTTTAAAGTAAAAAAAAATAATAGAACTTTAAAAGAAAATATTGGAAGCAAGTCTTTTGTTTTAAAATATAATATAAACTTTGCAGAAGCATCCCTATCAAAATTGGTCCTGGATGATTCGGATATGCCGCAGTCCAGGGCGCTGGGCTCCAACGTGTGGAGGCACGACCTCGACCTCTCTATGTCTAGCGCGCCCACGGTAAGTTCATCGTACACACACTTAAATTAGGGATGACAATGATGGTTTTTGACATCTGCAGATGCGGATCTACGTATTGATGTCCACATTTGTTTGCTAAATCAGAGAAAGATAAATCAGCGGTCCACTTATTTCCTATTTATGACTGTATTCTGATGATCAAAGTCAGGAAAATTATCTTCAGAAAAAAATGATTATGGCATCACGAATTATTTACATTTTAATTAATAAAAAATTAAAATCATTCTGGGCTGTGTATGTTTTGGATATTTCTGACGAATCTCTTAACCGGTTGCCCGTGGTACGTAAGAAACATGGACCTGCACAAGGACTTAAGATTTGAGTCCCTTTGGGGCCACTTCAAAATAACGTCACTTTGAAAAGGCACTCCTCTACCCAAACCCGCTCATCGTGAGCGCGGCAAACTATTCCCCAGATAGATCAGTTCCAATTAGACATAGGTTACTTAAGCATGTTTTTTTTACAAATCCAGCTGACGAAATCTCTCAGCTACTAACACAGAAACCACATCGATTCGGACCGATCGCGAAAGCTTAGGTTCGAATCCGATACGAGTAGACACAAACCCAGACCGCGCTAACAGCAGTAGCACTACGCTACCGCTAGATTGTTTGGGCACTGCGCGTGACCCGCCTCCCTCTCTAGAGGGAGGGATTAGGGCCGGCCCTCATGATGATAGGTTAAGTTCAACCGTAAAAGATTCGTCAAACGTATCGGATTTAACTAGACCAAATCCAGCTCTCCCGAGCAGCGCGCGCGATAAACCGGCGGAGGTGGCGTCCCCCTTTCGAATATCTTACTGTACTGATTGAGCTTAAAGGCCATCAGGCCGAAAAGTCCTTCTAGCCCGTCTAGCCCTTCCGAAAAAAAAGAAGAATCTCTTGTCAAATAATCTGTTACCAAAACTCTTCTATTATTCGCACTATTAAGTTCTGTGGGTTCATACGATTTTTATAAAACATACGTATATTGTTTGCAGCCAATACCGCCTCTCAAAAATGTGTGTACAGTGGAAGAGTTAGAGAGGCAGCTGAGGCAGAATCAGATGCCACAGAACTTCAACCAAAACTATTTCCAGGCAAGTATTTAATCGCGTGTTACCTATCTACCTATGTGAAATTGAAACATTATTACATATTATTCTTTGATATTTGAATTTTAACTGTGTTACTATATTTTTTCTTTAATATTTTCTTGTTATCGTGTCGCGTAATTAATTTTAGCTGTTTTATTATCCTCTATAATACATAATTTGTACTATGTATGTAATAATACATAATTTTTCATTGTGATTCCAGCCGAGGTTTCCTGTGATTTTACAAAGACCACCGGGTCTGCAAGCACCTGTACCACTGCCTTTTGCACCGCAACAAACACCAAATCACCAAAATATGAATCAAATGAATCCAATGATGAATCCAAACAACCAAATGAATCAAATTGGACATAACCAAATGATGCAAAACCACATGGGCCAAAACCAGATGGGACAAAATATGAGTCAAATGGGACAAAATATTAACCAGTTTATGCAAAAATCAAATCAGATGGGGCCATTTCAGAATAATCAAATGGGACAGTCCATGAACCAAATGCCTCCTAGTATGAATCAAATGGGTCAAAATCAGATGGCTCAAAATCAAATGGGGCAGAACATGGCTCCAAAAGGTCAAAATCAAATGGGACAGAACATGGCTCCAATAGGTCAAAATCAAATGGGGCAAAATATGAATCAGATGGGTCATAGTCAAATGGGGCAAAATATGAATCAAATGGGTCAAAATGTAAATCAGATGGGTCAAAATATGAACCAGATGGGGCAAAATGTGAATCAAATGGTACAAGGTATGAATCACATGGGCCAGAATATGAATCAAATGGGGCAAAATCAAATGGTTCCAAATGGTTCTCAATTTGGTCCTGGCATGAACCAATTTCCACCTATGATGGGTCAGCCAAGAATGATGGCGCCGCCACCGGGATTGAGTATGCCAAGGCAGAATTTTAGCCCAAATATGAATCAGTTCAATCCTAATTTTCGTGTAAGTAAAATGCGTTTTTATAAATGTTATGTCCAATATTACCACAAAAAAGTTAAATATCTCCTGTGTTTTAGATTATACATCCTCTGCTTACATTAACAAACATTGTAATTTTTTTTATTGTTCTTTTAGGCGCCAGCAAAAAACGACATTAACCCGAACTCTATGAATCAACAAATTATAAAGAACCAATCACCACAAACCAACCAGGGTCTTGTTAAAAATCAACCATCACAATCACCACAAAATAAAAACCAGAAGCCAATACAGAATAGACAAGATCCAAAACTACAGAAGAGTCGGGTTTATAATAATTCAAATAATCTAACTTCACAGAACTTGGTTCAGATAATACAAAATACTCATCCGATGCTGCAATATAATAACAGCTATCACAATGCAAGTCATCACCCGATGTTGAACAATCGGAACAACATGTTCAACAACCAATTTGTAAACAATCATCCAATGTTCAATAACCAAAGACAAAATGGTGCATTTGGTAATTCTAATAGGTAAGTTTTTGTTTATTCTACAATACAATTTCAATGTTAAATAACTTGTACGAGGTTGTGCCATTCTGCTTTGCAGCCGAATTGGGCCGGCACGACCGGGGTGGTACCTCTTGCTCACATAAAACCGGCGTCAAGTGACAGCTATGCTGTCGCGTTTCTTGCGGTTTGTGAGTTTTCGGTGGCCCATTGGGGGACAGGAAAAAGGAGGGCAACGCATCTGCATAACTTTAGGTTGTGCGGATGTCTATGGACGTCGGTAGCTACCATAAGGCTTTGACTGCTCGGTTGGGTCCTTATGACATAAAAAAGAAAACTACTGGTGGGTTCCATTGCAATTCCTAAACGCACGGGCGCAGGACCTAATCATTGAGCCACTTGGGCATATCTGACTAGCCTGTATACCTCTGTGCATCATGAGTTCCGTCAAATAGAGTATGCTATATTTTATGTGAGGAGCTTATCTGCCTATTAAGGAACTCTGGCCCAGTGCTTATGTAACATCTTTCTGATTTTTTCTTTCACAATTAAAAGATAGGCTTGCATACTACTTTTACAAGTTGCTAGCATCTTATGCTATTTACAAAAGAAACATTTTTACAGACATTCAATAAGTGATGACGGCAGTGTCAGCAGCGACACTGATGAATATGCGGGACTTATGACTCAACGAGAGAAGCAGTGGCTCATCAACATTCAGATGTTGCAGCTCAACACTGGCACACCGTATATACATGACTTTTACTATACGGTAAGCTTTCAATATAGCTATATCTCTTATTTAAGTTTTTGGGGTTTGGTAACAACTGTGATGACTGAATGCAGCCACAGATACATTAAGATAACAATGGTATGTGTTTTTTTTTTCTATCTGCTACTGGCAATCTGTTAAGTTAATGTATATGTCTTCGGTAATTTAATTTTATTGGAATGAAGTTGTGCAGATGCTGTAACTGGGTTGTTATATGCGGACAGTATTGCCGTGTCATCTGCATATGTATACATTTATTGCCGTGTCATCTGCATGTGTATACAACAATATTGGTTTAGGAATAAATATTAAACCTATTGAAGTTTAAAATCCTTTAAACATAAATTAATGTTTTTTTCCCAAAGACCATATTTTATATGTTGAAATTGTTTCTAAGACATATTATATTTTTTTTCAGGTATTCTTAGAGAGACAAGCCAATAAAGCAAAAGAGGGTGTCAAAGAAGCACACAAAGCGAACCAACAGAACCACCCCTTTTACAGTGGAGGTAGGCTGACATCTTTATATTTTGATTTTACCAAACATTTCAAAAAGATTTTCAGAGTAGTCATAAGATTTTAGAGAAAGTTCAGATATTTATATTTATTTTATAAATCGCTTAGATATTTATATTATTAGAGATATTTTTATTAGAATGTTAAAAAATAATTAAAACGCAAAATTTCACTTAGAACTGTATGAAATTTGGATCTGAATAAAAAAATCTTTACCTAAACAAGATAAATGTTCGATTGTAGGATCTCGTGCGGAGGGCGAGCGCCAGCCCCGCGAGCGTCACGGCTCGCTGCGGCACAGCTCGGGCGGGGACGACGCGCCGCGCGCCTACGTGCCCCTGCAGTTTGAGAACTCACTGGGGAAGTTGCAGGTACACTGCCCTTACTGCCCTGTTATTGGTCTTAACATATATATACACCACTATATTTAATTCACCAAAGAAATTTTAAGTCCATCGTTAAACGAAACTACTGATCACATACATATATCTAATAAAAATAAGAATATAAGTCAATTAAAAAATATTACTAAATGTCCTAATAATTGTGCAATGATTATTTGTTGTTACTTTACTTATTTGAATGTGTATGTCAGTTTTTGCACTTTTTAAATGCTTGATTGTGAAGAATGCAGCTGACTCGAGTGGAAGTTTAACGACTCCATGTAAGTTTGGGGTCATTTGACTCCCTATTTGTAGTATTTTACTATTGTGACCATATAATTTCATTTAAATATGATATACACTATTAAATTTTAATTTAATAGTGTATATTATCACGGCGTAATATTATTGCCATTACTGTTAGTAGAAACATGGATAGTACACAAACGTAAACAGTAACCTAAGAACCTTATAAATGCATAATATTTCCCTTTATCAAAATTATCAGAGACTATACTCGCTAATCGGATCCATTCCCATGGTACTCATATAATATTAGCGATATTGTCAAATTAGTAAATCTTATGTTTCACAGATCTGACTCTTAGCCAAACCTGGCCCTTTGACCGTCTGGGATCAATAACACTAAATATCACTTCTCAATATTGAAACTTAATTATTTTCAGTGTGGCAGCGTGACAGCACCAAGAAAGATCATAGACGTGGATGTAGTGGCCACGGAGCCAGCGTCGGGGCGGGGGTCGAGAGCGCCCAGTGTTGCCAGCACTACCAACCCCTCTGAGGTGAGACATACACTTGCACACACATAATGATACATAAATATTTATATTAGTACTATCTACACAAAAAGTGCTAAATTCTTTAGTCATGGCATATTTTGCTTGGATTTTTGATTTAATTATTCTAATAACAAGATCTCAAGCAGGTGGTATGACCCAGCCATCTTTTCTATTGAAATTAGGATGTTTTTTAATTTCAATAGCCGCACCCATCATACTTAGTTGGAATCGGTGTTCTTTTGCAAGGACTTGTGGTTTATCAAATATAATGGCGAGCTTTGTCGAGAATATGTTCACAGATTACGGACTTCGTGTCGTGACGGTGTTTCAAGTCCGCTATAATATGTTCTTTAACGCGAATTTAAATTTATCTTTTAGTTAGCGTATATAAGAGAGACCAGTCACAAAAAGCTTGTATATTCCTGCATCTTGTAAGGGTTATATCATAGGTAGTTTATAATGTTAGGACGTCCGATACCTTAGTCCTCTTGTAACCATGGTTGCTGTAAAGTATCTGAAACGTTTTGTATCGCGTTATGAATATGTAGGTGCGGGGATATATTATGTTCCCATGATATAAATTGTAAGTTACCATAGTGATTTATTGTAGACGGTATCCCCTCTGAATGTCTGTCTGATGTATTTGTAAATGCGAATGCCAAATACTTATATTATCCATGACAACATGGAAGCTGTTACAAATAAATTTCCTTCTTTATTAAGATTATTATACTGGATAGTAATAAGTTTATTTATTATTTTTGAAAGCACATAGTTTGATGTGTATAACTTAGTTTATTTGTCATCAGGTACCCCGTGAAATGCGTAGGACGAAACAACTGCTTCTGGATATCGAGGCTTTATATCTAATATTACTACGACTGGAAGAACTCAATGACCCCCTAGCAATATCCAATGCTCTAATATTAAAGGTAAGTTCATTTATAATCATATTGTCTAGTCACTATAGTCACTCACAACACAGACCGGCCACTGAACAGAGATTGTCTTCCCACCTGGTAATGGCCAAACAGCACTTCGTCTACCTTGAGGTAGAAAAAAAACCCCTAAGAATCCCCTGGCTACGGACCGCTACCACCAACTTGACTTTGGTATATATAACAGACAAACACTTCACTTACATACATATAAATATTTTATTTGCAATTACAATTTAGAACAGTGTAGTATATCCACAATCATTTTGCTAAAAATATGTATTTAAAGAATAAACTTTGATTAGGAAAGAGAAGAAAAACAGAAGTTAATGGAAGCATTGCAAAAAGAGACCGAAAATGAACCTGAGGAGGTTTCTAACTTATTTTTAAAGAACATTGAGTCGGTACAGAGAAGGCCCAAGCAGGATAGTCCCAAGATGGAGTGTGTCGATAAAAGACAGGTTAGTTTCATTTATTGTTTACCTACTGATACTGTTGATTGCAGCCTGTACCTACTACTCCTATTAATTACTTAATCTTAACTATAAAACTGTAAAACCATAATAAAGAAATTATGTCAAACTGACATTAATTCATTATCTAAATTTGATTCTGCAGGTAGTAAATTTAGCAGTCAGCCAAAAACCACCTGTGAAAAATCTTCTCGATGAAGACAAAGATGAATTACTAAACAAGATGTTCGCTGGTATCATGCATGGTGACCGACTACCGCAGATGCTAACTGTTAGAAAAGGAAGGGTAAGTTGTTGATCTCTCCTTAGGAATAACTTTTCAATATCGTTAATAGTTTTTCAGTAAATAATTTCAGTAACGAAGATAACCATGTTAAATGGTTATCTTCGTTACTGAAATTATTTAAAACAGCATATTTACCATGTTTTTCAATTTTTTTTTTGGAGGTCGAAATTAATAAATAAAAGTGAAAAAAAATGGTAAATATGCCGTTTTAAATAATTTTAGTATTGTTAATAGTGTTAAAGACTAAGTTAAAATACTGCCATTTTCATCCGTGAATTACGTCTTAAGAAGCTGGAACAAAGCGTTTTAAAGTTTATAGGACTGTTAAAAATGTTTATTCACTACCGCCTTATATCCATAAATCAATACGAATAACTCATAGATATTATGTGCTATGTTCAGGCCCTGGTGTGGCGGTTCCTGCGGCGCGCGCCCGTGTCGCATGGCTGGCTGCACGCACTGTGGTCGCGGCTGCTGCGCGCGCTGCCGGCCGCCGCGCGCCGTGACGAGCCCGCCGCGCCGCTTCTGCCCCGCCTCGCGCAGCCCTACCGCAGGTCAGTGGGTGGATAGGGTGGATAGGGCGGAGCCTAACACCTCCGGACACGCCCCCGAAGCTTTCCCGCCTCCGTGTTGGCGAGGCTCCTCAATGTTACTTATGTTTCCTTATTTCACGGCGAAGGCATAACACGAAGTTTAAAATTACGTCAAAGTTTGTTTTTGTAAAAAAAAAAAAAACCTTATTTGAATGAGAGCATTTATAACGTAAGAAATATATAAACTGACACTTACTTTCGTTTGTGTTTTCAGCTTTATCCAGAACTCTACTGGCTGGCCCGCTGTGTTAATGACGTCTACCATATTCACTGAAGCTTTAGATCCTGCTAGGACTCCTTATATTCTATTATCACCGGTGAGTTATTTTCTGTTTGTCAGTAAATACTTAGTTATTTATGGAATTAATCAATTTTTACAAAGTTACACTTGTGGATAATGATAGTTATTATCGTTGAGGCTTTTTAAATCAACTCTTATATTATTATCTAATATTCTTAACTTAGTATTGAATATTCTTCCTCTTTCTTATCCGATATTTTCTCCACAATATATGTTGTTTATGGTATTAATTATGTTTTGGTTTATAAGTCATTAGAGATTCTATTTGATTGATAAAGTTGATTTTAAAATAAAAATTATGCGATTTTTTTTATTAATTTGTACTCGACACTGGCTGAATGTCGCAAAAGGTAAAATATGCCAAAAATAAAACAAGAAAAAAGAGTTTACTTTTGTATGGTGGTTATAATATGTTAATTTATATTTCAGCTTACACTCAGCTGCGTTTGTGCATTGTTAGAAAAAGCTATTGTTCTAGTGAATACACCAGAAGCAACTTCAAACGAAAGACAATGGTATAGATTCCTGAAAACCCTTGCACGAGCACTCAAGAACACAACTTTAACTGTTGGAAGACCGACCAAGCCTCTACCTGAATCCAAAGTACTGCATCACTTAAAACAGCTAGAGTCTAGAACTACAATAGAAATATTACAACGAGGTAAGACAGCTGAATTTGGGGATTTAACAAAAACTGATGTCACCGAACACTTGATCAAGCACTTGTGTTGATATCGGCAACATTTGACCTGCGTCAAGTTTAGGTCGAATGGGTCATGTTTTAAAATATCAGGAATGTTTTATTGACAATATATTTTGACAGTCAGATTGATAGATTCTCATTTTATAGGCTGTAAATAGAGGTTTCATATAAATTGCTTATATATTTGTATAAATAAATTTAATTCAATCTGTTTTTACAGTCCATTGTAAAATAGTGTAGATAGTCACAGGCCTAGGGTTCCACGTCTCACTGTACATCACTAATGAGGTATAAATTAGAAAATTATGTTTCATACGAATTTTGTAAAATAAAAAAATCTATCTCATTGAAAATCATCAGATCTTATCCTAGGATATTATTTAGGTTTTTATGTCCAAAATTCACTTAGTGCAATGACTTACAATTGAATTGGCAAATTTGATACAATCCTGCAATTTTTATGTTTATTATTAATAATTATATAAAATGAGCAAGTTCCTTCAAACAAATGTACATAAAATATAAACTACATTTGATAAAAATTGTATGTACAAATATAAGTAGAGATGGTGTAGTGTTTTTTTATGATATTTAATGACTTATTTCATGTGTGACTTTGATCTCTATTAATTTGATCAATAAAAATTTGGTGATGGTTCTTTTACTTCGAACTAAACATGATATAGAGATAATTTGAAAAAGACCATATACATTATTATTAACAAATGTAGTTTTATATTCTTAAGACATTTCTTTCAGTTTGCGGAAATAATGCAACTAAATGTTCAATTAAAAAACTTGTATATTAAACGCAAGGAATTTGCTCAAGAAGCTAGTCGTCGTTCTGATATTAGTTTAACACAGAATGACTTGGAAAGCTTTTATTAAATTAAGAACACTATGACCGTGTTGCCAGATTATTAAAAGACGACATCTTTAAAATTTAGTTATATTAGTAGATACTTTAAAGACTTATTTAATTTAAATTATAATGTAAGTATTTATTTAAATTGATTAAATAAATTTATTGTTTCTGGCACCTAAATCATTATTCTTGCAAAAAGTTAGATTCTTATTATTTAGCTTCGAAATTAAAATATAATGTGAATAGATTAAATTCTTGTTACATTTTAAAAACTATGGTAATTATAATTTGAAACTTAACGTGACGTGATATCATGTAAATAAAATTAGTAAAACTGAATGAATAAGGTGGTCTACCCAGATTGAGGAAAATAATGTCAAGTCAAATATGAAACAAGAACCTGGCAGCACTGTCTCAGTTAGAGTATGTGTATTTTTATTATGTAATTGTAAATATTAAGAAATATAATCCATGTAGAGTCGTAGTTCTTAATTTAAAATTATAAAAAATAGCTTTTTTTAAATGTTACTATTTAACGGGGTATTCCGATGAATTTGTATTATGGAGGGAATATGTTTGATATCCATAAGAATTCGTAGGAAAATATGGGGATTGATTTTTTCTACAACTTCTTTAATGAGACTGTGATCAATGACGTTTGTAATTTTTTTTAATTTAAATTATTGTGATAATAGAAAAAGTCAGTCCCCGAGCAAAGTCACATTTCGACATATGTTTAGCGACTTGTGGTTTTGTATTGTTGCATTACAAGGCGATTTTTTATTTCTATAATATAAGGACATTGAATTTTAAATGCACGGTTTTATGAGAAAAGTGAGGCGAATTTTAAACATACGGTACTTATCCAAATTATGTAAATATTATGGTTGATACAAGGTTGACTGAGTTGCATGTTGATGTACAATACTGCCAATTTAAGGTTTTAACTCAGCAATATTTCATTCCACCCTCGAATTTGGTTAGAATTTGTGAGAAAGCATGTTATGGCGGTGTGGAACTTATTATTTCAACATATAATATCTTTGTGACATATTTACACATGCGGTCTTTTTTTTTGCAAAAATATGTTGTTTTAAACTTGCAACAATGAAACAATGTATTTAATCTGTATTATTATTTAAATAGAGAAAGAACTGCAAGCCAAACAAACTTTAACGAGAAATATTTATTACTATATTTCTCGTTAATAACAACCATCTTAGAAATAAAGACTCTTGTTTCCCTTTTGTATTTGGAGCAGTTCCAAATTGATTGAAATAAAATTTTATTTTAGCCGCTGTGTAAATGTGTCTTCACATAAAAATTCATATGTTACAAATAATTTGGGATAAGTGAATAAATTCGATGATATATTTCGAGTTATTTTTGATTTTGTGGTACGATTACACGATATTACCGATTTTTTGTAGAAAATTTTATCTATAGGATAAAGAATCGTACTCATTATTGTGTTGACGAATGTATAATGGTGAATGTACACTGCCTCGTGGATGTTTGGTGAATGGCAACTCGTTATTAGATCAATAAATTATTAAATGTAAAAACAATTTTAAGAACAGTTAGTGAATTTTTTATCAAGACGACAGTGTATATTTACTCTTATAGCAAAAGATTAAAAAAACTTAATTTTAGTGTCTCTGTCCTTAATGTTGTAAATGAAAAATCAACTGCCGAGCTAAATCTTAAGTTATATGATATTTGTTACAAAATTTTAAATAACACTTTTTTTCAGTAGAGTGTGGAGATTTTTTACTACCTACTAGTAGTTTTTAGTTTTTTTATCCGTAAAATAATTAAATGGAAAATATGTTTACAGTAAAGTGCGTTTTATTGCAACAACTACTGACATGATTCAGCTGAATGTTATTGGGTCTAAATTTTATTCCAATGCATTATACAGTCAAACCTGTATAAATAAGTAAGAACTGGGTAAGCAAGAAACCTTAGAGAGTTTAAGCCAAGCCTGTCGTTTCACCCATATAAAACCTGTGAGGAACATAAACCTGTATAGGTGACGGTCAGTTTCGACTTGTGAAGTGACAGTTAAACATATTTGATATTTGACGCATTTTTAAATTTCGAGGAACTTATTCTATTCGCATGAATGAATGTGCGTTTTTATTGTTTTCTTTAGTAATAGGAAATCAGAAAAAAAAACAAGATACTTACCCTGAATGACCTAGAACACTTCACAATATCTTTAAATATGCGGCGGTTATTGATCAAACCGTATTATTAAAACACACGAAATGTAAAAACAGAAACCAACGAAATTTACGTTTGTTTTTCAGTAATTTTTGATGCAACATTTGTTTGTCTCTTGTAACTGTAAGCTAGACACTCGAGTTAGTGCGAAACCTCTGACGAAAAGAGGTTGCGGTCCCTAGAGTTCTCACTGGGATATTAGTGTATTATCTGTGGCTCTCACTTATCCGTGTGACTATATCATTCCGTATAAATAAGAAAATAGAAATCAAACTTGCTTGCAAGCCGGTCGTTGGGTATCTGGAGAGACCCGTATAATGCGGTGGACAATAATGGCCTAATGATAATTGGGGTAAAACTATCGTTTAAATAAATAAAAATAAAAAGATATTTAAAATATATTTTTTATTTGGTGAAGCCTGTAATTAATTAGTACATAAATGGCATCAAACAAGTGCTAACAAATATGTTTAGTTTATTAGTACCTATGGTTTAATAATATTTTTACTTTCAACAACAAATAAATTGAATTTTACCCGTAATATATAGGTATTATGTATATAAGATAGATTCTTGTCTTTTTAATCACATACAGACTCATATTTTACAATAAATATCTAGAAACAAAAATATATTTTTCAAGTTTTATTATATTAACATACAACATTGTTTGTACTTGATTTTATGTTAAACACATTCGGTAAACATTTTACTTACTATATTAAAGGGGTTAAAATCTATATTGCTATAAGTACTATTTATATTAATTCGAGACCTTGATTTACTTATCCAATTCTTATCAAAATTTGGCGTTAAACATTACCCTGAAGTTGCCGCAAGTGGCAACGGGAAACGGCATTGTTTCACGTCGTATCAGAACTTTGTCATTTTTTTATTTATTGGATACCTGTTGCACGCAGTTTCGCCCGCGTTAACTCAGAATTACAGCCATATACGGATTTATGATGGTTATTTTTATAGCCTAAATTACATCTTATAACATCAGCTATCGGTCAGTGAAAGTCCTGTCAAAATCGGTTCAGCCGTTTTAGAGATTAGCTGGAGCAAACAGACACACAGACAAAAATAAAAAAAATACCTTTTTCATGCAAGTAAGTATGTACCTAATATTATATAAGTACTTTTATTCATATTATGCATTTATTAAAAAGCTGTTAATTTGAAATTACAGACACTTCAATTTTATGTATTTCTATAGATCATCGAGCAAAAAACTGGAATATAGCGGTATTTGTTTTGTATGAAAAAAAGATCTGCTAAATTTCTGCTGCGACGCTGCGCCGATTCTGCGCTTGGATTTGCCAACTGACGGCCATTAATGGATGATTGGCCTATGGGACGTACATACAGATCACTGGTTGGTTGAATTGCTATTACGTCAGCGACAAACCACTGACCAGTTTCGGAATTTAATGGCTCACATTATTACTGTATAGGTACGGTTATAATATGCTCGATGGTATAAATACATAAGTCTCATCTTCTGTAACTCAGGTCACACATACTTTTCTAATATTGTGAAACATTTGCGCGTCTTGGCAGTAAAATCGACTCGAATGCCGTGACAGCCTACGGCATGTTGCTGTCATACCGTGATGCCCCCACTACTCCGCCGCTCTACTCCTGTGTGTATACTATTACACCCTTTTATTGATTACGAATCCCAATATTAACACGATGTTTCACATCTGCCGGGTATCTGGAGACGGCCAAAGTTTGAAGGCCATTTTTAGTGCCAAGTGAAAACGCAGTGACAAATGATCAAGTATATAGAGGCGACGACGAAGTGTCCTATCATGATGGGGAAGCCGACCTTGAAAAACCCGTAGAAGGTGAATTTGTACCCGTGCTGCTCGGCCACACCGGCGCACACGATGTTCGCGCTCGCGCCGATCAGGGTCCCGTTACCTAGGAATCGGACATGAGAGATCTATTAGTAATTGACGAATTTATGAATGATAAAGATATAATGATGACGGGACAAAGTCATGGCATTGAGGATCATTCACATAATGGAAAATAAACTTTTAAGTAATAGATCATATTTATGCATAGGAAAAGAAAAGGAAAATAATTATTTTCATTTCCATATAAATTACTTAAATCCTTTAAGAAATAACCGACTCATTCAATTTTTAGTTTCAACGCGCGATCAAACTTGATTGCGGGCGATGACGTCACGAAGTACGAGTGTGCGATCGTCCACATCAATATAAATAAGTTGCCTGGGATCATTCCAGGTAAACTAGTTTTCTCCCCACCATGGTTCAGGCCTTGACGTGGCGGTGGGGCTCAGTAGCCTAGGGTGAGCCCAGCACCTTGGGCGAAGCTAATTGAGCCGAGGGGGCTCTTTGTACTCCTCTTATAAGAAGAGGGGACAAAAGAGCAGGGGGCAAGGGGCGAGGTTGGGAATCTCACCCCATTGTACTGTTTCGACGTTGGGAGGGGTTGTTCTGTGGTGCGGGACAACCCCTCTGTGGAGGTGGCGACGGTCGTACTAGTTTATGTTCATGGGCGACGTCGACCACTTACCATAAGGTGGCAGTTGGCACGTCTGCCAGTTTGCCTGTCCACTAATATAAAAAATGTACATCGAGTTTGACTGGACGTACAGGTACTTAAACATTTCTTTTACTTTGATAATTGTAATAAGCTAATTATAATGGGCGTTAGTCGTTACATAAACAAGCGTGACGACTCATCGTTATTCAATACTCAAGGAGTACTTATTGCAAAAAAATGTTTGAAAGGCTTTACCCCCTAAGCAGGCTCCGAACAGCAGCGCCCATATGAGCGGGGCGAGTGGCAGGTTCAGAACCGGGTTGTTGCCGATGGCGATGATGACGCGCACCATCATCGTGGTGATGGGGATGTTGTCCACGAACGCCGATATCATGCCCGTCACCTGGGAGTTATGAAAGAAGTAGGACCTAAGTAATAAGTTTCGAAGTATTCACTTCACTAACGGAGACCGGCGGAGGATGTTGTATCCTCCAACGGTCTCCGCCTAAACACCTTACTACCCTCGCCTGATTTGGGGATGGAGTGGTGTAGAACTGATCGCTTAAGGTTATTTAGAGACTTTTAGCAAACTGGAAAGTACTTAATACCAAAACTGTCCCGCAGAGGTGATACGTGTTCTCGTCCTGGAGGTTCTGGTCAGCTTCCTAGCAAATAATGATTATGATACCATCAACCGTCGCTTTGGTATCGTTCAATTTCTAAAAAGCAGACCTGACAACTGAAAACATAAGAGGAAAAAAAATAGGAAGGAAATAAACAAAGGAAATAGTCTAGTTAGTAACGTACCCATAACGTGACCATCAGTGCGACGGCCAGGCGCGAGCTCTCGTCCACTGTCAGGATCATCTTTTCCATCAACTTGCCGATGTACAGGATCAGACCCAGCTTCGATAGAGCCTGGTGGAAAATATGTTTTGAAAATTATCAAAAGTCGTAGAATAAGATGTTAGCTAGAACTAGTTACTAGATGGTCCTGCGAGGTTGCTGGTGTTTTACAAATAAATTTGTAAAATAAACTAGAAAACCTATACTAATATTATAAAGCTGAAGAGTTTGTTTGTTTGAACGCGCTAAACTCAGGAACTACTGGTCCAATTTGAAAAATTCTTTCAGTCTTAGATAGCCCATTTATCGAGGAAGGCTATATAACAGTAATTAAGTTAAGTAAGTTAACGCGGGCGACGCTGCGGGCAACAGCTAGTATTTAATAAAATCTCAGACCGTTGTTCCTTGAGCTGAACTCTCAATCAACTCGACTCACCAGAGGTACCACTATTACTTTACCATTACTAAGTATTGTTAGTCACCTCCATAAGCACGAATAGAGCTGCGAAGAACAGCAGAGTGGACCACTCCACTCGGTGCAAGATCGGCTCCAGGTCAGCTCGGTCCGCCAGGATAAGCAGCAGCAACGCACCTAGCAGCGCCGTCCACGCCAGAGACACGCGGTCTGATCAGTAAACCTGGTTAGTGTGCGTGATTCCCATTCAACCACCATTGGGTTTGGTACGTAGGAAATGTACTTATGACCCATTATAAAACTCTTACAAAATACAAAAGTATACGTACTAAGTTCAGGTATGGAATGCATAAAGAATACCACCACCACAAACGCAATGGCCACCGACGACTTGATGAGGAGCGCCTTGTCGCGGATTTTGTACTGAAACGGATAGAACGTTAATATTAGATGACCTCTGTGGCTCAATGGTTAGCGCGTTGGCGCTCAAGCCGGAGGTAGCGGGTTCGAATCCCGCCAGGGAACAATAAATAAAAAAGGTTTCTGTGTTCCTGGGTCATGAATGTGTATTATATAGTAAAAATCTTAAATATATGTATAGTATAAAAGTATTAAATATATTTCCGTTGTCTGGTACCCGTAACACAAGTTCTTCGAGAACTTACCACGGACCAGATTGACGTGGTGTAAAAGCGTCCATAGATATTATTATTATATGTTGATACCCGGTTTTCGTTAGATGGGGGTCGACTATGAGAACCACATTCAAGTTAGTCCAGATTCCAGAACTCCCGTATTATGGATACTATGCCTAATACTAGCAAAATAATACCTTATTCTTCAACTCAGTAAGCGTAGTTTGAAAGGTATCCTTCGGGCAGGCTCTCTTGCGGCTGTCCTTGATCATCTTCTCTAACTGGAGGTTTAGCTTTTTGATCTTCCTCTCCAGCCTCTCCCTCACGATGTTCACTTCGTTGCTCAGGTGCGGGAGGGAATCGGCGGCGCGGCGCCAAATGGAGATCTGATGACGTATCTCTGGAAATCATTACCGATGTTAGACGAAATCTACTAAAAACATTGACATCGTGAACAATGACATGATTATGACAATTCAATCAGGTTTCATCGCCCCTTACTGCGGAGTAAGGAGTAAGTAGAAAACAATAAGTAGAGTAAGGTGAAGCTACACTAGTTTTCATAAATAGGGCTTCTCTTTGTGCCCCTCTTATAAGACGAGGGGACAAAAGAGGCGAGGATAGGAACCTCACCCCATTGCACTGTCCCGACGTTGGGAGGGGTTGTTTTGTGGTGCGGGACAACCCCTCTGTGGAGGTGGTGTCGGCCTTAAGAGACTGACTAGCCGTCGAGGTGCCCTGTTTGCTCAACAGATACGGGGCATCTCAACAAAGGCGGCATTGGTGGCATTCGCCGGGTTTTACTGGGTAGAGCTGCAGTCACTTTACCAGCTTTCGGGCGCAGCGAGGCCCACATACCCGCCTGGAAAGTCCACTCCCCGCGGGATGGCTCGGAAAGTCCACTCCCCGCGGGATGGCTCATTTCCCGGCGTAAAAGAAAAAAAGTTTTTATAAGTAAGCTATGATATCAAAATGTTGTCTTGAAGTTTAGAGTTCTGTAACACAGAACTCATTCTACAGACACTGTTCTGTAGAATGCTGGCAGTATTTCCGAATTATTACAACTTGGAACACCCAAGAAGCCAGCTCCTGTCTTCAATCTTGCCCGTGTATTTTGTCGTCTGGGGTCACTTTTGTTTTTTGTATTGTCTATTAAATATAAAGCAATTCCATGCACACCTTGTATCTCCCTGGGCACCCTGAGGCGCAGTTTCTTGGTGTCCCTGTATATAAACTTGACCTGCAGTGAGGTCTGGATACACACCAGCACGATCCCCAGCGCCATGTGCGCTGTAAAGTTCGTGAAGTTGATGCCCTGGAATGTGGACACTTGTTACTGTTACCAACTTCAGTTTGGTCGGAGAATATAATACAAGGAGCTCGGAATAGATAGTGGTTGTACTATATTAAAGGTATGTACTATGTTTCAAAATCTTGTGGTTTGATCATATAATTTTCATATTACTGGAAAACATCTAACCATTAGGATGAAATCAAATTTGACTTTCCAAGGTACTTGGAAAGTCAATGTCAAGTCAAAAAAAATGTCAACCTAAACAGGAACAATGTATTCTCTGAGGAAGGATATTCATTTAGGAGTCAATTTTGGTGCTTCTGATATCGCGGGAACAGTTAGTACAAAGCATCGAGTATATAGCCAGATAGAGTACTAATGACAGCCATAAAATTCAGAAACAGGTCAGTGATTTATCATTGACGTAATAACAATTCAACCAACCAGTGATCATCCAGCAGAACCGGCACAGTGCACAAATTGGGCGGTTTTTTTCATACAAAACACAACATTAGTACTCTTTTCCGGTCATATCAATGCTCGATGGTACAGAGATACAAGTCACTCACAGCATCCACAACCGCCTTGTTAGAGGCTACGATGACGTTGGGCGGGTCTCCCACGGGCGTGGCGGTGCCCCCGATGTTGCTGTATATGGCCATCAGCATCAGGATAGGTACCGGGTCCAAGTCCATCACCTCGCATAGTCTGGGGGTTCAAACTCGTTATTTTGTAGGAAAGGAAAGATGGCTGTCGAGCTGTCAACGTCGTCAACGAACTTAAATTAATTCAGGCACCTATCCAATCCCGAGACATAAGATGGTAAGTCTCGAAGCCAGTTCTTATACAAATGACTTTTTTATATCATGGTGACTAGCGACGCTCATACACATCTGCACAACCAGAAATTATGCAGATGCGTTGCCCTCCTTTTCCCCATCCCCCCAATGGGCCGCCGGAAACTCACAAACACGACATAAAACACGACAGCATAGCAGCCACTTGACGCCGGTGTTATGTGAGAGAGGTACCACCCGGGTCGTGCCGGCCCAGTTCGGCTGCAATGCAGCAATGGCACCTCTTACTGACTTCTCTTAGCAGGATTGGAAACTGCCCGTGAAGCCGTACATGTAAATTGGCAAGCTTCCGTCCACTAAACGAGTAGATTCGTCATTATAATTATCAGTGGGTTGTTTTTGAACACCGAGCATAATATTATAATAGGATAGTTTAGTAATGTGAGTCATATAATTCCGAAACTGGTCAGTTATTTGTCACTGACGTAATAGCAATTCAACGACCAGTGATCTGTTTGTGCGTCCCATCCGCCAATCATCCATCAATGGCCAACAGTCGGCCAATCAGAGCGCAGAACCGGCGCAGCGTGGCAGCACAAATTTGGCGGAAGTTGTTTTCATACAAAACTCATAACATTACCGCTCTATTACGGTTATATGCTCGGTGGTTCACGACCTCACCTATGTCCTGTAAGGAAATATCAGACGGTACCTGATGGTGACGGGAGACATGAGCAGCACGGTGGTGACGTTATCGAGGAACGTGGACAGGATGGCGGTGATGAAGCACAGCAGGAACACCAGCGGCCACAGCTTGCCTTTCGTTATCTGTGAGTATGTCAAAGTCGACTGAAGTATTTGACGAACACAGAATATACATCAGGAAAAAATTTTTTTAATATAATACAAGCTTTTTTTTTCTTTTACGCTGGGAAATGCTCTGAGGCATAACGCTGAGTGGGGGACTCCCCAGGTGGGTATGTGGGACTCGCTTCGCCAGAAAGATGGTAAGTTGGACGCAGCTCTACCGACTAAAGCCCATACAAGAATGACGTATCAGATAAAGCCATGTAGGTATCTATAGCCAACAGTGTGGCGCATGCTTGATATTCGAACAATTTGCGGCGGTCATCACATTGAGCAGGGAAGGAAGAGTCAAAGTCTTACCTCAAACGTAAATACAGCCAAATAATCAAAAATCCCGGTCTCCGCCATGATGGCGACGAGGATCATCATGCTGAACAGCAGCAGCAGCGTCTCTATGTCCAGCCAGGACACGAACTCTGGCAGACTCGGCCGCTCTCCCACCAGCGCCAGCGCCGCCAGAGAACACGTGGACACCAGGATAGCCGCCAAGGTCCTATTGATCACCTGAAGTTATATTCCTAATTGATTTTTTGTCTTTACTATATGGGCACACTCACTATACGGGTGCCATGTCCATGAGTAGGTAGTCAAATGAGGTTATCATTTAGATTCTTATGAATTTCCGTTAACCAGTGGAATAGTTATTACAAATCAGGAAACATTTTTAAACATCAAACGATTTGCTCAATACGAGGGCGACGCTGAAAGTTCTTTGATAATCGAGGTAGTGCATAGTCTCTGGTTGTGCGGATGTGTATGGGCGTCGACAGTCGCCAAAAGGCTTCTGCCAAAATACTGCTCGTTTGCCCTCCTATACTATATAAAAAAATACACAATAATATTGGCAAAGACTTCAATTTTCAAAATTTTTACTTATTTTTTTATTATATCGTTTACAAGTGGCCAGTTCGCGTCGTATAGACTTAGAAAAACAAAGTTACATAAAAACGTTGGAGTTTAGAACTATTTAGCAAGTTTAAGTGCATATTAGATATTTTAGTATAATTCTAGTTGTATTTTCTAGGGATTCACGCAGGAGGCAGGGAGGGAGGTCACGCGCTTGTCTGTTGATTACCGTCATCCTACTTATTTAATTTATTGTGTCCCGGGAGACGGGCAGGTGAAGCAGTTTTGTGCGCTCTGTGTTCAATATGTTCACGAGCGACATTCTCTTGATCCATTATATTTTCTGCTAGTTCCTCTACATTATCGTTTACAGTAAATGACTATTTCTTGTGTAACCAAGAAATAGTCCTTTACTGTAGTCGTACTGTATAAGCGCTTGTCGACACCGATCGTTGAATTACCATCTTCCAGTTTGTCCTCTTAAGACTCACCTCGAATATAATGAGGACGTACAAGCCGCATAGCAGTACCACAGCATACACGACCCCGTGAGCAACATCCGACGGGGTCAGGTTGTGACTCAGCACCAGAGCAACGGGTCGCGTCGAGTTGGTCTCCAGTCGAACAGTGTGGTTTGAGTTTGGCTCCAAGTTGAATACGAGAACGTGGAGCTCGTTTGTAGTGAAATGCACTTGGTCTTCTAAGAATAGTGTCCAATTGGAATTCTAAAATATGTAATCAATATTATAGTCTAAAACTAGGGTAGAGACTAAATTTTAATGGTCTTAATGGTCTGAAGCTTATAATTTTCACACGCCGTATCCATCCATTATAATATTCAACTTAAATAAACACTAAGAGAGTCGATTATGAGCCCCATTGTTAATGAACCAGCCACCACAAAAAGATCTTCATCCTCTGTAGTGATTAATCCTAAAACACGAAGAGAGCTCTCAGAAGTACCAAGTATTCTGCTAACAATTCAAGTTATACTTAGCGAAGCATCTACAAGTTTCAACAATTAGTTCCTATTTTGTGAACAAAAGCAGATCTGATTCTTGTTTACCATTTACCACTTACATTCACAGAGTCGTTCGATATCCACACATGCAGACGACTGAGCTTCTCCCTCTGACTAGAGTTCATCTTGTTCTGAGCATGTTGCGATATGAATGGACCAACCAGCGACAATTCCATCATGTCACTATCTGAGGTTGCGATAGGGTAATCTGAAAAAAATATCTTGGTTACAGCGGTGGCATCACAGTAAGTCAGGTTTAATGAAATACTAGAACCTTCTTTATATGCTGTGGACGAATATCTTGGGTGAAAGATAATAATTTATTGTTTTCTATCTCTTACACAATCTCGCATGTAAGTCTCTGTAACTGAAGTTAGTAAAAACTTTTGATTTTTTTTTAATATACTAGTGACTAGTTTAGACTACTGTAGAGCATTAGCGAATGGAACATATTACTGGCTATAACTGTTCCACATCGACTACTTATAGATTTATCCAACTAGTTAGAGCCGGATTTGGAGGAGGGAAAACGGGGCTACTGTCTCCGGACCTCCTCACACGGGGCCCTCACATTAGATACAAAATATATTTAATGGCTTATGGCATCATTATTTTCAATCATGAGTCAAACTTTTATATTTTTTCCCCAACGTCATTTTTCGTGTTTTTACAACAAAAAAATAAACCTTTCTTCGCAAATTCAAGCTTGCTTTCGTTGCTCCTGGGGATCGAGGATATAACCGGAATAGAGCATTGTATAAAAACAAATTCCGCCAAACTGTTGCGACGCTGTGAAGGTTCTTCGCTCTGATTGACCGACTGATGGCCATTGATGGATGATTGGCCGATAATTGGTTGGTTGAATTGCTATTACGTCAGTGACAAATCACTGACCAGTTTCAGAATTTTATGACTCAAATTACTACTCTATCCACTTATCGTTGCTCCAGGGCCTGAAAACCTCCTAATCTGGGATATGCCTTACCAACAGTTTGACCGGCAACAATCGCCAAGGTCGTCTTAATCTCCTGTTTCTCCCGGCACATGAGGAACACGGCGGTGAAAGACAGCCAGCAGCCCAGCAGCATCGTCATCTTGGTGTAGTACTTCGCTTTGGATATCTGTTGACAGATCATTAACAGTTAGACGAATCCAGAATTTCCATCAAGGCGTTTTGATGGCGATACATTGACAAAGTATAAATATTCGCAAGATGTTACTTAACGCATTTCGACTATCCAAAAGAAAAGTAAATAATTACAACTATGTATGTATAGTGCGATATTAAACTTATTTTTGTGTTTTTGAATGAATGAATGAATTAATTAATTATTCTTTATTGTGCACACAAACAAAAGTATGTACATAAAGACAGTTACATAATATTTTTAATTTAATTTAGTTTTGAATGCCTACATAATAAGTTCAAATTAAATGAAATTGTATTTCATATAAAAACAGGTCACACTTTAGTTATTAAAATTACTGAAAAAGTGAATAACTAAAACAGTTTTTATAGTGAATAATTCGCATATTGTGGTGGAAAAGGCACGATACGACTCGCACTTGCCCGGTTTCTTAGACGTCAATCTGTTTTATAAATATTCCTAATATTAGTTATCTTACCCGTGAAATTTTAGTATTTTCTGTGGTGCGTGTTGAAACTACCCTAAAATAAAAAAATAAAAAATATCACTTTTTTCAGAAAGTACATGTAAAGATGGAGACTTCGTAAAAATAGAAACTAAATGCTTATGAACAATGACACAGCGTTAACCTCGGTGCAAGAAAATCCCATAAGAATTATTTATATGCAACAATATCTATACAAAAACAAACTGACGTTAATTAACCTATAATCTGAGCCTATAATACTTACTCCCGTTTTTCGTTGTCACCTTTGCCATTAGCTCCATTCTCATGTTTCACGACCCGTATGTCCTGTCCGTCCGTCTGAGTGAGGATGGGCTCGGAACTGCCATGTTTCAGAATGTTGGCTTTGAACTCCACGTTGAGAGTCTTCGACATCTCCACCTTGCCTAAATATAGGTTCCATATGAGCTAATATGAAATGGAAGGAAAAAGAAAAATATATGAGCCTGTCGGAGGTCAGCGGTCTCGTGAACACTTCAACCCGGGGCTAGAAGTGAAGGTGTTCCTACTATGCGTCGTATACTTCATGTAAGACACAAGATGGTATGGTCCCTGGGGCAGTAATGATCTGCTTGTCCTGCCTCCTAGAGCACAACTATTCTTCTTAGCGGATGATACAGATAAGATAGTATTCCCCACCTGGGTTCAAGCCTAGTCATGGCGGTGGGGCTCAGTAGTAGGCACCAGCACTCAGTAGTGGGCGAAGCTAATTGACCCGAGGGAGCTGCTCTTTGTACCTCTCTTATAAGAAGAGGGGGCAAAAGATCAGGGGGACAAGGGACGAGGATGGGAACCTCACCCCATTGTACTGTCCCGACGTTGGAAGGGGAGGCCACCTCCACCTCTGTGGAGGTGGCGTCGGTGCCTTGAGGAACTGACTGGCCGTCGAGGTGCCCTGTTTGCTCAACAGATCCGGGGCACCTCACCAAAGGCTGCATTGGTGGCACTCGCCGGGTTTTAGTGGGTAGAGCTGCGTTCACCTTACCACCTTTTGAGCGCAGCGAGCCCCACATACCCCATGGGGAGACCCACTCCCCCGCGGGATGCCTCAGAGCATTTCCCGGCTTAAAAGAAAAAAAAGGAGAGATGGTAGTACCGGTGGGAGGGGTGAGCTGAGCTGAGCCACGCTCTCGTCTGAATGGGTTTCTCCATCCTGTTTTTTTCGCCCGTAAAACAGCTTGCTGTGTTCTCCCGGAAAGAAGGACAGGACAAGCAGTGTAATTCCTAGCACGGAGACTTAACATCTCATGTACCAGGAACCACAACACGTGAATGAGTTGTCTGGGCTAGTTCCAGGTCGTATCATTTTCATGGGGGTCCTCCCCCGCTGACCACTTACCATCAGGTCTAATGTTTGCCTATAAACTAACATAAAAAGCTGACCATAGCAATAGTGAGAGGTAACGATATTATTGGTAGCATCTATAAAAAGGGTTCTAGGATCTAGCTTGCATGGTTGGTATAGGAAACTAGAAAATTAAACACCAAAGTATCTAATTATATGACAGAATCCGGGGGAGCCTTATAAGGACACTACCATATATACGACGTGATGATATAATAGTAAGATTTCAATGTTTACTTTCCCAATATTTATTTCAAAGTGCTAAAATCCGCGTAAGTAGAGGCCTATTATTTTTGACACTACACTATTGCTCCCCGGCTTTGCTAGCTGTAATTGTATAGTACCTTTTATTATTATATATTTATACAAAATACACATAAAACACATGATATATTGACCAACTTTCACGATGATCAATCAAAGGGTGTCGGAGTTTATCGATCTCACATATACCAATATACATTTTAATTGCTATATAATATCTACTATAGAAACATGAAATACATAACGAATCGGCGGCCTTATCACTTCTTTTGTTATTTATTTTTAAAAGTAACAAATGAAATTACATTCCTAAACTAACTAAACGTATACAATTTTCAGCGTCTGCATGGGTACCACCATCTTGCTTGTTTCTACCGTCAAACAGCTTTGCTGTGTTTCGGGGAGAAGGTCAAGACAGGCAGTCTAATTACTGGCAAAGAGACTTAACATCTTACATCTCAGGATAGGCGACGCTAAAGCCTGGGTTATTCTCAGGTAAACTTTATATAAAAACCACAAACCGATTTCCTCATATCTCTTCCTGATCTGCTCCAGGGACGGGTCTCTCTTCACCTCCTCGGGAAGGTCCATCCATAGCTGCAAGGTTTCCGAGTTCAGCTCCCCACATGATACCAGGGAGTAGGTACTTCTATTCAGGACCTGGTTGGACTCGTTCTTCCTACCGCTGAGGGTGCGCCAGAATTTTTCCATTTCAAATCATGGATTTCTGTGCGGAGAAACAGAAAATTTGAGAATATTACCAAAAAAGAGTTTTTCTAGTCAAATTGGCACCTTTAGTATTTTTTTTTTCTTTGTAGGGAAATCCTTATGGATGCAGCCAGGATCTTTGGGTAGATCCTGACCCAATGTGGAACTCGCACCTGGGAGTGTCCACCCTAACTAAAACCACTGTGAGCGCCTTCAGCCGCTTCTTGAGGGTCCCGGATATGCAGGCAACAAATAGGATCACCTCAGCGACAGGCTGGCCCCGGCGAAGAAAAGACTACTCCTCATACTGGGGGACTGCCCGGCCGCTACTAAGCAGTCCCGACGACGTCGTGCCATACAGACCCAGGTTCCCATCCTGAGCCCGACACGAACACAGGGGCGTTACTGGAGGCGCATTAAATAGCGCCTCCTACGCACCCCCGGCCCGCGGGAGCAGGCCTCGTCGGCGGCCTCCTCTCTCACCCGCTCGTCGGCCTCCTTCTGGGACATTACTGTCTCGCTGAAGGAGACCATCGCCGTCCTGAACTCGTCGTCACCGAGCATTACGGTGATGACGCTCGGCAGAGACAAGTCCCCTCGGATGACTGATGTCAGACTGTGACGCAGCGCCGCCCATCTCGGGCACACCACAAGAGTGTGCTGAGCCGAGTCCAACGCTGCACCACAATCGTGTCAACGGCTCCCTGCGGGCTGTCCAGCATAGGTACTCACCAAAGCAACCATGCCCGGTGAGGACCTGTGTCAGACGGAAGGTGAGGGGTTTGCGCTTACGGCGCATCCACCGCTCACCTTTAGTAAAATTCTAATGACTAGGCATTTCTAGTCAAATTGAAGAAGACCAACTCTCTACATCTTTATGTAGGGACCTGTTGTGCCTTGGACTTAGTTATATCTAGAACAGGCGACATAATCGCAATGGCGATAGAGCCTTTTAATAAAGAAAATAAAAAAAAGACCCAGAACAATTATACATACATAGATATTTTTTAAATCCTGCACTTTTATGAAAGTATTCGAAATGTTATATCTATCAACATTAACTTGAAGTTAGTTACGAATTACGATTCGCCGGCGCGTGTTAGCACTGTTAAAAAAGGTAATTTATTGTTTTACGCCACAAAATTAAGTTTTTTGGACTTTACTTAATGAGAATTTATTTAAAGTAATGCATGTTTTTGAAAATTATTTTATTTAAAATCTAATCATAGTATATCTCTAAGCTACAAGACGGTATGAATGTCAGATTCTACCCCAATCGCAAGTGAGCGTATAAAGATTTTTAAGTGAAGTTGTCGCGTTGTTGTCATCCCGTTTATGATTTACCTTAGACACTGGCCCGGATCCGTCATTCTGATCGGAAATAAGGCAGATATAATTTTTATTAAATGGACCGGAGATAACGGAGATTGGGGCTTAAAAAAAGATTAAAAAGTCACTCTTGAAGATGATCGTAAGTTATGTCTTCCCCACCATGGTTCAGGCCTTGTGATGGTAGTGGGGCACTGTAGCCTAAAGTGAGCCCAGCACCTTGGGTGAAGCGAATTGAGCCGACTGGGCTCTTTGTACCCCTCTTATAAGAAGAGGGGATAAAAGAGCAGGGGGCAAGGGGTGAGGACGAAAACCTCACACCATTGACTGTCCCGATCGAATCGAAGTTAGGAGGGGGTTGTTGTGTAGTGCGGGACAACCCCTCTGTAGATGTGGCGTCGGTCCCCTGAGGAACTGACTAGCCGTCGAGGTGCCCAGTTTGCTCAACAGATCCGGGGCACCTCATCAAAGGCGGCATTGGTGGCACTGCCGGGTTTTAGTGGGTAGAGCTGCGTCCACTTACCAGCTTTCGGGCGCAGCGAGTCCCACATACCCGCGTGGGGAGACCCACTCCCCCGCGGGATGCCTCAGAGCATTTCCCGGCGTTAAAGAAAAAAAGTTATATTTTTCTTCAACTAATAAGGAAAATAAGACAACAGGTAGGATAGTATTTCTGTGGTCACTGGTCTGTGAGTGAATCGAGACGAGAATGGTTTAGATTCTCAATTGGATCTACTACTTACTAGAAAATGTTTTGTACAGGCCAACGGGGGGGCCCGCTACTGGCATTTTTTCAGCTTAGGTTAGACATTTATTGTAATGATGACATCCGCTAACAAACGAACGGACAAACATATGTAAATACTAGAAGATAGACATAATCACAACAATCCGGTATTTATTGGATTTTAAACGCTTATTTTTTACGCTTAATGATACATTGTTAAATAATACTTAGTAAATGTTATTACGAGAAGTATTTTTTACCGAATTCAATTAGAAGAATGTCGTTCATTAAACTAGTAGGTATTTTTTTATTGATCTTTATATGGATTCTTTTGTTTTAAATAACTAAAACCAAGTGGTGGTAAGGCATTTATTATGAAATTATATAAGTATAATGAGAAAATCGTAGAAAAAATTGTAAGTATTTTTGAAGTAAAACTTCCTTAGGCGCGACTAGAGGGTAACTCGATTTTTATGAAGTTTTACTTCAATCGCACACACTTTTAAGAATAAAGAAAAAAGAAATCGTTCGCAAGGGACTGGCGAGTAGCGAGGTAGCGAGCGTCGCGGCGTCTTGTGAAAACGCTAGCTGGTAGTATTCAAGTTTAGGGATTTTGAAAAAAAAAAATAGGACTTGAGATTAAAAAAAAATAGCACGTTCTCTGTAGTATTGAAAATTAAATATTTCCATATAAAAAGGATGTACAAACTTACATATTTTATCAGTAAATTATTCGTTTAGTTTTTATTTTAGCCTGTTTTCAAGATCTTTTATGATCGTGTAAAGTACATCTTATCGTGTAACCAATTAGCACATCTTTTAGACTGTGAGTCAACTTGTATGTGTGTGTATGTGTTTAATAATAATTATAAAATTTTATTATTTTGTAGTTCGTTTCCTAAATTATAATTCTTAATTTTTGGCTTTTAGTTTGGCTCTATAAGGGCCACTTCCCATTTCCGTTTTTTGTCGTCTTCTAATCGAAGTTTTTTGTCTGTCATTAGATTTTTTTTCATTTTGATGCTTTTTGCTACCATCTTCTTAGATAACTTCTTTATATGTATCCTTTTGCTTAATGGTTTTATAAGGATTGGTATGGCACTTATCACTCTCCATTTCTAGGCATTTGTTATCATTATTTAATACAAAGATATAAGATTATATAAAAATACTATCTAGTCAGCTCAGAATGTGCCTTTTTTGATAACGTGCTAAATAAATATACATAATTTGCGAAGTGCGAATAATCGAGTCGTAAAAACTGTTTGATAAGTGACGAGTGTCAGGTGTTTCATGGTGCTCTACACGCTCTACACTCTACCGTCTAGAACTCTAGACGTTTTAGAATTATTTCAGAAGACTTATATAAATGTCTTTCACTTATTAATTTATTTTCTTAGATCTTTTGGTTATGACTGATGTTATTCTATTTATCTTCGTTACCCCACCATGGTTCAGGCCTTGACGTGGCGGTGGGGCTCCGAGGGGGCTCTTTGTACCGCTCTTATAAAATGAGGGGACAAAAGAGCAGGCAAGGGGCGAGGCCGGGAACCTCACACCATTGTACTGTCCCGACGTTCGGACGGGTTGTTTTGTGGTGCGGGACAACCCCTCTGTGGAGGTGGCGTCGGTCCCGCGGCGCCTCGCCAAAGGCGGCATTGGTGGCACTCGCCGGGTTTTAGTAGGTAGAGCTGCGTCCACTTACCAGTTTTCGGGCGCAGCGAGTCCCACATATCCGCCTGGGGAGACCCACTCCCCATCAGGATACCTCAGAGCATTTCCCAGCGTTAAAGAAAAAAGAAATTTTTATTTAAAAAAAAATATTTTCCTCAATTTCGATTTCCATAAAAATTGCTGGATTGTCATAACTTATATCCACTGGGTTAATTTATTGTTTCTCTTTAAGGATTACGATTAAATTTTTATTTACTTTTAAGGACCTTTTAACTTTTTTACTTTTACTCATAGCTTTGGAGTACGGTAGATATATATTCACACACGCACACCGCCTGGGCCCGGAGCGACGTCGTTCCCTACACAACGATATCCAATCGATCCGGATCGATCGCGACAATTTAGGCTCGAACCCAACACGAGTCGACATCAACCCAGACCGCGATAACAACGGTAGCACTTCGCTACCGTCTGATTATACGGGTACCGTGCGCGACCCACCTCCCCCACTTGAGGGAGAGGAGAGGGCCGGCCCTCACATTAATAGAACCGAGTTCAACTCGTCGACCGTATTGGGTTCGTTTACTTCTAATATAACGTTAATAAACATTAACGCGTCCGATAGGCGATGCCCACCGCTGGGTGTCGAGGGGGGCCCCGCCCAACAACCCTCATCAAGACCTCCTGTGGCGGACGCTGCAACTCCGACCGGTGGAGTGGGCCCCAGTATCGCTGGCGCCATTTGCAGGGTCCTCAGGCCAATGAGCCCACTCGGTAGGGGTAGACCGCCTGGGGCTCCACTCCACCCGACGGTGACGCGGCACAGTGGCGGGACCACTGAAACACAACCGAAGCCAGGAGGCCGTGTGGTCGCTGACCGCACGGTAGGCGGGGGGCAACCCCCCACTTTTTAAATCAAAAGTGAGCCGAATGGGCTCACACTAATCCGATGAAGCATTAGGGCCTTCGGGCCATTAGCATAGATCCCTCCGAAAAAAAAAAAGATATATATTTTTCTTAGTACATATATAATTATGGTATCTATTAGTAATTGCCAGTGGCTTCCACCCGCGTTAACATAATCTAGGACTAAGGAAGGAGGAACAGGTTATATTCTATCCTTTTACCGTCTGTTATCAAAATGTAATTAGCGAATTAGTGGTAATAAACCAATACATAATTAAACTCAATTGAAATAGGCAGGGCAGAAGTAAACAGGAAGAAGTACAGGTAAGTATAAAGTAGAAGTAAATACATACGTAGACCGTACTTATGTTATTTAATGGTGAATAGCTAATAACCATTTTCAAGGGTAATGCACTTGGCTCAGATCCGAGATAGAGGCTGGAGTTATAAACTTAGCGCATTTTAATAGTTATAATTTTAATTCAAAACGTTTTTAATAAAAACCTTGACACAAATATATTAATGAGATATATAATAGAAAAGAATATAATAGTAATGTATACAAAGTCACAACTAAACTTACATTTCGTATATTTTAATAACTTCGGACAAAACCAAGAGCCACTATGTCCACATAGCAACGTGTGTGACAACTGAATTTACATTACCTATTATTTATTTTGCATCTACTTTGACATGACATTCGAGTGTTGCCACATAAAAGCTGAATTTCCACTTCGTTTATTTCTTATTTTTAGTCTGATTCTAAATTTCATCTTATATGAAAAACTATCTTACACGTTAGACAGCGTTATGCTTGGGTTTCTTAGTTTTAATTTTTATTTCAATACTTATTCTGAACTTTTAAGTTTTAACTTAACTCTTAATATGTTAACTATATTGTTTATTCAAACGTTCAAAGTATACACATACCTTTTTTAGAAACTGGTTTACAGCGTAATAGATATTAAAATATTGAAGGTCAAAAACTTGGCAAATTTTATGAAGCGTTTTTTATATAAGTTTAAATGACTAGCATATCTTATCGTATTTTTTATGTATTTGTGAATCTTGATATGAGATAGGAAATACTTTGCGAGTCGTAACATAAACTACAATAATAAGAACTACTATTATACATTTTCCTCTTAAATGTTACCGTAAATAAAGATGTTCTTTGTTATGGCAACACTGAATATGGCATTGATATACAACTATAAATAGAATATATTGTGTAGCTCCACGCTCTGTATATCATCGAAGATAACCCATACATTTGTATTGTATGTAAATAATTGAACAATTAGTTCAATTTGTAATAAAAATATTTTATAAACAATATTATGTTACACATAGGTACATATTTGAACTAGTTATTCGCGACTATGTACTTAATTATTCTAAATTTAATTAGGAAAACATAATAAAGTACCAATGTATAATATAGTGAAAATAACGATGTCTTAAAATCATATAATATGACTAACATGGGCGTACCCAGCTTTTAGACCAGATCGCCCGCGCTTGTTTTGTTTACACTACACAAAGGCGAAAGAAGTAGTTAAATAAAAAAACGGAGGCGGAAATGGAGGCGGTTCAATCCCGCCTCCAATAAGAGGGCGCTGGGATCAGTCGCATAGAGATGTTAGAGCTACATCAAGTATCTGAGGCTCATCATTAACGGAGGGTGGACCTTCGGCCCACATTTCTAAACGTTGAGAATGAAATTTAAATAAATTATTTAAATATAATTTGTAAATAAATAAGGATTTATAAGAAAGGTCGAGACTTAAATACATTTTTAATGATATGTTTAGGGCTCATTAGATGCCTATTACTCATTATTACAACATAGCCTATTTTTATATCTTGGCTTAGGTATAACTTATAACCAGGAGAAACATGCTTGCCCATTATTGTTTAGTATGGATATATCAAAATATTTATTCATAATAGATTTTTTCGATTTTCTATCTTTATTATTTCTATAAAATACACAATTATAAATGTTTATATACCACCATTCTACTTATATTGTTTGTCAAGCTTTGTTGTGTAATAAGGGCAAAACAGCTCGAAATATAGCTGGTATGTTTGCGTAAAATGAACGATAATTTGTACCTAATGAGTCTTATGACTTTATGAGCCATACAATTCCGAAACTGGTCAGTGATTTTTCACAGACGTAATAGCAATTCAACCAACCAGTAATCTGTATGTACGTCCCATCGGCCAATCATTCATCAATGGCCATCAGTCGGCCAATCAGAGTCGCTGCGACTCTGATTGGCCGACTGATGCGGCTGATGCGACTTTAGCGGGATTTGTTTTCATACAAAACACATGGCATTACCGCTATAATATGGTTATATGCTCGATACCTATACAAAATGAACCATTTGATTTCGAGGGATACTATATAAATTATGGAGACTAGGATCCTGCACACCTTCGAAGAAGTCATTTTGACTGCCAGTAGCAATTCCAAAAACGTAGCAAAAGAAGGATGAAATAAAAATGGTAAAACAATTGAAACAAAATAAAGTTTTATTAATATTTGACAATGCTTAAGGTTACACAAGTCGCTCATCTTTCCATACAAACGCAGAACAGTAATTACTACAATGTTTGACGTTGACCATCAAAAACTAAGTATAATATAAATTGATCTCGTCATTATCTATGTCTGTATGTACCCAAAATCATAAAAAATATACATTTAAAAAATACAAGCTTTTAAACTTTCGTATTTCAACACTAATTTTAGCCCAAATTTGAGCGTAAATAAATAGTATACCGAGCACGAAAGCTCAAAAATAAAGCCCGTACAGATATAGTTTAGTTATTCAAAAGATAAAATAAATTTATTTTAAAAAGATACACTTAATAGTTTTTCTATAATAACTGTTTTGCTAAAAGGACATTTTCGGAATGAATCATTGTGCATTTCATTCTAGCACACATGTTCGCGCACTATGTCAGATGAGATAGCAATTTCTATTAAGTTGATATCGATATATTATATAAATTAAAAAAGACCCTAACGCAAAAAAGCGAATATTTAAGGAGTAAAAAATAATACTTTCTATTCAGCTATCAAATTCGATGACTTATTATATTTTATTCGTAGGTATTGGCGCTATAATGTCGAGGCGGTCTGACTCTTTATGTGATTGGATGTCTATTAATTTACTAGTATTTTCCATTTTTCGACCAACTTGATTCGATACGATGAAATTTTTGTTGCAAATCTCTAAGTTACCTTTACATTAATTCTGGGAGCGCTTTGACTTTGCATTCTCCCTTTTTTTACCTATTTAGTTATTGCTTGGAACTTACAAAGCTGCAACAGATAAGGTATTATTTTTTACTTTATAAATGCTCGCTTTTTGCGTTGGGGTTTTTTTTTTTAATTTTAAATATTTTTTTTAACTTAGTTCTTATTTGAATTGTTGTTCGTGTGTAAATCCTAGCCTGCATTCCAAATTTCACATTTTTAGGACTGCAAAAAACTTCATAGTTGAATACACTGATCTGCACCTCCTCTAGGGAGGTTGAAGGGTGAAGGTTACAAGTTTCTTTAATTTTTTGTCGTGTCATCATACCAAAGTTTTAAACTTTAGGTCCCACGTATGTTTTCAAGTAAATACCCATTATGACACACACACACACACACACACACACAGAGCGGTCAAACTCATAACACCCTTCTTTTTGTGTCGGAGGTTAAAAATAGTTATCACTTTTTATATATTATATTTTAGTAATGGAGCCAAATAGCATTTACTTACACTAGATACAATAACATTTTTATATCAAACTCATAATTATAATTTGTACGATTGTAATAACTATTACAAATTGTTTTGTTTTTACCAGTATTAACTGGTAAAATCTGGTTAAAACCAGAAAAGGAATTACAATAAAATAGCAACTTTTGCTGATAAAAATATTTTCTAAATTAAATGTTTATAAAACTATTTTCTTATGATATAATTAAACAGGTACATATTAATAACCCTATAACAAATCCAGTTTAACTAATTATAGTCGATTCTGGTTCGAAAAATTGTAAGTATATACTTTTTTATTTATTTATATTAGTAATGTATCGTATAATTACAAAATATTTGACAATATTCGTCTATTTTAGAACTTGAGCCTGTCTCAGTGGGAGGCCTATGGAATAGTATTTGTTTTGGTTTCAAGAATGGTGTTTTAGAAATATCTTACCTGTCTCAAAGATATATTTATTTAGTGCATATGAAAATTGGAACACGTCAAATAAAGTAAAAAAAAACCTTGGACAAAACATTATGTAAAAGTTCACGTATCGTTCACGGCTGGGTGTAATCGCTAGTATGTAATAATAACTTTTAAAAAAAATTGTGTACCTTTTTAATTACTAGTTGTTGTCCGCAGCTACGTCCACGTTAACTTGTATTTACAGCTGTACGACAGCTGATTATGATGATTTTAGCCTGTCACTCAGTGGACAGTTATTTAGGATTATACAGGTGAAAGATTTTTGTAATTCAGAGAATGGTAATGGTGGTTTAGTAAGAGGTAGTGCCATGCTGCTATGTAGCCGAATTAGGCCGGCACGACCGGTGGTACCTATCGCTCACATAACACCGGTGTCAAGTGACAGCTATGTCGCTTTTCGTGTGGTTAGTGAGTTTCCGGTGGCCCATTGGGGGATAGGGAAAAGGATGGCAACACGTCTGTATTATCGCTGGTTGTGCAGATGTGTGGGCGTCAGTAGTCGCTTCGACTGCTCGTTTGCCCTCCTATGCAAAAAAAAATGGTTTCGAAGCTTACCTCCTACATACAAACTCACATACATTACTTAATATGTAATACTAATAGTAGATACAAAACGCATATAGATGCCTGCAGATGTTAATGTTTATTGTTTACTCTAGCGGTATGTCACATGCGGTTGTAATTTCAGATCACATTCTCGTATATAGCAACAGCATCCATATTTACCCTAGTCTCCGGTTACTAGGGTCATATAATGTTATAAAACCAATAACCATGTATGTTACAACGCGTCTATCTTAGAAAATATAGCTTACATTTCAAATATAAATTTATATATATACAGATTGGATTTTTGAGACGGGTCAGTAACGGCAGGTAAAAAGTTTTTTTTTGGATTTTAGCATTTTTTAGCTGACCGTACATTTTTTCAAAAATCTGTGAATGCAGTTCAGGATATCTTAAAAAGTTATGGATGGTCTCCTAGGAACGTTTTCCTGTAACTATATTGGTTAAGGCCCTTACTGATCCGTCTCAAAAATCCAGCCTGTATAATAAACAGCTAGGTAGTTTGTTTGTTTGGAGTAATTTAGTGTATGAGAAAATTAAAAAAAAAAAAATTGGTACCTAATAATATAAAAAGAATTTCTAAAGTATGGATTTTACGTTCAAAATTGTTCTTTCAATCCTATTTAATCCGATATTATTTTAGTAAAACTTCTTAAGCGGGACTAGAGGGTAATTCAGATTTTTTTCGGACGGAAGTAACGCTCAGTATTCTAAATTCAAAAATAGTAACTTGCATTGGTCGTGAGTATAATATGTCTTAAACTATATTCTTGACTTCTTGACTAATAGATACGCCATCAAGTGGCAAAGATCATAATAAATTAGGATTATTAATTTATATTTTTTTTCAAACGGATGAATAGTGAATAGGTAGCAAATTAAATAAAAATTAAGTTTTAAAATAAAAGAAAATATTATCAGGAACCTGATAACCTGTAACCTGTAAAAAACGTAAGTTTTAATTTTTTTAAGTAAACTTCATTGACCGCGACTAAAGGACTATTATATTTTATTTCAATGGCAAGTAAAGACTACACGTACACCCTTTTTTAAATGTCTGAGACGAACATTTAACCTTATAATCATATATAATGCAGCAATTTATTATTCGGGGGCAAAAAATTCGTTGATCAAATGAAAATATTACAATTGTCAAAAGAAAATTAAAAGTCCCTTTGAAGTTTGATGACGATTATAATTTTTCTACACGCTATTTTATATTATTTTTGAAGTTATACTTCTAATGCGACTTCCAAGGCGATAACAAGGTTGCGTTAAACGTTTAACGCTACCATGGATGGGGTATGAAAGCACTGATGCGTAACCAATAGCGCGAAGTAATTCACTGCACAACGCCATTTATTGGTACATCAATTGAACTGAAATTAAATAAGAATTTTTCATGCCATAAGGTTTAGGTTACATCGCGAAACTACACGCGCGAGTTTTTGACGATACAACGCCATCTAGCGGCAGATTTCTGGAAACGTCATTAAGAATTATAATATGAAGAATTATAATATGAAGAATTATACTGTGTATTTTTTTTGTAATTTCTATAAAAATGTACCCAATTGTAGACGACTTAACCCTTGTACATATAGTTCAATATATATTCTTGTTACAGGTGCAATAAATATACAATTAAATAATAAAAAATATTACTTCACTATACTAAAACTATTTTATCGACTTTATCGCGGTTGATTAAATCTGGTTTTACTATGGTTGCTGAAATTTATTTAAACGCCGGAATTTAAATAATATAAATAAAAAATCATAATGAACGCGATAAAACACGTTAAAAGTAGTTTTATCACAAGTGAAATTCGTTTAAATATAACACAATTATATCACATATTATTCAATGGCTTAATATTAATCATAATATAAAATATATACTATATTTATTTTCTATAGTTTATTGCGTGCCTTTTCTGTTATACTCTAATAAAATAAATTAAACCTAACCAAATTTAAATTGATTTACTATATCAGTGTATGTCGAAGGCACGGCAGGAAATTTCAGGGCGCGCGGTTGTTTTATTTTGCTCCCGTTATTAAATTATTGTTATTTTGTTCATTCGGACCGGCTTTAGTTGTGTCTTTTAAAAACTTAATCTGTATAATATTATGTGATTGGTTAGCGAATATTGTAGTGGACTGTTCTGGGTGGGTAGAGTGGGGAGTGATAGTTGATTGATGGGGGACTGGAGGGGCGAAGCCGCTCTCTTTGGGGTATCCCACCGTTTTTCCATACGTCAGACTTGCCTTCGGCCTTACCAAACAAATACAGACTAAGCTTAATATTGACTACGTTAGAATTGGCAGCATGGCCTCTGGTCTTAGAATGTTCTACTAGGAACAAAAAAAATCAGTGTATGTCACAAAAGATACGCAATAAGCCTTCTGATCTGGATACAAGTAATTTGTCTATTTACTATACTACAGGGTTACTTACAGGGTTGCCACCTTAACGACAGTGGCGCCCTCACTCATACAAAGTTTATCACATATATTACAAATATTTTCATATATATTAAATCCACTTATTGCAATAAAAAAGGCGGATATTTTTACAACATTATGATTATTTACATTTTAAATGGCATTGTTTTAATTTGATTATAAGAATAAATAATACAACGCTAGAAATACTGCATGAATTGATTTCATAAATAACTTTTATATATTAATATCACGCATTAGACCTAAGTTTACATATTGTATAGTATTTTAAAATTACCCTAAATATTACTAATTACGGAGCAAAGACGGTTAATTAGACCGTTACAGGAAAAAGAAGAAAGAAGGTTCTGATTCGTGTTTACTCGGCTCCACGTAACAAGCGCTCGGATCGACTTTCTGAATCGTGTCTCCTCGGACGACAAGCGATCTTGTTCGGTGACGCAATCGTGTATACTTAGATCATCCATCATCAGTGCATCAACAATTACGGTACTATTGTTTTTATACGTATTCTTAATAAAGTTATATTATTGATATATAACACTTTTTTATATCAGTACTGTCACTTATTATAAGGAAACAATTTTTACGGATTTTATCGCGGTTTATTAATATTTTTACAAGCCCGACGTTTCGGATACTTTACAGCTACCATGGTCACGGGAGGACTGAGGTGTCATACGTCCTTAATAAACCGCGATAAAATCCGTAAAAATTGTTTCATTATAATGAGTGTAGTAAATTCGCGTAAACATTAGAAAACAGTTCTGTCACTGTTAAGTTAGGCAAGTCTAATGCCAAGTGAAGACACAGTGACAGAGCAGGAGGTAGCCGGTGGCGACGACGAGGTGACCGATCATGACCGGGAAGCCGATCTTGAAGAACTGCACGAAGGATATTCGGTACCCGTGTTGTTCTGCCACTCCGGCGCACACTACGTTAGCGCTCGCCCCGATCAACGTACCGTTACCTGGAAGTTGACATAGATTTTAAATCAATATTATAGGCTATTTTACATTTAGAAGTATTTTAAACGAAGCTCGATATGTCGACATTGACTACGAATGTCTCGTTCGAGAGTTTCATAACTCAACGAGATAAATGACGTTCTATTCTAATCTATTTTGATTTAATTAACTTTTTAATTTAAACCAATATATTTTTATTAAAAAGTCAATTAAAATTGTGTGGGTTATATTTCATGACATTGGTCTACTATAACGGAATACCCCATACATATTGACGTGACAACGTCTAATAAATCGATAACGACGACTGCAATTTCTTGAAATGCCGCGTCACTGTCTCGTTACGCACATTGTCCCGTTACGTTCATTGTACGCTTGCGTTTTGTTATGACGTTGTCACGTTAAACTGTCGTCCGTAAACCATTTACTTTACAGACAACCAATGTTTTTTTTACAGGAGTACTAATTCCATTACGAAGTCGAGACTCATGCTATGACGTACCTCCGAGACAGGCGCCGAAGGAGAGCGCCCACACGAGCGGCGTGATGGGCAGGCCCAGCGCGGGGTTGGCGGCCAGCGCCGTCACCACCCGCACCATCATGGTTGTCAGCGGGATGTTGTCCACGAAAGCCGAGCTGATACCCGACACCTGCACATAGCATATGCCAGTAGAGCAATGTGTCTGTTAGGGTAATCTATGATCTGTGTGTGTGCCCGTCTTTCCCATTGGGCACTCTGGGCAGGTGGGCCCCGCGTTCTATGGGGCCCCATTATTTCTATCAGAATACAATTGAGTGATAATTTTAAGAAAACCAAACAACGATTGCTGATAAGAATACCTACGAGTACCCTAATTACTTTTCGCTATTGTCATTTCTCTATTATAATATCAACCCTTATGTCCCACTGCTGGGCACAGGTCTCCTCCTCAAAATCAGGCGAGGAGGGTTTTGGGCCATAGTTCACCGATGCGCTGGCCGAACGCGGGTTGGTGAACTTCACACACCTTCAAAGACTTTTAATCTTATCAGGCATGCAGGTTTCCTCACGATGTTTCCTGCACCGGTGAGCAAGCGATGGTCTCATGTTCAGGTGCACAATTTCTATTTCTCTATTACAAAATCATAAATTAATTAATAAATAATTTCGTCGGGGTCCCGTTATCCTAGTGCCCAGGGCCCTAGATCGGCTAAAGTGGGCATCTGTGAGCGTTTATAGTCCAAGAGCCAAACCTCGCAAGTCGCAAGTGAAGCCTGACTAGTAACGTCAATTTGTCTGTCAGTTCTATCTCCATGTGGGAACCAAATAGTCTAAGAGCCGACCTATATGCGTCAAATAGAGATTTATCATATAGTCTAAGAGCGGACCTTCTTATGAACCCTTTTCCCTACGTATACATTGCTTTCTTATGTTTACGCGAATTTCACTCATAATGTAACAACTGTTGTAACTATCGCCCTTATCTCGATCTGGGAACTCATATTGTCTAGGAGTCGGATTTGCCCAGTGAACACTTGATTGTTTATATATTATGTTGCAGTCAAAACTCTTAACCAGTCAAAAGTACTATTGACTAGCAAAATCAGTCAAAAGTACTTTTGACTGAACAGGTTGGTCAAAAGTGGTTTTGACTGAAAATTATTGGTTATTAGTACTTTTGACTCTATTTGGTTATTGTACTCTTAACTGTTATTTTAGTCAAAATTATTATTGACTAAAACATACAGTTAAAAGTACTTTTTACTGATTTTGCTAGTCAATAGTACTTTTGACTGGTTAAGAGTTTTGACTGCAACATATACAATTAAATATATTGTTATTTAATTTAACAATATTAAGTATTACTAAGGATAATTGAAACACTGAGTCAGGCGGAGCCTCTTCTACTGAACAATCAGCATTGCATTATTTTGTTTTTGTTTTTTTTTATTATTTTATTTTATTTTATTATTTTATTAACAGTTATTTTGATTAAGTTTTGCCTTAATACGTTTATCGCAATATACATTTTAGTTTTGTCTCTTAAAAAAATAGGGATAAAATGTTCTTTCTTTTATTGTGCTTTATAGAAATTCATTGACGTATAACATCATCTTTGTAGGGATTACCATTCTCATATAATATATTAATATACGGTATATAGTAGTTTTCACGATCATTTCTCCAGAACCAACTCACCCACAGGAGCAGCACGATGGCCACAGCGAGGCGGCCGCTCTCGTCCACCCGCAGGATCAGCGACTCGGTCAGACCGCCGATGAACGCGATCAGACCCAACTTCGATAGTGCCTGGAAATCATTAATATCATCTTTAGGATTTTCGTGATTTTAATATAAAGTATGCAAAATCCCTTTTATCATTATTATACTAAACCTACGTCTTCAACCACGAGATAAGGTTACTTTTCGTAAATGTAACGATTAAAGGATAAAAAAGACGTTCCTTCTTAAGGTTACACAAGTCGCTCATCTTTCCATACAAACGCAGAACAGTAATTACTACAATGTTTGACGTTGACCATGAAAAACTAAGTATAATAAAATTGATCTCGTCGTTATCTATGTGTGTATGTACCTAAAATCGTAAAAAAATGTACATTTAAAAAATACAAGCTTCTAAACTTTCGTATTTTAACACTGACTTTAGCCCAACTTTGGGCGTAAATAAATAGTATACCAAGCACGAAAGCTCAAAAATAAAGCCCGTACAGATATAGTTTAGTTATTCACAAGATAAAATAAATTTATTTTGAAAAGATAAACTTATTAGTTTTTCTATAATAACTGTTTCGCTAAAAGGACATTTTCGGAATGAATCATTGTGCATTTCATTCTAGCACACATGTTCGCGCACTATGTCAGGTGAGATAGCAATCATTTAGTTAGAGTTCGCGCCATCGACTAGTTCAACCTTAAGATTTGAAATCTAGAGACACGCTTCTGGAAAAAAGCTTTAAAATTTCAATTTTTCCATTGGCAGTGGCGGATTTACTGATTTGCTGCCTGTAGGCTATTAAATTTTTGCCGCCTCTGAATGTACCTAGGCTGTTTTTTACTTTCAAGACATTGATAATCGGAAATCTTTTGAATAAGGTATACTAAAAATAACAATTTCATCCCCAAAATTTGTCGCCCTATAGGCCCCAGCCTACTCAGCTTCCTGGTAAATCCGCTACTGTACATTAGTGTATCCTTATCAAATCAAATAAAAATATCTTTGTTTCGTAGATGTCAATTACTGGTACATACACATACGTCAAAAAAGTAGATAAAAAAGAACTCGTTTGAAATGCAGGCTCCCCAAAAAAACGAGAAAAAACTTAGGGGTTTCTCTTTTGTCAACACAAATAAAACTCATAGTTTATACAAGTAGTATCTTCAATATAATCTTTTGTTTGTTATTAGTCTTCCCCACACAACCATTCCTTATAATTTTTCTTATTATTCTTATTAATAGAAGTATTTTGTATGGAAGGACTTTTTCTGGGATCCTATTGTAAAAACGTATACATTGTCCCATAAAAGAATTACTAACTTTGTGAAGTCAAAAAAATATTGTTCCTTGTATTTTGTTGTAATTGTCGCATATTTTTACATATTTATTAATATTATTACGGACATATATCACATTTGAAATTGTTTGATAATAAACAACATTTGTTCAAACAGTATCTGTTTGAACAAATGTTGTTTAAAGTTTTAAATGATAAATATACACCTTCATTAGCACCAAATTTTCAACTGGTTTGAGTTATCGTGTTCTGTTAACAGCCCACTGTGTGAAGCGGTTTCGTTAAAGTAAGTAAGTAGTGACAGTACCTCCATGAGTACGAACAGCGCCGCGAAGAACAGCAGCGTGGACCACTCTACGTGGTGCAGGATCGGCTCCAGGTCAGCTCGGTCCGCTAGGATCAGCAGCAGCACCGCTCCCAGCAGCGCCGTCCAGCCCAGAGACACGCGGTCTACACCCATCACAATTTACAAATTTCTAGACGAGTCACGTTACATGGGCTGGTATACCACAAGATAGACGTTTCTAGAAAAGTCACGTTACATAGGACTACAATTTAGAAAGATCTAGACGCCTCACGTCACGTGCTGATACGGGAGGAGGGATATGCAATAGTTCGCCTATACATTTTCCTTGTTGCTTCACGATCCCTCAAAATCTTTTGCATGCAGATTTTCTCTACACGTTTTGCTTTACTTACGCTTCATCCTTCACATGTTGTTGACACAGCCGGGTGCACAGAGGCATTTAGAAATACCCTTTTAAGGCGTACCCTGGTCAGGCTCGAGAACAGACCCTCACACTCCCACTTTCGAGGCTAAGCCTTTACCAGCAAGACTTAACTCTCAGTATGACGTAGAGCGGAGGGAAAAAGACATTTCGACGCTACGGGAGTTTCATATGCACATCAATAAAGTCAAGAAAAAATAATATGACTTACTTAGTTCAGGTATTGAATGCAGGAAGAAGACAGCCACCACGAAGCTTATAGCGAATACGGCTTTCACCAGGAGGCGCTTGTCACGGATTTGGTACTGGAAGGTGAGATAAAGTTCTAATAAAGCCAGGTATCGAAATACAAACCCACCCCCTTCGCTACGAACTCTAGCTTACCGCAGCTGCGATGCAATAGATAACGATATTGTTCTAGGCAATAGCGGCAGCACGTACGGATTTGCCACGTACACCGTAGTTAATATTCGCCACCCACGGCTTTTCATTAAGGTTACACAATACGCTCATCTTTCCATACAAACGTGGAACGGTAACTACTACAATGTTTGACGTTGACCATGAAAAACTAAGTATATTATAAATTGATCTCGTCATTATCTATGTCTGTATGTACCCAAAATCGAAAAAAAATATACATTTAAAAAATATAAGCTTCTAAACTTTCGTATTTCTACACTGATTTTAGCCTAAAATTGGGCGTAAATAAATAGTATACGGAGAAAGAAAGCTCTAAAAAAAAGCTCGTGCGGACATAGTTTAGTTATTCAAAAGTTGAAATAATTTTGTTTAGGAAAGATACACAATATAATAGTCACAAAATAAATACTAATAGTTTTTCTATAATAACTGTTTTGCTAAAAGGACATTTTCGGAATGAATCATTGTGCATTTCATTCTAGCACACATGTTCGCGCATTATGTCAGGTGAGATAGCATTGATTTAGTTATTATTAAATACAACAAAAGAAAAAAAAAACCATGCGAGACGGCGGAGCATCCATTGAGAGTATTGCACTAATTGATATTTCATGGATAATTTTCTGATCGTCGGCGTCGCCGCGTCGTCATCACCATTTTACCTACTAGATATACGTAAGTAGTATCGATAACTGATGAAGTACATAAAATAGTTTTGGTGAATCAAAATTCATACACCCTCTATAATAATGAACTAAACTATTACAATCTATTAAATGTTCCGATCAATTGGCTCTCTTACCTTTTCCTTAAGCTGTTCGAGGGTGGTGCGGTAGGTGTCCTTGGGGCAGACTCGCCTCTGACTCTCCTTGAGACTGGCGGCGAGCTGCGCCGTGAGCTTGGTCATCTTGCGCTCCAGCCTCCGCCGCACCACCTGCTGGTCGCGGCTCAGGTGCGGGAGAGAGTCGATCGCACGACGCCATACCGAGATTTGCTGACGGAGGTCTGCAATAGTGTAACTCTTGATTTAAAACATCTATTGACACTTTGGCAGGAAGACACGAATGCACTAACACACACGGTGTTTATTGAAAGGAATGAAAAATTGACATTTGAGGTGACAAATAAGAAGGTAGGTAAAATTGTAGCAGTATAGTATTGCAATGAATTTGACTTGAACAACGAAGAGACGTTTTAAATATGTTCTGGAGTAAATTTACTACAAAATTACATTAGCTGATTGCAATGGTCCAACTTCTTGCGGCATACGGCGGATAACAAACTAGCCTTGCTTATTTGCTCACGCTTACACTGGTTAAGGTTCGTCCCCCACCATGGTTCAAACCTTTTTCTGGCGGTAGGGCTCAGCTCAGAGAGTGGGACTCAGTCCCTCTAGCCGTCGAGGTACCCTGTTTGCTCACCTCTCTAAAGGCGGCTTTGGTGGCACTCGCCGGGTTTTAGTGGGTAGAGCTGCGTCCACTTATCATCTTTTGAGCGCACCGAGTCCCACATACCCACCAGGGGAGTCCCCACTCCCCCGCAGGATGCTTTATAGCATTTCCCGGCGCAAAATAAAAGGCTCGCCCAATATGTATTGGTTTAACATAGGTAAGACTAGTCATACCCTGTATCTCCCGGGGCTCGTTGAGGCGCAGGCTCGCCGTGTCCCGGTACATGTAGCGCAGCTGGAAATACGTCTGCACGCACACCGCCACGATGCCTACACTCATGTGCAGCGTGAACGACGTGAAGTTGATGCCCTGGGGACATATGGATACGAGTGAAGTTGGTCAAGTTGATCATTGATGCCCTTGGGACGATATCAATGTGAGTGAAATTCGTCCAAGTTGATGCCCTAGGGATGATGTCAATGTAAATAAAGTTTGGCAAGTTGATGCCCCGGTGACAATGTCAATGTGAGTGAAGTTTGTCAAGTTGATGCCCTGGGAACAATATCAATGTGAATAAAGTTTGTCAAGTTGCTGTCCTGGGGACTAATGTCAATGTAAATAAAGTTTGTCAAGTTGATGCCCTGGGGACAATGTCAATGTAAATAAAGTTTGTCAAGTTGATGCCCTGAGGACAATGTAAATGAAGTTCGTCAAGTTGATGCCCTGGGGACAATGTCAATGTGAATAAAGTTTGTCAAGTTGATGCCCTTGGAACAATGTCAACGCGAGTGAAGTTTGACAAGTTGATACCCTAGGGCCTAGACACATTGAACACAATGACTCGATAACAAAAAAAACCATGCAGTTTTTATTTTGCCCATGCCACACGTCTGCCGTGTCATGTCATGTTGAGTGGTCAGCGTCGCCTATGAACACGTCACCTGAGACTCGCTTAAACAACTCGTCATTCAACCTATTCTAAGACATTAGATGGTAAATCTCGTTGCCAGTAATTACACTTCCTGTCGGCTCACGGCACTGCGCATCCCTTAAAGAAACGGGCCCTAGCAGTACAGCAGTAGCGGAGAAATCACTGAAAACGATGACGACGATCATGACAGTGATGATGATTGTATTTGCACTAGAAGTCGCCCAGCGATCGAAATTCGATCTCAATTTAAAAAGAAATCATTCGACTTCATATACAGTTTGACGGTACCTAAAAAATAATGCTTCGAAACTTATTTGTAAAATTAAAACCAAACGTCATTGACATTGTCGTCATGATTCAACTTCGAATGGGTGCAATCGTAGTGTGTGTAGCATTTTATTTAATTAACATAATGTTAATAATGCATATAACATAAAAATAATAGCTTTCTCCATTCAATCTCCACCTAATCTTTAACTGTACAAAATTTTAAATTCCTCCGTTTGCGCAATCCTCTTAAAAAGGGGCACAAAGTTTTTTGCTTGTATTAATACATAGATAAATGGTGTGCCCTCACCGACTGCACGACGATCCTGTTGGATGCGATAATGACGTTGGGGGGATCTCCCACGGGCGTGGCGGTGCCCCCGATGTTGCTGAACAGCACCATCGACATCAGGATCGGGATGGGATTCAGGTCCATCACCTCGCACAGTCTGTAACAATGTGTCATCGTGACATGATTCTAGAACTACAAGGAGCCGATCGAGCATATAACCGGCCTAGAGCGGTAATGTTATGTTTTTTGTATGAAAACTAATTCCGCCAAATTTATGCTGCGACGCTGCTCCGGCTGTGCGCTCTGATTGGCTGACTTATGGCCATTGATGGGTGATTCGCCGATGTAACGTAACATACATATCACTGGTTGGTTGACCCGCTATTACGTGAGTGACAAATCACTGTCCAGTTTCGGAATTTTATGGCTCACATTTCTACCTATCCGGTTATATGGTCGATGGTCGTCACAGTCGGACACAACTGCAACTGCAACTGCAACTGATATAAAGGATATTTTAAGTAACCGAACACAGAGGAAATAGGGAACTACATGGCCACTGCGTCTAAAGCGCACAGGTAGATCATAGAAGAATCATTTTCATGCTCTACCTGCTGTACAGTGCGAGTGTAATTTTTTCCGTCCACTCCACACTTTTTTTATAAATATTTTTTTAAAATTATGCTATTTTTGATTCTTTCATCTTCGGATTGTAAAACCTATGTAGTATTTTTGTTAAACACTAAAGATAATAATAATTAACTAGGTCAGCCATGGGAACGGTTGGGGTGTAGCAAGGTCAGCGCATAAATTATATCACCCCAGTGTTTAAATGTGTTATCATATTTGTTATCACACACATTACAATTTACACCAGGTATACACACAGAACTAATTACTACAGTTTTTGTATAACCAATCTAGTTTGTGTGGACTTGGGTCTCGTAACAGTTCTAGGTTAGAGAAAGACCGAAGCGTCATAGAAGAAGAAAATATAATTGTGCACCTGACTTTAGAAAAAAAAATACGAAAAAATTGAGAGTAAATCTGTAAGGTATGAAGGTTCATTATCTTACATGACATGACAATTGACAAACAGGAGCTTGTAAGATACCCCACCATGGTCCAAGCCTTGTCGTGGCGGTGGGGCTCAGTGGCCTAAGGTGAACCTAACCTTGGGCGAAGCCAAGTGAACCGAGGGAGCTACTCTATGTACCCCTGTTATAAGAAGAGGGGACAAGGAGACAGGGTTGTTCTGTGGTGCGGGATAACCCCTCTATGGAGGTGGCGTCGGCCCCTTGGGGGACTGACTAGCCGTCGAGATGGCCTGTTGCTCAACAGACCCGGGGCACCTCACCATAGGCGGCATTGGTGGTACTCACAAGGTTATAGTGGGTATTCGGGCCAGCGTAGCCAAACTCTAGATAAGTTCTCATAGGTTGGTTTCTAGTAGGAAACTTGTGTCTAATAGGAAGTATAATGAACTATCATCTAACTGGTATCTATACCGTGTATGGCTGTAGATAGCTAGTGTGATAGTAGTGTAATAGGTGAGGTACCTGATGGTGACGGGGGTCATGAGCAGCACGGTGGTGACGTTGTCGAGGAACGTGGACAGAAGCGCCGTGATCGCGCACAGCAACGTGATCAGCGGCCACAGCTTACCCTTCGTCACCTGGAACAAACCAACTTAGGGTCAAGCCCGTCTTTCTTTGGGAACTCTGGGCAGGTGGGTCCCGCGATCCATGGGACTTGACGACCTCTGTGGCTCAGTGGTAAGCGCGTTGGCGCTCAAGCCGAAGGTTGCGGGTTCGAATCCCGCCAGGGAACTAAAATATTTTCTGTGTTCCTGTGTCATGGATGTGTATTAAATATGTGTATTATATAATAAAAATCTTAAATATATGTATGTATAAAAGTATTAAATATATTTCCGTTGTCTGGTACCCGTAACACAAGTTCTTCGAGAACTTACCACGGGACCAGATTGACGTGGTGTGAAAGCGTCCATAGATATTATTATTATATTATTATTATTATTATGGGACCCCATTATTTCTATTAGAATATGATTGAGTGATAATTCAAAAGGAAAATCAGGCGAGTTGTACCACACGCAATGGCAGTGTGCATGGCTGCCACCCTTGTACTTATACGAGAAACAACTTTGTTTTCGGAAAAAATGACAAGTCTTTCGTTGTGGCGCAGCTACTCCTGAGGCCTGTCAATAGATTCGCTGATGGTGAGACAGTACAATGAGATGATTGTACTGTCCCGACGTTGGGAGGGGTTGTTCTGTGGTGCCGGACAACCCCTCTGTGGAGGTGGCGTCGGCCCTTGCGGGACTGACTAGCCGTCGAGGTGCCTAGTTAGCTTAACAGATTCGGGGCACCTCACCAAGGCGGCATTGGTGGCACTCGCCGGGTTTTAGTGGGTAGAGCTGCGTCCATTTACCATCTTTCGGGCGCAGCGAGTCACACACGCCTGGAGAGTGGGTCTCCCCAGTCCTCCCCATCCCCAGGCGGGATGCCTCAGAGCATTTCCCGGCGTAAATGAAAAAAATAAATAAAGGTGAAACTGCTTTTCACGTCTAGTATTTCATATAACATAATAAACGATATGTAGTACCTATATAAATGTATCTATTTTTAGCATGTATATAATATACTACCTCAAAAATTATGACAAACATACCTCAAAAGTGAACACCGCCAAATAATCGAACATGCCGGTCTCTGCCATGATGGCGACGAGGATCATCATGCTGAACAGCAGCAGCAGCGTCTCCACGTCCAGCCAGGATACCAGCTCGGGCAGGGTGGGCCGCTCGCCCACCAGCGCCAGCACCGCCAGGGAGGTGGTTGATACTATCACGGCTGCCATGGTCCGATTTATTATCTGTAAGTAAGTTTTTGGATGAAAAAACCCGATGACACAATTTCGCGCCAAAAAACCGGCTATTTTATTATTTTCAATGTTGATATACCCAGTGTTACTATCACAATTAAGACGAGTCTAACGACACCTCTGAGGCTATAATCCATTAAACCGTTCAGGCTGTAGAGCGAGCCAAAGAAATAGATATATAAATACATACACTTGAAAAACATACCCTATACTGACGCAGTCGGGTAAAATTTGTTTTTTTTTTAATTTGGTTAGTTATTTTTAAATAAATATCCTCAACGCAATAACAAAAGAGCTGTTAACCCTAAAACGACTGAACTGATTTTGATAAAACATAAGACTACCGCTAGAAAACGGCTTTCAAAGCAAAAATCCACAAACAATCAAATTGGTTGACCCGTTTGAGGGTAGTGAGACAGACACACCCACACAGATACATATAGCGGTGAAACTAACAACATCCGCCTTATTGCGTATACATTTGTTGCAGACTTCGAACCTACATACTAGACAACCGAGATCTTGGATCTTCGAGTCCTGTCTACGATCATCGAGCACCCGACGCTTTTTCAACACGTCTTTGATAAGTTTTAGTTCGGTCTTCAATTAACGCGTGTTTTGTAGTTTTTTTTAACAATTTTAAATTTTTCAGTTTGATTAATCGTTGAAGCATGTTTATTTTTCAACTATAATGAAATGGGAGTCCTGAGGGAGTAAAGATAAAGGGACTTAACTTTTTAAATTAATTCATTGGCATCCTTAATAAATGTGCTTTTTAAATTATTTCGACCGACTTATAATAAATCGTGTTCGCGGTTATTAAAACAATGTTTTATTAAGTACATTTTGTAAGTAGAATGTACCAAAGATATTTTTGAAGTCGGCCATTGAACGCTTATGCGTCGATCATGGTGCTTCTATTCGGTTGCGACCATATAAAAAAGCTAACACAGGTCTGATGATGATCACTTAATATGTAATATAACTCGCAACACGTGTACGGCGCCCACCGATAAATCCACGTTCTAACACCCACAAAACCACGTCTAGCGCGCTCGCCATACGGTTTCATATCGCTCGCTCTTGCACCAACTTCATATAAATTTTCCATAGCAATTATAATGATAACTGAACGTAATGTTGACAGTCCTATGTTGGTCAGTGTACATAGCTTAAACTAAACACCAGTTAATGTTCTTTAATTATAGCACACTTATAGGTGTTATAAGACGTCCATCTTTGTTGACACAGGGAAATGCATTTACGGATGTATCCAGGTTACCTTGGATGAGGACGTATGTGGGACTCACACTTGGCAATGCACTTAACTTATAGGCTATAATAATTTATCCCTGCACTCCCACGGGAATGGGGAGTACGCGGGTGAAACCACGGGGCGTTGCTAGTAAGTATTATGAGAGAGCTATAGAGAGCGGCTATGGACAAGTTTTAAACACTAATCTAACTCTAGCGGCCTGCAGAGGACGCCGAGATAGCTCGTATAGACTTTACACATGCTATTTTGTCAAATTAGGTATAAAATCTTTATATATATATTTCTTGTGTGCGTGTGTATGTCACTGAACTCCTCCTAGACGGCTGGACCGATTTTGATGAAATTTTTTGTGCGAGTTCAAGGGGATTCGAGGATGGTCTAGATTCACAAAAAAACATATTTTGTACAGGACAACGTCTGTCGGTGCCACTAGTATAAATATAAATATTGCTTCCACTGAGTTTGTTGTGCCGGAGGCTAACATGAGACTTTGTCAAAGTAATATGTTGAAATATTGTTTTATTTTTTTCAACAGCCCTATTTTTCTCCCCACCATGGTTCAGGCCTTGTCGTGGCGGTGGGGCTTAGTAACCTAGGGTGAGCGGTGCACCTTGGGCGAAGCTAATTGGGCCGAGGGGGCTCTTTGTACCCCTCTTATAAGAAGAGCGGACAGAAGAGCAGGGGGCAAGGGGTGAGGATGGGAACCTCACCCCATTGTACTGTCCCGACGTTGGGAGGGGTTGTTCTGTGGTGCGGGACAACCCCTCTGTGGAGGTGGCGTCGGTCCCTAGCGGGACTTACTAGCCGTCGAGGTGCCCTGTTTGTTTTCTAGATCCGGGACACCTCACCAAAGGCGGCATTGGTGGCCCTCGCGGGTTTTAGTGGGTAGAGCTGCGTCCATTTACCAGCTGTCGGATGCAGCGAGTCCCACATACCCGCGTGGGGAAGCCCACTCCCCCGCGGGATGCCTCGGAGCATTTAAAAAAAAGCCCTATTTTTCTGGCTTACACTATTCGTATAGGATAATTTTCAACTACAGTTTTATCACCAAGACTCGTTCGGTGGTTTTTATATGAGAGACTATCAACACGTGCAAGTATTCCGGTGTAGGTACTCACCGTTTGCAAGTGTGATCATAGCCTATTGCCTGCCTCTTATTGAAGAGGGGCAGTGGCAAACAAAGCACTCGTTTACCTGAAATTAGATCTTACCTCGAATATGATAAGCACGTACAGCCCACACAGCAGCACGCACGAGTATATGACCCCGGTGGTGGGGTCTATGGGGTCCGCCGAGTAGCTGAGGGTGAGTGGCGCGGCCTGGTCCGCCGTGCTGCGCATACGGAGCACGTACGACCCGCTGTGGTTGGTCACCGGCCTCAGACTCAGGGTAACACTCCTAGGCTCGCCCGTGTTGAAGTCGAGGTCATCTTGAAGGAGAAGAGACTGCGTTTGTGATATCTGGAAGCATTATCTTAATATAATTTGACTAGATGCGATACATCGCTGAGCTAGTTCATCGTCGTGTACATAGGCCTCAAAGAACGTCAAACAACCTTTTTTGACAGATTTTGATGACAAGGGACCGATAGTTAGATGACATGACAAAATGGGCATCGGAAGTAAAATCCTGTTTGGGACCTCAAGGTTTAAAGCAGGGTTTCGCAAACTGGTTTAATCCCTAGGGAGGAAAATACTGTAATTATTCATAACAAAGACGTTTGTGGAGGGATAAACTCCTACAACCACGTTACATCTTTAGTTACTTGGATTACAGTAGCGGATTTATCAAGAAAAGGTCAGCAAAGGTGTATGCTACACTTTAAAAATTTAATCTGCCACAAAACTTTCAAGTTCTAGAGTAAAAGAATCAGCAGGCAGGGGTTCGTCAGATATGTTCAATTTTCAATTAAGAGGTCCGTCAAAAAAAGTATGTAGTTTAAGAAGCCCTGTTTGAAAGCAAGATTATTAATATTCGAGACATCTAGTGTTCGTAGACATCTTTGTTCCTGTAATAAATGTAATGGCTTAGCAACGCGCAAATTAATCACATAAGTATAATGATGAACCAGTTGTTACCTCATGGCGTGTAATTTAGAACTAATACGCTAAAGTTAATCGTAATGATTACTTCATGTCCCCTGGCCACTGTTGAGGAAATTTCCTTCTCGAAATCAGGTGAAAATGGATCCCCACCATTGTTCAAGCCTTGTCGTGGCGATGGAGCTCAGTGCAGAGTAGTCTAAAGTGAATCCAGCACCTTGGGCAAAGCCAATTGAACCGAGGAGGCTGCTCTTTGTACCCCTCTTATAAAAAGAAGGGACAAGGAGCGAGGATAGGAACCTCACCCCATTGCAGTGCCGACGTGCCGCAGGACAACCCCTCTGTCGAGGTGGCGTCGGTAACTTGGGGGACTAGCCGTCGAGGTGCCCTGTTTCTCAACAGATCCGGAGCACTTTAGTGAGCTAAAAGCGGCACTGCAGGTGGTACTCGCGGAGTTATAGTGGGTATTCGGCACAGATAAGTGCCGCGAGTCCCAAACACCATCGGACCCACCCAGGACCGTTGACGGCGCGTAAAGGGGTTTCCCCGTGTTAACAAAAAAAGACACAAATATAACAAGTGGCAAACCTGGGTAGAGGAGGTGTTGACTTCTTCCGAAGTGTTCGAAGTCCAGTACTCCAGCCAGACTAGTATTTTTGGAGCATTTTCTAGTTGAGTCTCATTGACCTTCTTCTCCCCTTGTTCCGTCATGAAGGGCCCAGAGATCTTGGCCAGGATCGTCAGCTGGTCATCTGATATGTTCAGCATGTAACCTAAAAACACGTTTGCATAAGTCATTTGAAAGTACTTTTTTTTATAAACGCCAGGGAGTGCTCTGAGGCATCTCGACGAGGAGCGGGTCTCCCTACGCGGGGATGTGGCACTCGCTGCGCCCAAAAGTGGACGCAGCTCTACCCACTAAAAACCGGCGAGTGCCCCCAATGCCGCCTTCCGCCCCCATCCGGAGGGCACCTCTCCAAAGGCGGCTTTGGTGAGGTGCCCCGAATCTAATGAGCAAACAGGGCACCTCTACGGCTAGTCAGTCCCCCAAGAGACCGACGCCACTTCCACAGAGGGGTTATCCCGCACCACAGAACAACCCCTTCCAACATCGGGACAGTACAATGGGGTCAGGTTCCCGTCCTCGCCCCTTGCCCCTGCTCTTTTGTCCCCTCTTCTTATAAGAGGCGTACAAAGAGCCCCCTCGGCTCAATTAGCTTCGTCTAAGGCTCACCCTAGGCTACTGAGCCCCACCGCCACGTCAAGGCCTGAACCATAGTGGGGCATTTGAACGTACTGTTTGTACTGTACTGTTTGGAAAGAGAAGCTCGCAGACCTCAGGGCCTATATTCACAGTGGACCCCATTCCACTATGAATATAAGCGGATTCACCCACACTCGTTGTGGTTTATAGACAATTTAATTCACCGAGATGTTCTCCGAGACGCAAGATAAGCATGGATGATTACTTCTCATGAACTTGTTACTAAAACAAAACAATGCTAATCGGAAGAACACGTTTGCGACAATTCCTGTATTATTAGATGTGTTTTCTTTATACTGGCATCAACCTCAGAGTTTCTTTATACTGGCATTAATCTCGGAGTTTCTTTATCCTGGCATTAACCTCGCAGTTTCTTTATCCTGGCATTTATGTCGCAGTTTCTTTATCCTGGCATTAACCTCGCAGTTTCTTTAACCTGGCATTTATGTCGCAGTTTCTTTATCCTGGCATTTATGTCGCAGTTTCTTTATACTGACATCAACCTCAGAGTTTCTTTATACTGGCATCAACCTCGGTGTTTATTTATCCTGGCATTAACCTCGCAGTTTCTTTATCCTGGCATTTATGTCGCAGTTTCTTTATACTGACATCAACCTCGGAGTTTCTTTATCCTGGCATTAACCTCGCAGTTTCTTTATCCTGGCATTTATGTCGCAGTTTCTTTATACTGACCTCAACCTCAGAGTTTCTTTATACTGGCATCAACCTCGGAGTTTATTTATCCTGGCATTAACCTCGCAGTTTCTTTATCCTGGCATTAACCTCGCAGTTTCTTTATCCTGGCATTTATGTCGCAGTTTCTTTATACTGACATCAACCTCAGAGTTTCTTTATACTGGCATCAACCTCGGAGTTTATTTATCCTGGCATTAACCTCGCAGTTTCTTTATCCTGGCATTTATGTCGCAGTTTCTTTATACTGACATCAACCTCAGAGTTTCTTTATACTGGCATCAACCTCGGAGTTTGTTTATCCTGGCATTAACCTCGCAGTTTCTTATCCTGGCATTTATGTCGCAGTTTCTTTATACTGACATCAACCTCAGAGTTTCTTTATACTGGCATCAACCTCAGAGTTTATTTATCCTGGCATTAACCTCGCAGTTTATTTATACTGGCATTTATGTCGCAGTTTCTTTATACTGACATCAACCTCAGAGTTTCTTTATACTGACATCAACCTCAGAGTTTCTTTATACTGGCATCAACCTTGGAGTTTATTTATCCTGGCATTAACCTCGCAGTTTCTTTATCCTGGCATTTATGTCGCAGTTTCTTTATACTGACATCAACCTCAGAGTTTCTTTATACTGACATCAACCTCAGAGTTTCTTTATCCTAGCATCAACTATAGCCTATATGTTATTCTGATGTATAAGGTATGTTATTGTAAAGTTTCATCAAAATCCATTCAATACTTTATGCGTGAAAGGGTAACAAACATACATCCATACAACCTTTCGTGTTTATAATACTAGTCGAACTAGCAGGATTTTAATGGTATACGTAAAACTTAGGTGATATTGGGGCGCTCCAGCTCAGAGGTGACAGCAGTATTCCATGTGAGGCCGGATCTGCGCCTTGTAGTAGTATTGAAGGCGGTGTGAAAGCAGGAAATACTACTTCGCTCTGAGCACGCCGAGTTTCTTAGAGGCTAGTTTAGCCTTTCCTTCCCAATGACCACGAAACTGCACATCTCTCGATATGTCGACGCCAAGTATCCCAATGCTGGCTGAGGCGGTAAGGGAAGTGAATAACGAAGGATCATTTTTTTTGCGGTAAACGCGCAAACTTGTGTCTTGTTGAGGTTAAATTAGACTAGATTAAGTTGCCCCCATTCTAAAACTTTGGCTAGAAGAGACTCGATTTCAGACACTTTGTTCGGAAACTCATCGACTTGTTCCCGAGAAATATTAGAGCGGCCAGTGTATAGGGCATCTTCTGCCCTGTTTGCATAACAATGAATGCCGCTAGCTTGCAGCATATCATTGATATGCAGAAGAAACAAGTATATTTCTGTAATTGCAATACCCGCAGGTTCGCCTGTGATACCGTAGATTCACCGCCGTACCTGGACTCACTATTATTTTACGGCCTATAATATCACTCAGTGATTAAGTGGCAAATCTAAGTTTTTTACAATCGAATAAGTAGTTTCGATGATTTCCTCCTACAACCAAACTCACAAACATTACCTTATAATCTTCTATACAAATAAATAAAATTGGAGTGTCTGTTTGTAATATTAAAATAACCGATTTTTACTAAATGGATGTATACACGGTACATATTCCAAAATAACATTTTTTACAATTTTTGTCTGTCTCTCTGTCTGTCTGTTTGTTCCAGCTAATCTCTAAAACGGCTGAGCCGATTTTGAATGGACTTTCACTGGAAGATGGCTGATGTTTTAAAGAGTAACTTAGTAACTTAGGTTACAAAAATAATCATCAATCCGTATACGGTATATCTTAGTTAACGCAGGCGAAGCTGCGGGCAACAGCTAGTATCAGTATATATATATATATATATACATTTGAGTACCATTTATTTACGTCTGGAGCGAGAGGAAATTATACTTGTAGCAAGAGGTAGATTCAAAACAGGTATTACGTCGACCATGGATGTTTACAACTGGACAGTGCAACCAAATGGTGCAATTTTATCCGAGTAAAAAGAGCGTAAATGTAATTCATTATTTAATTTAGAACTTTCGCTGTGTTTGTCCAAAAAGGCAAAATTCTATAATCTAGATTATCTAAAACAGTAGCCTCCATTTATCAGATAAACAATAGAGCATCACATACTAAGGGCAACGGTCTTAGTCTTTTTTTTCTTTGACGCCGGGAAATGCTTTGAGGCATCCCACAGGGGGGGGGGACTCCCCAAGCCGGTCTGTGGGACTCGCTGCGCCCGAAAGATGGTAAGGTGGTCGCAGCTCTACCCACTAAAACACGGCGAGTGCCACCAATGGCACCGTTGGTCAGGTGCCCCCGATCTATAGAGCAAACAGGGCACCTCGACGGCTAGTCAGTCTCTCAAGGGACGGACACTACCTCCACAGGGGGGTCGTCCCGCACCAAGAACAACCCATCACAACGTCCCCTCTTCTTATAAGAGAGGAACAAAGAGTACTCGGTTCACGTGGGTTCGCCCTTAGGCTACTGAGCCCCACCGCCACGACAAGGCTTGAACCATGGTGGGGTACGGTCTCCTCTATACTTAGCTCCTCTATACCTAAGTATAGAGAAGACGGATCTATCAATATTATGACAGAGTAGTGTTTCTGAGTTCGGAAATAACCACTCAGCCGCCCGCGCGTCAAAACAAAATATAAGGCACACGTCCGCGCGCGCTCCCCGTAAAAAATCGCGTCTAAGTTGTCAATGACTGGGCATAGATCAAGTTTGCTAGAACGTCCATAGACGCGGCATTTATTACAGACCATCTAGTATTGAGTAAATGGAACTTTTTGAAAATTTTAATTGATAAAAATTCGTTTGAACGGCGAATGGCCGGGTAGCCATAGTTACAATGGCGCGAAACTGGACACTTGTTTAGGTTGATCTCTTCACCTGGGCGGCTGAGTGGATAAGTGATAATGATTCCGTAAAAAATCTGTCATCCTTAGAATTCAGTGTACAAAGTGACATAGGCTATTAAAACATCATCACCAGTCTGGGTGAGACTGTAGGGCATGTAGCAGCATTCGCACCAAAGCACGTGCGCTACATGGCCACTATCTTTGGGAATTCCTTCATTTTGCATCTTAGAGCAGGACAAATTTTCTGGGCCTTCCACAATAATGCATACCTATTACCTAGTAACGTGACCGGTAAGAGGGATGCTCTATGCCGCGCTCCCGGCTGCATGGGTACTACCATCTTGCTTGTTCCTCCCGTGAAACAGCTTTGCTGTGTTTCGGAGAGAAGAGCAGGCAGTGTAATTTCTGGCACCGATACTTAACATCTTATGTCTCAGGATAGGCAACACATAAATGAGTTACCTGGAATAGTTCTAGGTGGCATGTCTGCCAGTTTACCTATCATAGTAACATAAAAAACCTCATATATGTATAAGCATATACAATCACGAGGGCGTCGTTGACCATAACCAGTTTGCCTATTTATCCCTAATAGGATAGGATATAGAAAGTTAAATGTTCTGGAAGAAAATCCCTTCCCGTACAAGCTAAAAGTTTTCTACATCGTCACGTCCAGGTACGCACGTCGGCGGTGCGTCTGGGCCTGCATTTCTAAATGTCAATGACCAACACAAACATATTATATGTGTATATATACTAGCTTGGGTATTTCCAGACACGTCCGAGAATAGGGCTCACACTTACAACTTTCTAAATGTAGTATAAAGTGTATATTGAGGTAAAATCAGTTTCAATGATGACAGTGTGGTCAGAATAGTTACAAAATCAAATTAATCTCTTGTGAAACTATTTTAAATCTTTTTATGTTTAATTCACTTTTTATGCGGAGCTCGAATAGATTATAAGACGAGGGGACAAAAGAGCAGAGGGCAAGGGGTGAGGATGGGAACCTCACCTCATTGTACTGTCCCGACGTTAGGAGGGGTTGCTCTGTGGTGCGGGACAACCCCTCTGTGGAGGTAGCGTTGGTCCCTTGCAGGACTGACTAACCGTCGAGGTGTCCTGTTTGCTCAGCAGATCCGGGGCACCTCACCAAAGGCGGCATTGGTGGCACTCGCCGGGTTTTAGTGGGTAGAGCTGCGTCCACTTACCAGCTTTTAGGCGCAGCAAGTCCTACATACCAACGTGGGGGACTCCCTCCCCCGTGGGATGTTAGAGCATTTCCCGGCGTTAAATAAAAAAAAAGGCTGTCACTACCTACTTTTGATTTCTCCCGGGTTCACGGACGAAAGCCTCGTGACAACCTCCTTTTCGTTGTACAGCATAAAGACCAAAGTGAAGAAGAGCCAGCAGACCAGGAGGAGAGTCATTTTCAAGTAATGCCGGAACAGCGCCATCTGGTAACAAAGGCTAATGATAAATAATCCGATGGGATGGATTCGCTTTTTTGGAGTTTTAAAAGGCATGAAATGGGTATATTTGGATTAGACCTTACTCGAGGAACGACAGTCGCTTGATAGTTTTCCTAACCAAATGCTATTACTATATTATTTATGTATTTCTGAGTTTTTTATACTGGTCTGCCCTTACAGGTACAACTTACAGACACAGTCGCTTATAATGTACCTACCTATATATTCTTGGAAATACAATTTCTTTACTGGTGGCCTAGTAGGCGGTCGGTCTCTTGTGTGAGAGGACCGGATTCGATCCTGACCCCTATGATGACTTGAAATGAGTTTTTTTTAACTCCTACGTGCACCTTAACATGAGACCATCGCTTGCTCGCCGGTGAAGGAAGCATCGTGAGGAAACCTGCGATTAAAAGTCTTTGAAGGTGTGTAAAGTTCACCAACCCGTATTGGGCCAGCGCACCCGTGCACTATTGCCTAACCCTCCTCGCCTGATTTCGAGGAGGAGACCCGTGTACAACAGTGGGACATATAAGTGTGACGTGTTTTATAATTATGTATGTTTAGGTTAAGGTATTTATCTATGGGCCTATGCGACCCGAAATAAAGGTTTATTGTTATTATAAGGGTTATTATTATATTATATTTTGTGTATTGTGTACAAACACATAAGTGGCAATGTCCACTGACATTGACTGAAACTGACGAGTCGTCTACCTGTTGTGAGTTTAGACATATTTTCAGGAAATTTTGAAACGTAAAATGGGCGAGTGATATTACTAAATTGTGCAGAATTAGCGAAACAAACTTGTTGTAATCAGATGAGAGTATATGATATTACCTTACTCCCCTTCCCAGATTTGTCATCATTGCTGAAACAGAATAAAATAATTAATAGCGTTGTTTTTCATATTTTATACTAGTTGCTAAGGGTTAAATATTGAACTAATAACTAAATAACTAAGTTCAGCTACTACATGGCACAATACTGAGTCATTTTCATAATATCCTTACTGAGCATGAACAAGTATGAACATTTCATAAAGAGTGACTGCAAAATAAAACAACACAAAAACACACTAGACCGAAACCAAGAAACGCAATCAAAAATATTAAAAACGGGACATAAACATACCGTGAAAGAGCATACTAATGTAGGAAAGATTCAAAAATCACGAACATGAAAAACACTGTAGGTATAATGCTTCCTATCTCATGTTCTCCCACGTTAAATCTTACGAATGTATCTGTTTGTCTCTTTTTACTGTCGCTTTTTCGTTTCATCGACTTTCATGATGCTAAAGAAGTTTTCACTTCAAAAAACCACTTAGGGAACTCGTAACGTTTACAAAATCATAGGGTTTTTTAATGAAACAAAATCCAGTGTACACATGCATACGCTCTACTGTGACAAACTCTCAAGGGACATTCCATACCTAGCAACATTTTCCTCTATATTGTCTGTCCTGCCCGTTTTACCGAAATTCATCTCATCTGCGTCTTGAAAGAAATATGGAGGATGCCTATGAAATAAAGATATTATTGCTAAAATATACATAACTAAAAATCCCACTCGCACAAGGTATAAGTACCACAAAACACTATATATATATATATTTAACGGTGCCTTTTTTTTTCTTTAACGCCGGGAAATGCTCTGAGGCATCCCGCGGGAGAGTGGGTCTCCCCACGAGGGTATGTGGGACTCGCTGCGCTCGACAGCTGGTAAATGGACGCAGCTCTACGCACTAAAACAAACAGGGCACGTCGACGGCTAGTCAGTCCCGCAAGGGACCGACGCCACCTCCACAGAGGGATTGTCCTGCACCACAGAACAACCCCTCCCAACGTCGGGACAGTACAATGGGGTGAGGTTCCCATCCTCACCCCTTGCCGCCTGCTCTTCTGTCCCCTCTTCTTATAAGAGGGGTACAAAAAGCCCCCTCGGCCCAATTAGCTTCGCCCAAGGTGCACCGCTCACTCTAGGTTACTAAGCCCCGCCGCCACGACAAGGCCTGACCCATGGTGGGGATATTTTTAACGATGCCTAGTTGGTAGAGGCCGAGTCTGAGATTTAAAAATGCAATTGAACTGAGATTTAAAATTGCTTGTTCATCGGTGAAGAAAAACATCACGAGAAGATCTCTATGCTCAAGAATCCGAATTTAGGGTGTGTGAAATTCACCATAGATACTTGGGCCGACGGAAAAGCGAACTATGGCTTTTTATTCCTCGCTTATTTCGACGTAGTTAAACTCTCCAACTGTGAGAGGTATAAAGGGTCGGTTACGCTACGCTTATCATCTCACCTTTGACTCTCTTCATCAGGCACCAGGAAGCTCACGCCATCGATCTTGGACGCGCACTCCTCCAGCACCCTGTTGTGATGCAGGTGAGGTGCCGACTTCACCGAGGGCAGCCGCTTCGATTCCGGTGCTGACCCATTCTTTGTCTTGAGGGGGATTTCCTCTTGTTGGTTAGCTGAAATAATATTTCCTATTAGCAGATAGTTCAGGGCTCTTTAACGTATTAGAGGCTTTTATCACCATAGAATAAGGGGCCCATTATGTTAAGGTGTCTAAAACCATCATGACTTCTTCTTCAGAGGTGCCTTAAGCACTTCTAAAGAGTTACCTGGTGATTTTAATAATAAATGATCTTGATACGTATTAATGTGAATTAAGTTACAATATTAGAGTCCCAACGATCATTATGTGCGTATTATGAATTATCGGTCGCGTCCGGTGATGGTTCTCGAAGCTACGTTCGCCGGTGCGGAGGGAGATGAGTCCTCTCTCGCTTCTTCTAATGTGGCATCACAAACACTACGTCTCTTTACACTTATAGGTATTTAAACAGTATAGTAGGTAACAGCGCCAGTCCCACTCGCACTTTGACGTTTTTGTTATTTAATTTATTATATTGAAGCGTCATCTAATGGTTTTTTTGGTACCTAATTGTATTGTTAGTATTGGGTCGAGGTAGTAGGTTAAGCACAGATATATGAAATTTGTATGAGGTTAAGCCTAGTGTTACCTCGGCCTGCACGCCGCAGGGAAGCCTTACAGAACCAACATTAAAATGTAGAGTAGAGATGTAGTAGAGTAGTGTAGAGATGAGAGGTAGAGAGATTAAAAATCTCATTTTTGCTTTACTAATGTTCAAAAAAACGTGTTGACTAAGAAAGAAATAAAATGTTAGTATGAAAATGCGTAATAAATGAATATACACTTAGTGAAAATTTGGTTTTGAATATTAGTTGGCTAGGCAAACTGGTAGACGTGCCACCTGATGGTAAGTGGTCGACGTCGCCCATGAACATAACCTAGTGTACCTGGAGCTAGCCCAGGCAACTCCTTCATGTATTGTCTATCCTGAGACATAAGATGTTAAGTCTCGGTGCCAGTAATTACACTGCCTGTCTTGCCCATCTCTCCGAAACACAACAAAGCTGTTTCACGGAACTTGACGGGAGAAACAAGCCAGATTATAATATTATAGTATAGTATTTTATTAAGCTTCGCAGCCGAATTGGGCCGGCATCAAGTAACAGCTATGCTGTCGCGTTTCGTGCGGTTTGTGAGTTTCCGGTGGCCCACTAGGCCAATTGGGGGGGATAGGGAAAACGAGGGACACGCATCTGCATAATTTCTAGTTGTGCGGATGTGTAGGTATATTATATGGGCGTCGATAGACGCCATAAGGCTTCGACTGCTCGTTTCCTATTCTATAAAAAACATATACAAGGTTGATAAAAGCGAGTGTACACATAATATGAAATTATATTGTTTAAGATAAGAATAATTATATAGTTGTTAAGTTGTTAACATTTTAAAGAATATAATTACACGTACAGCCAGATTTTGCCCTGTCATCTTGTTAATCAGAGGCTTGCTTGATTTAAAATTTTCAGTTTTATGTACCCCATGCATCGAGCATATAACCGGATAGAGTAGTAATGTGAGGCATACAATTCCGAAACTGGTCAGTGATTTGTCACTGACGTAATAGCAATTCAACCAATCAGTGATCTGTGTGTATGTGCCATCAGCCAATCATCCAGCAATGGACATCAATCGGCCAATCAGAGCGCAGAACCGGCGCTGCGTCGCAGCACATATTTGTCGGAATTAGTTTTGATACAAAACACATAACATTACCGCTCCATTCCGGTTATATACTCGATGACCCCATGTAACATCAAATTGTAAGTTGATTTATCCTTCGATATTCGAATAACAAAGCATTCGGTATAATGATGGTTATATTCTCAGGTCCAAGGTGACTCGGACTGGCCGGTGGTCCACCCTTTCCTTGTACCTGCCACCATTAATTTCAGATTTATATATAAATACCATAATGATGTCGACCATTACGCGGTCATTATGACACATGATACGGCACATCTAAAATAGCTGAGGTTTAAAATAATATGTCCAAATGCTACAATTAACTTCTAATGGTTCTAAAACATACTTTTTTGTCACTTGGATACTAGGAACAAGTATAATATGGAATTGACAATCGCGTATACCCGAAAGGGACAGGCATATTTTACAGGGATACCACATTCATAATAACAAGTCTACTTATTTTCTTGAAACAAGTGAATTAAAATTAATAAAAAACTGGTAAAGGTTGATAGATAACTATAAGCATTAGCCCTAACCAAACATTTATTGTAATTTTAGACAGTTGCATTTTTCCGGATTATCGAAAATATTATGTAATGACTAATAACAAACCGCTAAAAACATAAATAATAAAAAGAAGGCTATATACGTCTTAATATGTATGATCTATAGTACATAGCCTTTAAGAATAGCAATAAACATATTTGTTTTTATTGTGTTTATTTCGAAAATTCCAGTCACCCTTTTTAAATAATACCACATTCTTGGGTAATCTGCTTATAACAAAACTGGTATCACCATACCTACATAAGCCGACCAAATTAAAAAGTAGTACAAAATGGCGGCATATTTGACAAACTGTTCGCGAGTGAGAATGTTTGTACGGCATTCAAATTTAGTCGATAATTTTTTGTTGGGCACATCCTTGTTGTGCCCAACAAACAAAGGGTGATATTCTGACAAAGACAAAAGAAAGTGTCTATGTCTCTGTCACTCTTGGATTTTTCGTATGTTGTTATCTCGTTCCAATACGGTATTATTATTAGCTTGTCAAATCTATTGATACTTGATCTTAGCTTGGATAGGCAAAGTAGAGAAGATGCTAAGCGTTATATAACCAAAGACAATCATTGGTTCAAGAGTGGAGGCCGCGTTGGATGCGAGTGGCGAGGGAGGTAACGGGCGTCTTGGCGTACTTTGAGGTAGGTCTATGTTCAGCAGTGGACGGATAGAGGCTGATGATGATGAAGATGAATTAGATCTCGGAGCTAGTAATTACACTGCATGTCTTGCCATTTTTTTCAGAACACAGCCAAGCTTGTTTTACGGATGAAATAAGCAAGATGTGATACTTCTCTGGTTATACAATAGTAGTCTTTGGTGATACCCGTGCAGACGGGAGCGTGGAAGTGCCACGGTGGCACAGCGTGGGTATCCTTTCCACCGGTAAAAATCCTTATTTAAAATTTAATATAGGAGAAAGTCCTATTTTAACGATTGCGCTAGCAATGACTAGAAATATTGATGATGAATAGATGATGCTAATTAATTATTATTAATTATATTATTATTTATTTTTAATTTTTAATTATTAATTATCATTATTATAATATTATTAATTATATTTTTTGAAATATGAAACTTTAAATTAATAAAGTACTGTACTGTATTTCTATGAATTTTTAGTTTCACCAATTAAATGGTAGATGGCGCTATTTATTTCCTATTCTAATTACAAAAAACTTTCATATGAGGGCCTATTTATTAATTTTTAAAGTTTTTGCAAGAATTGCGTTTTCTTGTATTATTGTCGACGCCTCATGCATTTCTTTAGTGTTAAAAGTAATACATAGACATCAATAATAATTATTATACTCGAGACAAAATTAAAGCCTATTATAAAAATGAAAATTTACAAAGGTTCGATGAAACATGAAAATCATAAGCAAGAAGATCCCGAGTTCGGATTTCACCTTTTACGATACGGGTATGGTACCTAGTACCTACCTACTGAATAAACCAAAATATATTATTGTTCCTTGTATCACAATCACTAACAAGCTTGACTAGGTTAACGTGGTGTTCAAAAACATTTATCATGGTAGTAACGAACAAATAACACAAGTTAAATAAAATCGTATATTTGATCATTACGAGTTGTTTGTTTACTGAACAAAGTTATTATTTAACTGTTACTATAAGATAAGTTAAGGTTTTGGGCATGTGAAAAACCTTGTATACCACATAACCTTCGCCGAAGATGGTGGTGACGAATGGTATGAGTCAATATTGTGATTCTTGTGTCGATTTTAGGGATGTTTAATTTACGCTGTGTGACGAGTAGTAAGGTAGACTTTAAACAAGATGGCCCCACCATGGTTCAAGTCTTGTCGTGGCGGTGGGGCTCAGTAGCCTAAGGTGAACCCAGCAACTTGGACAAAGCCAATTGAACCGAAGGAGCTTCTCTTTGTACCCTTCTTATAAGAGGGGACAAAAGAGCAGGGGGACAAGGGACGAGGTTGGGAACCTCACCCCCTTGAGGTCCCTTGAGGTACTGACTTGCCGTCTTGGTGCCCCGTTTGCTCAACAGATCCGGAGCACCTCACCAAAGGCGGCATTGGTGGCACTCGCCGGTTTTTAGTGGGTAGAGTTGCATCCACCTTACCGCCATTCGGGCGCAGCGAGTCCCACATACCCGCCTGGGGAGACCCTCTCCCCCGCGGGATGCCTCAGAGCATTTCCCGGCGTTAAAGCATTGTGAGAATGTGGCCATGCACCCTTGTACATGGGGCCTCCCAGGGGCCCGGAAACATTATACTAATATGTAGGTTTGAATTGTAATAACTACAGCAAATATATTATATCATAACATCATTATTGGCAATCTTTTCGAAAATGGCCTCAAATTTGTATGCATAAGCCCAGCATGGCAAAGAATGCCCTGCTCATATTGATTACGGTCACAGTATTACAATAGGAAATATTGTAATACTGTGCTACGGTCATGCTATAAATCTAAATGTATGTATATGAATCTCGTGTCACTGTGTTTGTGGTCGCAGTGCTCCAAAACGGCTGGACGGGTTTTATGAATATTTTATGTATATTCGATGGGTGTGAAAATAGTTCGTAAAGTATATTTTGTACCGCGAGATCCTCAGATCTGTTGAGCAAACAGGGCACCAAGACAGCAAGCCAGTATCTCAAGGGATCGACGCAACCTCCACAGAGGGGTTGTCCCGCACCACACAACAATCCCTCCCAACGTCGGGACAGTACAATGGGGTGAGGTTCCCAACCTCGTCCCTTGTCCCCCTGCTCTTTTGTCCGCTCTTATAAGAAGGGAACAAAGAGAAGCTCTTTTGGTTCAATTGGCTTTACTAAACAACAGATAAATAAATTTGGAGTGTCTGTTTGTAATATAAAAATAACCGCTTTTTATTAAATGCATATGGATATATACACGGTACATATACAAAATAGCATTTTTACAATTTTCGTCTGTCTGTCTGCTCTCTCTGAAATGGCTGGGCTGATTTTGATACGACTTTCACTGGCAGATAGCTAATATTATAAGGAGTAACTTGGGTTATAAAAATAATCATCATCACTTCAGATACGGCTGTAAATCTAACTTAACGCAAAGGGCGAAGATGGGGGTAAAAGCTAGTAAGCAATATAAACTTTCCTCAATAATTGGGCTCCGACCGTTATCTCCAGAGACTAACGCATTCAAACAAACAAACAAGCTCTTCAGTTGTATATATTACTAAAGATAAATTAACCAAATATAATGCTCATTAAAGAAGACGAGAAGACGAGGGTCGGCAGACCTCCAGGTAGGGGTGATGGGACCACTGAAAGATCCCTATGTCAAGCAGAGGACGGAAAATGGTTGATACCAATGACTAACTTCAAACAAAGGGTCTTTCCTTCCACCCTAATATTATTAGAAGGTCAAGAATACCTTAGTCTCTCAGGACGTGGCTAGGTTCTGGATCAGTCATTCACCACTCAGTGGATTGAAGACCAGAAATAGGATCATCACAGACTTTATCAGTACACTGCTTAGTGGTGGTCATTATTACCACAACAGTTGTGGTAATGCGTTATTTGAAAATAATGAATAATCCATTATTAAAGAATAACTATATCCTGTTGCCAGTTGTCATTATTGAAACGATGACGCAATAGGCAGACTGCTTTTTTTTTTGCAAAATTTAATTTTTCGAAAATCTTATTATCACGATTCATATTTTTCAACGTCTATAAATCAACAGTAACAGGATAAAAGATAGCAGTTTAGAACAACAGCTGTTACAAAACAACACGACAGGATAATTTATTATTGTAAAACAGCCGTTATTGTCATCACTAACACTGCTTACACCTTACATACATACTCTAGGGCTCTACTGGGCAGGAGTCCCTTAACAGAGAACCTTGTAAGTAGGTACCTTATGCATTAAGTTTGGTAGATTATCCATGTAAACAAACTCTTCGTTCAGTGTGACAAATCACACTATTATTACCTCGTAAAATGTCGAAACCAGATAAAACCGAAAATAGCATCCACTCTTGGAAGCGGACCAAAAAAACAAAATGCATCTCATACGTACTCTGAATTATACTTTTGATTGAAATAGATAATATGCTCTCTTTAGTTCTGGGCGTAATAGACCGGGATTCGAAGGTGAATAATATAAGGGGAGGGATATGCTTTGTGGCCATCAGGCATATAACCGGATAGAGTTTGAGCCATAATATTCCGAAACTAGTCAGTAATTTGTCACTGATGAAATAGCAATTCAACCAACCAGTGATGTGTGTACGTCTCATCGGCCAATCATGCGCCAATGGCCATCAGTCGGCCAATCAGAGCGCATAACCGGCTCAGCGTCGCAGTACAAATTTGTCGGTATGTGTTTTCGTACTTACAAAACACATATCATTACCGCTCTATTCCGGTTATAAGCTCATACGTCGACGTGGGTTCCACCATCCTGCTTATTGCTGTGTTAATGTGTGTGTGCTTATTGTTGTGTGGAGTAGGGGAAGGTGCAGAGCGATGATTAGCACCGAGATCTTGCGTATCAGGATAGGCTACCCATCTTTATATATATATTTCTTGTGTGCGCGTGTATGTCACTGAACTCCTCCTAGACGGCTGGACCGATTTTGATGAAATTTTTTGTGCGAGTTCAAGGGGATTCGAGGATGGTTTAGATTCACAAAAAAAAATATTTTGTACAGGACAACGTCTGTCGGTGCCACTAGTGTAATATAAAAGTGTGGTATGATATGGTAAGAAATAAGAATTGGTGCCTGTTTGTTTGTCATACTTGTGACAGTATGATTCGCATTTCATTTCGTGTAACCGTATAACCGTGAGATGTGCTGATATCGGAAGGGAAGTGGGATCTATTCCTATCACTATTTGTAATGAATATCGCTCCTTTAAAAGTAAAATGCACTTTATTAATATGGATTTCACGAAAATTACGTATCTATAAATCTATACAGATAAATAAAATTGGAGTGTCTGTTTGTAATATTAAAATAAGCGCTTTTTACTAAATGCATATTAATGCATACACGGTACATATACCAAAATAGCCTTTTTTACAATTTTTTTTTGTCTATCTGTTTGTTCCGGCTAATCTCTGAAACGGTTGGGCCGATTTTGACGGGACTTTCACTGACAGGTAGCTTATGTTATAGGGAGTAACTTAGGCTATAAAAATAATCTTCATAAATCTGTATACGTCTGTAAATCTAAACTAACGCGGGCGAAGCTGTGGGCAACAGCTAGTTATGAATAAAATATATAGATTTATTTACTTAGCATTTGTGCAATGACGACACAGTAAATATTGTACAAATATTATAACCTGATGGTTTGTATCGTCGTATAGTCGTAGTAATCACAGATATTGAGAAGGCCTACTTGATATTTATGGTAATAATAATAATATTAATGTTATTTGTACCAGGATTAGAACATTCATCGCAAGTAAAGTACCTATCTCACTACTTTTGAAAGCATTTCACGCTTATCAACAATTACACACGCCCTGTTTGCATTAACATTACAATGATTATCGTTTACGACCTCTGAAGGACTGATCGTGAAATCTGAGAAATCAAAATCCAGGAAACAGCCGTCGCATATCTGTTATCTATTACATAAATAAATGTTATAGATAACAGATGTTGCTAGTATATAGCTGTATAGAAAACAAAGAATATAGCTAGAATATAAATAGAAACTACAATTCATAGTGATTATTTCACTATAAATTATTAGCTACTAGCAGCGATCCGCGGTTTCAACCGTGTACTTCCCATTTCCATGAGAGTACAGCGATAAATTATATATAGCCTATATGTTATTCTGAAGTGTAAGCTATGTTATTGTTAAGTTTCATCAAAATCCATTCAGTATTGTTTTCTAATGTTTTCACGCGAATTTCACTCATTATAATGATATTAAAGATACAGTTAGCACTTTCTGCGTAGATAGGACTAACCAAAATATTGATGTATCATAGGGTAGTTTCGAATAACTTTGTAACATTAGGACGTATGACACCTCACTCCTCCCGTGACCATGGTTGCTGTAAAGTATCCAAAACGTCGGGCTTGTAAAAATCCGCGATAAAATCCGTTAAAATTGCTTCATTATATTCCATTCAGTAGTTTTTGCGTGAAAGCGTAACAATCATACATTCTTACAAATTTTAGGGCTTATTATACCTATGAGTAGGATTATTACGTCTATTATACAAAGCGCTTATTTTTCTGAATATTTATTGCACTTAGAATTTTATTATTTTTACGACTATATCATGAAACAACTTTTATAAATTTTATCGCATGTAACAAACCGCGATAAAATCCGTAAAAGTTATTTCATCCACTTACAATAAAATTGTCATCAATTATTACCTTGTAATTCTCAGTAAAATAAAAACTTACCAATATCACTCTCATATCGCTTCTGGAACTGCTCCAGTTCGGGGTCATACTTGATCCGCTTGGGCAGCTTCAGCCACACCTGCAGGGCCTCAGCCGTCAGCTCACCGGTGGACACCAGAGAATACTGACTCTTGCTGAGTTCTGGGGTCGTGGGGTTCCTAGACACACCACTCCACGCTCTTACTTTGCTGATCAATTTGTCCATTTTCTATTTACAACGATTCAGGTGCAGAGTCATTAGATACACTGTTAGATACCGTGTTAGATACACTATCAATTTGATTTTGAATTGACAGCTGTTTGATAGATAATTATACTCTTGCTAAATGACAACATAAATACTCCTTGGCTTATATTTGTTGCCAGCAGGGGATTTACCCTTTGAATGAGAAAAATATAAACAACTTTGGTTATTTATTTTATTCATAAGCCAAACCAGTTAAGTAAATTGCGTTATTGTATTGCGAGGTGTTTCTTCTTAAAAAGCGGCATAAATTAAGAGTTTTGAGAATGGTCTAATTAATTAAAATATTTATTCATTTCGTATTCAAAACAGGTTCTACTAAATCCCCTGAGAGAGCTGCTCTTTGTACCCCTCTCATAAGAAGAGGAGACAAAAGAGCAGGGGGGACAAGGGGTAAGTGTGGGAACCTTACCCCATTGTACTGTCCTGGCGTTGGGAGGGGTTGTTCTTGTGGTGCGGGACAACCCTTCTGTAGAGGTGGAGTTGGTCTCTTGGGGGACTGACAAGCCGTCGAGGTGCCCTGTTGCTCAACAGATCCGAGGCACCTCACCAAAGGCGGCATTGGTAGCACCGGCTTTTAGTGGGTAGAGCTGCGTCCACCTTCCCATCTTTCGGGCGTAGCGAGTCCTACATACCCGCCTGGGGAGCCCACCCTCCCCGCGGGATGCCTTCGACCCCCTGTGGAGGTGGCGTCGTCGGTCCCTTGCGGGACTGACTTCCACCTCACCGAAGGCGACATTGGTGGCACTCGCCGGGTTTTAGCGGATAGAGTTGCGTCCACCTTACCACCTTTCGACCCACTCCCCCGCGGGATGCCTCAGAGCATTTCCCGGTGTAAAAGAAAAACAAAAGGTGTTCATTTGATTTGCATGTAAAAGGAAAAAATAATCTTAAAGTAATGTTCAAGCCAAGTAAGGTATTTAAAATGATAAGGATTAATACGGTATTTGTGTAAATAGCTTTCCGCTTTCAATTACCGCTTTAGAATTGCCCATTTTTGAAGTGTTAAATTAGATATAATATACTAGCTGTTGCCTGCAGCTTCGCTCGCGTTACTCAACTCCTATAAGTCACAGCGTGGTATTAAATAGCCTATAGCCTTCCTCGATAAATAAGCTGTCTAACACTGAAATAATTTTTCAAATCGGACCAGTAGTTCCTGAGATTAGCGCGTTCAAACAAACAAACAAACTCTTCAGCTTTATAGTATTAGTATAGATTAGGATTGACAAAATATGCCATTGCGAACTTTTTGTAGATCTATTTAACATACACAATTCACTATACAAAATAATAATAATAATTTATTTGCAGGACATTAGGTACAAGGTAGGTTTTTTTGTTTTATTACAAAGGGGTTAGGCAGCGAGCACCCAGACGTATTATTTTTTCCGAACCCGCATAGTTCCCGTTCCTATATCCTGTCTCGGCTATTAAACTATCTTTGTACCAAAGAACCAAATCCGTTTAGTGATTTAGGCGTGATCAAAAGACAGACAGACAGAGTTACTTTCGCATTTTTGATATTAGAATAGATTGTGTCAACACTTACAGAATTTTAACTTGACTCGTTGTGAAGTATATGTGGTCAGTGGTACTGATAAAGGTTTACTGTAAGATGGATCACAACTAAACAGGATATTGAACACATTGAACCAGAGCATGAGCATCTGGTGCATTAAATGCATATAGAATGACGTCACGCCAGAAAAAGCGACCAATCCCAGAGATCCTCACAGAGTGACAGTAAAGTCATTGATGAAGAACCAATTTACTTTTTACTTTTCGTACAGACCCGACTAGTTGGACCGTCACCTAGTAGTATATCTATGAGTACCTATATAAATAAGCATTACTTATTGTCTTTTGTGACGTACTTTATATGCACTCCACAGTGTCTATTGTATGCAATGGAGTTTATCAAATATGCCATACAAGTGCTTTGTGCAGAGAGGATACTACGTACAGTCGTAATTCGTGAAATTCATACTTTTAACTTATTTTTATGTGAAACATTTATTGGCGTGCTTTGGCAGTTAAATCGACTCAAATGCCGTGACATCAAGTGCGTCATGCACTTGATCTCACGGCATTTGAGTCGATTTAACTGCCAAAGCTGTCATTTGTGTATTTCTCATTATAGATTTTTATTAATTATGAATTCAAAATTTATCAGAGACATTTGATATCAGACGACCCGTGAGGGCCAACAATTTTTTATTTTTACTATGAATAATGATTGTTCCTTTATAGTTTATATCATATCCTTTTTTTACAGCTCCTCCTCGACGATGGCCTGTGCCTGAACATGAGACCATCGCTTGCTTACCGGTGAAGGAAACATCGTGAGGAAACCTGCATGCCTGATGAGATTAAAAGTCTTTGAAGGTATGTGAATTTCCCCAACCCGCATTGGGCCAGCGCATCGGTGAACTATGGCCCAAAACGCTCCTCTCCTGATTTCGAGTAGGAGACTCGTGCCCAGCAGTGGCACATATAGGGGTTGATATTATTATATTCTTATTATATATTTTTACAGCTCCTAAATAATGGAATTTCCCGCAATATTATGGCTAGGACGTTTTTCCAATTATAATTATTGTCACTGGAAAATATTTTCACGACTCTAGATACATTTGTATAAATTTGTTTTTGAGATCCCAATTTTCAGCGACAAGCCAGATTTGCAGATATGACTTTTATCAGTCTCTAATTAAATGGTTGCTATAAAAATACTGATATGATATGAATAATTAATTATGATTCTCCATTAGTTGCGCAGTCTAGAAATATCAGTTATAATTATACCCGTCTGTAGTACCTGCTCTATGAGATTTACCATGACTCACTCTTTAGGATTTAATACATATCTTTTAGTATTCAGGGCCGCCGCGACCGCCGCGACGCCGGCTACGAATTCAACGCAAGCTTGAACAATTGCAATGGATACACAAACATTGTTCTAATGATGTTTTTAGCAGCATACATGGTGTTAATAAAGCTAAGGATCTTAATCTTAAAAACTACCAGTCGATTTTTTTTTCGTCATAAGGAGGCAATCGAGCAGTCGGAGCATTATAGTGACTACCAACGCACAACCAAAAGTTATGCACATGCGTTGCCCTCCTTTTCCCTATCCCCCCCAATGAGCGCGTCATGAAACGCGACAGCATAGCTGTCACTTGACGCCGGTGTTATGTGAGCGAGAGGTACCACCCCGGTCGTGCCGGCCCAAAGCAGCATGGCACTACCTCTTAGGCATTTAAAAAGAAAACCGTTAATTTTCACAAAGGTTGTATGCAATTTAAAAGAGGTTATGTGTCGATCCTTTTAGGGATAAACGGGATAAAACTGATATACGTTGGTATTTAAAGATGACCTGATATGATAAATCTCTTAATGGAATACAACATTCAACAAGACACGATGAAAATCAATAATTTCGTAATAAAAGTATAGTAATAATAAAAAGAGTGTGCGTGTAATCTTTACGCGCGATTGAAGCAAAACTTCATAAAAATCTGATCCGAATTACACTCTAGTCGCGCTTAAAGAAGTTTTACTTCAAAAAATGAACATTTACGTTTTTATAGGTCAAATCACTATCAGGTTCTTGATTTTTTCTTTTCTTTAAAACCTTTGAATTTTTATTTACTTTGCTATCTGTTCACAAATCAACCGTTTGGAAAAAATAGAAATAAATAATCTTAATTTATTATGATCTTTGCCACTAGTTGGCGTGTATTTGACATACACGCCAACTAGTGGCAAAGATCAAGAAGAGTGGAGTGTCAAGAATATGACATAATACATAATGTAGAGAAGTGTAAGCAAATTACGCCGGTACGTGTGCAAGCTGCCAAACACGCCCATAGGTACACTTCACTACCGGATACCCGGCGCCGGCTACCCGGCAACCGGGAGGTGTGAAAAACTTACCCTCTAGTCACACCTAAAGAAGTTTTCCTTCAGTCAGTCATTTAAAAGTGGGAAAAATTATTTATAATTTTGTAAATATTACTTATAGTTAAGAAATATGCAGGGAGAAATAATTTCCTACGAAAACGAATCTAACACCCTCTTGTGATTGGAAGAATTCGGTCCTATGACGTGATCTTCGATGACTGGTTTAACATGTACTTTTTATACGCGTATCCTAGTGCCAAGACACAAACCCAGACCGCGCAAACAGTGCTAGCACTACGCTACCGCTAGATTGATTGGGCACCGCGCATGACCCGCCTCATCATGACCTCTCCAGAGGGAGGGATGAGGGCCGGCCCTCATGATGATAGGTTAAATTCAACCGTAAAAGATTCATCGACCGTATCAGATTTGACTAGTCCAAATCCTGCTCTCCCGAGCAGCGCGCGCGATAAACCGCGCCCCCTGCGGGGCGCGGAGGGGGCGTCCCCCTTTCGAATATTTCTTAAATGAGTCATCTGCTCACTTACTGTACCGATTGAGCTTAAAGGCCATCAGGCCGAAAAGTCTAGCCGTTCCGAAAAAAAAAAAAAAAGAAACTGCCAATTAATGTAACCAGCGAATGATGGCTGGATTCACCCCTAACGAGTTAGCGTTATGCGGAAATAACGCCATCTTTAAAACTATTCTTTTATATTGACATTCATTCCTTAACTAGTTATTAGTCTAGTTTCCAAGTTAAAGGTCTAGTTTATCAACGCTAAGTTATCTAAGTTATCTAGGTTATCTAAGTTATCTAAGTTATCTAAGTTATCTAAGTTATCTAAGTTATCTAGGTTATCTAAGTTATCTAAGTTATCTAAGTTATCTAAGTTATCTAAGTTATCTAGGTTATCTAGGTTGCATAATACAAGCATTTCAATTGACATTAAATTATAATTAATATGATACATAAATGTTAATAACAACACTTATGGATTACGCGTGTTTAGATAAAATGGTGTTTTCTGAACAAGGATCAAAAAAAGTCTCGGTTAAGTTAAAATAATAAGTGATGATTGTTTTATTAATCTCGATCTTAAATCTTTAAACGTTTTATCTGTGTTTTCAGTCAATGAAATACTGCTACAATATCATTAGAATACGAAGGTTAAAGGTAACTAATATCGCCGCCTTCAATTTTTTTTTCTCTGGATACCACTGTGCTAGGGGGCTGGTAGTTTTTTGGGAGGGCTTGTGGTTTATCAAATCTAATATAATGGCGAGCTTTGTCAAGACTATGTTCACAAATGGCAGACTTAGTGACCGTGGCCATGGTTGCTGTAAAGTATCCGAAACATCGGGCTTGTAAAAATCTTAATAATTTTCATTATAATGGTACTGCACCCTTCGTGCGTGAGTCCGACTCGCACTTGGCCGGTTTTTACTATATATTCATAGATTGTAAACTTTCATCAATACCTGTTATAGTTGTGTAGTTGAGTATCATTTGCAATCGTTTGCGTTTATAAATATTATGAGAATCATAATGTTACGTAATATTATGTTAAGCCATTGGCAAAAGAAATGTTATCTTAGAAAAACGTTTTGATAATAAATTATGTAATCAAATAAAAATGCAACGTTTGTATGTACAATTTAAAAGGATCTTTTCATTTGTCTTTTTATATAAATACAGCGCTCCGCGGTTTAGCGTAACAAACAAACTAACATTTGCATTTATAATAGTAGTTAGGGTATCATATTTATTATGAGGCAACATTTAAGACTTTTTTAAATTAATTTTATATACAAACTCTCCGGTGAAGAAGGAACGTGTTTTGTGTTTTCATTTTCAACCAGTTTCAAACGGAAATGGTTGGTATTACGTATAATGGTACGTAATATGCGTAATATACGTATAATGGTATTACGTAGTAAAAATAGATCGGAGGGCAGCTGCACGGGGATATTAGTTAAGAGAATCTAAGAGAATCTATGAGTATCCAAAAGAGTGGTGTTAGTAAGATGATGCGCGCGGTCTGAAAACTGATCTATTAGAGCATTTATTTATATTGGAGCACACGGTCTGAAAACTGATCTATTAGAGCATTTATTTATATTGGAGAATACGGTCTGAAAACTGATCTATTAGAGCATTTATTTATATTGGAGAATACGGTCTGAAAACTGATCTATTAGAGCATTTATTTATATTGGAGAATACGGTCTGAAAACTGATCTATTAAAGCATTTATTTATATTGGAGCACACGGTCTGAAAACTGATCTATTAGAGCATTTATTTATATTGGAGAATACGGTCTGAAAACTGATCTATTAGAGCATTTATTTATATTGGAGCACACGGTCTGAAAACTGATCTATTAGAGCATTTATTTATATTGGAGAATACGGTCTGAAAACTGATCTATTAGAGCATTTATTTATATTGGAGAATACGGTCTGAAAACTGATCTATTAGAGCATTTATTTATATTGGAGAATACGGTCTGAAAACTGATCTATTAGAGCATTTATTTATATTGGAGAATACGGTCTGAAAACTGATCTATTAGAGCATTTATTTATATTGGAGAATACGGTCTGAAAACTGATCTATTAGAGCATTTATTTATATTGGAGAATACGGTCTGAAAACTGATCTATTAGAGCATTTATTTATATTGGAGAATACGGTCTGAAAACTCCAAAACTTATACACTGTAGTGCTACCGTTGCCAGGAGTTGGGCCACGTGGCGGCGGCCTACTCCTCTGCGACGGACCAAAGGAATCTCTGCTTCCGCTGCGGAGGGGCGGTGCACATCACCATAGCGTGCTCTGTAGAAGTGCCGAAGTGCGCGGTGTGCTCTGCGGAAGGACGACTCACATCCAATGAAATGGTTGGAATCCCGGCGTCAAAATCGCCAAAAGGCTGCCGATGGCCCTCCGGCTTCTGCCCAGCCTGCCTGGTCAACCGCGGGCAAAAGGTTAACGGTCCTTGCGGAGGAGGTTCGAATGGCGTTGGAAGAGCAGTTGCCATAATAACCTCAGACAGGCGGAAAGACGCAGCGGCGACGGATTGTCGCAGCGCTTCAAGAGACCAGTGCGTGGCCGCGGGAGAACCGCCGCGCGCGTGGTAAGGTTTGAGCTGTAAGGCGCTCATCTGGGCTCCCTGGGCTCCCCCGGGAGGTGTCGGTAATCACTTGCACCAGGTGAACCGACCATTACTCCTCTTCCATAAAAAACTATGAAATTGAGATATCTTCTATTTGTTTTGAAAGGTTATGCCATTATATATTATAGCACCTCCGTGAATCACGCCCTAGGTAAGAAACTTATGCCATCAGCAATTAATATATTAGTCATGCGATGTCTAAGGTCTGCAGAGTTTTACCCTTTGTAACGTAAACATACATTTACTCGTGGGCTTGTATAGGTACATCGTTTCGCAAAATTCAACAATTAAAAAGCAACAAAAGGTATACTTGCCCATTATTAATCAAGAAAAAAAAATATATAAGTATCAATGTTTTTTCATTAAAGATTTTTATAAAATATTTTAAAAGATTAGTTCCACTGAGCTTGTTTCGCCGGTTCTTCTCAGTGGGCTTGCCTTACCTTGTAACCGGTGGTAGACTCAATTGACGTTCAAAAAGATACTCTGTTGGTACTATTTTGAATAAAAAAAAAATATTTGATTTTGATTTGAATATAGTACCTACAATTCATATTTCTATGGTACCTACCAGTCCACTTACTTCAACTACCGAGCATGATGAATGAAGTCATTCAAAGCCGCGGGTAACAGCTAGTATATACGCACGACATAATGGCGTTGGTCATTACACGGTCGTTATGGGATATTATCAAAACTTCAATATTCAGTTTTTTGCATGCTAATACAAATATAATGGTAGTAACCTCCAAACAGTAAGAGTGCTAAGATTTTTGACAAACTTTTTTTTATAAGAACAGGCAAAGGACGAGCTGTACGGAATGTTTTTTAGTAGGCAAATGGGCAGACAAGCTACATGATGGTAAGTGGTCAGCGTCGCCCATGAACATAAACAAGCTAACCTTTTTTTTTTTGATGCAGTGGAAATGCTTTGCGCATTCACCCGGGACTTATCACTCTCGAGCATGCAGCGCACCATACTCGAGAGCGAAAGGTCCCCTCCAAGCACAGCCACGAGATCTTGACGCTGTGCGGCCCATCTATCGCACACCTCTAGGGTGTGCTGGGCTGAGTCCTCCACAGCACCGCACTCGTGGCAGGCTGGCGTCGGCTCCCTCCTGGCAACACGACACAGGTACGCACCGAAACATCCATGTCCGATAAGCACCTGTGTCAAGCGGAAGGTGAGGGGTTTCTTCCGGCGACGCATCCACGCTGCCAGGACCGGACGCAGCGCCTCGGCCGTACGTTGGCCGTACGGCGACTGCGCCAGGACCTCCCCCGACCCTCGCAACAGCCACTGTTGGCCCAACCTCCGCACACGTGACAGCTCCTCCCAGCTAGGTGACTCACCGAATTCTGATCTCATAAACAAGCTAACCTGAGACATAAGATGTTAAGTCTCTGTGGCAGTAATTACATTGCCTGCCTTGCCCTTCTCTCAGAAACCCAATGCTGTTTGACGGGAGAAACAAGCAGGATGGTGGTACCCATGCAGCCGGGAAACGGCACAGCGCGTCCCTCCAACCATGTTTGCATGCATTGCTGGCACTCGCCGGGTTTTAGTGGGTAGAGCTGCTACCACTTACCATCATTCGGGCGCAGCGAGTCCCACATACCCGATGGGAGAGTCCCCCCTCACCCGCGGGATACCTAAGATCATTTCCCGGCAGAAAAGATAAAGAAAGTTAGTGTGATTTGATTTATTATACACATAATATATTTATTATTGGATATTATTTCCGTGTGAAATTGTCATTAATTCATATTATATTAGATGAGGTGCTGATAGTGATAAAAGGGGGAGGTATATGTCAAGGACATTTTTTCGTCTGGCCTGTCGGGTTCCCCTTGGTGATTTCTACTCGACTCACAGCTCAAAAAATTACGCTCGTTTGCTTCAGCCTTAACGTCTCTTTTGTGAATTAGCACAACTGACTCGGTGGGGTTGGCGAATCTTCAAGCAAATATCCATGACTTTCTTACCATTTAAGAAATAAGCTAGATGTCTAAAAGCACTATTTAGTACCAAAGCATTATCAAACTGAAATCTATTAACTCTTTATATTGGCTGTTACTTATTAATTTTATTTTATTATACCTACTTCATGAAAATTGTGTCATTTTCAACAAGGAAAAAATGACTTATTAAATTTAAAAAGTTTTGAGGGCCTCAACCTCGTGTCCGAGGCCGAAACACAAGGTTTGTTTGTTATTACCTTAAAAAGTTTTTCGCCTTAAAATAATATTTGTGTAGATGTTGCTCTTCACTTTTTCTTTTTTTTTTTTTTCTTTTACGCCGGGAAATGCTCTGAGGCATTCCGCGGGGGAGTGGGTCTCCCCACGCGGGTATGTGGGACTCGCTGCGCCCGACAGCTGGTAAGTGGACGCAGCTATACCCACTAAAACCCGGCGAGTGCCACCAATGCTGCCTTTGGTGAGGTGCCCCGGATCTAGAAAACAAACAGGGCACCTCGACGGCTAGTCAGTCCCGCAAGGGACCGACGCCACCTCCACAGAGGGGTTGTCCCACACCACAGAACAACCCCTACCAACGTCGGGACAGTACAATGGGGTGAGGTTCCCATCCTCACCCCTTGCCCCCCGCTCTTCTGTCCCCTCTTCTTATAAGAGGGGTACAAAGAGCCCCCTCGGCCCAATTAGCTTCGCCCAAGGTGCACCGCTTACCTTAGGTTACTGAGCCCCACCGCCACGACAAGGCCTGAACCATGGTGGGGATGTTGCTCTTCACTACTACTAACTATTCTACTAATATTATAAAATATGTGAAAGTAAGTTTGTTACCAAACAACGCTTTCACGCGAAAACTACTTAACCGATCATCATTAAACACATATTCTTGGAGGTATTAGAAGTAACATAGGATACTTTTCATGAAAAAAAAAACTTAAATCTTATCCTGCGCAGACGAGCGCCCGTGACGGGCACCTAGTCGGACAGCTAGTATAATATAAGTAAGATAGGAGACAAATTGAGAACTTGGAACTTTTTATACCATTAGAGTAACATGTGAATTCTTAGGGAAAATATAAATCTTTGCTTGTGAAATAAATTTAGCGTATATTAGTAAGGTTTTCTGGGTTTTACCTTATTTCATTGTTTCTACAAATTTATCAGTTTTCTTGGAATACTGTATGCAACCGCAGACAAAAGCTATAATTTAAAAAAATAGCCGGTATTTCGATCACTGATTACACACTTATAGCTGTTGCCCGCGTTCCCCACCATGGCCCAAGCCTTGACGTGGCGGTGGGGCTCAGTAGCCTAGGGGAGCCCAGCACCTTGGGCGAAACGAATTGAGCAGAGGGGGCTGTTTTGTCCCCTCTTCTTATAAGAATAGCAAGGGGCGAGGACGGGAATCTCACCCCATTGCACTGTCCCGACTCCCGATGTTGGGAGGGGTTGTTCTGTGGTGCGGGACAACCCCACAGTGGAGGTGCCGTCGGTCCCTTGAGGCACTGACTAGCCGTCGAGGTGCCCTGTTTGCTCATTAGATCCGGGGCACCTCACCAAAGGCGGCATTGGTGTCACTCGCCGGGTTTTAGTGGGTAGACCTGCGTCCACTTACCACCTTTCGGGCGCAGCGAGTCCCACATACCCGCGTGCGGAGACCCACTCCCCCGCGGGATGCCTCAGAGCATTTTCCGGCAGAAATAAAAAGCTGTTGCCCGCAGTTTCAGTCTGCGCTTAGATCTCGTCGTATTAGGGCTGATGATTATTATTTTGATAGCCTGTTTTATGTTTGATGTGGGTGAAACAGAGCCCTTATAACATCCTGATCTAGCTAAAGTACTATCATCTAATCACAAACATAAATATAACTAATTTAATGATCAATACAAACAATATAACGAATGTTTAGGTGCCATTACTATGTCATAAACAAAGTTGATCTCACTCTTATTTAGTACCCCATAAAATACCATAACAGCACGACTTTGTAAATGATGAGCAGATCATGCAGAAACACCGTGACTGAATGGCGTAAACAGTACATTGTAAACTATAGCGAATATTTTGCTGAATCTTATAGCTGAAAGTATTAGCGAAGTGGCAACTGTAGCAGATGTGCATCATTCCTTTAAAATGGGCATTTTTTTACAGTTAATACGAATTTACAGTCGTGATTTTATATTTTACAGTCAGTAATTTTGTGAACATTGTATGTGGTTGTCAATATTTCAATCTAATGTTTTGTCTAAGATTTGGCAGAGAAGTAGTTTTATTAATAGGATTCTATTGTCGCCCGGGATTCTTTAAATACTAAAATACAAGTCCCAAAAAGATAATAATATTATGTGGTGCTATTTGTTGCCCCCAGCTTCACTTGGTCTTAGATTTTCAATCTAATGTCAGGGAGGTTGGACTAAAAGTGTGTTAACAACTAAATATCTGAATTTCCAAATTCTATTAAAATGTCGAGTCCTGAAATCGCGCGGTTCGCCCCATGTCTGAACCAGCCCTAACTATGTCTATAGATATGTCTAGGTAGATAGAACACATTAAATGTCTAAAACATGTCAAATACATTTTGATAAAGCTATTTTTAAAACGGAATAGTGCCATATTGATTTCTATTGTTAACGCGAATTATAATGAAACAACTTTTACGGGACAGGACTCTCCGTTGACCCCACCATGGTTCAGGCCTTGTCGTGGCGGTGAGGCTCAGTAACCTAGGGTGAGCCCAGCACCTAGGGCGAAGCTAATTGAGCCGAGGGGGCTCTTTGTACCCCTCTTATAAGAAGAGGGGACAAAAGAGCAAGCAAGGGGCGAAGACAGAAACCTCACCCCATTGTACTGTCCTGACATAGGGAGGGGTTGTTCTGAGGTGCGGGACAACACCTCTATGGAGATGGCGACGGTCCCCTAAGGGACTGACTAGTCGTCGAGATGCCCTGTTTGCTCATCAGATCCGGGGCATTACACCAAAGGCGGGATTGGTAGCGGGGAGCTTTCGAGCGCAGCGAGTCCCACATACCCGCCTGGGGAGACCCACTCCCCGCGGGATGCCTCAGAGCATTTCCCGACGTTAAAGAAAAAAAAAGACTCTCCGTTGACCTCGTCCTGCAGTGACCATGGTTGCTGCAAAGTATATGAAACGTTGGGCTTTTAAGAAACTAAATAAACCGCGATGAAATCCGTACAAGTGGTATCATTATAATGTGATTTTATCATGTTTTACACTTATTTCGCAAAGCTAAGAGGTAGTGCCATGCAGGTGTGCAACCGAATTGGGCTGGCACGACCGGGGTGGTACCTCTCGCTCACATAACACCGGCGTCAAGTGATAGCTATGCTGTCGCGTTTCGTGCGGTTTGTGAGTTTCCGGTGGCCCATTGGGGGGTTAGGGAAAAGGAGGGCAACGCATTTGCATAACTTTTGGTTGTCCGAATGTCTATGGGCGTCGGTAGTCACCATAAGGCTCCGACTGCTCGGTTGCCTCCTTATAACATAAAAAAGGTAGATAGTCCGACATTGTCACATCCTCCATTCACGAAACAGTTAGCAGTGAAAAAAACATGTTAGTGTTTATAAATGTAATGTTAAGAGCGACGGTTCGTGTCGGGCTCAGGATGGGCACCTTGGTCTGTATGGCACGACTTCGTGGAGACTCCTTAGTAGCGGCCGGGCAGTCCCCCCTTACGAGGAGTAGGGCCTTCGCCGAGGCCAGCCTGTCGCTGAGGTGATCCTGTCTGTTATCCCTCAAAAAGCGGCTAAAGGCGCTCGCAGTGGTTTTAGTTAGGGTGGGCACTCCCAGGTGCGAGTCCCACATTGGGACAGGAACTACCCGAAGATTGAAAACTAACGCCAAAAGTCTTTAACTAATACTTGATGACGTATTTACAAGGAAACCTATTAAACGGAACTCATGTGCCATGATAAAGGACATCTCTCGTCTCATCTACCCCACTAGTCCTTTTTGGGGAAGGCGATCTTCGTGTGCTCGACCAAGTTGTCTGGTCTTGGTGGTGTCGTTTATGCTTTTCTTACCTTGAGGGATAAGTAGTTATACCGCCTGAGCTACCCTTCTTGCCCACAGCAAAGTCTAAAGGAAGGATTATGATTATTGCAGTTGTATAACAAACAACATTTTAGGCACTATATGCATAAATAAGTTTGTTTTGGGCTTTAAACATGATTGTGGTGTCCCATTCAAGCTTATGACACCAATGTTCATTTAAAATGAAGCCTACGATACCAAGACTTCAAAAGATACTTGTAAATCTTTTGTATATCCGATTAGTGTATCAAAATTTTTGCTTGTTATAATTGTATCACGTTGTACAATGTATGAACTATATTGTTAACAAATTTTTACACCAACTTCAATTATTATGTGGAAATAGCTTTTTACGGATTTTATCAGGATTTTTATTTATCCTTGACCTGTCTCTATTATACAGCACAGCATTTTTTTTTTCGGATGGATCTATGCTAACGGTCCGAAGGCCCTAATGCTACATCGGATTAGTGTGAGCCCATTTAGAGGCTCACTTTTGGTTTATAAAGTGTGGGGTTGCCCCCGCCAACCGTGCAGTCTGAGACCACACGGCCTCCTGGCGTCGGTTGTGCACAGCACAGCTATATAAAATATCTGTATGTTAAAAAAAATCGGGTTGGTAGTTGATGGACTAGTCAGAAAGCTTAACACTCTGCAATGGTATTTCTTCGATGGTGCTTGTGCTTTGCTAGGAAATCTCTGTAATCGCTGTGAAAAGATCGTAAGAAAATATTGCAGTGATATTAAATTTATATAACTTTTTATTTAAGTTTCAAGTGAGCAGAACTACCGGCGCTAGCTAGTTAAATTCTATAGCTCTTATCTACTCAGTAAATAAGTTATATCCTATTATGGTACGTGTTAATTATATTTTTATCTTGTATCAACATTTTGACGTTAGGTTTTCCTTGTTAATATTAAGCAAATGTTTCGTTAAGTTTGTTTGGATGTTCTCGTTGACATGACATATAGACTGGGATTAATTCCACGTATCTCGGGACACATTTCTGGCATACAAAAGTCAAAACACGTGGGTTGCTTCGCTTAACTTTGTAAAGTTAAACTTCTTTAGTGCCGCTGTTATTTGAAAATTCTATTCAACAAAAAAGCTACACAAAAAGAGACAAAGAATAAATAGGATTTAGCCTGCGAGAGAATGAGATAATGCAAGTATACAATTTTCCTGTAATCTCTTCGTCGTCCTGGACGGTAGATGGCGTTAAATATGTTGAAAGTAGCCCGGTAGATAGCAGCAGCGGTTTATATTTTTTTTAATTTAAAAAAAACAATATAAAAACTTACTTAAGGCGCTGTTAGGGGACGCACGGGCCGATCAGAGGGGGTGAGGTGCGGGGCATTCCGCGGGGCGCACTCCGCGCGTCCCGCTCGGGCACATTTTACCGCGTATTTTAAAAGTGCGTGTGGCGGCTAAAAATGATATTCTAAGTAATCGAAATAACAGGAGAGTGACTGCAGTATTTTCTTTATACGAGTAGGTATATTAGGGTGAATATTTCAAGATAGACATAATATTCAGGATTCGTAAATTAAAATAAATTAGCATCCAATTACAAAATTTATGGATTTATGGCGCGGTCAATGGAACTTTTATATACTTATTAGAGGGGGTGAAGCAAATAAGTGAGGGACGATTATTTCCATCGACTTCCGTCCACGGCGGAGTGTAACATGCTATTTTAGCCGATACGTGATTTCATTATAGAAGCGTAATATCACACCGAACAAATTAAATGCGTAATTTCACATGTAACTCATAATGTGATATAGCCCAACGCAACGTGCGCTGCAATTATAATACGCAGCGGTGATGTCCTAGTTCAAATCTCGATAGATATAAAATTGTATGTATTTTTTTTAAAGGTTCAAATCACGATAATATTATGATGCATGTTTTTTATTTATTTTTAGAATATAAGCGTACTTTTTATTTTATTTTTAGATATTATATACCTACATGTTTTAGTGTAGTTTTTCATAAAAATCTGTTCATATTTTTCTTATTATCTTATTGTTAGTTTCTAAAAAGTTATCGAGAAATTATGTGACTCATTAGACGAATAATAAATAAAAAGGCTTAGGTGGATGGAAGGTAAATTTTAGAAATGGCTAATTCTCAAAACGGCATATTATCAAAAAAGGGAAAAATAAGAAATATTTTAGCCCTTTATACTTATGTATATACATTTATATGTGACTGATGATGAATGATGGAGAAAGTTAAATTCTAGAAATGGCTAATTCTCAAAACGGCATATTATCAAAAAAGGAAAAAATAAGAAATATTTTAGCCCTTTATTACTTATGTAGGTACATTTATATGTGACTGATGATGATGACACCAGCGCTACTAACACGTCATGTACATCGGAAGGTTGAGCGGAATATTGAAACGACGTTTCCACAAAACAGTTTATTAGTGACAAATGTACGAGTACAATATATATATATATAATAGATGTACAATGTATGTATGTATGTACATAAATTGCGGACGAGCAAATAAACGCATCGACATTTCCACATACACAGTACATTATGTCCCTACACAATATTACAGAAGAGTAAAACAATAAAAATAAAATACCAACGTCAACCAAGCTTCATGGTTGATTCTGGAAAAAATATTATAGTTTGTTACAAAAGTGTGTACTAATACTGGAGGAGGTCATTTTACTCTTTATTATGTACAATAGAAGATAATTGTCATCATATATTATATTATTTAAAAAATAGACCCCCTGAAAAAAAATATACGGAGGGCAATAAAAAGATCGTATTCGATGAAACAAAAACACATGATGGAAGTTGTAAAGTAAGTACTAGGTACTTACCTTTTCTTACACAGCTTATTTTGTTTCAAGTAATATTAGATTATGATATTATGTACATAGGTATTAGAAACAAAATTATGAATCTAAAAGATGTAGCTCGATTGGTCAAGCGGTCTCGCCGTGTGTGAATATTTGCTTGTTTCAGTAACCAGCCTCGGGTTCAAACCCCGCATGGAGTTTTTATTATTAGAAATACTTTTTGTTGGGTTTTTTTATTTTTATTTTTTTATTTGGAATAATTACATTTTTTTGAGTTTTATTGTTCGTGTAAAATTTACTACTTGCTTTATTGTTTATTTATTGATTACTAAGTGAGTCTTCAACCGATGCGTTCTCCATTTTTTTTTTATTACCCATTAATAAAATCAAAACCGAACAAAAGATTACACGAACAATAAATTAAGTTAATAATTAATTAAAAATCACAATAATTACAAAAAAACACAATCACAAAAAGAAAGTCACAAAATAAAATATATAAAACTTTTGACAACAAATACGTAAGTTATTTCTAAGCAGCGAGAGTTACAAAATGGCACAGGTCCGTCTAGCAACGCGACTCAGCAGTCACTGTCGCTCTACGTAGAAAAGAAAGAGAAGCGAAAAGACGCCGCGATGGTACGATGTTTAGTTTGAATGGTTCGAGTTATCATTTAATATTATTTATTATTCCTTACAAATATCGTAATTCAATCGATAAATAAAAAAAACAGTTCCCCTTATTATAACATATTATATCACTGTTATTAATTATTTAACAAGATTTGTTCAAATAATAAAGATACAGTTGCTACAATGTTAATTTTAATGGTTATTTTATGATTTTTTATTATCGAGATTTTTTTTCGAAAATGTGTTTTGAACAAAATAGTCCACCCATAAATATGATCAAGATTAACATATATTTTTTTTGATGCTCTCAGATGTATAAATTTCCCTAAAAAACTGTTTTGTACAGCCTATTTTGACTATGCACAGCGCCTTAAAGAAGACAAGAAATAAATAATAAGCTATGTCTAATAGCATTTAAATAACAAGATATATATGAATATATCTTGTTATTTAAATGCTAATGATATTGGCAAGGATAACAATTTTCAAATTTAATACAAAATATGTACTTATTCATAACCTTATAATTATCAAAATACTTCTGAATTCTGATAGTCTATAATATTTATCTCATTCTGTCGTAGGCTATTATTATTTATTCTAAAGTTTCACTTATGCCGTGAGAACACACACACTTTTTTATACATTTGAAGCCTCATATCGTGAAAGATTATACTATGGAACTGACTTTAAGGCGCTGTGCATGGTCAAAATAGGCTGTTCAAAACAGTTTTTTAGGGAAATTTATACATCTGAGAGCATCAAAAAAAATATATGTTAATCTTGATCATATTTATGGGTGGACTATTTTATTCAAAACACATTTTCGAAAAAAAATCTCGATAATAAAAAATCATAAAATAACCATTAAAATTAACATTGTAACAACTGTATCTTTATTATTTGAACAAATCTTGTTAAATAATTAATAACAGTGATATAATATGTTATAATAAGGGGAACTGTTTTTTTTATTTATCGATTGAATTACGATATTTGTATGGAATAATAAATAATATTAAATGATAACTCGAACCATTCAAACTAAACATCGTACCATCGCGGCGACTTTTCGCTTCTCTTTCTTTTCTACGTAGAGCGACAGTGACTGCTGAGTCGCGTTGCTAGACGGACCTGTGCCATTTTGTAACTCTCGCTGCTTAGAAATAATTTACGTATTTGTTGTCAAAAGTTTTATATATTTTATTTTGTGACTTTCTTTTTGTGATTGTGTTTTTTTGTAATTATTGTGATTTTTAATTAATTATTAACTTAATTTATTGTTCGTGTAATCTTTTGTTCGGTTTTGATTTTATTAATGGGTAATAAAAATAATAATGGAGAACGCATCGGTTGAAGACTCACTTAGTAATCAATAAATAAACAATAAAGCAAGTAGTAAATTTTACACGAACAATAAAACTCAAAAAAATGTATTTATTCCAAATAAAAAAATAAAAATAAAAAAAACCCAACAAAAAGTATTTCTAATAAGAAAAACTCCATGCGGGGTTTGAACCCAAGGCTGGTTACCGAAACAGCAAACAATCACACACGGCGAGACCGCTTGACCAATCGAGTTACATCTTTTAGATTCATAATTTTGTTTCTAATACCTATGTACATAATATCATAATCTAATATTACTTGAAACAAAATAAGCTGTGTAAGAAAAGGTAAGTACCTAGTACTTACTTTACAACTTCCATCATGTGTTTTTGTTTCATCGAATACGATCTTTTTATTGCCCTCCGTATATTTTTTTTCAGGGGGTCTATTTTTTAAATAATATAATATATGATGACAATTATCTTCTATTGTACATAATAAAGAGTAAAATGACCTCCTCCAGTATTAGTACACACTTTTGTAACAAACTATAATATTTTTTCCAGAATCAACCATGAAGCTTGGTTGACGTTGGTATTTTATTTTTATTGTTTTACTCTTCTGTAATATTATGTAGGGACATAATGTACTGTGTATGTGGAAATGTCGATGCGTTTATTTGCTCGTCCGCAATTTATGTACATACATACAATTGTACATCTATTATATATATATATATATATATATATATATATATATATATATATATATATATATATATATTGTACTCGTACATTTGTCACTAATAAACTGTTTTGTGGAAACGTCGTTTCAATATTCCGCTCATCCTTCCGATGTACATGACGTGTTAGTAGCGCTGGTGTCATCATCATCAGTCACATATAAATGTACCTACATAAGTAATAAAGGGCTAAAATATTTCTTATATGCCGTTATATATCTATATGCCGTTTTGAGAATTAGCCATTTCTAGAATTTAACATTCTCCATCATTCATCATCAGTCACATATAAATGTATATACATAAGTATAAAGGGCTAAAATATTTCTTATTTTTCCCTTTTTTGATAATATGCCGTTTTGAGAATTAGCCATTTCTAAAATTTACCTTCCATCCACCTAAGCCTTTTTATTTATTATTCGTCTAATGAGTCACATAATTTCTCGATAACTTTTTAGAAACTAACAATAAGATAATAAGAAAAATATGAACAGATTTTTATGAAAAACTACACTAAAACATGTAGGTATATAATATCTAAAAATAAAATAAAAAATACGCTTATATTCTAAAAATAAATAAAAAAACATGCATCATAATATTATCTTGATTTGAACCCTTAAAAAAAATACATACAATTTTATATCTATCGAGATTTGAACTTGGACATCACCGCTGCGTTATAATTGCAGCGCACGTTGCGTTGGGCTATATCACATTATCAGTTACATGTGAAATTACGCATTTCATTTGTTCGGTGTGATATTACGCTTCTATAATGAAATCACGTATCGGCTAAAATAGCATGTTACACTCCGCCGTGGACGGAAGTCGATGGATAATCGTCCCTCACTTATTTGCTTCACCCCCTCTAATAAGTATATAAAAGTTCCATTCACCGCGCCATAAATCCATAAATTTTGCAATTGGATGCTATTTCATTTTAATTTACGAATCCTGAATATTATGTCTATCTTGAAATATTCACCCTAATATACCTACTCGTATAAAGAAAATACTGCAGTCACTCTCCTGTTATTTCGATTACTTATAATATCACTTTTTAGCCGCCACACGCACTTTTAAAATACGCGGTAAAATGTGCCCGAGCGGGACGCGCGGAGTGCGCCCCGCAGAATGCCCCGCACCTCACCCCCTCTGATCGTCCCGTGCGTCCCCTAACAGCGCCTTAAGTAATGTGCATAGTACATAGGTTGCACTAAAAGTATCGGGAATGGAATATTTCCACTGTTCCTGTCATATTAAAATCTTTTTAATTGAAAACTCCTTGGTTTTAAAAATCGAATACCATTTATTTATTTAAAAAAAGATTCTCGGTTTTGTCACAACGTCTTGTCAAACTTGTTTAGTCGTTGAGAAAATCGAATTGACTGGAGAAAATTCTAGAGCGATGATTTATTATGACTTTCGAAGTGGTTTAACACAAAAACAGTGTATTGACCGGATGATTTCTGCATTTGGTGATGAAGCCCCATCCAAAACCACAATTTATCGCTGGTTTGCTGAATTTCAACGTGGACGTGTCAAGCTCAGTGATGATCCCCGTCAAGGTCGTCCAAAAACTGCAGTTACCCAAGAAAACGTTGATGCTGTGCGTAAGCTGATTGAGGAAGATCGACATGTGATATACCGCGAAATTCAGGCAACTTTAGACATTGGCATGAGTCAAATACAAATAATCTTGCATGAACAATTAGGTGTAAAAAAGTTGTTTTCCCGATGGATACCGCATTTGCTCTGTGAAGAGCAAAAAGCGGCTCGCGTTACTTGGTGCGTCAGAACTCTCGAAAGATTCCACGCAGGATCCTCAAATGCTGTATTACAACATCGTATCAGGTGACGAATTCTGGATATACGCGTACGAACCCGAAACAAAAATCCAGTCACGAGTTTGGGTGTTCGAAAATGAGTTAAAGCCAACAAAAATTGTTCGTTCACGGAGTGTTGCAAAAAAAATGGTGGCCACGTTTGTCTCCAAAACCTTTTCCTCTTGAGGGACAAAGACCTGTTAATGCAGAATGGTATGCTAGCATTTGTTTGCCACAGGTCGTTTCTGAACTCCGTAAAGAGAACTGCAACCGCCGCATCATCCTCCACCGCGACAATGCGAGTTCTCACACCGCGCACAGAACAAAAGAGTTTTTAGAGCAAGAAAACATAGAATTATTAAACCATCCGCCGTACAGCCCCGACCTAAGCCCTAATAATTTCTATACTTTCCCTAAAATAAAAAATAAATTGCGTGGTCAGAGATTTTCATCGCCTGAAGAAGCTGTGGACGCCTACAAAACGGCCATTTTGGAGACCTCAACTTCCGAATGGAATGGTTGCTTCAATGATTGGTTCCATCGTATGGAAAAATGTGTCAAATTTCGCGGAGAATACTTCGAAAAGCAATATATATACATTTTTAAATAGTAATGTCACTTCCTTGATTCCCGAAATTTTCAGTGCCGCCCTCGTATTTCACAACAGACTTACTGGCAGTGACAGAAATGGAGATATTCATTCATAATTGTTATCTTGAAGCAAACGCGAGTTAGAGAGCAATAATAAATTCCTTGCCTTATTCTTACGTAATTTATGGAAATAATGTAATAAGATAAAACTAGCGTATCGAGGATTTCATTTGTCTGAAATGAATTCTACTAGAAGGCCGCCATATACATATAATAGGGATGTTGACAGTATTCATATAAAAATATAATTTTGATGTTAATTGGTAGTTTCTATGATAGAATTCTGAGAAATTACAATATTTTCCCTTATTTTTATTTGATTAAATTAATATTTAATAAATAAAATGTAACAAAATTTAAAATAGGTCACGTGATAATAAACGGAAATGACGTTACCTGTTCCTATTTAGCGGAAGCGGAAGAATATTGACGTACTTTTATACACCATTTTCTGTACGCAGTACATATTGTAAAACTAATTTTCAGGCGTTTTGACAGTGTACACACACATAGGCATCGTACAACAATTATAAAACTTAGAAGCCATTTTTTATTAACAACAACTAGAATCATTTTATCATTTTTACGATGTTTAACAACATATTATGACGTCACGTGACAAGTGTTAGCGTTTTGGAGCGAAATTTAAAATGCATTATAAAATGCAAGATTTTATAGGCATTAGACGTATTTAAGCAAAAGTTTATAATATTTAGGCTTCTATAAGATATTTATAAATGATCTATAAACATTTATGAAAAATGTCAACATCCCTATTTCTTTGTCTTGTTAGGGTTCCGTACCCACTAAGACTCCGCTGTCCGTCCGTCTGTCTGTCCGTCGGTCTCCAGACTGTATCTCATGAACCGTGACAGTTAGACAATTGTAATTTTTACAGATTATGTAAGTAGGTATTTTTGTTGCCGCTATAACAACAAATATTTAAAAACCGATTCAAATTTTAAATATTTAAGGGTCACATTTGTTGTATGGAACTCCCATACTTGTTGTATGTACTTCACTTTTATTATAGTGTCTAGTGTTGTATACATGATTACGGACGGTACGGGCGAGAACCATTCGTGGGCGAGTCAGACTCGGACTTGGCCGGTTTTTCTATTGCATAAAGATGGCAGTGCAAAAACTATTAAAAGCTTAAACCTTAACGAGCCTAGGGTGATTGTCACAAATTATTTCATTATTAATTACATTTTTAATAGCAAAATTATGAATGCAGAAACGACCATTTTTTAATAGTTTTTATATATTGTACGACTGAACATTACTTAAATTTGCCCATATCTGTCTTTTTATGAAGCTTTGAACTTTGAATGCCGATCGAAACCATTCAGATGAATCTCTAATGAGATTAAACAAGTCAGGCCAAGTAATAATGCAGTCAATGCCGTATAACAGAATTCTTTTGTTGTAACTAGTTACTAGATGGCGCTGCCGAAATGGCGCAGCCTGGCGCTGTGAAAAAAAAACTATTTTTAGTTATGCTAAACTAGATTTATCAACTAATTTTTAAAACTAAATATTTATATATATTAACTCTGAAGGGAGGAAGAATGACGAGAGTATAATAATTATACTACTACCTACTTTTTAAAATTTCTGTGTTACGGGTTGAAACAAATTCGTGAAAATTAGAATGAACATATAATTTTTGAAGTAAAACTTACACGCGAATGTAACAGAGTTAAGTACTTTTTTTTTACGAAAGTAACGCTCAGTATTCTATATATTCTCCACCATGGTTCAGGCCTTGTCGCGCGGTAAAGCTCAGTAGCCTAGGATGAGCCCAGCACATTGGGCGAAGCGAATTGAGCCGAGGGGGCTCTTTATACCCCTAAGAAGAGGGAACAAAAGAGCAGGGGGCAAGGGACGAGGACGGGAGCCTCACCCCATTGTACTGTCCCGACGTTGGGAAGGGTTGTTCTGTGGTGCGGGACAACCCCTCTGTGGAGGTGGCGTCGGTCCCCTGAGCTGACTAGCCATCGAGGTGCCCTGTTTGCTCAACAGATCCGGGGCTTCTCACTAAAGGCGGCATTGGTGGCACTCGCTGAGTTTTAGTGGGTAGAGCTGCTGCCATCTTACCACCTTTCGGGCGCAGCGAGTCCCACATACCCGCCTGGAGAGACCCACTCCCCCGTAGTAGATATGCCTCAGAGCATTTCCCGGCGTTAAAGAAAAAAAAATCTAGACTTAGACGCTAACTGGTGGAAAAGATCAAAATAATATGGATTTTTTTTAAACGGATGAATTGTAAATAGAAAAGTAAATAAAAATTCAAAGGTTTTAAAGTATAAAAAGTAATCAAGAACCTCATAATGATTTAGACCTAGATAGATAGGTACATAGATGATTAATGACATGTAAAAAATGTTAATTTAAAAAAAAAAACTTCTTTAGGAGCGACTAGAGAGTAACTCGGATTTTTATGAAGTTTTCCTACAATAGCGCGTAAATATTACACGCACAAACTTTTTATCATACAGAACAGTAGATTTAGTTGGAACCAGACAAGAATCGGCTATCTTTGAGATGAGTTTAAATCAGAAAATAGCTCTTGTGCAATAAAGTAGGTGTCATGGGTTTATATAAAATTCACGGAAAAATAAATTTTCACGTACAATGAAAACTAAAAGTTTTCTTTTCGTCCTCGATTCAATGTATATTTCTCTTGAATTAAATTTTCCCTCTTATTCTGATATATAAAATTCTCGTGTCACGGTGTTTGTAATTATTAATTAAACTCCTCCGAAATGGCTCGACCGATTCTCATGAAATTTTGTGTGCATATAGGGTGTAGGTAAGGTCTGAGAATCGATCCACATCTATTTTTCATAAATGTTAATGGTGGTCCACCCCTTATTTTTTTTAGATATTTTTTTTGTTTTTAAAGTGAAACTTTTATTACATCGTCTCAAATTTTTTCGTCTGTGTGTTGCATGTCGCGTGACGGTCGGCCGCCAAGTTTTCCAAGTATAAAATTAAGATTGATAAAGCGATTTTTATACCCTTAATGTAATATTATTCCAAAAATTTTTGTGAAATGTCTATAATGTGAAAAAAAGTTTCACTTTTACCGTGGTTTCATAAAACCACACAATCCTTTTATGATAACGAATTAACGATATGCCAAATGTAAGCTAGCGCGGGCGAAGCTGCGGGCAACAGCTAGTAACTAATTTAAAAATTTGAATTTTATATTTTTGATATGAAATAGGCGGCGCGCCTTGGCGGTAAAATCAACTCGAATGGCGTGACAGCAAATGGCGCTATAACCTCTACATTAGATTAATAATTCAACTTATATAAGTTGCAAGTACAATATAACATTAAAATACATTGTGTTCATTAATCATGATAAATGTAGGTACGTAGATACCTACTTTATAATATTATGCAACAGAGAAAATGGATTCCGATTTTCAAGGAACCATAAATGATAAAAAGCTGATGTGACTTACATTTTCACTCTAATGAGATAGACAAACACAGCATTTCATGTGCGTCATAATTAAATTCCTATTTAAATGTATAAATAAAGTTAAGTAATAACCTATTGGATACGTGAAAATTAAACGCAATTTAAAACATTTCAATGGTAATTAGTTCCAAGGAGTATTTATGTTGTAATAAATTTGCAAAATAACTAACAATCCTGTCAACTTACACCTTATTTGATATAACTATACTACATACATACTTTTGTTATTAATTTAAACCACTTTAATAATTTAGAACTCAAAATAAATGCACTTTATAGTTTAAATCGCGCGCGAAGTATTTTTAAATTTGGAACGGCACACGTTCGGATAGCTATGCGTATGGCGTGCAACTGGCTGTCAAGTGTCAGACAGAATGTAAATAGTAAATAAATACTAAACACAAATATCAAGCGGATTTTTATCGGTTTTATCAAACGTTAATTTTAATGTAAATACGTTAGGTAAGGCTAGCATTATCTCTGTAGGTACCTAGCAGACAGCAGCTGGCCTTCGACTGGTTGTTTACGACTCTCTTCTTGGTTTTGTTGTTTTTTCGATGTTTAATGTTTTTTAATAGTGTCCGATATTTTGTTTTTATGGGGAACTACTTAGGTGCATCGTGTTTTGAACTTTTTATAAAATTTGGCGCAGGTCTCAAAGAAGTTTTAGTTTCGGTTTTAGGTTTAAGGTTGCAATGGTAAAGAAGTGTTATTTGTCATTGAAAAAAAAAGAAAGGTACCTTTAAGTTATTGTATTCTATTTGGCTCAGCCGTCAGTTCATTAAATAAGTATATCAAATTGCTACATAATTGTAATATCAGCAAAATTCATATCAGCAAATCTTAAATCATTGATTTACGTAAATCTCAAGGTATCCTTATCGCTTTTCAAGTGTAGTTAGAATGTTCGTGAAATCAAAGTTCGGACTTGTTGATGAATACTTGGAGCACAATATGATCATTGATCTTATCATCTGTCCATTCTATAGTAATTGAGACTTAGGGTTGCCAACTCTCACAAAATATCACCAAATGTCAGTGTATTCAATATTAATTGTCTGTAGCGGTGTAGCTACTACGACTATCAATGATCCCCGTCCTACGTTGTGTGGGCCGGTGTATAAGCATAATTATCCAGAGTTCCATTTTTTTGACGCGACAACGTCTTATAAGTTATAATTCGATGGAGCCGGCTGCAAGAACGAAAAACATGACGTATGCGGCGTTACCTCGCTCTGAGGCGTTCCATTTTCTTATGACGTTGTCACGTTAAACTATCGTCAGTAAACCGACTTTACAGACAACCGATTTTTTTTACTATAATAGGATACGCTTCTGTATAAATAGCTCTACCTAAAGTCAACCAGAAACAGAATCCCAAGACCGAATCCGAACATGGCTTGGCTGAAAAGTATCAATATTTCAGGAATATAAAATATTAATAAATCGTAGTGCGATATCATCCCAAAATAGATCACATTTTTATGCTACACCAAAGTCGTTTACACAGAAGTTTAAATAAAAAAATATGTTTTTGAGAACATTGCGACCTCTATCATGTCAACCGCAGAACATACCTAGATATTATATTTTAAGACGCTATATTTTTGTTTTGGTTTGTCACTTGTTTTTCAATTAATTGTATTCCTCGAACCTGTACTACGCGGCTTACCACAGAACTAAAAATATTTATTTTAATATATTATTTATATTTTATATCCTATATTTATTTCTTGATTGACCACGTAAACGGCTTAAACAGCAGTTACATCATACATGAAGTTTGCACATAGATAAACCAACAAATAGTTTATACGCTTATTATTAGATAAGCGTATAAACTATTTAAATATCTAACAATCCTTTCAACTTACACCTTATTTGATATAACTATACTACATACTTTTGTTATTAATTTAAACCACTTTAATAATTTAGAACTGAAAATAAATGCACTTTATAGTTTTAATCGCGCGCGAAGTATTTTTAAATTTGGAACAACACACGTTCGGATAGATATGCGTATGGCGTGCAACTGGCTGTCAAGTGTCAGACAGAATGTAAATAGTAAATACTAAACACAAATTAAATCAAGCGGATTTTTATCGGTTTTATCAAACGTTAATTTTAATGTAAATACGTTAGGTAAGGCTAGCATTATCTCTGTAGGTACCTAGCAGACAGCAGCTGGCCTTCGACTGGTTGTTTACGACTCTCTTCTTGGTTTTGTTGTTTTTTCGATGTTTAATGTTTTTGAACAGTGTCCGATATTTTGTTTTTATGGGGAACTACTTAGGTGCATCGTGTTTTGAACTTTTTATAAAATTTGGCGCAGGTCTCAAAGAAGTTTTAGTTTCGGTTTTAGGTTTAAGGTTGCAATGGTAAAGAAGTGTTATTTGTCATTGAAAAAAAAAAGAAAGGTACCTTTAAGTTATTGTATTCTATTTGGCTCAGCCGTCAGTTCATTAAATAAGTATATCAAATTGCTACATAATTGTAATATCAGCAAAATTCATATCAGCAAATCTTAAATCATTGATTTACGTAAATCTCAAGGTATCCTTATCGCTTTTCAAGTGTAGTTAGAATGTTCGTGAAATCAAAGTTCGGACTTGTTGATGAATACTTGGAGCACAATATGATCATTGATCTTATCATCTGTCCATTCTATAGTAATTGAGACTTAGGGTTGCCAACTCTCACAAAATATCACCAAATGTCAGTGTATTCAATATTAATTGTCTGTAGCGGTGTAGCTACTACGACTATCAATGATCCCCGTCCTACGTTGTGTGGGCCGGTGTATAAGCATAATTATCCAGAGTTCCATTTTTTTGACGCGACAACGTCTTATAAGTTATAATTCGATGGAGCCGGCTGCAAGAACGAAAAACATGACGTATGCGGCGTTACCTCGCTCTGAGGCGTTCCATTTTCTTATGACGTTGTCACGTTAAACTATCGTCAGTAAACCGACTTTACAGACAACCGATTTTTTTTTACTATAATAGGATACGCTTCTGTATAAATAGCTCTACCTAAAGTCAACCAGAAACAGAATCCCAAGACCGAATCCGAACATGGCTTGGCTGAAAAGTATCAATATTTCAGGAATATAAAATATTAATAAATCGTAGTGCGATATCATCCCAAAATAGATCACATTTTTATGCTACACCAAAGTCGTTTACACAGAAGTTTAAATAAAAAAATATGTTTTTGAGAACATTGCGACCTCTATCATGTCAACCGCAGAACATACCTAGATATTATATTTTAAGACGCTATATTTTTGTTTTGGTTTGTCACTTGTTTTTCAATTAATTGTATTCCTCGAACCTGTACTACGCGGCTTACCACAGAACTAAAAATATTTATTTTAATATATTATTTATATTTTATATCCTATATTTATTTCTTGATTGACCACGTAAACGGCTTAAACAGCAGTTACATCATACATGAAGTTTGCACATAGATAAACCAACAAATAGTTTATACGCTTATTATTAGATAAGCGTATAAACTATTTAAATATCTAACAATCCTTTCAACTTACACCTTATTTGATATAACTATACTACATACTTTTGTTATTAATTTAAACCACTTTAATAATTTAGAACTGAAAATAAATGCACTTTATAGTTTTAATCGCGCGCGAAGTATTTTTAAATTTGGAACAACACACGTTCGGATAGATATGCGTATGGCGTGCAACTGGCTGTCAAGTGTCAGACAGAATGTAAATAGTAAATACTAAACACAAATTAAATCAAGCGGATTTTTATCGGTTTTATCAAACGTTAATTTTAATGTAAATACGTTAGGTAAGGCTAGCATTATCTCTGTAGGTACCTAGCAGACAGCAGCTGGCCTTCGACTGGTTGTTTACGACTCTCTTCTTGGTTTTGTTGTTTTTTCGATGTTTAATGTTTTTTAACAGTGTCCGATATTTTGTTTTTATGGGGAACTACTTAGGTGCATCGTGTTTTGAACTTTTTATAAAATTTGGCGCAGGTCTCAAAGAAGTTTTAGTTTCGCTTTTAGGTTTAAGGTTGCAATGGTAAAGAAGTGTTATTTGTCATTGAAAAAAAAAGAAAGGTACCTTTAAGTTATTGTATTCTATTTGGCTCAGCCGTCAGTTCATTAAATAAGTATATCAAATTGCTACATAATTGTAATATCAGCAAAATTCATATCAGCAAATCTTAAATCATTGATTTACGTAAATCTCAAGGTATCCTTATCGCTTTTCAAGTGTAGTTAGAATGTTCGTGAAATCAAAGTTCGGACTTGTGGATGAATACTTGGAGCACAATATGATCATTGATCTTATCATCTGTCCATTCTATAGTAATTGAGACTTAGGGCTGCCAACTCTCACAAAATATCACCAAATGTCAGTGTATTCAATATTAATTGTCTGTAGCGGTGTAGCTACTACGACTATCAATGATCCCCGTCCTACGTTGTGTGGGCCGGTGTATAAGCATAATTATCCAGAGTTCCATTTTTTTGACGTGACAACGTCTTATAAGTTATAATTCGATGGTGCCGGCTGCAAGAACGAAAAACATGACGTATGCGACGTTACCTCGCTCTGAGGCGTTCCATTTTCTTATGACGTTGTCACGTTAAACTATCGTCAGTAAACCGACTTTACAGACAACCGATTTTTTTTACTATAATAGGATACGCTTCTGTATAAATAGCTCTACCTAAAGTCAACCAGAAACAGAATCCCAAGACCGAATCCGAACATGGCTTGGCTGAAAAGTATCAATATTTCAGGAATATAAAATAATAATAAATCGTAGTGCGATATCATCCCAAAATAGATCACATTTTTATGCTACACCAAAGTCGTTTACACAGAAGTTTAAATAAAAAAATATGTTTTTGAGAACATTGCGACCTCTATCATGTCAACCGCAGAACATACCTAGATAATATATTTTAAGACGCTATATTTTTGTTTTGGTTTGTCACTTGTTTTTCAATTAATTGTATTCCTCGAACCTGTACTACGCGGCTTACCACAGAACTAAAAATATTTATATTAATATATTATTTATATTTTATATCCTATATTTAATTCTTGATTGACCACGTAAACGGCTTAAACAGCAGTTACATCATACATGAAGTTTGCACATAGATAAACCAACAAATAGTTTATACGCTTATCTAATATACATACTTACTAAATACTAATAAGTAATAACTATATTATAATAAAGAGGTACTTTTTGTGAGGTTGGATGTAGAAGCCAAGAGGTAATTTTCGTAACTTCTAATTTTTAAATTCTTTTACGTGTTTAATATTGCTCTGTGAGTTTAATACTTTTTTTATTTTGCGCCGGGAAATGCTCTTAGGCATCTCGTGGGGGAGGGGGGACTCCCCAGGCGGGGATGTGGGACTTGCTGCGCCCGAAAGATGGTAAGGTGGACGAAGCTCTAAGGTAGACCCACTAAAACCTGGCAGGTGCCACCAATTGCCACCTTTGGTGAGGTGCCCCGGATCTTTTGAGCAAGAGGGCACCTCGACGGCTAGTCAGTACTCCAAGGGACCTACGCAACCTCCATAGAGGGGATGTCCCGCACCACAGAACAACCCCTCCCAACGTCGGGACAGTGCAATGGGGTGAGGTTCCCTTCGTCCCTTGTCCCCCTGCTTTTTTACTCCTCTTTTTACAAAGAGTAACCCTCTCGATTTAATTGGTTTCACCCAAGGTGCTGGGTTCATCTTAGGATACTGAGCCCCACCACCATGGCCTTTGAAACTAATATGTTACTGCACAAAAAACAATTCGGATTTAGAAAGGGTCTCTCCACAACAGACGCTGGCTTTAACTTAATTGACCACATTTATGAGGCCTGTGAGCAGTCACGTGATGCTTTGGAAGTTTTCTGTGACTTATCCAAGGCATTTGATTGTGTACAGCAAGAGACCTTGATCAAGAAATTACGCCACTATGGGATACACGGTACGGCACTGGATCTTTTGAACTCCTATCTTAACAACAGGACTCAAAAGGTCAAGATAAATGGTAAAATTTCACCCGGGACTAAAATAGAGATGGGGGTCCCACAAGGGTCCATTCAAGGTCCATTTCTTTTTCTAGTTTATATTAACGATTTACCTAGTTGAAGATAATCAAGAGGTAGTGTTGTTTGCTGATGATACTTCACTTATTTTTAAAATCAAACGACAGGAAACTAATTATGACGAGGTAAACAACATACTTTCGAGGATGGTATAGTTCGGTTCACGAAAGATGACCACTGCGCAAGACGGCAATTTTAGATACCTTTTGAGGTGCGGGGTGAAGGGAGAGCGGAATATTTCAAGACCGGAGCGACACCATTGGCGCGCACGTGTCACGTGATACGGCCGCTCAGTCGCTATTGGTCTATCGCGGCGTTGACCTCTGCTCTCATGTACAGTTCAAAAGAAAATATTTTCGTTGTTTTATATTGTTTTTGTTGAGATTTGTTTTTATTTGTTATAAGTTGTAAAAAAGCCGCGCGGAAAAGGTTTTCGCGCGTTATGACAATGTAGACACACCTAGGCACCGCACAACACTTAAAAACTTGGAAGCCATTTTTTACAAACGAAAACTAGAATCATCTCATCACTTTTACGATGTTTATCAACATATGACGTCAGCTGACAAGTGTTAGCGTTTTGGAGTAAAATTTAAAAAGCTTAAAGCATTATAAAAAAATACAAGATTTTATATGAATTAGACGTATTTGAACAAAAGTTAATAATGTTTAGGCCTCCATTAGATATTTATAAACGATTTAAAAACATTCCTAAAAAATGTCATCCCTATTTACAGTATTATAACACAATTATATTTTTATGTTACCAACATATTTTTTTTGTCTTATGTTTTTTCTTCATAGTTCATAGTGTACATGCGCAGACGGCCGCCATTTGTGGTCAACTTTCGTGAATAGAACTATACATATAGGTTTAGCGTTAATAACTTACTTTAAAATAGTAAAAAAGCTAAATATATAAAATTTTCCTTGCCAACTGCAAACCAATGTACTCTTAGACAGTGAAAACTTTGAATTGGTGGACTCCACAGTTTTCCTAGGAATAACTCTAGATCTTAAGCTGCAGTGGGGTCCCCACATAGCTAAATTGGCGAATAGACTCAGTTCAGCAGCATATGCAGTGAGAAAAATAAGACAGTTTACTGATGAAGATACAGCGCGAATAGTATATTTTAGTTACTTTCATAGCATTGTCTTATGGCATACTTTTATGCTGCCGATATAAATAACATTTTTGTGCTGCAGAAGCGAGCTATTCGTGCAATTTACAAGTTTCCCCCCTACTCATCTTTGAGAGAAAATTTTAAAGAAATAGGAATTCTGACTATCGCCTCTATTGAGAGGTAAATTTTTTAAGATGTATTGACATCTTAGAAAATTTACTGTATGTCCTGAAAAACTTAAATGAATTTAATTGTAAGAAAAGTGATATTCATAGTAGGGATACACGTATTAGACACAGGTTAGATGTACCAGTGATTAGACTTTCAAAAGTATGCAATTCTTTTAAAGGCTTTTACAATAGGATCCCAGAAAACGTTCAAAAGCTCTCCATAAAAAATTCAAAAAAGTTGTTAAAGAGCGTTTGTGTGGTAAAGTAAAAGATTTCATGGAAGATATTTTATTATTCCCAGAGTGTGGTATCGCACACTCTGGGAATAAGGCGTTCCTCCCAAAAAATTGATTTTGATTTGATTTTGTACCATCTCTGTGTAGACTCCATCGGACATTGATACTGGAAAGTTCACGAACGTCAGGTTAGCGAAATTCACGTCAAAGATAGAACGTGAATGCTCGATACGATGATCTACTTCACCAGAGAAAACATTGACATAGTCGTGCCTCAATTAGTTTACTCTGATATATCTATCATTGGGCATGACTGGAGCTAACCTATATAATGATAAGTAGTCAACGGCGCCTATGAACATAGATAAATCTCCCAGACTGATTCTACCGTGATACTGAGGCACCATGAGCTATATATTCCGCGCTCTCGTCTCCATGCTTGGCTTTGCTGTATTTCGGAAAAAGGCGCACGACGGGCACGTATTTTAATTATTATTATTATTTAATTTACGCCGGGAAATACTCAGAGGCATCCCGCCGGGGAGTGGGTCTCACCACCAACCCGACGCCAGGAGGCCGTGTGGTCGCAGCACAAGGTCACAGACTGCACGGTTGGCGAGGGACAACCCCCCATTTTAACAAAACAATATTGAGCCAAATGGGCTCACACTAATCCGACGAAGCATTAGGACCTTTGGACCATCAACATAGATCCCTCGGAAAAAAAGGGTCTTACCAGGCGGGTATGTGGGACTCGCTGCGCCCGAAAGTTGGTAAGGTGGACGCAGCTCTACCCACTAAATTGTGCCCCCCAGATCTGTTGAGCAAACAGGGCACCAAGACGGCAAGCCAGTACCTCATGGGACCGACGCCACCTCCACAGAGGGGTTGTCCCGCACCACACAACAATCCCTCCCAACGTCGGGACAGTACAATGGAGTGAGGTTCCCATCCTCGCCCTTGTTCCCCTCTGCTCTTTTTTTGGAACAAACAACGTTCTTTTTTTGGAACAAACAAACGAAATAAATTGAGCCGAAGCAGAGCAGCTCCCTCGGCTCAATTTGTTTCGCCCAAGATGCTGGGTTCACCTAAGGCTACTGAACCCCACCGCCACGACAAGGCTTGAACCATGGTGGAGACAGGCTCGTAACATTTTTTTCGGATGGATCTATGCTAATGGCCCAAAGGACCTAATGCTTCGTCGGATTAGTGTGAGCCCATTTGGCTCACTATTGGTTTGTTAAAGTGGGGGGTGGCCAACCGTGCAGTCTGCGACCACACAGCCTCCTGGCGTCGGGTTGATGGTGAGACCCACTCCCCGGCGGGATGCCTCAGAGTATTTCCCGGCGTAAATTAAATAATAATAATTATTAAAATACGTGCCGGTCGTGCGCCTTTTTCCGAAACACAGTTCGTCTATCGCACTAACATAAAAATACACACTTTTGCCTTGGTAGGTATCGTTGCCAATATTAGGCTAAGGATGGTAAGACGTGATGATTACACTGTCAATCATTAGGTAATGTATACGGTAACAAAAGTAATAAAATAGCAACAAACTAGGAATGGGAATAGAAACATAGAAACCTGGATCAATTTATTCAATAGTTAGTAAAATAAACAAAAATTACTTACATAGCATTATCCGTAAAAATTGTGGATGGGTCCAAAGTTTTCGATTTTTCTGTTATTTTCTTACTTTTTTCCTCTAAACTTAAAGAAATTGACGAAATAAAATTGCCATCGTACTCCGAAAACTTTGAGCTCAATAAAGCGCCATCTGTGGTCTCATTTTCGAATGCTTTGTTCTCATATACGAGTACCAATGAAGACGCCATGTTACTTCTATATTTTTTTTAGAACCTTAAAAAAAGGAAATTTAATCATAAATTTGTTTCGATTATAATTAAGCCACAGACACTTCTTAGTTTTTTTAGTTTCCGAAAGTTGTATGTATACAACTATGGCCTCTGCTATTGTAAAACAGATTCATCAGAGAACCCGATATCTCACTTATAGAGGTAACGGAGCAGTCAGCTTTATGGTGACTACAGCTGATGCCCATACACATCCATACAACCAAAAGTTACGCAGATGCGTTACCCTCCTTTTTCTATCCCCCCAATGGGCCCCAGAAACTCACAAACCGCACGAAACGCGACAGCTTATCTGTCACTTGACGCCGGTGTTATCTGAGCGAGAGTTACCACTCAGTTCGTGCTGGCCCGATTCAGCTGCATCTTACATAACCTAAGAGAGATCCAAGCACGAGAGACAAGTAGCATGAGAGGTTTTGCAGGGTATCTGCAGATCCGGATAAAAGACGTCGGGATCCCTAGACAATATAGGTACGTCCCGGAACCTTTCTGTCCTTTTTAAATTTATTACAAACGGTATCATTACCTATCTTCAAAAATTTGGAAACGTTTTGTTAATTCAAAAATAAATGTTACTGGGCTCCGAGCCTATGTTATAGAGCCCCTACTCCTTAGGCAGGTTGCCTCCGCTGCCTTATGGATAATCCAGCGTTGCGTAATGTTAATAGTTACTTACTTAGTTTCGTGCCGTAAGTATAAATTTGTCGCTATGACAATGAGACAAACCTGCTACCTGGACATAAAGTGTCAGTCGTGTTTATGGTGTGGTGGCTGTAATGTGGTGACAGCTTACAGGCAGCAGTATCGTCTATTTATTTATTTTGTCGTTGTGATACCACCTATAAACAGTAGCTAACTAGAGTAACTAGCTAGCTAGTCGTCACTCCTCCTGGTAAAGACTAAAGAGCCGTGTGTCTATTGTTAAATGATGATGATGATGAAAGTTTAATTTACATCTGTATGAATTATATTAATAAAGTATTTATAAAAAATACAAAAATATACTGTTAGTTTTATTTTAATATCATGTTTGATCAATGGTAATTATGTTGTTTGTTAAAAAGGCCCGTATACATCGTAATGATTTTTATTAAATGTTTTATTTTAGATACTGTTTTATGTTTTAATAACATTACAAAAAAATATATACAGTGTAATAAATAATAATTTCACATACAGTTCGTAAGTCAGGTTGGCCGAGTGGTCTAAGGCGCCAGATTTAAGCTCTGGTTCCCGAGAGGGAGCGTGGGTTCGAACCCCACACCTGACAAAGTTGGTGAACACTTTTTGCTTTTTCTTTTGTTGTAATTTATGAATCATACAATATTTAGGAAATATGCGTTCAATATCATATTGTCTTTAATTTTTGAGTACATATAGTTAATAATATTATTGTGCTCCAATCAATCTTTCTTCAAAACTTCAGTCTTCATAAAAAATTATAGTTTAAAAACTAAAAAACAGCTTAAATAGCAAACCGAGCTAAAATATAAAATATTTTTAGCGTAAGAATTATATTATATATGTTTCATCGGTAGGGGCCTTACATACCTACGTAAATTATCTTAATAGTACCTAATAAATAAATATGAATTATGTATTTAAATATAGCTAACAATCTACACTTCCAAAGTCTGCATTTCGAATCCAACTATTTTTAAATTTTAATTTATGACATGAATTATTATAAAAAACGAAAATGTACCTATGTAGGTAATTTAAGTCGGTTCTGAAATAAAATAAGAATTAATTTTAAATGGCAAGCTAAATTATAATATTTATGAAAGAAGAACTCTTAATTTAAATCTAATTTTGTGTAAAATTGTGGCCTCGTACAAAAAATATTTAAAAACACTTTCGCAAATACAGTATAATATTTTAAAACGAATATTATTATTATTATCCACGACGAGCGCCTGTTGCTTTAGGATAGGCAATTGTTCCAACTTTCAACGTGTCTTTCTTATTTTAGTGACATGGGCGCTGTAAAGTTGCAAATATGTATCTGCATGTTTTTAACGAATTCATATTTCTTGTTTATTATTTACGATATTTTTTCGAATAATTCTTTTAACATTTATCGCCAGGAAGGTTCTGACTTTGGCTCCTGACTGTTCTTCTAGCCACGAACCCCTACCCACTAACAGCCACCATTATTGAGGTGTCTGTCTTTCAGCAACAGGGATCTAGCCGGGGGCCCTGGCACTTTCTCCATTCTACCAACTCTATCCTTAATTCTAAGTTCTAACGCCAGAACGAGAGATGAATCTTAAACACAGGCAGTTTTTTAGATTTTCATACTTACTAACTAACACTATTGTTTTATAATAACTGAAATCATTACTTACCTTTTATTATATTAATGAAGCACAAATCTTGACAACATTTCAATATAAAATATATATCAAAACTGACTTAAGTATGAGCAAATTATTATCTGAAACAACCATAATAAGTGCGATTGTCAAGCTGTTATTGTTATTGTACATTGTTAAATAATATGCAAAACGTTTACTGTTTTCAAGTATAAGAGGAAGTTTGTTCCGCAACAACGTGATTCCGTATAGTACTATCGTCTTGATAGCAAAATTATTGTAGACACTCAATGAAATGGAGTTTATTTTTAGATAGTAGATACACATCGTAACTAGAGCGCTGGACTATGTTCTAAATATCTACGCCTAAAAAATCATTTACCTACTGTAAAAGGCAATTATTGTAAGTACATTGAGTTTGGCTGGAGTCTACAGATGCTTTTCATTTTTAACTGACTTCAAAAAGGAGGAGGTTATCAATTCGTCGGAATCTTTTTTTTTTTTTTTTTAATGTATGTTACCTGATTACTCGAAATAATTCAGTTATATATACTTTGGAGTCGGTGTCAGCCAAGGTAGGTAGGGAGGTTGGTACATCAACAAAATACGACACCGGCTTCAAAAGTAACAATAATGACGTGGTAAATGCAAAGATTGTATATTAGTAGAAGAACAAGTTGATTATAAATTGTAGGCACAAAGATTAAGGCAATTATTTTATTACTTTATATTTTTTTTTTAATTTTGAAGTCGGTTTTAAATTTTGTTTAAAATTTTTTTATGGTAGGTATACCTAATGTTTATTGGCAAGCAATATGCAATGGCGAAACGAACAAGAACTTGTCTTAAAATCTAGGAATTAGTAAACTATTTTTATTTAAGCAAGATTAGTTGTGGAAAAAATACGCTTTCTTTAGAGTATGCCCTCATCATCAGCCTTTTTCCGTCCACTGCTGAATATAGGCCTCCTTCAATGAACGCCAAGACGACCAATCTCTTGGCACTCGCATCCTCCTAAGCTGTAGTTGTATTAGGTATTTTATAAATATAGAAATGAATACCAAAACTTTAAAACAAAGAAATAAAAGAATACTTTTAATATTCGTCAATCGCCTACTGCCTGTATTTCGAGGATCACGTCTAAATTTACATAGAGAAAATTTTGTTTACAAAAGTCTAGATAATATCTTTAACTTTTACAAATAATAAATATTAATATTGATGACAATTAAATTAAGTAATTATATAATTAATTACACCATTGAATCTTTTTAATTAATTAATTATAACTTTTTTTATGTAATCAGAGCAAACGAGCCTTACGGTGCCCCCCCCCCGGTCGTGCCGGCCCAATTCGGTTGCAATGTAGCATGGCACTACCTCTTACAAAAGTACTTCCAGTCTACTGCTTCTCTCATTGGAATTCCAAGTCCATGTGCAGTTGGAACTTGGTATAATACTTAGATAACAGGATTGTCTTGCTGTTAGGCATCACCAACTCTAACATGAACCACCATGGTCATTATATTTTATTTTTCTGAACTAGGTACCTTACTTTTATCTAAGAAGGTAGTGTATTTTGTATGGTGTGCCAGTTTCATTTAAGAGATGATAAAATATACCTGGTTCCAAAGATCAGAATCATTTTTAGTTGCAGGCAAACTAATGAGGATAGCTCATGTTGAGAGCAAAGTTAACAAATGAAACACAAAACTGGTCGACAATTTATATTAGAAAAATCTTCCAAAGTTGATCCTTAAAATTATATATAAATAAATATAGTAGTAATTTTTGAAATTCGACATAACAATCATAATATACTTTTATCAGTCCATAAGAAATTATTGTGATCTTATTCCAGAATCCCAATTATTCATTATTTTATACTGTACACTTTACTATTAGTGTACTTAATGTTGTTTTAAATTATTCATTATTTTTTATCAAAATTATTTTTTTATCAAAAAGTCTTGAGGAAGGCAATAAAATCATCCCATGGACAGTATCCATCTTCATTAGTTTTACAGCTGTTTAATTCTAATAATTTAATTGATGGAGGATTTTCTAGGGACAAGCTTATGCCGTCTCTCAACTGTTTAGTTGACTGATAAACATAGTTTATTTTTAAAAAATATTTATTTTCATATAACCACTTTTGAAAAACAATTTTTCCACCAATAGGAGTCTTTACAAGGCTATCGGTTAATACAAACGGTTTTATTGATAATAAATGTAACAGAACATTAATGTTAGCATCATGCCCCATAAGCAAGATAACTTTATAATTCTTATTTAAAATCACATTACGAATATATTTTAATAATGGCATAGCTAAGTCCAGAGCAACATGAGTTGTATTGTATGCAACATTATGGTAACTAGAAGACAGTTCTAATATTGAATCCCAATCTTTTTCAGTCTTTAATTTACCCCATGCAACATTGTCTGATCCATTGTAATATTCCATTAGAAAGGTGTCAACGGCTTCATTGCAGGTTTTTAATGGGCCAGAGAGATGTAGTTTCTTTCCAACGATAATATCGGCTTTATTTTCCCCCATAATCATATCACATTTCTTCTCAATTTTACACAATTCAGATTGCTTGTAATTCAAAATGTCCTCCATTTTTATATATGATGAATTTAAGTTTAATTCATTCAAAACATTGTACATTTCTTTTAAAGCAATTTCTTTAAAACTATCTGTTGAATTGTGAATATATGGACTAAATACTGGATCTGATTCATTTACGTTTGTATAATGAATGGTGATGTTACAATCCGGAAATCCTTTTTCCAAAAATGCTTTAGCTGATGACAACGTTCTTTCCATGGAGTCGGCATATACAAAGAATTCTTCACTTGAAGGACAGGCTTGCAGAAGTTTTTCATGAAATAGCAAAGACGAAAAAAATATACCCATGTAACCTTCTAGTAAAAATCCCTTTTTAGTTTGATGTCCAGGTGATTCGTCCCATTGTGGCCAAGACTGTGGTGTCATTTTCGCAAGATTTTTCGATGTTGGCGTTCTCGCATTATGCCGACTTAATATAAGTACTTGTTGCAATTCAAATTTGGGTTTCACTTGATTAAAAAATAAGATTTTCACAATAAATGCCGACAAACCAATTATGGTCAAAAAGATAAAATATTTTCCCAAATTAACAACAGTTTCACGTTTACATAACATATTTGTAAAAACTAGGTAGGTACCTAAATACTAAACCTATGACTTAGGAGGCAGAAATAGACTTATGAAAAGATAATGACGTGATAGCAACTATGAACTAATAACTATCAAAACGGTAGGTATATTAAGTAAATCAAAAATAGAAAGGTTTTCTTTAACAATAGAAAGATTTAGAAAACAAAATTAAGTACCTGTGTTAGTCATATCTTAATTAAACAAAGATTTTAATTTTAATGGAGTTTGGATCTTGAAAAAAAGTGCTTTCTTAGGAAATGCCATTTTAATTTTAGTTTTAATTAGATAGTAATAATTAAAATTCTACTTTATGCAATCTAAGCATTCTACATACAATCAACTAATAATCCATTCTAAATTCAAATGTCACACAATGAAAATTTAAAATTCTATTATTATTATTATTGACTGCAATGTTTGTATTTTTGTAACATAAAGATTTATTAGAACTAATTAGTAATTACCTAGCGGAATAGAGGAACCATAGACTTAGAATATACTAAATAGACCAACTGACAGCCCAAAAAATAAAAATGCGTGACGATTTTTGAAAAGTCAATGTGTGCAGAGCACACGCAACATTGACACACAGTGATGTATCTTTGACTATCGATACTCAATAGTACAGCCCGTTCGAGTAAATTGTAAACATTGTTGTTTGGGGTGAATTTTCCAATGGTCAGATATGTTATTGTTTTTATAAGGGTACTTAATAAACACATTACAAAGTCAACATAATTATTCCTCAGTGATGATGATGATGATGAAGGAGGGTAAACTACATATTCCTCAGGTCAAAGTTATCCGCCGATTGCAAAAGCAGCCCTTAAAGTATTTAGATAAAAGGTAAATAAATATTGAAATAAAACAACACGTAGTATATTATTATTCTCAAATGAAATATCATAATACTCTTACACACTCATACTAACAGCTTGGCAAAAAAGAGTATGGAAAAAATGAGGGCGCCACTTTCACTTAGGTCTCATCATAATATGGAAAATCAGTAAGATAATTTAATTAAATCGTTAAAAATAAATGTGAAACATTAAGCTTTACTCAAAATCTAGTATTTGTCGGCCAAGTATTGTCAACATCATAGGTTTCCATTTAGTAAAATATTTAGTTCCACCTGTCACCACGTCATACTCTATTTTGCCAAGCTATACCTACTATTTATATAAAATAATGACTTTTATTATGTATGTATTATTTGTTTAAAATGATTTTAACAAAAGGAAAATAATAAAATTTGGGAACGAATCGATCAATATTCAATGGACGCTTGATCCATGACTTACTACACAAGATTTACACAACCTAAGTATATGCGCAGTTATTATTTTAACGGTTACTTTAAAATTATACTCTTACAAACGTAAAACAAGTAATTTAATTGAAATTAAAAAAAAATTGGGTAGATGCTACTGTCCTTTAAGCAAAATAATCTTATTCAGGTTCCTTACAGTCTCCTTACTCAAATTAAGTAGCTTACATTCGTATTTGAGCCGAATATCGAACAGACGTCTATAATACTTCATTATTAAGTATCTTTGCTCACTTAAAACTTATTGGTCCATATTGTGGCTCGTCAAGCACAAAAACAAGTCGGTAATATCTTTCGATATTAGAAACGTCGCTTTGCAAATTGTATTGTTGGGATCCCAACCAACACGCTCGCCCAGCTAATATCAGCCATTTTCCTCTAATTATAGGATCTTGAGGGAATCTGTAAAACAAAATGATTATGATTCATCGCTAACAAGCAAACAGTCGGAGAGGACATTAGTACGGGAGCGGATTTGACAGCGAGTGCCGGAGATTGGTGGCGCTGCAGTGTCAATTCAAAAACTTGTGTTAGGATTGGCAAGAATATGGGCTGGACGGCCGATTCGTAGGGATGTTTGTATTACGTTATAGACACACCCGACTACTGCCTTTTAAAAGCGAGATCTTGTTCGTAAGGGGCTCACAACCGACGCCAGGAGGCCGTGTGGTCGCAGACTGCACAGTAGGCGGGGGGCGACCCCCCACTTTATAAATCAAAAGTGAGCCGAATGGGCTCACACTAATCCGATGAAGCTTTAGGGCCTTCGGGCCATTAGCATAGACCCCTCCGAAAAAAAAAAAGTAGAGGAGCGATTTATATCTGCGACCTCAAGGAGGACGGAAGTCTGGCCAAATCACTATCGGCCATGTTAAGTTTGTTAATTAATGTTGGGCCAACCTCTATGTATGTGTGAGGTTCGTGTATGTGTATGCATGCAGTGTGGGTAAGGACGGAGGTGCTTTATGCATGCACATTCACACGCACCTACACATTACTTCTGGACCTAAGATTGTTATTGTTTTATCAGAATGTAATAAAATGGTTGTTATTATTATTTAAAACGCATTTCCTTTCTGATATTCCCGTTACATAATATAAACCTTGCTCTTGGGTCACTCTATATTATATCGAAAGCTGTTTTATTTTTTGTTGTTTTTAGATTAGTTTCAAATTAATGATATTATAAACCAATAAGCATGTCGATAAATTTGAATCAAGCACTAGCATATATGTATAAAATATTGGTGAAAATTAATCTTCAAATATTGTGTATTTCAAATATTATTCATTCATTTATTAATAGTACTTCAAATATTATTTAAGAACGATTGTATCTTTAATTACGCAATATATGAAAGTAAATAGGACGATTGAAATTATTTTATTTGAAATAGAGTAGTAAATATAGAATATAGCAAAAAATTAACACATCTTAGCAATTAGGACGTGAAGATGAATTACCTGTGAAATGTATAATATTCACGATTGTTTCTATGATTCACATTATACCGCACCGTATAGTATTTTCATCTTTTTACATGCAATAGTATTTATTGCAAATATATCTGGAACAACGAAATAAATTGCAAATACTGAGAGGCTCTTTTAACGCTTGGTGACTTTGGCTGACCTGTCAAATAAAAGTGGTTACACTTGACATTAGATTGCTCTCTCTTTTCATCTTGTTATAATTCCATAAAGGAATGTCTTCTCTTTCTAACTCTTTATTGGTCTATTATATTATATGTTTATGGCAAAAATGGTTCTGTTACATGGCAGCACGCATCTCTTTTTATCACACGGTGTTGCTGCTAGCAGGGCGCTTAATCTTAGTACAAAAAACTGGGGTCAGCAATGGGTACAATAATATAAAATCACGAAGTATATGTAGTCCCTGTAGAAAATCAGTTTAGATCTGTTTTTTAATTTTGTTGGATTATAAACGAACGATTATATGACAACTATAAATAAGAGATGGCAGTACTCTTATGTTTGAATCTTCGTAGTTCTAATATAATACGCAAGATGGCGTGAATACAATTTTTTTTTTTTTTTTTTTAATAATATTTTATGGCCTGGTTACGAGACCTTTAAGCCAAGTCAGATTTTAGGGCACAAACTTTTATCCTTTAATGTATCAATTACACTTCACTGATTTTATTTTATTTTATTACATATTTAAATTTTCACTACGGTATTTTTTATGTATTTATATAATGCACTATAACACTTTTTGTTTTTCAGCAAATCACACAAGTGGCGGCGGGAGGTATCACTAAATTCTATTATTTCGCTTGCCATTATTAGTCTTTGGAAAATAAACATTGGAGTTTGACACTTGAAGAAAATGTGGTCAATGTCGGCGATCCCGTTGTTACAGAAAGTACAAATATTATTATTTATTATCTTGAGTCTTGCTAGGTGTGAGGGAGCAGTGTTATGGCCAAATCTTAATCTGTTGATTGTGGTGATGTACTCACGGCTAGCTATATCCAACTCAGCATACCAGGGTTTTCTCGGTAAATTCTCTTGAATACTTCCGTACCATTTTCCTTTATGTTTTTGATCCTCTTTCCAGAAATCTAGCCACAATTTTTTTATTGAGATATTAACATTGTAATAATAGTCGGTCATAGGAACATGCACCACATTTTTGACGTCAAGAGCATTGACCCCTTTATATGCAGTTTTGTCTGCTATTTCATTACCAGAAATACCTTTGTGTGAGGGAACCCACATAAAGGCAATTGTTATTCCTTTGTTATGCAAACGCCAGATAAAATCTTTAATAAAATAAAGAATATAATTAGTTTTAAAATGAAAATTTACATATTTAAGACTATTTAGTAGACTTAAAGAGTCTGTTATTATTAGAAAATATTTATAATTGCTTACGTAACTAATTGCTTTTATAGCTTCAAAAACTGCATATGCCTCTGCTGTAAAAATGGAACACTGTTTATTTAGAACAAAGCTTTGAGCAACATTTTTTTGGGGATCATATACTGCACTTCTCACATATTCATCACTTTTACTGCCATCTGTATAGATTGTATAATATTTTTTATTTTCTTCTAAGAATGATAAAAAGTCTGAATTGTTATCAATTGACTTGGATAAAATCATAATAGGATGTATAATACTATTGTATGAATGATTATAACATGGCCATTGAAAATGTTTTCTTATGTTCGAATAATGGGATTGTATTTTTAGATAAATTCGGGACAGAGTTGGAGATGTACCTTTCAGAAGATCCTTAGATGAAGTCAATGGACCTACAATATGGATTAGGTGAGGAATGATTTTATTTATAATTTGGAAATTATTTGATGAAAATAGTTTCAAGCAGTATCTTTCTGCAAGCATATGTCGTCTCAATATCAATGGCATAATATTTGTTTCGACTTCCATGGCCCTTATGGGAGTTGAACACATTGCCCCTGATATGATCCTCAAAGCCCTGTTCTGTAAAACATCTAATTTTTGTGTATGAGTGCTATTTAAATAAGCTAAAGAACTATAGTCAAAATGACTTCTTACTATTGTTTTATATAATACTGACAGTATTTTAGGATCTGCACCCCATGCAATACCTGCTAGACATCTTAAAATATTAACACCGTTTAATGCATTTCTAGATATATATTTAATATGTTCTTCAAATGATAGTTTTTGGTCAATAATAATACCCAAGAATTTGTGTGAGGTTACTCTTTGTATAACGTCACCATTATAAGCAACATCAATTATTGGTGTGTCTTTTCCAAATATCATGACACTGCTTTTGGCAGCATTTATTTTCAAATTTAATCTGTGTTGATAATAGTTGCACAACTGCCCTAAACTGGTGTTAACATTTTCGATGGCTAATGTCAAATTTACATCTGAACTATACAACACTAAATCATCTGCGAACTGAAGTATATTTACATTTTTAGTATTTACATATTTACATATCTCACAAGTATACAAGTTATATAGCAAAGGCGACAGTGTTGCACCTTGTATAGTACCCTTTGACACAATTCTAGGTCCATTCAATATATTGTTGTGCCTAACATATAATATTCTGTTATTAAGGAAATCATAAATCCATTTACACAATTGTCCAGGTACACTTGCCTCACTCAGTACCTTCACCAGTATACCAGGATCCACACTATCAAATGCGCTTTGTACATCTAGAAATACGCAAACTGTGTGTAATTTATTGTTTTTTGCATTTTTCAGATCATATATGAGGGACATGAAACTGTCAGCACAGCTTTTTCCTCTACGGAAACCATATTGGATATGAGGTATAATACTCCTAGATTCTGCATACCAGTCAAGGCGAAACTTCACCATGTTTTCAAAAATCTTTCCAAGACATGATGATAGTGAAATTGGACGATAGGAACTAGCCTGTTCAGGTGATTTATTTGGTTTAAGTATAGGTATTACACATTGAGTTTTCCATGAAATTGGTATTAATTTTTTATGCCAGAGACTATTGAGAATATTTAAAAATAACTTTTGTATAGATTCAGGTAAATATTTTATTAATAAATATGGAAAATCATCTAAACCAGGACAAGTATTCCTCCTAGATTGTATACTCATTAAAAATTCATTCCATGAAAAAGGTTCCATTAAAAATCTTGATTGAGGATTTTCATTGTTAATATTAAAATAATTGTCTAATGAATCTAGGTCAACTAAATTAGTACAATCTGATAATTTGTCTAAAAGTGGTTGTACAAATTCATCCCTATATGACTTATTACCAGCTCTGATACCCTTAAATCTTTTAATGAGATTCCATATTTTACTAATAGGGGTAGTTCTATTGAAACTGTTACAAAAACTATTCCAACTGATTCTTTTTTGTTCCTTTATAGTTCGCTTTTTTAAAGCATCTAATCTTTTATAGTTTATGTAATTATGTATTGTTGGATCGTTTCTGTAAAGTTTCAGTGCTTCATAAGATTTAATGACTGCTTGTTCACAAATACTGTTCCACCAGGGAGCTGGTGGTCTATTCCTAATGTTAGTCCTTGTGAATCTAGGAACCACGATTTGTTTAAGTTTATCAAGCCGATTACAAAACTCATCATAAGATTTTATTGGGTTCTCTTCACTAACCATCATGTCATGAAATATTGAATTAGCTAATTGACTATATTTAGTCCAATCTGTTCTATTGTATAAAAATCTGTCAACATGTTTATTAATTGTGTATCTTTCAATGCATATCCTAATGCTTGTGATGGTTGGATAATGATAGCTACCCAAAGCATCATCATGCACTGACCATTCACAAAGTGGGGCCAAATGCGGACTAATAAAACTTACATCTATTGCTGAGGGATTGCGTGTGGGATAATTTACTGTAGTGAAGCTACCATTATTTAATATGTATAAATCGCATTCATCAATTATATCGTACAAGTTTTGGCCTCGACTTTTAGTAGACAGACATCCAAAAGCAATATGATGTGCATTGAAATCGCCACTTACAAATACAGGTTTTGGTAAATCTCTTATAATATTGCGCAATCTATTCATTCTTATGTGTCCACTGGATGGAGGACAGTACACACAGAGAATAGACAAAGTAGTATTCCCTGTACATACACTTATGGCTATTGTTTGTATATCTTCATAAAAAGTAGTATTTATAACATTATGTTTCAAATATGGCTTAATTAATATTCCAACACCATTACAAGTGTTTTTGGAATTTTTATTGTAAAAATTATAGCCAGAAATATGAAATGTTTGATGGTCTTTTAACCATGTCTCATTTAATAGACAAATATCAATATCTTTTTCGTTCAAGAATTTTGTAAGTAGAGGTTTTTTATGATTTGCACCTTGAACATTGAATTGCGCAATACTTAGAGAGGGTGTTTTATAAGATTGTGTATCCATTATGTTGACAGATTTTTAATTAATACATCTTTAATAAATGTTGTTGTAATTGGCTCATTATCAGTCTTATTACCTAATTGAACCAGTGTCTGTACTAGGGCCATAAGTACATCACTGTTACCAATTATTTGTGATTTAATATCACTAATATTTACAGTCTGTGGGACAGTCTTAATATTTACAGATTTATTTACAAGTTTCTGTACATTATTTACATTTTTCTGTGCATTATTTACAGGAATGGCTCGTGATGGCAGAGGAGGGAAGTCCATATTCTCTTTGGTAATAGCAACGCTTGCATATGTAATTTTGTTTTTCTTTTCTAGAATTTTCTTACTTTTAATAGGACATTGTTTAGATATAGCCAAATGAGGTCCACTGCAATTTATGCAGCAGATCTCTTCTGGTTTACTACATTCTTTAAAATAATGTTCACCTGAACAAATTGAGCAACGCTGTTTGCCATTACATGTTTTTGCGGAGTGGTTAAATTTGAAACATTTGTAACATTGTTGTAGAGGAGCGATATATTCGAAAACTCTGTATGAAAATAAATCATATTGTACATTCTCGGGTAAAGAGTTCGACAAAAATGTGATGCTAACAGTTTGTGTTGGTATCAGTTCATGACCAACTTTTCTCATGAATCTCCTAACTGCAATAATTTCATATGTAGATGTTAATTTTGTAAATAATTCCTTATTTGTTATATTTGCAGGTACAAATCGTATGATACCAGTTTTTTCAATTTGAGTTGTTGGAATATAAGCTTTCATTTCATGTCTGTCAAGAAAATTAATATTGTTTATAAAATTGTTGGCCGTATTATGCTGTTTAAAAATCACCACAATTTTATTGGCGTTAATACGCCTTATTGCCACCACACCTTTAACATTCGAAAATATATTGTTTAAATAAATCGGACTTTTATTTCCCAATTTTTCATTTATGTTTCTGCTTTCAATAAAAACCTTAAATTCTGTATTAATTGAATTTTCTGGGTACAGTCTTTTGTAGTTAGGCTTGCGATATGGTAAATAAGAGTCATTCTCACCACCTCCGCCGCCAGCACCAGGAACATCGCCAGAACCATCCCGGAGATTTTCGAGCCGTCGTGGTCTCTTTTTGGAGGAGGGCGGGTTATCCCCGTCCTCCTCGTTTCCGTCCATTTTTATTATTTATATATTATTTATAAAATATAATTTGTCTATTTTAATTATTATTTGTATGGAAAATATGTTCTAATAAATTTAAAATACAATTTTGAAAAAAATTGCAACCGCGCTTTTTCGAATTCCCGCCAAGAATCCGTGAATACAATCATGCATTTGGTTTGTTGTTTTTATTTTCGTTCATATTGAAACAGGCTAAGACCATAGGCCATGCTGCCAATTCTGTCGTAATCAATATTTTGTCTAAAATATGGAAGAATAGTGGAAACACCAAGGCACGCGGCTTCGCCCCTCCAGTTCTCCATAAATCAACTATCATTCCCCGCTCTAAGATGAAGAACTAAATAGTTTTATATGTTGTTGAAATGTTTGAAAAGAAAGAAATAATGCATTTAAATCGAAGTGTTTTTGTTTCATTGTTTAGTAATGTGAATAAATTACTGTTCACTTTCCTACATAACTGCAAATTAATTTTGTAATTCATATTCCAAAAAATTTATCTAAAAATATCTAGACCAAATACATAGCAGGCAAAATATTATATGAGGGGTGTTATTTAAATGGTTAGCACAGTATTAGTATTTTTGTGAGCAGAAAAATATAATAATATGTAAGCAGAAATAGCTAATTGATCAGCAACTCATGGTGGGCAAACATTTCAAAATCAATTAGCAATTTATGGCATTATAGCATTCTGGATGGCAATAATTATTTTTGTACAGCTTATTAATTATATAAGCTGCAGTGAGCAGCTCTGGTTTAATAAAATTTTGGTAAGCACTAAGAGGGTAAGCAAAAAAATTCATTTTGTGCTGCATATAAAAGTAGCAAAAATACTTAACTTGTCATGTAGGTACCCAAGTACTTAAGCTATATCTTTTCTCTAAAGCATCACAAACCAATACTTTTTCAATCATAGATTTAGTTGTAGAACAAACCGAAAAATGGGATTTTGTTCTCTGTCATCAATTCGGTAACAAACCACAAAAACTTCATGCGGATGCAAACAAAATATTGGTATGCTGACCAAATTATTTAAATGCATTTTTTTGGCTCACCAAATTTTATAATTGCTGGATATTTAATTACTTCTCTTACTTATATATAACAGACAGTAGGCGATATACGTTAGACTAAATTATAATGTATAACTCAAACTGAGCTTTATTTAAGCTTAAATTACTCTACTTTGACAAATCCTTCAGAAAGCCAAAGCAAAAGAAGAAGCAGAAAAGTAGAAGTTGGAGAAAGTTTAATTGCGATATTTTGTTTATTTTTGTGATCTTATTGTTATGTTAAACGTTTGTTGCTGAGTTGAGCTAATGTTTCTCAAACTAATACATATTAGTGACCAGAAAGTAATTTTATGAGTGTTCGTGTTAAAAGTAGAGTCCTGATAGGACTCCAGTATAGTGTTAAGTTTGAGATTTTAATCTAATTTTGATAAGCGTTTACCTAAAACTTTTCAACGCAATTGTTATGTACAAAATACCTATATCTCTAACTCTTCTAGCCGTTCCATGTAATTTTGCAAAATTTCAGAATAGTATGTTAAATCTTTACCATATCATAAGATGTACATAGATGTATTACTTAGGTACATAGTAATAAAACAGTATCAGCTAAATCGTATTTCATTTATCAATCCCTGAAATGAACATAATATTAAAGAATGAAATTAAATATACCTAAAAGTACATATATAGCTACCTACATACCTACATAGCTATAGGTATATCGGTATCCAATCCATACGGCATACCGCATGCCAAAGGTTTAGTTCTAACTTTAAAATATAGAGGCGCTAGTTTCTTCATACCCCGTTTTATGGAACAAGATTGGTCTCTATTCCTATACGTTACAATGTACTCTGTGGCTGCTAGTGACATCTCACTAGCTTAGCGTTTAGTTCCTCTATTCCGCTAGGTATATTAACTTTATGGTTTGTGATGAGTGACTAGTGAGCCAAAGAGTAGCAAAGAGTATGAGTATTGATAATTATTGACATTTGACATAGAAGATTGAAATGGTTAATCCACACGCTAGTCAGTAGGCAGACCATAGAGTAATATAATAATATGGGAAGATCTTCGCAATGGAGAAAAGGGTCAAAATATTATTATCAAATACACCTAAAATCGGAGCGTACATCATGGACATTACATTAGTTTTTATTTCACTTCAATACATGCAATATTTCGGAAGTTATAACGACGAGAAGTTTCAGCCCTTTTTTGAAATTCTGAGATTACGCGCGCTCATACTATGACGTCACACCCCCGTTGTCGTAGTCCGGTGCATCGATCCTACTAAATTACGTGCGTCTCGTTTCATTTTGTTTCGATGGTCTTCGTTTTCCTATTATCTATAGTGTACTTGTATTTTAAAGAAATGATATCAAAGATTTTTCAAAGTCGATGATTTATTTTCAAGTGGATTGCGTGAATAAGTTTTTGGTCACAGAACATTCGTCCAATGACCACCGAATGACCATTGACTAATAGCGACGCGCACCGTGTGCCATGTGGCGTGTCGGTTTTTGAAACAAGTTCAAAGGCGATTGGAAGGGGAGTGCGCGCGGGCATCTTGGTCTTCGACACAATGCCGCGCAAGCGCCATACTTTGGTCTGTCAGTCTTCGTTTCTGAAATGTGCATTTTAATCATCCACCAACACCTTTTCTTGATTGTTTTATTGTACCGATATAGCGCACGGTGTACACACGGCTGGCAACACCATTCGCCGCGCCGCCGGCAGATTACGTCGACCGCCGGTACGATATCGGGAATAGCATGGGAAAAACCGAGACTTTTCACGCGACATTAACGGCCGCGTTTTATTAAAGACAGAACTCGGTAGTCTGCGGAGGAATCGCGGCTACAGATTGCAATCTGTGGCCGCGGTTTTACACTTATCACATGGCAAACCGTATTGCTAGCGAAATTAAAATATTTTACACTTACGGTTACGGTTTTACACTAATCACATGGCAAACAGTATTGCTAGCGAAATTAAATATGACAGTTCCTTCCTTGAAAACCAATGAAGATGGTATTTGAGCCTAGTTTGTTTCAACAGATTTACTATCGAATGCAGATTGTCAGACAGACCTCCTCAAACAATTAAATGTACTTTTTCAGATAATCAGGTTTCTTCACCATATTTTACTTCGTCGCCCGTCGGCGAGCAAGCAATATTGTCAAGGTTAGTTGCATTAAATAAACTTATTACTAAGTATACATACTTTCATTATTATTTAGTTGTCTGGTCTTACGCCCGCGCCGGGCCAATGACGTGTAATGTATTAAATAAATTTCTTAAAATTGTTCCCTATACTAGTACCCGTAACAAAAGTTTTTACGAGCTTACCTCGGTTAACGCTGTGTGATTGTTGGTTAATATAATTTATTTTCCTATAAAATTATAAAAATCAAGAAAATCTTTATAATTAAATCGTTTAAAAACATTTATTATTCATTTAATGCTTTTTAATGTATTCATAAAGTCATTCCATGAGCAAAATCCATTTGTATCACTGGAACAGCCTGCTATTTCCATCTTAACCCACCGTGGCGGACGTTCCTCTGATATATGAATACCGTCTCTTAATTGTCCTGTCGTTTGATAAACATAATCGATTTTCATTAACTTTTTGTTCGATACGTCGTCGTGCCATTTTTGAAATACTAATTTTCCTCCAATTGGGGTATGTTCAAATTGATCTGGTAAAACATAGTCATTAAAATCAAATGCTGCTAAAACTGACTGTATATTCGAATCGTGTCCCATTAAAAGTATAAACTTAGTTTTAGTTGAAAGTACGTCATACATATAATTGAGTAATGGTTTCGCCACTTCTTTGGCCAAATTGGGACTATGAAAGCGAACAATTTGATTTGCATGTGTTATTTTCCCTAATATACTAAATTTTTCAAAACTTTCTAATTTTCCTCCTGCAATATTTTCAATTGGAGTGCCCTCGTAGTATGCCATCAAGAATGCGTCTACGATTGAATTGCCATACTTCAAAGGACCAATCAAGTCTGGTTCTTTACCAATTTCATAATAAATCTCATCACTGGAGTTGGAAAAACTACAAAAAAAGTTATTTTTACACATATATGAATTACTCAAATCTATAATTGTGTCTAGTTCTAAATATGAATCACGAATATCCGTTTTGTTCAAGTTATTTTTCATTTCTTTAATAATAATATCCTTTAATATTATTGATGTGTTTCTAAAAGCAGGGTGAAAAATTGGATCCATTTTTTCAGAATTGATACTATGAACTTTGACATCACAACTTTTAAATGCACCGCTCACAAATGCTTCTGCCGTTTCCTTTGTTCTCTGTCTCGTATTAGCGTAAATAAAAACTGTGTTTTCATCTGGGCAATCTTTTGGTAAAAGGTCTTCTTTTTTCAGCCAGTTCGCTAAGTACTCACCCATATATTTTTCTAAAACTGCTCCTTTATAAGTCAAATGTCCTGCTGTGTAATTTGATACGGGCCAAATGTCTGATGCAAACTGTTGCAAATTATCAGTTAATGGTTGACGAATACCGTGGCGGCTTAATATCAACACTTGTTCCAATTTTAAAGCATAATAACTGTTCAGGAATAAAAGAAAACAAATTGTCAACTTTCCCGCCATTTTTGTTCGCCACTATTAATCACCGTATTTTTTTTCTGTTTACGAGACACAACCAACACGACGTCCGCCGAGTATTAGGTATTTGTTATGAATTGCAAAAACTGATTACAAATGTTTTGACCACGTATATTCAAATTACACGTCATTCTTACTAACCGGTTTCATATTCTAAAGAATTAATGTTCGCACACACTAGCACAAAACCAAGTCTAGGTCTTGTATTTTTTTTAATCAATATATTTTTGACGTATATGAACTATCTATTGGCGACTCTACATTAAAATCGATTGGAATGCCGATACCGTAAACTGCATGACAGTGATTCCATATTTCGTTAAAGATTTTTATTGAATAGGGATGTTGACAGTATTCATATAAAAATATAATTTTGATGTTAATTGGTAGTTTCTAAGATAGAATTCTGAAAAAATACAATATTTTCCCTTATTTTTATTTGATTAAATATATATTTTATAAATAAAATGTAACAAAATTTAAAATAGGACACGCGGAAGTGGAAGAATATTGAGGTACAGCTTGGCAAAAAAGAGTATGGAAAAAAAGGGCGCCACTTTCACTTAGGTCTCATCATAATATGGAAAATCAGTAAGATAATTTTATGAAATCGTTAAAAATAAATGTGAAACACTAAGCTTTACTCAAAATCTAGTATTTGTCGGACAAGTATTGTCAATATCATAGGTTTCCATTTAGTAAAATATTTAGTTCCACCTGTCACCACGTCATACTTTTTTGACTTCTATACACCATTTTCCGTACGCAGTACATATGTATAGTAAAAACAAATTTTCAGGTTTTGACAGTGTACACACGCATAGGCACCGTATAACACTTATAAAACTTAGAAGCCATTTTTTATTGACGACAACTAGAATAATTTTATCACTTTTACGATGTTTAACAACATATGACGTCACGTGACAAGTGTTAGCATTTTGGAGCGAAATTGAAAATGTAAGATTTTATAGGCATTAGACGTATTACTATTATTAGTACAAAAGTTAATAATATTTAGGCTTCCATTAGATATTTATAAATGATTTAAAAACATTTCTGAAAAATGTCAACATCCCTATTCTGATAGTAACGTTTTACATCGACCGGGCTGTTCAACTCAATTACCAATATACCCTAAACTCTTGGGCCTAAAGTATATAAACGTTAGCTCGACCCGGCGGCGTGAAGTCCAACTTTTTTTGTATTTGACCTAGTTATTATTATTATTTTTTATAATAAGTCATTATATATCTAATTGTTATTATTTGTCATTCATCCGCTATATCTTCTTCTAGAAAGTTTAAAGTTTTGTAACAGAAAATTCTTACAATCAATGTGTATCTCCTTGAGAGCAGAGTTTGCTGGAACTCATCAAATTTGCAGCTATTTTTAAAAGTTTTTTTCTAACTTGCAATGTTTTTTTTTCAGGTGGAATCTTGCAACTCAATTTTAAAGCAGATATCTTTAACCGATTAAGACTTAATTAAGTACTATATTCCTACCATTAAGTGGATGTATCTTTCCCCCACCTTGGTTCAGGCCTTGACGTGGCAGTGGGGCTCAGTAGCTTAGGGTGAACCTAGCACCTTGGGCGAAGCCAATTTCATTTTATTTATTTATTAAATTAATGACATATATGAAGATACAATTTTTCTTATTGTTACGGTGTAACAAAATACCCTCAAGGGTTTGTCCGTCCACCGACAATTGAGCCGAGGGGGCTCTTTGTACCCCTCTTATAAGAAGAGGGGACTAAAGAGCTTGTAGGACTGACTAGCCGTCGAGGTGCCCTGTTTGCTCATTAGATCCGGGGCACCTCACCAAAGGCGGCATTGGTGGCACTCACCGGGCTTTCGTGGGTAGAGCTGCGTCCGCTTACAAGCTTTCGGGTGCAGCGTGTCCCAAATACCCGTGTGGGGAGACCCACTCCCCCGAGGGATACCTCAGAGCATTTCCCGGCGTTAAAGAAAAAAAAAGCGGATGTATCTTTGATATCGTGACTGATTCCAAATTTCCCTCACACTTCTATGTCCGGAAATCCACAATATTTAATAGGATTTCTTGCCCCGCACGACAACTATAATATGGAACCAGCTGCCACCTACTGTATTTTCGACTTAGGTACCTTCAAGAAAAGAGTGAGCTGGCAACGCACCTGCTAATGATGTAGCGGGTGTCTGTGGATGTCGCTTATCACCATGTGTCGCATATTTACTAACTATTGACCCGACAAATGTTGTTCTATTATATAAATTATTTCTGGATAGGGACTCCCTAATCATCTAGCGGTATGAAATATATTTTACGACCTATTCTCATACCGAGATACCAAATATACATAAAATCACCAATATAATATCAAAATATATACCAAATCGTAAAAATCCGTCGAGCCGTTTCGGAGGACCACAGATACCGTGACCCAAAAGTTTTTATTAGATCTTTGTAAGTTCCTTTCTTAAGTGTCAGTGTTGTTAAGATGATCAAAATCTTGATGAATTATATGAATATATGGACTTGATTGGTCTGTGTCAAAAAATTGAACAATCGCTTCCTTATATTTGCTTGTTCCTTATAATTGACGATGAGCTATCAACTCTGTGTAAACGACTGAAAAAAATTAAAAGTGTGCCGTTTTGTATGAAAAGATTTAACCGAATTGTTTTTCATGTATTTTGACGTGACAATGTCTTATAATTCGATGGAGCCGGCTTTTTTTATGTATGTACACCGATTTCTCCGTCAATTGTGGACCTATTTTCAAAATTCTTTTTTTGTTTGACAGGGTATACTTGCCTAATGGTCCCGTGATAAGGAAACCAAGATCTGATGATGGCATCCTAGAGAAATCGAAGGAAACTTTCGAAATTCGTAGGAGCAACTAGTGCGTTTAATATTTTTTTAAATAAACATTTTAAAGCTTTACAATTTAATGAAGGTCTAAAGTCGATCTGATGCCGGAGCTAGAAGACATTCGAGGGAACTTCTCGACGATTTACTTCAGTAACCTTGTGTTTGGACTTGGTTAATTTGTATTGATGAGAACTTTACACCTAGATGGGTTGTGACTATGATTGGGGGTCTGATGCTGAAGACGAAGCTCAGTTAAGGGAACTCCTAAGAAGTTTAAATCTCTAAGTAGTCTCTGTATGTCTCTCTTTAATGAATCACAAAAAAAAAAAAAAAAACAAAAATTATAACCCACTTCAAAAAATAAAAACTAAAAAGTTATAAAATAATCGCGTTTCTTTAATTTTTGTGTCTACAACTAATAATCATCTTGTACTTCTACTAACGTACAATTTTTGCGTTTACCACGTCATTATTATTACTTTTGGAATCGGTAGCATTGGGCAACTGTGGACTGTGGACACCGAGCCGCAGTGTGTTGTGGGCTGTGGCGTTCTCGACCGTTGTTCGCGGTGGACGTGGTGCGGACCCGACACTTGGCACATGTTAAATAAGTGGTTAGACTAGTTAGCTTCGAATACCACAGTTATCATGTTCGCAACGAATAATATGACTCACTTTATTAAGTCATGTTCAAAATATTTTGAAAATATTTCATAAAATAATAAATTTGTATCACTAATATCTGTCTGTAAATTCTGTTTGTAAATTCTTAAACTTGTTGTATGTACGTCTTAGCTTAGATGTAAGTACAGAGAATTGTAGTCCAAATGATGCTCTCCCGAGCAGCGCGCGCGATGAACCGCGCGCCCTGTGGGGCGCGGAGGGGGGCGTCCCCCTTTCGAATATTTCTTAAGTGAGCCATCTGCTCACTTACTGTACCGATTGAGCTTAAAGGCCATCAGGCCGAAAAGTCTAGCCCTTCCGAAAAAAAAAAAAAGAGAATTGTAAAAATTAAAATAAATAAATAAATACTTTTTCTAATTTTTGGATTTTCGAATAATTTATAAGGCCTTGACTTTAGCAAAACTTAATATTATACGCCTTGGTTTAAATTTCAATTTAATCAAGTTAGGAACATCGGGTTGGTGTGTATCAACCTTAAACCTATTGAAGAGAAGTTTGAAGAATATTATTATTAATACATTACCTTTATCAATACCATTAATCACTTGGCGGTTTTTTAGAATTTTAACCTCTCCTCCCCCTGGTCATACGTGGCGAGCGAGAGGCAAGATCAAACCAATATCACGGTGTATTTTTAGTACCTAGAACTTACCTAGAAAGAATTTTGAAATTTTTAGGACGAACCATGACATGGGACAGCTTACGAGCAAGACGTGAATGAGAGTAAGGGACAGAGATAGAACAGATTGGTAGAATAAAGGGAGGCCTATGCTTAGCAGTGGGCAGTAACTTATGAAGCTTAAGAACTGTAATTATATGTAAGTATATGGTAATAATCACTGTATTCAAAAATGCATTTTTTATGTTAGTGGTACAGGTAAGATGACAGCTAGGCGTGCCACTAATTACACTGCCTGTCCAGCACTTCTCTCCAAAACACAGCAAAGCTGTTTGACGAAAGAAATAAGCAGTATGGTGGTTCCTATGCAGATCAAAGCGCGGCACAGCGCATCTGCCGGCTACCGGAAGCTCACAAACTGCACGAAACGCGACAGCATAGCTGTCACTTGACGCCGGTGTTATGTGAGCGAGAGGTACCACCCCGGTCGTGCCGGCCCAATTCGGCTGCAAAGCAGCATGTCACTACCTCTTACTTTGTATGATTTCCGGAATAAGTGATTAAAAGGGTGGCGACAAACAATTTGAACTGACCTTCTCGAAAATGATAATAATGTATAGTATTGAAACATAGTTTTGGTCCCGTATATATCATTATAGTTTCTTTTCGAGTCGGTGCCAGTCAAGGTAGGTAGGTAGGGTACAGCAACAAATACGACACCGACTCCAAAAGAAACTATAATGACGTGGTAAACGCAAAGTTTTTACATTAGTAAAAGATTAAGTTGATTATAAGTTGTAAGCACAAAAATTAAAGAAACACAGTTATTTTATTACTTTTTAGTTTAGTATTTTTGAAGTCGGTTTTAATTTTTTGTAAAATGATTTTTTTTCTTTATTTTTAGTGATTCCGAAAAGGAGGCCTATGTTCAGCAGTGGACGGATAAAGTACGACGACGATGATGATGATGATGATTACGATGACCGTGACGTACTATCACAAGTACTATGGTGTGCTACCAAAGCATCCTATATAATTGTTACATCGACAAGTAACAAAATGAGCACATCAGCATATCGTCGAGGTAAAAGGAACCGACCAAATAGGCATTATTGGGAATAACTAAAAAACGGCTTGTCAGACCTTAATAAAATTAATATGGGACCAAATTGGAAGCACCAGCTTTCAAACAAAAAAAATAACCATCGAAATCCATTCACAAACGGCGGAGATATCGTGTCACATACATACAAAAAAAAATACAGACGAATTGAGAACCTCCTCTTTTTGTGAGTCGGTTAAAAAGAAAATCAAGGCTCAACACGAAAGTAAAACATAATTTCAGTGATGGGCTTGTTTATTTTTTGTCAACGCCGCGAAGATAGACAGATAAGTTTAAAATTATTAATTGACAAGTATTTCAATAAATCTAACCTTTTTGCTGCCAATGGCCCAAGGGGGTCGCCAGAAATATTGGACCTATGAAGAGGTCTCCTAATTAGAGAGATTGAAAAACACTGATAGAGGATTGTTGGCTACCTCTGGGATCTGTAGCAAAAACTATAGACAGATCCTTCATAATTGTTGCAGGAAAGCTTTCACTAATATCTTCAAGTTACTAGCTGATGATGGAGACTGTTTCCTCTCAATCCTCGGTGATACACCAGCTTTTTTCGGTGTAAATCACATTTTTGCAAGCTCAGAGAAATGGGGAGTATGGGTTCGAGATTTGGAAACCGTTGTGTCACCATATCATGGGTGTCTGGTGAGTGAGATCCTTAGCTTAGCGACATGGGTCTTGTAGTGTTGGACCGTTGGGAGTTGTGCAACATCTTAATGTTTATCGGTGGTTTATCTAACGCCCGGAAATGCTCTGAGGCATCCCGCGGGGGAGTGGGTCTCCCCACGCCGGTATGTGGGACTCGTTGCGCCTGAAAGCTGGTAAGTGAACACAGCTGTACCCACTAAAACCCGGCCAGTGCCACCAATGCCGTCTTTGGTGAGGTGCCCCGGAACTAATAAACAAACGGCACCTCGACGGCTAGTCAGTCCCCCAAGGGACCGACGCCACCTCCACAGAGGGGTTGTCCCGCACCACAGAACAACCCCTCCCAACGTCGGGACAGTACAATGGGGTGAGGTTCCCGTCCTCGCCCCTTTCGCCCCTGCTTTTTTGTCCCTTCTTCTTATAAGAGCGGTACAAAGAGCCCCCTCGGATTAATTAGCTCCGCCCAAGGTGCTGGGCTCACCCTAGGCTACTGAGCCCCTCCGCCACGTCAAGGCCTGAACCATGGTGGGGTTATAAGTCTAGCCTGTTAATATATATTGCACAATTCGTTGTTAGGATCCAGAGCCAAGAGTGCGAATGATGATGACGTCAGCCGGATTTAATGATGTGGATGTTAAATGCCAAAAACATGAGTACACATATGCGAGCATTGATGATTTTAAAAGTAAGTCTCAACTACTAGATTAACACTCCATTCCAATCCTCTTTCAACTACCTCATCGGAGGTCCTTTTGAGTCTGGACCAATTTACCAAACGAAATTTGACTGGCCTGTTGTTCTAGTGGCTAGTGACCCTGACTGATAAACCAGAAGGTCGTGGGTTCGATTCCCACCCAGGACAAATGTTTGTGTGATGAGCATGATCATTTGTTCTGTGTCTGGATGTAGTTTATCTATAATACGTATGTATTTAGAAATATATGAGTATATATCAGTAGTCTGGTTACCATAAGAACAGGCTCTGTCTAGTTTCGGATCGGATGGCCGTGTGTGAGTTGTCCCAACATATTATTATTATTATTTAAGGGTCTGAAAATTTTTATGAATATTCAAAATATTCTGGAGCCAGACGTTCTGCGTTCCCGGCATTACCCTGGGTGACTGTCACACCGTTGTTGATACTAGTTGTATTGCATTTTAAGTTTCTTAGCACTTTTTTGTAATGCTGAGGTAGCATCAGGTTTGCATCTTTCGGAGCTTCAAATGATATTTAACTTTGCTGACACTCAAATGACATTCGGGAGGTATGCTACTTCCCTACATGTTTACCTACACTACATCGAGACATAACTTGCTGACGTGAACTATCCAATGGTTCCTTAGCCTTTGACATTAAAACACCACTATTTTACCCTAAGCCTTCATCCGGCACTCAATCTGTGTTTATTACTTCTAGATGTTCATTTCAAGTCCTTTATTTTTAGACTCTGTCAAAGCTGTGACTGCTTTTAAGATACCAAATGAGATGTTTGAAGAATATTTAGAAGAATACGTCCATATTGCAACAACAGAAGGTTTTATAGATCAAAATCTAAAAATAGAATACCATTTAATAACGATTTATGGAAAAAAAAATTGAATTCGTAACGATTGTTAAGATATGCTATTTTTGTTTAATCTAGATATTAATTGTGTAGTGTTTATAGTAATAAAATCGAGTACCACAGATCTATATAGTAATATAGATCTGTGGTACTCGATTTTTTAAGCGGGTGATTCGATTTTAATGCGTTTTTTTAAATTTTGAAACAGATTTTCTAGCGGTGATCCCTTACAATTGTTTTATTTAAATCGGCTTAGCCGTTTTATGGTCATCAGCTCGTTTGTTTTTGCGATGAGACTTTTTTTAAAGTCCCTATGACTTTTTAGTTAGATATTAAAATTAAGCTATAGTATAGGATACGGATATAAAACGACCTTCACCAAGATGTTTATTTGATGAAACGTATTTTATATTTAATTTAATATGTCAATAAATATATTGCTTTTCCGGTCACAAATATATTGACGACCTCTGTGGCTCAGTGGGAAGCGCGTTGGCGCTCAAGCCGGAGGTTGTGGGTTCGAATCCCGCCAGGGAACAAAAATATTTTCTGTGTTCCTGGGTCATGGATGTGTATTAAATATGTGTATTATATAATAAAAAATCTTAAATATATGTATATTATAAAAAATATTACATATATTTCCGTTGTCTGGTACCCGTAACACAAGTTCTTCGAGAACTTACCACGGGACCAGATTGACGTGGTGTGAAAGCGTCCATAGATATTAACAAGAAAATTAACAAGATTAACAAGAAATTAAAATGACATTCCGACATTTAGGTCTTTCTAGGTTACATCTATTGCACGAGTCTGACACTTGAACCTTCCAAGTTACAACACATATCTAATCTCAGTTCATAGGTGGTGTACATATTGCAAATATGTATATTTGTCTGTGACATATTTCTTTGAAATTATTGCTGTCAAGGAATCTTATATAGGTATCGATTCTCTACTGGACTCTCTTAAAGATAATGCCATTATGTAGATTTGAAAATGTCAGCAATTAGGTACTTTAACGGGTAATATGTATGTTTTGGCAAAACGATCGAAGAAAAGAGGATAAGGAGAGGAGGGAGGGGTTGATAATGATGATCATGACATGATGGTGATGATGATGATGAAAGATAAAAAATAAACAATATTTTTTTCTTATTTTTTATTTAACTTTATTCATCGTCTATAGTGAAAAACTTAAAAGTTGATTTGTTTTTAGCTACGAAAGCCTTTAATAGCATTAACCATTTTTAGGGTACCTTACCCAAAGCACAGAATAAATAATAGTACAAGTACCTAAAGGGTAAAAGTAGGTATCCGTCCGTCCGTTTGTCTGTCACCAGGCTTGTATGTCATGAACCGTGTTAGTTGACAGTTGAAATCACAATAAAAACAGAATAAAATCAATATTTAAGGGGTTCCCATACAAAAATCATGTATGGTATAAGTGACACCTATTATATTTAATATTTTTTTATGTATAATATTAAATCAGAGAAATCGTAACCGACCTAATAATCAGTGAACGAAAAAAGCCTAATAATTAATAATAATAGTTCAATCCTCGCTTCACTAGATGGCACTTTCAATTAAAATACCAATAACCGTACACAGTAAATAAAAAATTTTTAAACAAAAATTAAAACCGACTTCAAAATTTAAAAAAAAACTAAATAGTAATAAAATAATTTCCTTAATCTTTGTGTCTACAATTTATAATCAACTTGTTCTTCTACTAATATACAATCTTTGCATTTACCACGTCATTATTGTTACTTTTGGAGTCGGTGTCAGCCAAGGTAGGTACATCAACGAATACGACACCGGCACATCACCAATATATAGATATAGAATGGATATTATGATGACCTTGAAAAACTATGATGCGCTTCCAAGCCACAGTTGTTTTTTGTTCATTTAACAACGACAAGTAATAAAATTACATGATTTTGGCATAATATTATTTACCGTATGAAGTAAGCCCAATTAAAGCTGTAAATCGTCGAGGATTCCCCTCGACTGTGTATGGTCTCTATCATCACACCTGTAATGGCGCTTATAACCCATATGGGTACAAAGTTCTCATCAATTTAAATTAATTAAGTCCAAACACAAGGTAGCTACTGTAAACTGTTGAGGATTTCCCTTAACTGTCCTTTGTCTTCATCATCAGACCCCTAATGACAGTCACAACCCATCTAGGTGTAAAGTTCTCATCATTACAAATTAATCAAGCCCAAACACAAGGTTACTGATGTAAATAGTTGAGGAGTTCCCTCGATTGTCTTTCGGCTCCAGCATCAGATCGACTCCAGACCTTCATTAAATTGAAGTCCTTCAAAACGCTTTATAAAAAAATATCAAACACACTAGTCGCCCCTACGATTTTCGAAAGTTCCCCTCGATTTCTCTGGGATGCCATCATCAGATCCTGGTTTCCTTATCATGGGACCATTTGGGAAGTATACCCTTTAGAACAAAAAAAGAATTTTTCAAATCGGTCTAGCCATCTTCGAGTAATCAGGTAACATACATAAAAAAAAAAAAGATTCCGACGAATTGATAACCTCCTCCTTTTTGAAGTCGGTTAATTACTTTAGTTCATAGAGCATATAACCGGAATAGAGCTGTAATGTTATGTGTTTTATGAAAAAAAAAATCGCACAATTTGTGCTGCGGCGCTGCGCCGGTTCTGCGCTCTGATTGGCCGACTGATAGCCATTGATGGATGATTGGCCAATGGCACATACATACAGATCACCCGTTGGTTGAATTGCTATTACGTCAGTGAAAAATCACTGATCAGTTTCGGAATATTATGTCTCACATTACTGCTCTATCCGGATATATGCTCGATGCTTTACTTTAACGAAACAAACGTGTTTTTTTTTGTTAAAAGTATCTAATGTTGTTTAATGGTAACCCTTCATGCGCGTGTCCGTCTCGCACTTGGCCGTTTTTTTATAAATACGAGTATTCTATTTTCTACTAATATTTTTACAAAATATATAAAACGTTGTCTATAAAATAATAGATCTAACCTAAAAATCCTAATTATAAACTTTTTTGTTGCAGTACAGTTTTTTTTTTCATTAGACATGTAGCTATAATAAAATATGTTATCAAATTACACAGTATTCTTTTTTCTGGATTCATCATTATTATCAGAATCTGTTCACTATTGAACAATTATATAAAGACAGGGAAAGACTGGGGTAAGAAGCCATAGAATTGGTTATTTCGTAGGCTAGGGTCAATCACACTGTACAGCTCAAAAGAAAAGTCGTTTAATTATTTAAATTAGTAAATAATTAATTATACGTAATACCTTGATATTGCTTCCCACGATGCTTTTTAAACGACTTTTTAAATTTCTTTAGAAGTTTTTATAATTTTGTATAGCTAGAATTTACCAAAAATTTTAATTTTAATTATTAATTAAATGTATATACATTTTCTAAAATAATGTACGTTTAAGTAATTATACTACTGGGCAGTGGGCACCCCACCATGGTATGTCTATAGCCTATACTCTATTTTTAGATTAAACTTAAACCGTTAGTCCCCAGTATGCGGTCACATAACCAAAATGGCATTACATTGACATTGACAGATCGCCACTAGGTGGCTAGTCAACACAGGAGTGGATAAAGCTATATACATATTTTAACTGGATCAAAAACCATAATAAAGTAACTATCTTACACTTGACCCAAATGTGATCGAAAATCCAGGAAAAAAATCTTATAAAACTGAGCATTTAGTAACAATCTGCACAATCTGCTAAGAAAGTTCTTAGCATTATAACCACAGATATTAGAAATAATTCTGTTCTTAATATTTCTATGATTATAACACCCTCGCCTGATTTCCAAAAGGATTCCCGCAGTGGGACATATAAGGGTTGATATTATAGCATTATAATGATAACAAAAATGTGTACAAATTAATATTAGACTAGCACATAAAATGAATCCACGTAAGTTATCTCAGAGAAGTCAACAAATAAGAATACTTTTTTATGATTATGATTATATTTATATATATTTTTTCTTTAACGCCGGGAAATGCTCTGAGGCATCCCGCTGGGGAGGGGGGACTCCTCAAACGGGTATGTGGGACTCGCGGCGCCCGAAATATGGTAAAGACGCAGCTCTATTCACTAAAACCCGGCGAGTGCCACCAATGCCGCCTTTGGTGAGGTGAACTAACTTTCACTCCATTTTATTCATTCAGAACATAAATGAGAAAAAAACGTTATACGTAGCGATTCTTAGTTCTGAACATTTGGACATTGCATCGTGTGTAACAAGCACGAAGTATTTTAATCGAATTAAGCTAACTAAACAATAAATATGCAAGGTAAGGGAGCTAAAGAAACGCCTGTAATCCTCATTAGTGCGCCACAAATTCTGATTGTAATTAGTTGATAACATTCACTTGCATTTAAAAGTAAATACAGGGAACCGGCGAAGTCGAGTCATAGTGAATTTTATATGTTGAAATATTTTTTAAGTAAGTATTATTTATCTTCTTTATATTTTGTTTAAAAAATACTTAATTAAAGTAAAATTGTACATGATTTTTTTTACCTCCTGCGCTCAAAGAATTTGTCGTTTTCCGCCTCAACATTTACGGATTTCATCAGGAATATAGCAGTGATGAAAAAAAAATTAAGCAGGATGGTGGTACTTATGCTGCATCATGCCAAAAGTTATCTCTTCTACCAGTAAAACTAATAATTATGACCACATCCTTTGAATCTAAACATCAACGCCAAACGACAAGCTTGAGTTCAAATCAAACCAAATCAATCAAAAGAAAAATATTAATAGTAAAGGCCATCAGTCACAACGTACGACCATACCGTGTCATTTGAAACGCAGCGGTCGTGGGTTCAAATCCCTGGAAGTGCAGATAATTTGTATAATGGATATGAGAGGTCCGCTCCGGGTCATGGGTGTGTATATATTCGCTACATTTATCCAATTTCATTCCAAGTGCCCGCAACACCCATTTTAACGAACCTACTATCGCCAAGTTAACGTTGCTGGATAATACTTATAAATTTTATTGACCATAAAGGTTTTGACCATGACATTTTTGGAGGAAAGAGACTTAACCGACGTGCCCACGATCCCACAGTATTTCAAAGGGAAGACAGTATTCATCACAGGTGGTTCCGGTGAGTACATTGATTCAACAAAGTTGACAATTAATTATCAATAAGTAAACGTATGCATAGGTAGTATAAGTGGCAATGCAATTTACCGATGAGAGGGATGCGCTGTGCCACGCTCCCGGCTGCATGGGTACCACCATCTTGCTTATTTCTCCCGTGAAACAGCTTTCCTGTGTTTCGGAGAGAAGGGCAAGAGAGGCAGTGTAATTACTGGCACCGAGACTTAACATCTTATGTCTGAGGATAGACAATACATGAATGAGTTCTTTTTATTTATTTATTATCAATCAATAAAGATCAGTGGCAGTGACCCACGATACCGCGGTACCCCCTGATCACTCTTACCGCGATGACCCGCTGCTAACAAAACAATGCAACAGCAATCTTACATAGACTCGGATGTCGTTAATGTTTTCAGGTTTTATGGGCAAGATTTTGATCGAGAAACTTCTATACTCTTGCCCAGAGCTGGACAGAATTTACCTTTTATTAAGAAGTAAGAAAGGAGTGAATCCAGAAGATAGGTTGGCAGATATATATAATGTTCCCGTAAGTTTCACTTCTTGATATGCTTCTTGATAATATCAGAACGTCACGTCAACGGCTAGCTTGCCTGGACTTCGACCTTCTGTTTCAAGTCCAGGTGATTCCTTGCGTTGTCCATCCAGGGAGAGATAAAAAAAGCCTCTGTACTAGTTTTGCCCTTCTTTAAGAGGTGGTGGTAATTATAATTATTGTTATAGATATTCTACTCATTGAATAGGAATACAGGAGTAGGAGTATTATATACTCCCGTAATCGTACTATATTAATAATTATATTCCCTTTTTAGTGTTTTGATCGTCTGCGCAAAGAGAGGCCAGGTGTTTTTAAGTCAAAAGTTTTCTTCATAGCCGGGGAAGTGAGTGAGCTGTCGCTAGGTAAATATTGATGTTGATACAGCGTGATATATTTCGTATGATAATGGAGGCAGCTTCACTTCACGTTCCAATCTTTTGCCATCCAATCAATTGCCAGAAGACAGACGAGTGAACAAAACTCGCATTGTACCTATTTGTTGTAAATATTTACAAAATCATTTGTATTATTAGACAATGACTTATATTTCTAATTATGTATAATATGGTATGAATTATTTTGACAAAAGAGCAAAGCATACCTTTTCTTTTCTTTTCCACTGGGAAATGATCTTAGGCATCCCGCTGGGGAGTGGGGACTCCCCAGGCGGGTATGTGGGACTCGCAGCGCCCGAAAGATGGTAAGGTGGACGCAGCTCTACCCACTAAAACCCGGCGAGTACCACCAATGCCGCCTTTAGTGAGGTGCCGATCTGTTGAGCAAACAGGACACCTCGACGGCTAGTCAGTCCTTTAAGAGACTTAAGGGATGAACGTCACCTCCACGGAGGGGTTGTCCCGCACCACAGAACCTCCCAACGTCAGGACATTGCAATAGGGTGAAGTTCCCATCCTCGCCCCTTGTCACCTCTTACTATTTTATCCCCTCTTCTTATAAGAGAGGTACAAAGAGCAGTCCCCTCGGTTCACTTGGCTTCGCCCAAGGTATCTACTGGGTTCACCTTTGGCTACTGAGCCCCACTGCTACGACAAAGCTTGAACCGTGGTGGGGTGTTACTAGTTACCTACGAAATAAAGATATTCTCAATTGAATTTGAACGGTTAAGCATAAATGCCTCGTGATCCCTCGAAGGAAATTAGTAGAATTTCTTTTATATAATGCCATTGTTCAAATTATACCGATATACGAGGGGCGATCAAAAAGTAATGATAATGAGTATAATAAAACAACGTTTCTAATTTAAATTTAATTTATTTTTCTACGTAGTCTCCTAACAAGTCGATACATTTAGTCCAACGTTTCTCTAAACCTAAAATACCCTTTTAAAAAAATCTTTATCAGAGCTCTCCCAAAATGCCTCTACAGCAGCCATCACCTCGCTATCATCGTCAAATTTCTTGCCCCTGAGGTGTTCCTTGAGCCGAGGAAACAAATGAAAGTCGCTGGGGGCTAAATCTGGAGAATAGGGCGGGTGTTCGACCAGTTCGAAGCCCACTTCTCGAATGGCAGCCATCGCAACTTCGGCTTTGTGTGCAGGAGCGTGATCCTGATGAAACAGGACTTTCGCTCGGAGTTTGCCGCGTCTTTTTTCCTTTATGGCTTCTCGCAGTCGTCTTATTTGATCAGCGTAGTAGGAGCCCGTTATAGTAGCTCCCTTTTCCAGGTAATCAACCATTATGATTCCCTCAGCATCCCAGAAAACGGATGGCGTCCGTTTTCTGGGAACCTTGCCCGCCGAGCTTGAAACTCTGAACTTCTTCGGCGTCGGTGAGGATGGCCTTTTCCAAGTCATCGATTGTTGTTTGGTCTCAGGATCAAAATGATGAATCCATGTTTCGTCCATGGTCACAAATCGAGACAAAAAAATTTCTTTGTCAGCCTGGAACTTTGCAAGATTGGCTCTTGAAATGTCAACTCGCTTTTGCTTTTGTTCGTCCGTTAACATTCGCGGTACCCAACGAGCGGAGACCTTTTTCATATTCATTTTGCTGGTCAAAATGCTTTGAATGCTTATATGAGATCCCTGTGACCTCAGCTAAATGTCTGACGGTTACTCTTCGGTCTGCTAATACGATTTCTTCGACTTTTTTCACGTTTTCCTCAGTGAGGGACGAGGTTGGGCGTCCCTCGCGATGTTCATCTTCTGTGGACGTTCTACCCAGCTTAAACTCTTTGCACCACCGTGCCACCGTAGAATATGGAGGAGCAGAATCCCCTAATGTCTCCACCAAATCAGCGTGTATCTCTTTGGTAGACATTTTTTTCAAACAGAGGTACTTAATGACGCATCTCACTTCGTGTTTCTCCATTTTCGTGTTGTCGCTCCGACTGCTGGTATTCAAATGAATGTAGCTCCTGCAAATGACGTCCTATTTATACAATTTTTTAGCTGGGAAGTCGTGAGGGACTGAGGAAGTGAAAAACATTTTTTTTGGATTTTTATCTTCTTTAAAAATACCTGTTTATCATTACTTTTTGATCGCCCCTAGTACTCTTATTAAAATTTGTACCTAAAAAGCATCGAACTCGTGACCCCCAAAAACTGGAAATGACCTCTAGTATTTAAAGCATTTACCTTAATTAATCCAATTAAATCTCTCTGTATTGTATTTAAATTATAATGATTAATAAACATTATTAAATGAAAGGTACACTGCATTCATACATGAAGGTGGCCTCTGACTAAATGTTAGTCTAGATTATATAACTTAGTAAGAGCACGACCGGGGTGGTACCTCTCGCTCATATAACACCGGCTTCAAGTGTCAGCTATGCTGTCGCGTTTCGTGCGGTTTGTGAGTTTCCGGTGGCCCATTGGGGGTATATGGAAAAGGATAACTATCTGCATAACTTTTGGTTGTGCGGATGTCTACGGGCGTCGGTAGTCACCATAAGGCTCCGACTGCTCGGTTGCCTCTTTATGCCAAAAAAAATAACATTATATTATGCAAGTTACATCTAGCTTTATTGGTCAAAACTTAGTAGGTATATTCACCCCTTACACATGCAAATGAAATATACTATACTTCCAACCGCGTGAAGCGGACGTGGTGGGAGTGGTGCGCTGTGCCGCGCTCCCGTCTGCATGGGTACTACCATCTTGCATGTTGTTCTCGTGAAACAGCTTTGCTGTGTTTCGGAGAGAAGGGCAGGTCAGTGTAATTTCTGGAACCGAGACTTAACAACATCTTATGTCTCAGGATAGGGAACACATGAATGAGTAGCCTGGGCTCGTTCCAGGTTTTATTGACTGTTATGGGCGACGCTGTGCGTCTATATAGTGTCTACCAGTTTGCCTATCCATTAAACACAACACAACCGTAAACCAAACACTATAACACTTAGTAAATACATACTTAGCTTATGTAAAGGAAACATTAGTTCACTATGTTGCGCGCTAAATTTAAGCATTGGTCAATTTCCAATTAACAATTACCTACGATACATTTTAAAGCTTTATTGTGAACAACCGAATCTTCTATGTATATTGAGTATTAAAAATGATTGATTTCAGGAATGTCTAACGATGACTGGGCTCTCATCACCAACAAAACAAACGTTATATTCCATGTTGCAGCTAGCGTTAGGTAAGAGATGCGTTATTTTGGCATTTATTAAAGTCTGATTTGCTGTTCTAAGCATTAGCAATAAATATAGCAATGTTGCGACACAAGTGCTACTAATGAGCGCTTGATCAATAAAAGCATGCTATATTTAATCAAGCTTATGAACATGCTTTTGTTAGCACGTCTATCAGTACTTTTAGAATTTAAATAGTGACGTTACCATCTTTAGATTTAACGTCACTTAATTCTCAGAAAAAGAAAAGAACGTTACTTAAAAATTAAAGTGAGATATTAAAAAATCAAACAACCAAAAATTCGACGAGCGTATTTCAATAGCTTTTATACCCGAATCAAATTTTTGCTCTTCTCTTTTCCTTTTGAATTAAAAGTGAGAAGACAGCTGCTACCTACTACATAAATAAAATTTATTTCTATAATTATGAGACTTAAAATAAATAACATCACAGATCTTTTAAATAAAAACATAATATTAAAAAGAACCTAAAACTAAAAACCTTAAAAAAATAAAATAACTTAAGTATATTATTGAAAAGTATCTTCCCAGTATCTTCGGAACCTTGCCTAAAGGGGGAGTCCCTTTAGGCAAGGTTCCGAAGATACTGGCCCTTTGAATTGCTAGACTAATTCTTTGTCCGAGGTAGCTGCCAGCTCTTCGGTCTCCTGTGATGTCGACTAACCTTTTTGTTATTTCCTTAAAGAGCCTTAAAGCGCTAGGACCCCACGGACCAAGGGTATCGACACCGCATGGGACAAAATCATATTCGGAGCCTAGACCCCTGTATTTGCATATTTTAGCTTTTTCAACCGCTTCACAAGCCGCACCAGCTCTGTTGTTGGTTCCATGTAGATGGGAAGGGGCCAGCGTGTCTGAACAGGTTGCAGCCCATACCAGCACCCGGCCCATCTTCCATGGAATCAAACTCATACCGTCCGGTCTCTTGCCATCGTCTCTTACATAAATTATACACTTGTCATTTCAGATTCGATGATCATTTGATCAAAGCCACTAACTTGAATGTCCGCGGAACCAGAGAGATGATTCAGCTCGCTAAGGAAACACACAATTTGGAGGTAAGAATTAATAAATCGTCGTCGGAATCTCTTTTATACATGTTCAGTAACATCTGCCTTCATAGATTTATTATTCGTTATATTTTTGTTGAATAGAAAAATGTAATAAAAACATTAAGATGTAAGAGGTAGTGCCATGCTGCTTTGCATCCGAGTTGGGCCGGCACGACCGGGGTGGTACCTCTCGCTCATATAACACCGGCGTCAAGTGACAGCTATGCTGTCGCGTTTCGTGCGGTTTGTGAGTTTCCGGTGGCCCATTGGGGGGGATAGGGAAAAGGAGGGCAACACATCTGCATAACTTTTGGTTGTGCGGATGTTATGGGTGTCGGTAGTCACCATAAGGCTCCAACTGCTCGGTTGCCTCCCTATGACATAAAAAAAGACACATTACAAAGTGCCTTTTTCATGAGAAGGCTTGTTGATGAGGTTTATGATAAAATCATATTCATTCATTACTTCGTACATGTTATTAGTATTAGGATAAAAATCAAAGAACTAAGATATTTTCTAAAATAATTTCACTTTTCTTTACAAAATAACTTTTTATTTATCGTAAGAGTTTTGCATTTCCAAATTGTCGTGTCATTTACCTATTGTGATTTATGATTTCTGTAAAGTACCTATTCGAAACTCAACAAACCGCGATATAATACAAAAGCTGTCCGTTTATAATTTTATTTTTATATTTTATTACTACAATGCAATTTTTTGACTTCAGAGTTTCGTCCACATATCTACGTCCTACTCCAACACGAACAGAGACCCGGTGGACGAGGTGATCTACCCTCCCCACGCGGACTGGAGGGATACCGTGGAAGTTTGTGAAAAGTTGGACGGCGATACGGTGCAAATATTCACACAAAAGTATTCCATCTTACTTCTTACTAATATTATAAAGACGAAAGTTTGTATGTTTGGATGTTTGTTGACCTTTCACGGAAAAACGGCTGAACTGATTTGACTGAAAGGTGAAATGGTGATGGCTTATACCTTGGATTAGGACATAGACTATAAAAATAATCATCACCAGTCCGGATACGGTTGTAAATTTTAAGTTAATGAAAGCGAAGCTGTGGGCACCCGTACTAGCTGGTGGTATATTATATCAAATTATCACCAGATATGTCGGTGACGAATCAGGATATAGAAACTGTTTTAGGAAAGTTGGATAAGTAAATTGTCTAGATAACAAATACCTAGATGTAACTTATAATGAAAAAGACTACTAGATTGTAAAATTTAGAGTGAGAACTTCTTTAGGTGCGTTGAGCACTTTTTGGGTGAACAACAATCATGAACACCTACTACCTACTTAACGCTTCCAACGTAACATTTACGAACCTCGCGTCATCGTCACCTCGTCACCAACGTGACATTTACGACATTATTATGAATTCTAAGTTTAAAGTCATAATTCTAAGTTTAAGTTTTTCCTTCTATCTGCAGTCCCTATGACTGCCAGTCTTTTTTATTACTTTTAACCACAAACTTTTTAAACTTTGAGGAGACCAAAGTCTTCAATCGATACGGTCTTCCTGCAAAGGTCTGACTTCGGCTTCTACGGGGCCGAAACGTAGCCTCTGACAGGACTGGTCTACTTTGCCGTAAAAGAAGATGCTATAGAAACGTACAATTCTTGGGGTCTTTCTCCCTAGCATTCGAAATAAAGTCTTCCGTCCGTCAGAGAACAGAGTAGCCAACTATCCCACGTTATATGAAACGTGGGATAGACAAAAAGTGGGAGCGACCGAGCACATGTACAGAGGGAGTGAGAGAGAGTGGGAGTGGTGGGAGAAACTGCACACTACAAGAAAAGAGCATACTCATATCTAAATGGCCGGCAACGCACCTGCTGATCCTCTGATAGAGCGGGTGTCTGTGGATGTCGCTTTTCACTTACCACCAGGTGAACCGACTGTCCGTTTGCCTCCTCTTCTATAAAAAAAAAACTACAAACATGTAAAAACTTTTTTTTATGTTTTTGCTAATTTTTAGGTATTTAGGCGACATGCCGAACACCTACGTGTTCACCAAGCAGTTAGCTGAGCACGTGGTGTACGAGCAGAAGGGCAACCTGCCAGCTATCATCATCCGACCATCCATAGGTAATGACACTTAGCATCCAACTTGTTTGGATTAACTTATAAGATGCATTTCGTCCGCGCATCTACATGCGTCCGCGTATCAGTCCGCGCATGTAGATGCGCGGACTGATACCATCAACCTGTTTTCTTCGCCAGAAAATTCTACATAAATAGGTAGGATAGCAGGGACTGTCACCGATCCTATATCTTGGTGACAGTCACATAAATTCCCGCCTGTTGCGTAAAAATAGAATGTACGAACATTGTGTTGTACATTCTATTTTTTTTTAATATATCTTTACTGAAGATGTCTACTACCTATTCCCTATTCAACCACCAGTCAATTAAGTCCGGCTACGGGTCATTCTATTTATTTAAAGAGACTCCTTGCATGTGGTTCTCTATGAGAATAGTCAGCTGCAATGTGTTTTTAGACGTAAGACTGTTGTTATCGTTCCAGTCGTATCCAGCTATAAGGAGCCTATCCCAGGGTGGATCGAGAACTTCAATGGACCAGCAGGGATTATTGTTGCCAGTGGAAAAGGTCAATATTATGCTTCATTAGATACTTTATGTTTAAAAACGAAATATTAGAAATGATATGCGAATGGCAAGCAATCAGCCATGTTGCGTTTATTGAGAGAAAGTCTTATCATACAACGTTGTCTAGTGTAGCAGTCTTTCATACTCCATAATTATGGCGCTTAGAACGGCGGTTGACCCACTTGCCTTTCGTTCCTCAGTACAATGACTTTCTTGCTCGTTGACATCTAGTCCAGAGCCTTACCGGAATCCATTTCCTCGGTCTCGAGCCAGTGCTGATAACGCTGCTGCCCGGTATTATGGGGGGGGGGGGGGGGAGCGCTTTATAGTAGCGACTCTTGCTCGCTTCGTCGCCACATCGTCATAGCGCCTATCGTCATAGTTTTCAAATTGTAACTAACGTAAATCTAAAATTATAATAGTTTTTCTAGTTTTTTCTATTTTGTAAAATGTTTTAAATATATTTTCGTCCTTTCCAGGTATAATTCGAGCAATATATTCGGACCCCGACGTGAAGAACGACTACATACCGGTGGACGTCATCACCAAGGGTATAGTGGCGGCGGCCTGGATGAGGGGAACTAAAAAGTAACATTTGTAGCAATAAGAGTAAACCGTTTTCTCAATTCCGTGTTCTACATTTTATATAAAGCTGGCCAAATTATATCCTATATGTTATTCTGATGTGTAAGTTTGGTCAAAATCCATTTAGTAGTTTTTGCGTGAAAGAGTAACAAACATACATCCATACATCCATATTACACTCTTACAAACCTTCGCGTTTATGTTATACTAGGAGTAGGATTATAACAGATAAATCTATATCTAAACTATATCTAATAAATAAAAAATCTATATTATAAACCTTTGTACGTACAAAACCTATAGATAACAAATTCTACACCAGGTTCAGTCCACCTGATGACATACCGGTGTACAACATGTGCTCCGGTGGCTACAACAACGTCACGGCGCTGGAGCTGGTCAAGATGGGGGACAGCCTCTCCAACGAATGTCCCCTCGACAACGCGCTCTGGACTAGGTGCTCCACTGTCACCAACTCCAAGCTGATATACAACTTCAAGGTAAACTGGGAGATTACTTTTTTTGGTTACTTGGACAGGCAAACTGGCAGATGTGTCAGACGTAGCGTCGCTGACGAACATAAGCAAGTTCTATGGGCTGTCCCACAGAACTTGTGTGTATGGTGATAAAAGGACATTTTATCCAAAAGTCAGCAAAGCTGTTATACGCAAGAATTCCCAATTTCTTGAATGGAATGGTGATACCCATGCAGACGGTAGTAACCACAGCCCATCTCTCCCACCGGTAAATGAGCTAAATGGTCAATGTCACTTGAAACTAAGTTTGCATCGCCCGTTTTGTCAGTGGACTGGCCCTGGAACCGATATAAGACTTCATCTAGCGTTCAAGGAACTATTTTGTAAGTAGAATATTGAATAAAAGACTTTTTGACATAAAGTCAGTCCGGAATTTCTTGGACTAGGCCCAAACTCAGACTTGTAAAAACATTTTTTTGTTTCAGGCTTTCTTCTTTCAACTTATACCAGCTATTTTGATTGACTTAGTACTAAGGTTAATAGGAAAACAACCCATGTAAGTAAAATATACTTATTTTAATAATTACTATTTCCAATTAGAATTAATTTACAATTAAATTCTCCATCGCGATGCGATTTGTGCCGTGCGCCCGCCTGCATGGATATCATTATACTCCTTGATCCTACCGTCAAGCAGGTTTGACTGCAATCCCCACCATGGTTCAAGGCTGGTAGTGGCGGTGGGGCTCAGGAGCCTAAGGTGAACCCAGACTCTTGAATGAAGCCAATTGAAACGCGTGAACAGATTCGTGATTTGGACAATTTTCTACGTGATAAAAAGTTTTCTTCTCAGGAGGCAGTACAAAATGCTTTCACACAGTTTGTCGAATCTAGATCACCAGAGTTCTATCGCAAAGGCATAAATGACCTTTCTATTGGATGGCAGCAATGTATAAATAATAATGGTAATTATTTTGATTAAATTAATATGTAACTATTTTTTTAATCGGAAATTACATACTTTAACCCCTAATATGTTATGCTTACATGTAATCTTTGAGAAAGATATTTATTTATTTTTTTCAATCCCAACTTACAACTACGCAATTGATAGTACAGCCGTACGCGGATTGATGATGATTATTTTATAGCCTAAGTAAATCCCTACAACATCAGCTATCTGTCAGTGAAAGTCCCATCAATATCGGCCCGTTTCAGAGATTAGCCGGAACAAACAGACAGACAGACAGACAGACGGACAGACAGACAAAAATTGTAAAAAAGGCTATTTTGGTATATGTACCGTATATACAACCCTATGCATAACCCTATAGTAAAAAGCGGTTATTTTAGTATTACAAACAGACACTCCAATTTTATTTATCTGTAGTGTGTGGAGGCAGACGTCAAACACACATCTGTCCGCACACACAAACACACTAAACATAATATATCGGCGTGATGTACTTTACCCCTAATTAACAATAAATATTATGATACAAGTGCGAATATTGTACATCGTACTTTATTGTCTAGGTTAGTGAAGATCCAGGCAAACTGGCAGATGTGTCAGATGTACATCGCGCTGGGTTAGCGTCGCTGACGAACGAGTGGAAGTTCAACATAGACAACTTCCTCAAGCTCAGGTCCGTCATCAAGGAGGAGGACAAGGAGGAATTCTTCTACCAGTTCGAGAACATCGACCACTACGACTACTTCAAGATTTGTGTGTACGGCGGGAGAAGATACCTGATGAAGGAGAAAGATGAGGACATAGAAACTGCGAAGACGCACAATAAAAGGTATATTCAATATTATTTTATAATGAATAGTCATCCAATTATTATTGGGCGCGCGAGTTTCTGGCCCTGGAACCGATATAGACTTCATCTAAGAGGTTCAAGGAACTATTTTGATAAGTAGAATATTGAATACATTGGTAAACTAAATTACCTGAAAATCCGAAGGTCGTTTACCAAATCCTTCTTTTTTTTTTTTTTTTGGTTTACCAATTTATTCAATATAACATATTAAATTAATTGGACATTCTAGCTGTCTATACCTACTGGTTCTAAAGCGAGCCTATCGAGAAGAATCAGCGAAACAAATTCAGTCGTCATTTTACCTAATTGAATCGATAGATAAGTTTTTTAATCTAGTGGCCGTAGTCTGGCACGTGGCAAGATCCTTATATTAATTTAAGTATAAAAATATTTCTCGGGGGAGATTTTTAACGTGATAATTTCGTTTCAGGATCCAGTTGTTGGCAAAGTTAACAAACTACATCTTCTATTCTTTAATATTTATATGGGTATTAAACATGGAATGTGTAAAGCAGTACTTGATTTAAAATCTAAATTAATAATATTAGGCAAATTTGGCGAAATCTATGAATATTTAATAAAACTTATATTCAAATTAATTATAGTGTTTGTTTTTTCATACTTACCTATATGTCATATTAAAATTAATTAAGTTAAAACTTTTGTATGTACCTATATATATCAGGGGTGGGGAGGGGAGACGCGAGAATTAAAAAAAGTCACATTGTGTACTATTAAATACTGTAAAATTAATACTAGGTATTACTTGTCCTCTACAAAAAACACATCATCCTTTTTTACAATCACTCCTTCCACATTGACAAATTGCATGAAAATGGAGTCAGGCTTGTAAAAAATAAAACCACTGAATTATGAATCAGTTTATTTTATAAATGTCATATAACTTAACGTTTCACCAAAAACAATTTAACGTGGAGCCGACGAAGTTATGGCTCATCTCCAATTTGACCACCATCCAACAAAGTAGCCCGTAGAATAATGTCTTCACCAATCTATCTAGAAACTTCATCCTTAAACCAAAAAGGGACGAATTAAAAGATTGAAAACCATTATTAATATTATCAAATCAAAATCCAAGCTTAATATGTCCCAGATAGATAGGACTAACCAAAATATTGATGTATCATAGGGTAGTTTAAAATAACTTGGTAACATTAGGACGTAGGACACCTCAGTCCTCCCGTGACCATGGTCGCTGTAAAGTATCTGAAATGCCGGATTTGTAAAAATCTTAATAAACCGCGATAAAATCCGTAAAATTGTTTAATTATAAAGGTTGAAAACCTTCCTTGTTCAGATGGTAAATTGCTATCATTTCTTTGCTTTCTCTTATAGTAACGGAAAATTTGAATATGAGATTATTTCCGCACCGTAAAAACGAACAGTTCAAGAGTGGAGGCTGGTTCAGGTAGACGAAGTGTTGGTCGACCATTAACCAGGTGGGAAGACGATCTCCGTGCAGTAACTCATCATCATCATCTTGGCGTTCATTGAGGGAGGCCTATGTTCAGCAGTGGACGGATAGAGGCTGATGATGATGATGAAAAAAGAACCACTATAATATTTCAGAGACTACTGATCGTTAAATAGCGACGTTTGATAGTTAGTGATCACAGGAGGTTTGATTTACAAATCACACCAACCTATTTCAGATCTATTTCACTGAGACATCCTGATTCATGACACAGACCTGTCGTCAACCTGGGTGCAAACCAATCATGACAGTAGTCTCGTATAACTAATAAATAATTATCTCAAGTAAAGGGACCTAAACCTAAAGGTCAAATAAGACTGGTAAGTATTGACCTGTTATAATGAACCTTTGCTTTGTGCAAATCCTCCATTTTTTCTTTTAATATAAACGTTTTGCCACCAATACAAGCGTTCATGAAGTATGCCTTCTGGTCAATTTCTTCCATTTCATAGTAGAAGGCGTCTTTGTCCTGTTTTTTTATTCTCTGTCTGAGTTGCAGCATGTTATTATTTGTGAACGTCCATTGCTGCGTTATATAGTATTGCAGAGCGAGGTTCGCTGAAAAAATGCGTCGTTGTACTTTGACTAATCTGAAAAAGTTGGATTTAGACATTGATTATGGTTTAAGAATGAAAAACAAGTCATAGATGATGTAAGGGTTAGCCTTGGTCTTGCAACTTGTAAGAAAAATGCAACCTTTAGTAATATTGTGCAGAAAGACGCGCTGTCAAAAAATAGATGCAGATAACGGAGGGTGTAAAAAAATATAATCGAATAGTGAAGTTTAGAAAATGAATTTAATTAATTTTGCAAACAACTTATTAGAATTAAATATTTGTAGAATTTCATAGTTTTAGCAGAAGACTACTTAAATCTGAGTTTAATTATTAGTACAAGTCAAAATCTTCTTGTGCAACAAAAAAATACAAGGTAGAAGCGAATGATTAGTAAAAAGACTAAATCTATACTTACAATGGTTTTTGGCCTAGAAGTCGTAGAATCAAGTCCACAAATATAGCCGGGAAGAGGTGCAAGAGAATGACCTACAAATATCACGATATTTTAGCGCTACGATGATCATTTCAGGAGAGGTTTTATCCGCTTTGTAAAACTTGCTAGCAACGTATGGACAAACCTTGCAATACAGATTACCTATTTTATGGATGGGAGGCATAACAGGTAATGTTTATTGTAAGATATAATCCTAGTGCCCAATTCTCCCTAAATGCCTCATTTTCAATGAAAAATGACCTATTACTTAATAGAAATCAAATGCTCTATGTTAACCTCACCTTCTTGGTCTTATCTATCTTAGTCATCTACTGCAGATGTTAGTGTAGTAATTTCTAGTGTAGTGCTTAAAACTTAAAAAACAGCTTTTCAAAGCTGTACGCTTTGAAAAAAAAAGCTTGAAGAGCATAGTTGCACTAATATAAATCAAACAGTTAAACTAACCTTGACATAGAACACGAGTTTGGAAGTGGTCAGGGATCCTCCGACGAACCAGAGAGAGCCCTCTAGGGGTATGTCTTTGACAATCACATTCTTGCCGTAGTCCACTATCTCACCAATAGTCAAGGTCTTAATGTGACTGGAAGAACAGTTGTACACTTCTACGTCATCTGTCGACTCTAGTCTGGAACCAGATAAATGGAAAATTTTAATAGCTGCAGATGCTAAAACTTTCAATAGTGAACAGAAAAATTCTTTTACGGTTATATTTTCAGGATCTGCCTTCACTTTTCTAAGTAGCTAGTACGTTACGTAACGGTAAATTATTACCATATGTAAATAGCAGCGAACCATACTGCCATAGATTTTGCATTATAGTAAGTGCTGTCCCAAATTGCAGATAATCTCCAAAAGGTAATCGATATAATTATGTCGAGGGATGCCAAAAAAAATGCCATCACTTGATGCAGATGAGAAAGAACTGCATACTAAGCGTTACTTACTTCTTGGTGCCTCTCATCCAAGCCGCTGCGATGAACACTTTTATGGCACAGTCTACTGGGATATAGTCGGACATGATATCCGGGTTGGTGTACATACTTCTCAAAATACCTGAAATTAACATAGTATTGAACATATTACATAACGTATTATAGGTTTATAAGAAATTTGACCCTAGCATAGCACATAAAAGTCATAGCAATCAACCAACCTTTTCCACTGGCTATCAGCATACCAACAGGTCCGTTGAGGTTCTCGACCCATCCTGGTGTTGGCTCGGAGTAGCTCGATACAACTGGAAGAAGTTCGAGATCGAGAAATATTTAATTTAATAACGAATGAAATATTTCTCGATAAGGCATAGAGCCACTCTAGAGAAAGTCGTAATTATGAAGTAGAGGATTCAAAAAGACGAAATACGTCGACTTCCACTACATGTAATATTCAAGTTCAGTACTGTACTATTTTTATGTTAGTTGTATAAGCAAACGAGCAGACGAGCCCAATGATGGTAGGTGGTCCGCGTCGCCCATGAACAAGTTAATCTGTAACTAGCCCAGGCGACTCATTCACGTGTTGCCTATCCTGAAGGCTAAGACGTAAGATGGTATGTATTTGTGCCATCAATACCACTCTCTCCAAAACTAAGCAGTTTCACGTGAGAACCAAGCAGGATGGTGGTACCCATGCAGCCGGAACCACGGCACAGCGAATCCCTTTCCCTAGTAAAAGCGCTCTCCCACTAGTAAATATCTTCAGCGGTTATGGCGATGACGAAAGGGAAAATTAATCTACCTGCCCGCAGTAGGTACTCACAATTCAGTAGTTTGCTACTCAGACGGCTACTGCACAAATTGGTGTGCGCTATCTTTTAAAGTTTAAAATTTTAATGCTAAGTTGTTGGATTTTGTATAAATATTTGAGGAACCATCACTCACCAATAGAAGGCCGTATGATGACGACCGGCAGTCTACCCTTGTACTCGTGCACCACGTGCTCGGCCAGCTGTTTCGTGAACACGTAGGTGTTGGGCAGCTCGCCGAGGAACCTACAGATTATACGACCTTAATTTCGAGTTGTGCTTAAACCTATAATTGTAAAGATTTATCTAAATGTGTGGTTGTGTGCTAAGAGGTAGGCCCACATACACACATTTAATTTATAATATTCAATCTAAAACTGCTACTTCACACCCTATATCGTACACCGGAGTCATTGTGGACGATCTTTTAACTGTCATTTACAGCTCCAATGAAAACTTTGATAACTTTTCTCCCATATGACATGGTGTACTCCACCATGGTGTACTCAGCTACTCTACCCGCGGCAAACCAATGGCACTTTGGATTGCCGCGCAAACCTGTCGAACATCCTCGATTCAAACTATTAGGCGTGTGTAATAGATACACGGTTAATGTTTATTCCGAAATTTTCGGAGTTTTTAATTTAACTGGCTTTGTTCACCATGACTCAGCGAGTTCTAATTACACGCTAGTTATAATAGTTCAATGCAATGACTATGATTATGTTATTATAACTTACTTGGGCGTTAGGACATTGAGCGTGTGATCGTCCATTTTGTCACATATCTCCAGGGTCTCCCTCCAGTCGGCAAATGCTGGATAGACTATCTCGTCTATCCTCTCCCTGTTCGTATTAGCGTACGACGTGGAAACGTGGATTAGAGCCTGAAAAGGGAAAAACCTTATTAAAGCTGATCAGAGAATATGTTCGTTATATTATACTAGTTTTAGTTAATTGAAATAAAAGACAAAAACGTGGTTTATTTTATTGCCGATTGAACTCAGAAATAACTATTAAACCGCGGTAAATCCGAAAAAGTTGTTTCGTTTCTAACAATTGAAATTCGCGCAAACAAAAAACAATAAATAACTATTAAAGTTATACAAATACAAAAATCGAGTGAGAGTGAATTACTATATGTTTTAGGAGTTTTTTGTTCGAGTTCGAGTTCTCAATGTGGATAATGTTATGTCTTCAGCCGTCAATAACCTTTAACTGCTGCACATGAACCTCCAAACCAAAACCATCGACAGTTCCTCAGGGCCATATATAAAGTCGTCCTTCTACTGGCACACTTACCTCGAGATTAATCACGTCTTTGGCGAGTTCCATCATCTCCCTTGTCCCTCTGAGGTTCAGTCTGACTGCTGTCTTCAGAGGGTCATCGAACCTGTGGATTACACCATTGTTGTAACCAGTTCTGGTTAGCTGCACATAATTTGTTCCAGGAAGTTTTGATTGGTTGCTGTTTTTAGTGTCGTTGTATTGCTATTTGATAAATTGTGTGATCTCAGTCTCTTATTTATAAACTTTCCATTCCCTAAGTGCTTCAATTCAGGGTACTTGCGTTAATTATAAATTATAAATTTCTGCTTCTGCCAAAATCTTGCTTGTTTCTCTCGTGAAATAGTTTGCTGTGTTTCGGAGAGAAGGGCGAGACAGGCAGTGTAATTACTGGCACCGAGACTTACATCTTATGTCTCAGGTTAGGCAACACATAAATGAGTTGCCTGGGCTCGTTACAGGTATACTAGTTTATGTTCAGGGGCAACGTGTCGACCACTTACCATCAGGTGGCACGTTTGCCAGTTTACCTATCCAACTAACATAAAAAAAAATTAAAACCGACTTCAAAAATACTAAACTAAAAAGTAATAAAATAACAGTTTCTTTAATGTTTGTGCTTACAACATATAATCAACTTAATCTTCTACTAATGTACAAACTTGGCGTTTACCACGTCATTATAGTTACTTTTGGAGTCGGTGTCGTATTTGTTGCTGTACATTACTTACCTACCCACCTTGGCTGACACTATACATACTTTTTAGTTTAGTATTTTTGAAGTCGGTTTTAATTTTTTGTAAAATGTTTTTATTTCTTAATTTTTAGTGATTCCGAAATTCGTCGTCTTGGCGTTCATTGAAGGAGGCATGTTCAGCAGTGGATGGATAAAGGATGATGATGATGATGATGATGATGGTGATGGTGATGATGATGATGATTACGATGACCGCGACATACTATGGTGTGCTACCAAAGCATCCTATACAATTGTTACATCGACACGTAATAAAAAAATCATATCATCAAGGTAAACAAAACCAACCAAATAGGCATTATTGGGAATAACTAAAAAACGGCTTGTCAGATCTTAATAAAATTAATATGGGACCAAATTGGAAACACCAGTTTTCAAACAAAAAAATAAGCATCGAAATCCATTCACAAACGGCGGAGATATCGTGTCACATACATACAAAAAAAAAAAAAAAAAAAAAAAAACATACAGACGAATTGAGAACCTCCTTTTTTTTTGAAGTCGGTTAAAAATATACCAGTACCGTACTGCTTTTCCCTATCGAATAGTGACTTCAAAGTGCTTAAAAAACTGCAGGAAATGATTGGGACAATTTTTGCTTCGAGGTATCAGAAAACTTATCAATTTTTGTATGACGTTGACCCATCATTTGGGGACACTAACAATATTAAGATAATACCTCACACACGCCGCTACATGGTATATGATGTGCGTCCGGTTGATGATCAACGTTCTGTCTTCGTCTGACATGCCTGGAAGTTACAAAATAATTATTGCATATGAATTGTTCATTTCATTTCACTGCGTTAACCCTCGTGGTAATCTCGCAAGAACTTATAGGTCTAGAGGATACAAATTTGTATCAAAACGCACACAATACAAGAAATTGTCTACTTATGGCATAATTTGACCTAGACACAGTACAGCGACTGCCGGCTAGCAGTCTTAAGATTAAAATACTATTAAAATAAAGTCTTAGGTCCTGCTAAGACTTTATTGAGGACAAAGAGCCTTATAATGTCTAAAGCCTAAATAATGTGTATTTAGACATACCCAGGCCAAGTTCTGTTGCATCACCAGCTATGAAGAACACCTTCGACTCGAACACGCCAGGCTTGTCTTGTCTAAGACGGTTGAAGCACTGGAAAAGTATAATCATGACTTTAGATATAGTGTTTCATTATTAATTGTTATTGAATTATTTGTTAGCCGTAAGCCGTAGAAAAACCTCCTTAGAGAAATTAGTGTGAAATTCTTCCTTATTTATATTTTATTTATACTAATATACAATTGTATGAATAAATTCCCTGTGGTTTATTTAAGGTTATGGGTGATATTGACCTTTCATAATTCATATTATTATTATAATTTAGATAGTAAAGGATACTTACTTGTGATGAATACAGTTCATTAAGCCTGTCTTCTGCCTTCACACCCTTCTTCTCTCTCAGCAGCAGGTATATCCGCTCCAGCTCGGTGCAGGAGTACAGGAGCTTCTCGATCAGGACTTTACCCATGAAACCTTCAAAATATATCATTAGTTATATCAATAACCTGTTTTAATGGTCACTTGGTATGGAATATTTGCACTTCATGCAGCGGTAGCTGGTTTGATTCCAACTCTAGTTGGTGTAGAAGCGAACAAAACTAATGATAATTAGCACGTTGATGACAAAACGAGATAATCTGAATTGTGTCTTCTAGCAAAAGTGACTCTGATACAAGTATGTAAATGTACCTAGCACTTACCATTTAGGAAAGGGTACCTAATCAAAGGCGAGGAAGTTATTATTTATTAGGTCATAGTTCACATAGGTATCAATATTCCAAAATAGTTTGGGATCTTGATTCAAAGTATTGAAACTTGTTAATTCCTATATCTAGCATTAGCTCTATGAAGAAAGGTAAAACATGTACTATTCTCTGAAATCGTAATGTATCAGTTAAGTTAAGTTAATCAATAATATAAATCTGGTTTTCCCCACGTTAACGTGTGGAAATTACTGAGAAACTGTCACATGTGCGTCGTTATGAGTAAGGAAACCCACAACCAGAAGCATTGTGGGATAGGTTATTGTGGAATAGGTTATTGTGGAATAGGTTATTGTGGAATAGGTTATTGTGGAATAGGTAATTGTGGAATAGGTTATTGTGGAATAGGTTATTGTGGAATAGGTAATTGTGGAATAGGTAATTGTGGAATAGGTTATTGTGGAATAGGTTATTGTGGTATCCACATTAAATATTTGGGGCTCATCCTTGACGGAGGATGGACCTTCGACCCACATTTCTCAATGTTGGGTCCGAGGGTCGTGAAGGCGGTAAGTGCGCTGGGCAGACTCCTCCCGAACCTCGGAGGACCCGGTGCCGCCTGTAGGCAGCTATACTCTGGTGTCTGCCGGAGTATGGCAACCTACGGTGCACCCATCTGGGCGGATCACCTTACCGCGAGGAATAAGGCCCAGCTGCGCTCGGCGCAGCGGGTCATCGCGGTAAGAGTGTAGTAACCCCCCCGTGGGAACTCGTGGCGGAGGTTCTTGCCGAGACGCATTCCTATGTCTCGGATAAGAGGTCTCTTGGTGAGAGCCTTACGCTGGACGGGATCCTTCGGGTTCGCCGACTAGGGCAAGAGGCGTTAATGCGAAGGTGGGGGGAGGACCTGGCGCGACAGCCGTATGGCAAAAGCCTAACGGTTGCTCTGCGTCCGGTCCTTGAGCGGTGGATGCGTCGTAAGCGCAAACCCCCCACCTTCCGTCTGACACAGGTGCTCACTGGGCATGGTTGCTTTGGTGAGTACCTGTGCCGCCGACGAGGCCTCCCCCCGTGGGCGACGAACGGGAGTGCGCAGGAGGCGCTACCTAATGCGCCTCCAGTAACGCCCCTGTGTTCGTGTCGGGTTCAGGATGGGAACCTAGGCCCAGTATGACACGACGTCGCGGGGACTGCCTAAGCAGCCGGGCAGTCCCCCCTTAAGAGGAGTAGTCTGGCCTTCGCCGGGGCCAGCCTGTCGCTGAGGTGATCCTGTTGAATGCCTATCCGGGACCCTCAAATTAAAGCGGCTGACGGCGCTCGCAGTGGCTTTAGTTTACGGGTAGGGCACTCCCAGGTGCGAGTCCCACATAGGGCCAGGATCTACCCGAGATCCTGGCTACATGCGTAAAAAGCATTTCCCTGCGATAAAAAAAGGTTATTGTGGAATAATGTTCAGTCGGTCCCTATCACCGAGACGCTCCAGCCGGGCCAACTGAGGAGGATTGTCGGGGAACTCTTCCCCGACATACCTGGGGGCTTCACGCCCCTCAGGATGGCTCGGCAGACGTCGGACGAGGAGGGTGTTCCGCCACCCGTCACGGAGGCTGAAATGGAGGCGGTTCTGGCCCGCCTCCAGAGTAAGAAGAGGGCGCCGGGTCCAGACGGGGTGCACGGGAAGGTTCTGGCCCTTTCCCTCGAGCACCTCGGCGACAGTCTTCGGGAGCTGTTCGATCGCTGCCTGCGGTCCGGACAGTTCCCGAGGGCATGGAAGGAGGGTCGGCTCTGCCTGCTTCCGAAGGCAGGGCGACCCCCGGACTCGGCCGCTTCGGTGCGACCGGTGGTGCTGCTGAACGAGGCTGGGAAGGCTCTGGAGAGAGTCGTGGCTTCCCGGCTCGTTCAGCACCTGGAGGAGGGCCCGGGTCCGGGACTCTCAGAGTCCCAATTTGGGTTCCGGGCACGCCGGTCGACCATCGACGCCCCCAAACGCCTGAGGGCGGTGACGGGTGAGGCGGAACGCAGAGGGGAGGTGGTGGTCGCGGTGTCCCTGGACATCGCGAACGCCTTCAACAGCCTCCCGCACAGTGTGATACGGGAGGCACTGAACTACTTTGGTAGTAGCGTAGGAGGCGCTACCTAATGCGCCTCCAGTAACGCCCCTGTGCTCGTGTCGGGCCCAGGATGGGGTTTTAACCTGGGTCCAGCTTGACACGACATCGTCGGGGACTGCTAAAAGTATCGTGCAAACGAACAGTCGAGCAGTCCCCCTTTAGAAGGAGGAGTCTGGCCTTTTCGCCGGGGCCAGCCTGTCGCCGAGGGTCCTGCGTTGCCTGCATGATCCGGGACTCTCATAAAAGGCGGCTGAGGGCACTTGCAGCGGTTTTAGTGGGTAACGCATCTCCAAGTGCGAACCCCACACACGGCTAGGTTTAAAACCCACCCCGGTCCTAGTTACGGTTTGGTCAGCAAATTTCCGCTGCAGAACAAAAAAAATAAAAAGGTTATTGTGGAATAGGTTATTGTGGAATAGGTTATTGTGGAATAAGTTATTGTGGAATAGGTTCCCCACCATGGTTCAGGCCTTGTCGTGGCGGTGGGGCTCAGAAACCTAGGGTGAGCGGTGCACCTTGGGCGAAGCTAATTGGGCCGAGGGGGCTCTTTGTACCCTTCTTATAAGAAGAGGGGACAGAAGAGCAGGGGGCAAGGGGTGAGGATGGGAACTTCACCCCATTGTACTGTCCCGACGTTGGGAGGGGTTGTTCTGTGGTGCGGGACAACCCCTCTGTGGAGGTGGCGTCGGTCCCTTGCGGGACTGACTAGCCGTCGAGGTGTTTGTTTGTTTTCTAGATTCGGGGCACCTCACAAAAAGCGGCATTGGTGGCACTCGCCGGGTTTTAGTGGGTAGAGCTGCGTCCATTTACCAGCTGTCGGGCACAGCGAGTCCCACATGGTGGTGGTGAGACCCACTCCCCCGCGGGATGCCTCGGAGCATTTCCCGGCGTTAAAGTAAAGAAAAATGTGGAATAGGTTTTGTGATAAATAATTGTTGAAACGGTTTAAAACGGGATATACTTATGTATAAGGATTTTTACTTTTATTGACGTGATCTTAGAAATTGATGTACACCGGGAGCGCGCACGAAAAAGTATCCCGTTCCGCCTAAGCCTGTCAAACGACCAGAGGCCTAACGTTGGTTTGGAAACCATTATTCATAACAAATGTTAATACGCGACAACGTGTTTTGTGTTTTTGTGTTTATTTCTACAATTTAATAAGATAATAAAATAAATAATTGATTGCCTCCATAATTTTCAGTCTAATTTCATTTTATTAATTTTAATTAACTGTTTTTCCCAAAACAGCGGCAAAAAGGTAATAAATTTTTCTTCAATGGTTCTTTATGATGTTAACACGTAATACTTTATACTATTGTCCATAAACCGACTTTACAGACAACAATTTTATTTCACATAGCTCGACGGCTGTCTACAAATGCATGGTCATGCATTTGATATGACTCATTGTCTCTTGAACACGACGACATCAAGTAAAATAACCTTGTTAGTTTAAAATCTTGTGATTATATTTACGAATACAAAATGTTTATGGTTTAAACATAACTATACTATTTTACTCATATATTTTTATTACAGCCGTTAGTGATCAACGCTAGTGCAATGTTGGTATAAGCTTGGGTTTTTTGGTTTAAAATTTCTTTCAGGGACGAAGATTATTTAGATAAAGTTGAAAAGCTAAAGATAATGGGAAACTATAATCTGACAATGTATATCTTACTTATTCACAGTGACTTGTTCCAGTCGGTTGGTGGCATAATTGATGAATTGGGTATACGAATCAACGAAAAGGACTTACCTGACCCTCCTGTGATGAAGATGGTCTTCCCTTTGTAATACTCCGGTATACTGCATACATCCTCCAAATTTCTATCTTCTAAGAAACCCATTCTTGAATAATAAAAAAATTGTTAAAAAACCATTCGCCGTAGATATGTGATTATCGATATTATTATGTGTCTGTTATTAATATTATTATGTGTCTGTTATTAATATTATTATGTGTCTGTTATTAATATTATTATGTGTCTGTTATTAATATTATTATGTGTCTGTTATTAATTTTGATAAACACATATTTTATGTTATTAGTGTAGTGCGCAAAGTTGCAGAATAGTCACTTGATCATATGTAGTCAACGTCGCCCATCGTTATCGATATAACTTGGTCAGGCATCTTATTCTACATCGCCTGTCTTGAGACGCAAGATCGAAGGTCTCGCTGCCAACCCCACCATGGTTCAGGCCTTGACGTGGCGGTGGGGCTCAGTAGCCTAGGGTGAGCCCAGCACCTTGGGCGAAGCTAATTGAGCCGAGGGGGCTCTTTGTACCCCACTTATAAGAAGAGGGGACAAAAGTGCAGGGGGCAAGGGGCGAGGATGGGAACCTGACCCCATTGAACTGTCCCGACGTTGGGAGTGGTTGTTCTGTGGTGCGGGACAACCTCTCCGTGGAGGTGGCGTCGGTCCCTTGCGGGACTGACTATCCGTCGAGGTGCCCTGTTTGTTTATTAGATCCAGGGTACCTCACCAAAGGCGGCATTGGTGGCACTCGCCGGGTTTTAGTGGGTAGAGCTGCGTCCACTTACCAGCTAGCGGACGCAGCGAGAGAGTAGAATCCCGCCAGGTGCAGGTAATTTGTATAATGAATATAGATGTCTGCACCGGGTCATGGACGTGTATTTATATAAATTTATTTCCGTTCCTAGTAGGTATCCGTAATACAAGTTGATTGTTGAATAATATTTATTATTTAGGTATTATTATTAGGTATCTACTATTAAAAGTCCCCTGTCCTTTTTGGAACAGCACTAGAAAAGCCAGCATGGTGATATAGAGTAAATCTACACTACCATAATATGGCTTGTTTGTTCTTTAAGGTCAGGAACTACAAATTGGAATTTGGGATTAAAAATTATTTATTTGCCCGTTTGGCAGCCCAAATAATAAGGAAGGTTATTTATTTTAGAAGAATGCTCTATGTTTTATTTTGTAACGTGTGAAACCACAGGCAAAAGTTGGTTCCGATAAGCATAACTAATGAATACTATGAAAGGCTTTGAGTGGAATGAGTTGAGAAAGTTTAATATATTTTACAATTACGTAGGGCGCACTTTTAGTGCGCCACTGGAACTGGCCAGTTACATAAACAATATTTAAAAAGTAAAATTACAACATTTGTAAATGGAACTCTTTGGCTGTAGAATGCAATTTTTTTATCTGACTGTCAATTGTTTTTACATTGTGGCGCCATTTTAAAAATTGCGTGTCTACATGGATTTAATTCGGGAAAATTGTCTTAGTATGATTTTCTACGATTTTAAGAGTAATTTGACAGTTCAACAGAGCCTCGCTCGGCTTCAATCTGCTTTTGGCGATGAAGTACCATGCCACATGACTATTTATTGCTGGTTTGTGGAATTCAAGCGCGGTCGTGTCAATCTCAGTGACGAATCTCGCGATGGTCGCCCGTCCACCGCTGTGAACAACAAATACATCGATGCTGTGCGTCGTATGATCGAAACAGACAAGCATGACGTAACCTACCATGAGATTCGGGCATCCTTATTCCTTAGATATAGGCATGAGTCAAATAGAATCAATCCTACACAAACATTTATGCGTGACAAAGCTATGCTCGCGGTGGAATTTGACCGAGGCTCAAAAAACGGACTAGCCCCCAAATACTCAAACGAATCTCAAATTTAAGACGTACTGAAACTCGTGATGTCCCTCTTTTTTCTTTGAATCTGACACGTCGTAGCATGAGTTTAAGTACGTCTTAAATTTGAGATTCGTTTGAGTATTTGGGGGTGAGTCACTTGGTGCAATGCCATGATTACCAGATTAAACTAAGGGGCGTCAAATTTGGCGTGGGACATAGTAACAGGTGACGAAACATGGATTTATTGCTAAGATCCCAAAACAAAGCAGCAATCGAGCGTATGGGTCTTTCAAGATGAGCCGAAACCAACCAAAACGGCGCGCGTGAAAAGGGTATCTAAGCGGATAATTGCTTCTTTTTTTTTATTAAAACTAGACACGTGGCTACTGTTGCTTTAGACAATCGTCGTACCGTGAATAGTGCCTGGTACACGACCATTTGTTTGCCGGATTGCCGTTAAAAATAACCGTAAACGCGGCACCATCTTGCACCTCGTCAATGCTAGTTCCCACACGGCCAGACAGACAAACGAATTTTGGGTGGAAGGTGAAAAACGTAGAACTTATGAGCCATCCTGCACACAGTCCCGACCTGGCACCTTGTGATTTTATGTTCCCAAAATTAAGAAAAAATACATGGTTAACGATTTTCATCACCAGAAAAGGCCGTCGAAGAGTATGAATAACACGTTTATGAGGTCACCACGGAGGAGTGGCACAATTCACAAATGTTTTCAAAATCGTATAAAAAGAGCATTAGCCATTAACGCAAAGGGCGAATATTTTGAGACACAATAAATTCATTTTTAACCTTTAATAGTAGTTTTACCGGTGGTAGGGAAGCGCTGTGCCGCGCTCCCGGCTGCATGGGTACCACCATCTTGCTTGTTTCTCCCGTGAAACAGCTTTGCTGTGTTTCGGAAAGAAGGGCAAGACAGGCTGTGTAATTACTGGAACCGAGACTTAACATCTTATGTCTCAGGATAGGCAACACATAAATGAGTTGGCTGGGCTCGTTCCAGGTATACTAGTTTATGTTCATGGGTGACGTTGACCCCTTACAATCAGTTTGTACGTTTGCCAGTTTGCCTATCCAACTAACATAAAAAAAAAACATTTCGGAAACATTTAGTGCGCCCCACCGCCCACGTATACCTAATCGTTTTTATCGAGGGTTTGTATGACACTATGCCACAAGGTTGGTAATCATTCGGATCGATCTTGGCGTTCATTGAAGAGTGTGTAATGCAAGGCCGTCCAGTGGAACGATTGAGGCTGATACTGACGATAATGATGATGACTAATTAATTATAAAGTTGACCCGAGTTTTTGATTGTATCAAAAATTCATGTCAGTACAACACGTATCATTTATACAAAGAGGTAGGAAGGTGCATATATTCTATTACGGTGAGACTGATAATAATAATATCTATGGACGCTTTTACACCACGTCAATCTGGTCCCGTGGTAAGTTCTCGTAGAACTTGTGTTACGGTACCAGACAACGGAAATATATTTAATACTTTTATACTAATACATATATTTAATATTTACTAATTCCGGCTTGAGCGCCAACGGGCTATCCATTTGGCCACAGAGGTCGTCAAACACTTGAAATCCAAAATAAATACGATAATTCAGTCAGATTCTCTTCCTCCTTTCCCGCCTCTCTTAATCCCAATAAAAGAGAATTTTAGCATATTTAAGTTAATATCCTTTCCTAAATCTATGCTCTGATATGAGGACCTGTACACACTGGCATACAGTATTTTTTCCAGCTGCACCTGTTGTACCTTTAACAGCGGATCCCTAATTATAGACTAGTATCACAGTGTAAAGAAGCACCGTGCTAGTATGAAGCATTATTTGCAGAAGTTATTTTACAAAGCAGATCGTATTGTATAAATAAATAATTATTTGTTGACGACAAAACAATATGTATGAATTATTTATGACCCGATGACATGGATCATATAACCGGAAAAGAGCGGTAATGTCATGGTATGAAAATTTGTGCTGAGACGCTGCTCCGGTTCTGCGTTCTGATTGGCCTACTGATTGCCATTAATGGATGATTGGCCGATGGGACGTACATACAGACAACTCGTTGGTTAGATTGTTATTACTTCAATGACAAATCACTGACCAGTTTCGGAATTGTATGGCTCACATTACTACTCTATCCGGCTTTATGCTCGATGCCGACTGCCTGTTACTACTTGGCGTTCATTGGCGGACGGACGGCCTAGGTTCAACAGTGGACGGATAAAGGCTGATGTCGATGATGATGATGATGATATCCGTGTAGACTGGAGGCATGTTCACTTGGACTGATAGTCTGTGTGTCTGTTTAGTAGTAAAAAGTAAAAATGTATTATTACAGTTCTCTAGATTAGCGCGTCCAACCAAAAACATCTTATAGACTGGGATGTTTATTTGATATGTGTATCAAAGTTTAATTTAAACTTTTTATTTGCATAACCTTCTGCATCTGTGTCCGCAATGCAACTGCATCATAGCAAAATATATTATGTTGATTCTTTGCTACACGATTGACATCGAAATATAATATTAAAACCATCCGAACCAACAATATACGAACGATTACTGATAGCTTATAAATACTTACTGTTTCTACTTAAAAATAGGTGACGGTTAAAATACCTATTGTTGTCTAATGTCGCCAATTTCACTCAATATAAAGATATTTTTTTTATTTTTTTTAAAGAAAACCTAATATAAGAGAACGTGAAATTGTATTTTATGTACAAATATAACATCAAAGTTTTATTTCTTTTGCCTTCATATCGCTGTATTTCTAGACGGTCCTAGAATCAGTATAATATATACAACGCCATCTTGTTGATCGCAAACAAGCAACTTTCAAAATGACGATGATGAAAACTGACGCTCATGAAATCACTCTTGTAGTTCGTCTGTTTGATATTAACTTTATTATTGAAAATCCTTACCTTTGAAGAAAGTTCTTGACGAAAAACACCAAGGTATTGTTTTTTAATTATAGCTTGTCTCTACACCGGCGACTCAACTCGCACACTTAGCAAGTCTGCTGCGGCAAATGACAACTCCGTATAATCGGAAACGCCTTTACAGCTGACGTATACGATACGATATCGCAATCAAATATTTACCTACATAATCGACCATGTCCCACTGCTGGGCACGGGTCTTCTCAAAATCGGGCGAGGAACTATTTTGGAACATAGTTTACCGATGCGCTGTCCCAATGGGCGTTGGTGAACTTCACACACCTTCAAATACTTTAAATCTCATCAAGCATCGGGTTTCCTTAGGTACAATATTTTCCATCAGCAGTAAGCAGGCGATGTTCTCAGGTTCAGGTCCTCTCACTCAAAAGGCCCAGCCCATACCAACTATAGTGTAGACTCTAGGGTCTAGACCATCGTCGCTCAGAAGTTACACAAACGTAAATAGTTCATGTAAAGTTATATATATAAAGTATATAACTGCATTGCATGTAGGTATATTTATGTGGTAGAACAAAATTATGTGCTTATAAAACAACAGCTTAGTACTTTTAGTTGAACATTTTGCAACTAGATTCTTATGTTGGTTGGAGGCAAACTTGCAGACGAGGCTTGATGATGGTAAGCGGTCGTCATGTATGTATAATAAACGATTTCATCGTTGTCCAAATTAACCATTTATGCGTTTTCCCGAGACGTAAGATGGTAAGCCTTGATGCCAGTAATTACACTGCTTGTCCTGCCCTTCTCTTCAAAACAAGACAAAGCTTTATTAGGAAGAAATTAGCAGGATGGGCTACACATGATGGATCATGGACGAGTGTCGTTATATTATGACATGTATTCGTTCCAAATAAATCATCGGTAACTGAAATTATGTGATATTTTTAAGTTACAGTTCAAAAAACTAAAAAACACGGCTTATTAGCAAACCGAACTAAAGATTTGAAAACAATTTTTAATATAAGAATTACTTAAACGGATTAACAAAAAAAAGTGCATGCGTACAAAGTACACATGTCAGAAGTGAAACCTATTTGGCAAAATAATTTATAAATATCGTTTATATTTATACTAATCTAAAGCTTTAAATTTCCGACAGTTCGCTCTATCTCACTCTCTCTTTCGATCTTTTTCACTCGCTTGCTCCCTACTCTCACTCCATGGCTATGTGCTTCATGCTACGTTCGCCCTTTCTCAATCTCTCTCAATCGGTTTCAATCACTCTCTCCCTCTACTTGGATAAAAACGTTGCACATTTTCGTGACGTTTCATGTAAAAAAAAATAACCTCATGCGCGCAAAGCAGTTTCACTTCAAAAATATTATTGTATGGTCATCGGTCCTTGAAAATTGTGCAATTTCAATTCAACCTGACGTTTGAAATTCAAACGAAAGTGGGTCAACCATACAGGTCTTTATTATAATAAAAGCGTGATACCTCGAAGTCGTGTGGGCCGCGCCGCGCATGTTGTAAAAATGATGACGTACAATTTTGCTGCATCGCTCATAAGTTGCACATCATAGTGAACGTGACGCGGTGGAACCGTTTAATTAGACCACTCCGTGTTTGAACTGAATTTGTTTTATACGTTCACATCCACAGATTACTTTTCATAATAAATATTTATGGATGAATTGAATGGAATTTGTCAAAAAAATTGTATCCATGCCGGATTTATAGTCGGTCAGCGAATCATTAATTGTTGATCCTTGTAGTACAACATCATATGGTCCGGCAGTGGACACGGGTAATGATGATGAATGTGAGTGATGAATGATGATGAGTGGGGTCCTCATATAGCTAAGTTGGCGAATAGACTCGGTTCTGCAGCATATGCAGTCAGAAAAATAAGACAGTTAACCCATGAAGATAGGGCGCGAATAGTTTACTTTAGTTACTTTCACAGCGTTATGGCTTACGGCATACTATTATGGGGAAATCCTGCCGATATCAATAGTATTTTTATGCTGGGCTATCCGTGCAATCTACAAGCTGCAACAATACATCTTTGAGAGAAAAAATTAAACAAATTGGAATTCTGACTGTCGCCTCTCAATACATCTCAGAAAATTTACTGTATGTCCGGAAAACCATTAGTGAATTCTGTAAAAAAAAGTGAAATCCACAGTAGGGATACACAGAATAGGCACAGACTAGATGTACCAGTGATTAGACTCACAAAAGTAAGCAATTCTTTTAAAGGCCACTGTATACGCTCTTACAATAGGATCCCAGAAAATGTTCAAAACCTCCCAATAAAAAAATCAAAAAGTTATTAAAGAGGTGTGTGGTAAAGGATCGTTGAAAATTTGGTAGTAGCTTATAAACAGGATATGTAAGTACATAAGTTCTAAATCTTTTAAATTTTTTTTTTGTAAATTACCTTGTAGGCAGGATTTATTATTTTGTCCGTCTGTCTGTCGGTCTGCGGTAAACCTACGATACGAACGCGGTAAACCGCGATAAAATCCATAAAAATTGTTTCATTACAAATATTTTTACATTTGCGACACGAGTGGATCACGGACACGTGGGGGATGAAATAAAATCAAAATAAATTGCGAGAAAATATGGATTTTTAAGCTTATTTTCGCGTAAACATTAGAGACTCCAAATTACAATTGAGTGGTGGATAATACTTTTTTATGAACACTCATTCATGATTCAAAATTCAAATACCTACATGATTTGGCCATGGTCTAATAAAATAAAATAAATCCACACTCCAAATTGGTCACGATACCCAAAATTATCATACAATAGGTAAAAACAATAAAAGATTAAAGGCTAATAAGTGTGTATCGATTTTACGAAATCATTCCAAAACAGACGTCGATAGAAAAAAACAAGTGCCTGCTTTTATGAAATAGCAACCCTTTTAAAATGATTTGATTCAATAGATCAGAAATCTGAATAAACAAGAAAGCACTACAAAATAGAAACACTTGATTATTATATGAGTTTAATATTAATATAAACATGTGAGTTTCCCCCCATAAATCATAATATCCTAATAAAATTATTTTCCTTAGAATATGTAAATAACCATTTAATCAAATTTGGTTTTAAGTTGGTACTTATTATATTTTTTTGGCATTCAAAATGCACATTCTTTGACAGACCTCTATTGATGTCGCGCTGATGATTATGAGTACATAAAATTTAAGACAGCGATTGTGAAGCCCTGAGAAGTAATAAACAATAGATTCATTCAATAACAATTCTTAGAAAAACGTGTGGTTGTAATGGCACATTTGTCAGTATCACAGCGACATACACCGCGATATAAGTTTTATTATGAATGGCAAAGTAGAAGGGAAAATGCCTCGTGGACGCAACCCAATACGTTGGTCCGACCAGATCCGCACCGCTCTTGACTTACAACGCCTTCCATACTACCGGAGAGGAAGGTCATGACCCTCAGCAATGAGGAACACGAAGCATGGAGGAGGATGAATGATGAGTGGCAAACCATAATCAACCTACCATATGCCAGATGAGATCAAGCCAACTAATAACCCTGCTACTTAATACTTATACATATTGGGTGCCCTACACACGATAGGTACTCAATAAAATCAAAATTAAAATCATTTTTTTTTAATTCAAAATAGTACTAATACAGTATCTTTTTGAACGTCAATTGAATCTACCACCGGTTCCAAGGTAAGCCCACTGAGAAGAACCGGCGAAACAAAACTCAGTGGAACAATTATAGAATCTAGTATATAGTTATAGAATCAGTACTACAATTATAGAATCCAGGACTAACTAGGTTCACCCCTAATTCGGGCTCTTTGTAAAAAAAATCCAAAACCGTCATTGGGCCAGCGCGTAAACGAGCTACAGTCTCCTCGCTTGATTTCAAAGACGAGACACGTCGAACCCATAAGAGTTGATGCTTACAAGCACCTGCTATTACAAAAAATACTCTTATTCCAAAAAAAATTATATCAAAGAAAAAATTAAATAATTCTATGTCAATAACATAATGGGAAGTACCCGTAGGTTTACCGGCGCCGGTGGCGGCCACATGCTACAAATCGTCGCAGCTTGCTTCTTGTGGCCCGCACCGGCCACTAAACGCCGACACAAAAAGCCGCCACACGCCACTCGCGCGATTCCGCGCCCCTCTCTCCCTTACCTCAGTAAAAGAGCCGACGGCAACGCACGCACGTAGTCTGTGGTTCATATAGGTAGATAAATATGGATATAGAAATATTTATATCAGAGATACAATCCCGTCCTGCGATTTGGGATTCAAAAAGTGATAGTGATAGTAATAGAGGAGAAAAAGTGAAGGCCTGGTAAGAAATTTGCGAATTGTTTGTAGGAAATTTTTCGAATAAAACTGCCAAAGAAAAGAACATTGAAGGTAAGTTTAATAAAATAATATAAAACCATATATTTATATTCTATTTTCTTGCCACGGTATTGCTCCTTCATTCATAAAATAATCTTTTAACGTATCTCTTGCAGTAGACGCTCGTGTTACTGGCCAGCCTATATTTTGTATATTTTCGAGTCCCACTATTTTCAAAGTGTCACGAAAATTGAAACCATCCCTTTTGCAAATAAAGTTGTGCAAAATGCAACAAGCTTTCACAATGTCTTCTGAGAAATGAACAGAAGTGTTTAAGGGCCCCTTATCCCAAATTGTTGTTTCTAGATCGAGGTGTTTTCATAGAAGTCGTCATTTTAAAATAATAATGAAAAATAGGGTATAGATACATCTTTGATCTAGGGATTTTTTTGGATAAAAATACAATATTTAACATTTTACATGATAAAAAAAAATCTAAAGTAACGTCGATTTTAAAAGCAAATTGAGTAGTATGAGACTTCGGGTAACTCAATTTTAATGAAACTTTTACGTTTAAATTGCTAAACGGGGATGACGTGGAAATGATTGGATAGATCTTTATTATGTCACTTCAAAAATTTTTGAAAAATAAAAAACGATAAAAATGGCTCTCGCGCATCGCACCACGTCGCTCCAGTACCATGCCGGGCGTCATCGAAGTAGGACCTGTGCTGCTTTTGCTCGTGACTACGTTGTTACCGCGCATTTTATATTATTACGTCTAAATAAATAAGACGACACAGTGTAAATAATATAGCTACTTAATACTTACTAACAATTGTTGTTCTTAGTTGTAATTAGTTTGCAATACAAAATCTTTAATTAGTTTAAATAAATAGATACTTGAGTTTGTGTAGTACCTAGTTATTTAATTGAAATGGCGAATAAAAAAGGGAAATAAGGAAAAAGAATCTTAATACAGTTTTATCACAAACTAGCTGTTGACCGCAGCTTCGCCCGCGTTAACTTAGATATACAACCATATACGCATTGATGATAATTATTTATCTATGGACGGGCGTAGGACTTTATTTTATAATATGTAGTGATTAATACCGTATTTTTGTGAATAGCTTTTACATTACCGCTTTATAATTGGCAATTTTTTAAAGTATTAAAATGGATATAGGTAGTATGTTATATTTAACTAATGTAGACATATTATGCCATCGCGGACTTTTCAGTATCCATATTTAGGACACACAATTCTACCATACATTGATACAATAATAATTAATTTGGAACCGGGCCCGGCTAAGGTGTATAATAATGATCTATCTGTTAGGGTTCATCCAGCGTTTGCAATGTTAGTGCAAAAAATGTGCTTATTTATAACATCACATCAGAAACTTCTAAAATTATTAGTGTTTATCTACTATATTATGCATGTACCTATTACCTTCCTCTTGAATCATTCTATCTATAAAAAAAAAGAACCGCATCAAAATCCGTTGTGTAGTTTTAAAGATGTAAGCATACATACAGTCAGACGCGGGAAGCGACTTTGCTTTATAGTTTATACTATGTAGTGATGTCTTCTTCCAGAAATTGTTGACACTTGAAGAATTCAAATTATCCGACAATAAAGAAAATGAGGAACCTTCATCACAAAATATTTCTGATTTGCAATCATTTCCTAGCCCCCACCCACAGGGCAGAGTCGTGAGGACTATGGCCTTGACCCTCTTCTCAGAGGAGACCCGTGTCTAACATTAATCGATGATGTATGGGTCGATGAACCGGGGAATTGGGTGAAATGGTCCCGTTAATGAGGACTGATCAACCGTCTGGCCTTGCTGATGTCCCCACCCCTTAAATAATAATAATGGGTCGATGAAAATGAACCTGGACCTAGCATACGACAACTAAATTTTGTTGAATTTTAAAACAATTAAAACAATATAATATAGTATAAAAGAATATGTTTGTCTACAATTTTTTAATCTCCTACAAGCATTCTTAGAATGATTGATTTTTTTTATAGCTTAGGCCTTAGGGGGACAAACGAGCATTCGGAGCCTTAGATGACTACCGACTCCCATAATAATAATAATATCTAAGGACGCTTTTTGCACCACGTCAATCTGGTCCCGTGGTAAGTTCTCGAAGAACTTGTGTTACGAGTACCAGACAATGGAAATATATTTAATATTTTATACTATACACATATTTAAGGTTTTTTATTTATAATACACATATTTAATACACATCCATGAACCAGGAACACAGAAAACTTTTTGTTCCCTGGCGGGATTCGAACCCGCAACCTCCGGCTTGAACGCTAACGCGCTAACCATTGAGCCACAGAGGTCGTCCTCGTAAACATTCACACAAGAGATAATGCAGATGCATTACCCTCCTTTACCCCATCCCCTGCAATGGGACACCGGAAAGTCATACACCGCAAGAAACGTGACAGCATAGGTGTTACTTGACGCCATTATCATGTGAACGAGAGGTACCCCTACGGTCGTGCCGGCCCAATTCGGCTGCAAGCAGCATGGCACCACCTTTTAGACCTATGTAGCTAATTCATCCTTCCTAATCCTTACTAATATTATAAATGTGAAAGCATGGATGTTTGTTACGCTTTCACGCGAAAACTACTTAACCGATCATCATGAAACTTTGTACACATATTCTTGGAGGTATTAGAAGTAACATAGGATACTTTTTATTAAAAAAAAACTAAAGAGAGGTGTCAAGGGACACCCGGATGGATCGAAGTTCCTTTCGATTAATTAGTGAAGAAATAAAACTATCTTATCCTGCGCAGAAGAAGTTGCTGGCACCAGCTAGTATTTCTATAAATCCAAAACTAGATAACTATAACAACAACAAGATTTTGTTATGCATAATTATTAATTATCACATCTAAGAATAATTCGAGCATAGTCAATCTACTGCATATTCGTATACTGTGGCGTGCTTGCCGGCCGTGGTAGGTCACCGGAGTTCATATAAAGACATCTCCCGCGCAACGCAAGTGCAAAGCGATTCGGTGCGTTAAATACCTATAGTTTTGGGAGAAGGGGCCCTTAATGGGCGATGTAATATTCTCCATTTGCTTGCTAGTACGCCGAAGGTACACTCAATTAGTGGTGGTTAATATAACGCATAGCGCCATAACGTAGCGCGCTATTCATACTCAACGTATAGCGTACGCTATATAAATTCCTATTCGGCGCTATAACGTAGCGCCTCGCTACATTAGGTATGTAGCGAGGCGGCTAGCGTAGGACGTAGTTATAACTTTATAACATTCGAACTACGTCAACGTGCTAGATAGTAGACGTTAGACGTTATAATTTATAGTTTATACGTCAGTCAGCGTCAGGGGCGGTCAACTTTGTTCTCATTTGTCGCATGGGGGCTAGAGTTGGGTTGCCAATATATACGAGTTTTTAAATTTCTTTAGAAGTTTTTATAATTTTGTATAGCTAGAATTTACCAAAAATTTGTATTCTAATTATTACATAATTAAATGTATAGGTATACATTTCCTAAAATTATGTACGTTTAAGTATTTATAATTTTGTTAAATACTACTGGGCACCCCACCATGCAGGTATGTATAAACTCTATACCCTATGGTCCGGACTTTTAAATTGTTTCAAGAAAAATGTCTGCCGTTGCTTTCGTAATTCGTTCGACTTTATTATTTCATGTAAATCCTATCTTTTGAGTTTTCATATTAACTGAATTATCCTCGCCAAATATCGTTGAGTTGAGTTTCGGTTTCTCCATTTTTCAGTGCTTAGATTAATTTAGTTTTGTGAATCATATGAGATAGTGACTTAACTAGTTTTAATTATTTGTAATCAACGTTTGTGAGTGAACAATGAAAGAGAACAAAAGAAAATGTATCAAATGTGGTTCTTTGCCTGCCCATCGGCAGACACCCCGACACAAAACTTTAGATTTCAAAAACCAGGTTTTACAAACAAGAAGTGTCAATACATTCCATCAACTTTAACATATATTTAATTAAGTAAGATCATTAATTTATAGATCTATATTTCCATTTTAGATTGTGCCAGAAATTGTGTTAAAAATGTTATTCTTTATTAATTATTGTCATAATAAAATATTTTTGATAAGTATTCGTTTTTTTCCAAATATACATTAGTAAGACAATTGGGTTTTATAGCCACTTACTGCACTAGTTTTACTAAATATAATAAACTTTAAGTTTATTTTATTATTGTAAAACAGTACCATAGTAAAATTATTAATCTTAATAATATCATATAAATCACAAAAAAGTGTGAGATATATTATATATATATATAGCGTATAAACGTGCGTATAGTTTCATGGGGGCTACCAACAGATGGCGTCAGTTGTCTTGTATTTTTGCGACACTCTTTTTGTATGGAGTTGTCATTCTTCTCCGTGAGTAATTGTGTTCTGTGGTCAGCGTAAAGCGCGCGCTCACGCTAGCTGTGTTGTGCGCTATCCCGGCCGGCTCAAGCGAGTTATGTAATTCTAGTCTTGCGACTACACGATATAATATAGTCTATAAAATAGCGCGCTAGAAAAATATAGTTTATAGTCCATAGCACGTTATCATAAAATAGTTTATTTGCACACCACTAACACCTCAATGCAACATCTGGCACGGCTTAACCTATAATTGAAAACTTTTTTGTCTAAGTCCAAATATTTTCCAGCCTCATCATATTTTCACTGAGGCCAAATGCTTCATCACCAACAAATGGTTCAATGGTGGTCGATTACCGACCTGTCGTGGTGAGGGGATATTTAATGTCTTTCTGTGTATTTTATTACACAGTTCACTTTCTCTAAATATTGAAGAATTGCTTTACCGTATGCCCCAACATCCACGAACGTAAAAAGTAAATTCGAGTCGCAAGTTGCTAGAAGTAATATTGAAAAAAAAAAATTTAAAGTTAAAGTACAAGGAGCCGGTATCGAATGGATGAATAATTCTTATATGTTTCCCATCTATGGCGCCTAAACAATTAGGAAAATTAGTATTTTGAAGAAATCCGCTGGCAATTTCATTCCACATGTCTTGGGTCGGTTCTGGAATACAAACGGCTTTTAAATAGTTCCAAATTAGTTGACATGTTTCTTGTACTATTTTCCTTGCTGTAGAGGCCCCACGGTGGTAAGAGAGTTCAAAATCCTCAAACGAGCATCCAGTTCCTAGATACCTGAAACAATGAAGTATAATATATTTTTTTGTTGTTACAGTAACTAAATTACAGAGGAAGTCTAAGAGTCTTCGTGACAGTTTTAATAGAGAAAATGCAAAAAACAAGAACGTTGCGAGTGGTTCGGCAGCAACAAGCACTAAACTGTACATTTATTTCAATCATCTATCTTTCTTGAATTCCTTAAAAGAAGTGAGACCGCCTACCGATGTTACTTACGAGTGTGCAACTAATGATGCGGAAACACCTCGCCCGAAAATAAACAGAAACATAATATAAAAAGGGCCGAAAAATCAGAAAATGAAATTCTCAGAAAACTTTCGGAAAATTTAAAACGTAAACATGAAATAAGCGACCGATAAGCTATTTCTGATGTCGCTGCTTCCACATGTACAAAAAATTGACGCAAATTGTAAAATTGATTTTCAATCAGAACTATTACAGTTAATTAGAAAGTACACGCATAATCAAAATTATGAAACCTATTCGGCACAATATTATGGTTATTCTTCAGGAAATGCCAACATACACTCTACACAAAAAGCTTCTACATCTGCCCAGCCTTCTCCACTTCATTCACATTATTCCGACAAGTCTATGCTTGACATGCCATACTCTACACAAAAAGCTTCTACATCTGCCCAGCCTTCTCCACTTCATTCACATTATTCCGACAAGTCTATGCTTGACATGCCATACTCTACACAAAAAGCTTCTACATCTGCCCAGCCTTCTCCACTTCATTCACATTATTCCGACAAGTCTATGCTTGACATGCCATACTCTACCCAAAACGCTTCTACATCTATCCCGTTTTCACCTATAACTCAGCCTTCTCCAACTCATTCATATTATTCTGACCAGTCTATGAACAACAGTTCTGTTATCGAAGATATGTTCCGCGATGATGACGAGTGATACCAAATTATAATAAACAGACAATAAATAAATACAAATACCTACGTGTTTTATTTGTTAACTAGCTATTGCCCGCGACTTCGTTCGTTCCACTTACCTTAATGTGATAGCTAGTCTTTCCGCAGGTGCGATGCTTTTCCGCATGTTGGTGTTGTGGTGATTTAATCCAGCATATAATAGAGCATGTAGTTCCCAAAACGTATCTATACTTAAACGAAAATGTTTGAAAAACTTTTTTGGATGGTTTAGAAGATTATCGAAATGTTCGTTGCATTTGTGTTCATTCGTTAACATTGGATGTATCCAATAACTACGGTTTCGTCTTCTACGACGACGTCTTTTTATTAAAAGTAGCGCAATTAAACCTTCTTCGTCCGAGTCCATTATGATACTGCATGCCTGGGTTAAAAAAGTAGCAACCACCGACCGCAAGTGTCGACCATCGGCCACATTAAGTGGCTGTCGCGCGCTTCAGCTACTTTTGTGGCAGTTTCTTGCCTCTTGTGGCGGCGTTTGTGGCTGTCGCGTGTGGCCCGTGTGCGGCAACACTTAGATGTACAGCCGTACACGGATTGATGATGATTATTTATGGATAAATAAAGCCCTACGCCCGCGTAGGACTTTATTTTGAATGAAGTGATTAATACCGTATTTTTGTAAATAGGTTTTACATTACCGCTTTATAATTGCCAATTTTTAAAGTATTAAAATAGATATAGGTAGTATGTTTTATTTAACTAATATAGAATATTATGCCATCGCGGACTTTTCAGTAGGCATATTTAGGATACACAATTCTACCATACATTGATACAATAATAATAATTATTATCCTAACTTTCGGAACCGGGGCCGGGGCCGGCTCGGGCGCGAGGCGCGGCATCACGGAGCGCCCGGCTCGCGCGGCGCGGTCGAAATCACGGTGTCGCATTATTTTGATTTTGCTTTATTATTTTGTATATCCTAAGATATGCATTTCATTTGCATGGTGTAAACGGGAAAAACATACTTCATGAAATGGTCAAGCTAACTAACATATTTAAAATGATAAGGATTAATACCACATTTGTGTAAATAGCTTTCCAACTACCGTTTTATAATTGCCCATCTTTTAAGTATAAAAATGGATATAGTATGTTATTCTTAAGAGATACACATATGCCATCGCGAACTTTTTTGTAGATCTTTCTAAGGTGTACAATAATGTAGTACATTATTTTGATCTATCTGTTAGTGTTCATCTAGCGTTTTCAATGTAAGTGCAAAAAATGTGTTTATTTACGACATCACATTAGAAACCTCTAAAATTATCAGTGTTTATCTACTATATTATTATTTATATTATACACATAAACCGTCCTCTTGAAATTCTATCTATTTAAAAAAACCGCATCAAAATCCTTTGTGTAGTTTTAAAGATCTAAGCATAGAAATATTTTTAATATCTGTGGATCTAAGCATACAAAGGGACATAGGGACAGAGAAAGCGACTTTGTTTTATACTATGTAGTGATTTTCACACCGCGATAAAATCTGTAAAAATTGTTTCACTAAAATGAGCGAAGATTAGAAAACAATATTATGTAAAATTTTAAATTTATTTATTTTTATTTATTTATTCATAACTCAGATGTCAAAGATCCATATACAAAAAAATCCAAATACATTTTTTTTTTAATAAACCGCTAGTAATTTTTTTGTAAGAAGCAGTTTCATGATATTGTAATCAAATATTTATTAAGAGGTATGACAGTGGCCTATAATTGTATGCACTTTAACGGAACCCATAAAGTGTATGTACTCAGATTTAAAATGCTCTTGAAGTTTGTCATCAATTTCAAGGGAAGGTCAATTTAATGGGACAGATATGTCATAAGAGAGCAGAGAAAGGCGTTTTATGTTAATAATGCTGTTTATTTAAGACTGTTAGAACTAAAGCAGGATGGGTCTGGCTAAAGGAGTTATATGGGTCCCGACCATGGTTCAGTCCTTGTCGTGGCGGTGGGGCTCAGTAGCCTAGGGACCCTGCATCTCGGGCGAAGCAAATTGAGCCGAGGGGGCTCTTTGTACCCCTCTTATAAAAAGAGGTGACAAAAGAGCAGGGGGGCAGGGGGGAGGACGGGAACCTCACCCCATTGTACTGTCCTGACGTTGGGAGGGGTTTCCTCTGTGGTGCGGGACAACCCCTATGTGGTGGCGTCGGTCCCTTGGGGGACTGACTAGCCGTCAAGCCCTGTTTGCTCATTAGATCCGAGGCATATCACCAAAGGCGGCATTGGTGGCACTCGCAGGGTTTAGTGGGCAGAGCTGCGTCCACTTACCATCTTTCGAAAGCAGCGAGTCCCACATTTCTTTCGTAAAATATTGACGCGTTTTGAAAAAGAGGGCAGGATAATATAATGACTTCCACCGAGACTATATATAGTTGTTTTTATTTCACAAACAAATGTATTTTGTGTACTTATACAAGAAATATAATAATGTTCTAATTGTGTTATCAGTTATCACTGAGCTGTCTCTTCCGAACGTTCCTCTGTGTTTGTGTCTGTTTCTGTCTTTGTTTCTGGCGCTAGAGCAGCTTCCTGTAACATTTAATTAAACTTTATATCACCAGAGGTAGGGATGCGTTTTGTGCACATCTACACAGATACCACTATCCTGTTTATTTCTTTTAAAGCAGGGAGGAGGGGCAGGATGTGACCACTGCCCGCCATCATCTACTAGTTTGCCTATCCCATTACACTTTTTTATATGTTGGCCTCACTCACACACGGCCATCTGGTCCCAAACTAGGCAGAGCCTGTTCTTATGGTAACCAGATAAATGATATAAACTTATATATTTCTAAATACATACATATTATAGATAAATTACAGCCAGACACAGAACAAATGATCGTGCTCATCATACAAACATTTGTTCTGGGTGGGGATCGAACCCACGACCTTCTGGTTTAGCAATCAGGGTCACTAACCACTAGACCAATGGGCCAGTCAAATTCTAATGAAGAATAGTTTTGTCACAGTTTGTCAACTAGAATAGGATATTCTCGTGTATGCTACGATAATAACACAGAGGATCTGTAAACTGTTATATGGTCAGAGCGCGACAAAAATATTAAGAATCGCTGGATTGGCATTCTAGTCTAATTAATGATAGATCATTAATACACTATCACTTAAAGTGTAATGCCAAGCGAGTTGTATGAATTATTGTATCTAAGAATTCGCTAATAAACGAAAACCAGTTAAGCATTGCATTCACCTCAGCAGCCCGGGTGTCTTCCTCTCTCTTCTGCTGCAGGTGTGCGCTGACTTCCCTGACAATCTCCAGTTGTTCCAGGCAGGTCTTGCTCAGGGGCTCGAACACTCGGACGGGCGTCTTGTTCATGTCACCAACGTGGTCCAGGAACTGGGCGTAGCGCTGTTGAACTTTCTCGAACTTCTCCATGTTGGAAGAGTCTACTATCTGGGTTACGACGGTGTCCATCTTGTCTAAAATTAAAATAATATCAAATTAAGGATTAGTAGTACGATTTATTTGTAACTAGATAGTATTGCAGGTAAACAAATTCTATTTTTGATGCCTATTTTATAAGTTTTTTTAATTGACAGGGTTTTAGATTAGCTGATTTGGACAATTTGCAAGAAATCAAAATCCATGTAGCATCTAACCATGGTCAAATTTACCTGACCTCTTAAATATGTAGTGAATATTATAAATTATAAGTCGATTATAAAAACGACTAACCTTTTTAGTGTACCTCAGTTGTGGGCTGTAAAATACACTTACCCTACAGCCAATTATTTGCGAAATGAATATATAAAATTTAAATATAATACTTAGCTCCTCCATTAGACGTAGTAAGGCAGGTGTAGCGAACCTTTTTTATTTTTGAAGTGTAAACTTCTTTTAGCACGGTACGCACATTTTTAGATGAGATAAAATCTCTGAACTCGCGGCACCGCTGACGAAACGCTGGAGACGCAGTTTGACGTTTATATGACGTGGACTCGCGACACCGCACGCGAATCGTTGGGGACGCAGTTTGACGTTTGATTTATTTATATAAGATTATGATATATTTATTTTGCAAATTGTATTGATTCTAAATTATGTCATGCGGCCATTTTGTGCGCCGTTTAAATTGTATAAGTTGTCATAATCTTGTACAGCCTGTATTGTAGGTATTTGAATTTAATTGTTTTGTTTTCACTTCTATCGGCAATCCCTGAGACTGGTTGGGTTTTTTTAATAGTCAATTTTTGTTGTGTCTGGGATGCTCTACATACTTACCAACGGTACGTTTGGATTAGAAATCTTCATCCGGCTTGTTGCAGTATTATTTGTTATTTTAATTTAGTTTTTAATAAATAGAATTAAGTCAATTGTGATGATAACTAGTTTTGGCTGAACTCGGTTGTCGTGTCCCGGGTGAATTCACAGTAGGTGAATTGTGGTAGGTGAGTTGTCCCGCACCACAGAACAACCCCTTTTTTATGTTAGTTAGATAGGCAAACAGGCAAACGTGCCGCCTGATGGTAAGTGGTCGACGCCACCCATGAACATAAACTAGTTTACCTGGAACGAGCCCAGGCAACTCATTTATGTGTTGCGTATCCTGAGACATAAGATAAGTCTCGGTGCCAGTAATTACACTGCCTGCTTTGCCCTTCTTTCCGAAACACAGCAAAGCTGTTTCACGGGAGAAACAAGCAAGATGGTGGTACCCATGCAGCCGGGAGCGCGGCACAGCGCTTCCCTCCCAACGTCGTGACAGTACAATGAGGTGAGGTTCCCGTCCTCGCCCCTTACCCCCTGCTCTTTTGTCCCCTCTTCTAATAATAGGAGTACAAAGAGCCCCCTCGGCTCAATTCGCTTCGCCTAAAATGCTGGGCACACCCTATGCTACTGAGCACCGCCGCCACGACAAGGCCTGAACCATGGTGGGAAGAGGCTTTGAACCTGAAAGGTTATTCTAAAATAGAGTTTACTAATTTTAGAATAACCTTTTTTTAAATTTCCTTTGCATTTGATCACGCCACGATATTTACATAAGCATTACATAGTACATACATTAAATTACTTTAGTTATGTTCTTAATACATTTTTTATTAAAATCATAATATCGTTTCCGATAAATGTATGTATAGTAGAGATGAAAAGATCTATAAAAGATTTATAACACAAAACACCTCAAAGGCTTTTAGTTAGTCATTCTAGGCCTGAGCACAAAAATAAAGAGAAAATTTAAAATAATAAAAACTTTAGCAAGACATAGTATATATATACCTGCAGTCAAAATGTCACGCATTCATTTAAGGGTTATAAAAAATATGTAAATAATGTTTGCATGAACTACATTTAAATACAATGACTTGAATGCGGAATAAAATTCGACGTAATAATCATCAGAATTAAGTAAATTTATATCGAATCATCATCGACACTATGCCGTTAGCCATGACTCCATGAGCCATTAGCTAAACCTAGCGTTGAGAGGCGACCGGCTAAAGCCGGACATAGTTAGGCTTTTTGATTGCGTTTTTTGATCACTCAAATCTAAATCAAATTAAAATTTCATTACACTGTAACATTTTTGCTTATTGTGTAGTTATGTAAAAAGTAAAAACTATATTATCTTCTTCTACGTCTATAGGTACTGTCATTATGTGAAAATTGTTCTATAGCTAACTTCAGGGTGACGTTCAGGTTTTTCGTAACGGTGTGCGCGCGCATCGTAAAAATTTACTCTCATCATTTTTCCCTAATAAACGCGCACAACAAAATATGTAAGTACCACCAGAGTATCTTTCTTCATCTTAACGTCAATTGAGAACCGATAGAAGAACCGGCGAAACAAACTCAGTGGACCTCTTTTCAAATATGTTATAACAATTTTTACATGTCGTTATCCTGACATGCCTGGGAGGAACGTCCTATTCCCAAGGTGTGGTATCATCTAATTAAATCTTTTACTTTACAATATTATCCTTTACCTCTCAAACGCTTTTCAATAACTTTTTTGAATTTTTTAATAATAATAATAATAATAATAAAAATATTTTTATTCAATGTTGTACGTCAAAGTAGCTTATTGAACGTCAAATGACGGTCTACTCTACAACCGGTTCCAAAACTAGTCCACTGAGAAGAACCGGCGAAACAAACTCAGTGAAACTAATCTTTTCAATATTATACAATATAGGTACATAATATGATATAATTATACATAGAAGCCATGTAGGAAACGCCTTATTCCCAAGGTGTGGTATCTTCAATAAATTCTTTTATTTTGTAGTATCCTTTACCACACAAACGTTCTTTAACAGTTTTTTTAATTTATTTATCGATAGGTTTTGAACGTTTTCTGGGATCCTATTGTAGAAGCGTATACATTGACCCATAACAGAATTACTGACCTTATGTAGCCTAAAATATGGCACAACAAGTTTATGTTTGTTCCTTGTATTTTTATTGTGATTATCGCCTTTTTTTACAAATTCATTTGTATTTTTGCATTACATTACATTAATTTACATCACGTTTACAAAAATGTATTGAGATGCTACAGTCAAGATGTCTATTTCTTTAAATTTCTCTCTTGATGATATTCTGGGACCCAGGCAGTAGATAGCCCGTATAGCCCGCTTCTGCAGTATGAACATTGTATTGACATCAGCGGCATGTCCCCAAAGCAAAATGCCGTAAGACATAAGACTGTGGAAATACGTATAATATACTAGTCTAGCCGTATTAACATCCGTAATTGACCTGATTTTTCTAATCGCAAAAACTGCAGAACTGAGTCTACTCGATAAGGTAGCTATATGGGGCGCCCATTGGAGATTGGCATCTAAGGTAATGCCAAGAAAGGTAGTTGAATTCACCAAGTCCATTATCTCCCCACTTAATGTTACATTGGTTTGTACTTGCTTAACATTAGGTAGTGTAAATCTAATCAATTTAGTTTTATTGCAGTTAAGTAACAAATTATTGACACTAAACCAATGTACCATCTTTGAAAGAGCATCGTTTACTTCGTCAGAAATCATTTGCTGTCGCTTAATTTTAAATATTAAAGAAGTATCATCGGCAAACAATACTATTTCATGCTTATCCTTCATAATGGATAGCTTTGAACATTTTCTGGGATTCTATTGTAAAAGCGTATAAGTACCTACAGTTGCCTTTCAAAGAATAGTTATTTTTTTTGTGAGTCTTATCACTATCATCTAGTCTGTGGTACATCTAGTCTGTGTCTTTTTTTACAGAATTCACTTATGTTTTTCGGGACATATAGTATTTTTTTGATGTATTGAGAGGCGACAGTCAGAATTACAATTTGATTTAATTTGTCCCTCAAAAGATGTATAGGCCTGGCAGCTTGTAAATTGAACTGATTACGGATATCCGTTTCTGCTGCAGAAACATTAAATATAAAAACTAAATATTGTTGATATCGGCTGTATTTGACCATAATAGTATCTTTTTTACAAGCCCGACGTTTCGGATACTTTACAGCAACCATGGTCACGGGAGGACTGAGATGTCATACGTCCTATTATTACATACATAATATGTCACAGATTAAAGATACAGTTAGCACTTTCTGCGTAGATAGGACTGACCAAAATATTGATGTATCATAGGGTAGTTTCGAATAACTTTGTAATAATAGGACGTATGACACCTCAGTCCTCCCGTGACCATGGTTGCTGTAAAGTATCCGAAACGTCGGGCTTGTAAAAATCTTAATAAACCGCGATAAAATCCGTAAAAAATTGTTTTATTATAATGAGTGAAATTCGCGTAAACATTAGAAAACAATACATAATAGTATCTTTAGAAGCCATATCGCTGTAAAAGTAACTAAAATAAACTATTCGCCCGGAACTTCATCAGTTGACTGTCTTATTTTTTGACTCCATAATACGTATCCTGCAGAACTGAGGCCTTAGACAAAGTAACATTAGAAAAACGATAACGAAGTTCGAAAAGAATAAAATGTATGGGATTGACATAAGCCGTCGTCAATTATGTCACTCGTTATCGTTATCGCAAGTTTGTAGACAATGTTAAAATTCGTAACAAAATCATAAACTGTCAATTGGTTATCGAACACTTATGTCAAACTTATGTTATTTTATTATTGATATTGATTCGTTATCCGTGGGCGTGGGCCATGGAGGGCAACATTTTCACAATTTTTATGAGTTATATTGTGTATGAGGTCTATTTACATAGAAATTAATTTTAATTTTTTGGTCCGATTTGACACTTCTTGTGGAAGTTTGTTGACACTTGACAGTTGTTGTCGTTGCACTGTCACGATCTTTGATTGATCATTGGCTAGAAAATTATTATCGTTATCTCAAAGACGATAACGAATTTCGGCTACATAGCGTTGTCACTTTGTCTACAGGCCCAGAGTCCTTTCGCCAATTTAGCTATATTGGGACCCCACTGTAGCTTAGGATCTAGAGTTATTCCTAGGAAAACTGTAGAGTCCACCAATTCCAAGTTCCTATTGTCTAAGAGTACCTAAATTGGTTCTCATTTGCTTATGCTATGTTATTCAAAAGTTGTAGTTGTGAAACCAATGTAGTAGGTCCATCCTTGCGAGAGTGTTGTTTACCTCGTCAAAATTAGCTTCTTGTCATTTTATTTTAAAAATAAGTGAAGTGTTATTAGACAACACTATCTCTTGATTATCTTTAACTAAGTACGGTAAATCATTCATGTAAACTAGAAAAAGAAATGGACCTAGAATGGACCCCTGTGGGTCCCTCATCTCTACTTAAGCCCCGGTGAGATTAGAATTTAACAAGATATCTATAAAAAGCTTCATTTTACATACAGTGTTTTGTCGTAGAACTACGAGGGCGGCACTGAAAATTTCGGGAATCAAGGAAGTGACACAACATTACTATTTAAAAATGTATTTATTGCTTTTCGAAGTATTCTCCGCAAAATTTGACACATTTTTCCATACGATGGAATTAATAATTGAAGCAACCATTCCATTCGGAAGTTGGGGTCTCCAAAATGGCCGTTTTGTAGGCGTCCACAGCTTCTTCAGGCGATGAAAATCTCTGACACGCAATTTATTCTTTATTTTAGGGAAAGAATCGAAATCATTAGGGCTTAGGTCGGGGCTGTACGGCGGATGGTCTAATAATTCTATGTTTTCTTGCTCTAAAAACTCTTTTGTTCTGTGCGCGGTGTGAGAACTCGCATTGTCGTGATGGAGGATGATGCGGCGGTTGCAGTTCTCTTTACGGAGTTCAGAAACGACCTGTGACAAACAAATGCTAGCATACCATTCTGCATTAACCGTTCTTTGTCCATCAAGAGGAATAGTGGCAACATGGCCGGTTTTGGAGACAAACGTGGCCACCATTTTTTTTGCAACACTTCGTGAACGAACAATTTTTGTTGGCTTTAACTCATTTTCAAACACCCAAAATCGTGACTGGTTTTTTGTTTCGGGTTCGTACGCGTATATCCAGGATTCGTCACCTGATACGATGTTGTATACAGCATTTGAGGATCCTGCGTGGAATCTTTCGAGAGTTCTGACGCACCAAGTACCGCGAGCCGCTTTTTGCTCTTCACAGAGCAAATGCGGTATCCACCGGGAAAACAACTTTTTTACACCTAATTGTTCATGCAAGATTATTTGTATTTGACTCATGCTAATGTCTAAAGTTGTCTGAATTTCGCGGTATATCACATGTCGATCTTCCTCAATCAGCTTACGCACAGCATCTACGTTTCCTTGGGTGACTGCAGTTTTTGGACGACCTTGACGGGGATCATCACTGAGCTTGACACGTCCACGTTGAAACAGCAAACCAGCGATAAATTGTGGTTTTGGATGGGCCTTCATCACCAAATGCAGAAATCATCCGGTCAACACACTGTTTTTGTGTTAAACCACTTCAAAAGTCATAATAAATCATCGCTCTAGAATTTTCTCGAGTCAATTCCATTTTCTCAACGACTAAACAAGTTTGACAAGGTTTATTAAGATTTTTACAAGCTCGACGTTTCGGATACTTTACAGCAACCATGGTCACGGGAGGACTGAGGTGTCATACGTCCTATCATTACAAAGTTATTCGAAACTACCCTATGATACATCAATATTTTGGTCAGTCCTATCTACGCAGAAAGTGCTAACTGTATCTTTAATCTGTGACATATTATCCTTGGATTTTGATTTGATAATTTTAATAATGGGATCCCAAGCAGGTGGTAAAAGCCAGGCATCTTCTCTATTGAAATTAGGATGTTTTTTAATTTCAATAGCCTCACGGATCATCCTTGGTTGGAATCTGTGTTCTTTTGCGAGGACTTGTGGTTTATCAAATCTGATATAATGGCGAGCTTTGTCAAGACTATGTAAGAAGATGGCTGGCTTTTACCACCTGAGACCGAGAATCTTTTTTTAAATAAATAAATGGTATTCGATTTTTAAAACCAACGAGTTTTCAATTAAAAAGATTTGAATATGACAGGAACAGTGGAAATATTCCATTCCCGATACTTTTAGTGCAGCCTATGTATAGTAATAACTAAGTATACTACGTATCACAGAAGTAGCTGAGAAACAAAATCCTCAATAATGTAGGGTTTTTACCAAAATGCCCGACCGAACTGGCTAGTCTGTCCGAAAATTAGGTTTCACGACCGACAAACCTAGTAGACTGTACTGTCAGACTCGCAGGCATACCTACGCCAGCTGTGACATGTATGCCAGCTCTCTGGTGTAGAATGTCTATGGTCGCTGATCACATATCAGGTGAACAGACTATCCGTAAAGGAAGGCCACGCATCTGCATAATCTCTGGTTGTGCAGATGTGTATGGACATCAATAGTCGCCGAAAGCCGTTGACTGCTCTGCTCGTTTGCCAACCTATGGTATATATATTTTTTAAATAATTTGAATTAGGTATTTATCAGAGCCCTGCGTCCATAAAAGTAACAAGGATGACTCACGCTAGACCGTGTCGGGTCCGAGCAGTGTCGGCCATGTCGGTCACCTGCAAGCACCGGCCTGTAAAGACGAGCCTCGACCGAGCAATTACCGTTGAGCCGTGATCCCGTAGGTATACTCGACCGCCCCACCATGGTTCAGGCCTTGTCATGGCGGTGGGGCTCAGTAGCCTAGGGTGAGCCCAGCCCAGGGGCTATTTGTACCCCTCTTCTTATAAGAGGGGACAAAAGAGCAGGGGGCAAGGGCCGAGGACGAGAACCTCACCTCATTGTACTGTTCCAACGTTGAGAGGGGTTGTTCTGTGGTGTGGGACAACCCCTATGCGGAGGTGGCGTCGGTCCCCTGAGGGACTGACTAGCCGTCGAGGTGCCCTGTTTGCTCAACAGATCCGGGGCATCTCACCAAAGGCGGCATTGGTGGCACTCGCCGGGTTTGAGTGGGTAGAGCTGCGTCCACTTATCAGCTTTCGGGCGCAGCGAGTCCCACATTCCCACCTGGGGAGACCCACTCCCCCGCGGGATGCCTCAGAGCATTTCCCGACGTAAAAGAAAAAAAAGGTATACTCGACCGAGCAAAAATAATGTTGTAACTCTAGACTGCAATCATGTTCAATTAGGACGACCTGTAATTAGCGGCTATTGCGATCGCTGTGGACGTTGAAAAATCAGGTTGTATACCAACTATAATTTAGTATTATGTATATAAGGAGCTTCTCTTCTCATTCATGTCTTTATCACTGCGACAGATTTTGAAGTTTCGTCTCATAATACTAAATGACGTTGTTTAAAGAAAAAATGTCGAATTATACGTGTAAGTAAAAGACACCTGTAAAACAGATAAACAATATACCGTCAGACGAAACTCCTTTATTAAAAGAGACAATCGAAACCTAAAAAAAAAACTCATCAGGGAAAGTAAAACCAGCATAAATTTTTTGATTTATTATTTTTTCAGTTAACCAATGACGTCTTAAGCAGTTACAGTAGAGCGTAGCGTAGTCCATACAATTACAGCTTTGCGTGCGTGCACGCCCCAGCGGCGCCGCAGCGAGCACGCACGCACGAAGGAAGTTAGCGATATTATTAGTATTTTACAAATTATCTTCACGAACACATTAAAATATATACTGAAAGGCGGCTGGTGGAGATGCTTGGTGGAGATGCTTGATGGATAAGTATGAGTTTATTTGCCCAAACTAAGCTATTCTTGTTGCAGCAGCACTACTAGGTATAATGTACTAATTTGTTCATATTATTGACTATTTTTTTACTTACATCTATAATATGATTCTCAGGTTAATATTCATATGTTTTTTCAACCTTATCAATGGACATACAAATAAAATATTGTTTGAGTTTTCAAAATTTAAATAAAAATTCAAATTAAATTTTCCTATATGAGTGCCCTAAATTTTTTCTTACCTATACAAGTTTGTATGATGTTTTAAGTCTTGGATGTTGAGCTACATTAGGGGTTATCATATTAAATACATCGACTATTAAAATATGTTAGATAAGAAACATACATGATATAGGTTTGACCTGACAAAACATTTAAACTTTTAATTAAATAAAACAGAAGACTGAAATAAATACATTCCAATAATAAAGTTAGCAACAACCACCAGCCGCTGAGGAAAACTCATTACCCTCCTTAACAATAATCGAGTACAAAATTACACTCTTTATAAATTAACAATATTGATTATTAATACTATTATAATAAAGGCATTCTATACAAATTATATTACCACCTCAATGCGTTACATGGGAAAAATTTACACAAAAAAAGTTGTCTTTAAAATAATTAGTCAAAGTTGTTTTTTTTTTTTCATTTTGCATTACCAAGCATCCATAATATTTATTATGACGAAATAATGATATGTGATGATCAGGTCAATGATTTAACTATATTTAGTAATAATTCAACACAAACAATAAGAACAACGAAAAAACTAACATTTTCATATGAAAAATATAACTAATATAACAGTATACATGGTAGGGCTATATCTGCGCTTTAATTACATTTAAGACTAGAAAAATCACACTTTAAGACCTTATTAGAAATAGGCATGACTAGATTTCGATTTCAGTAAAAAAAACTCATTCCTTGTAATTTTTTTACACATTCTCAAAATAGTAAAAAAATAGTCGTGGAGAAGTAATTTTTACTTCTATATTGAAGCGTAAATATAGCCCGCAAATAGCAAAATAAATTCCATAATCACTATATTAATTACAATAGCGTTAAAACAACAATGTGCGCATTCCATTCACTCGAACTAAACATACAATTTTCGCTATATATATTTACATCGGAAACGTTCGGATAGTGCAACATACAATATAATAAGCAACTATTTTTGCACCATAAAAATAGGTTTTAATTTTTTTTTTGTAAAAGTAGTATTATACAAGATTTAGATTTAGATTTGCGTATTATATTACAGTTGCTTGTTACACGTGAACGCTTACAATTCTTTAGCCTATACTCCGAAGGTTTATCTGGACTGTATTCTACTGTTTCACCCAAACAATTGACTAATTAAACGACGAAAACCCATTCCAAATATATTAAATAATATTTATATCCGTAACCGCCAAGTTCAACTAAATCATTTTTTAAAACTATTATAGGTGAACTTTTTAGTGCCCCATTATTTAATTCGTCGTAGCTGTCTTTGAAGCTTTCTAAATACACTTTGTAATTATGATGTTTCTAGAAAATGTTTTGATCTTCTACATTGTCAATTCTAATTGTCATAATGTGTTAGTAATACAATGTGCAATAAATAAATTACTAGTCGAAGTAGTACTAACTTACTTCTCTTATTACGTATCAGATATAATATGTCAAATAAAATTCTAGATTTAAACAGTTTCACGTAAAATAAATGTAGACAAACGAAAGTCATTGAAAAATATTATTTGCCTATGTTGCACCTATATTGGATCAAGAGTATGATTAATATTTAGTAATATGTACCGCAAAGTCGACAGCGGGCCAACTATTGACTATTCGACAAATATCCACATATGTATAGTAAATACACGTCATATAACATTCAATAACGTTTGGCTACATTTGTACAGAGCGCGTTTTAATCAGACTAAAACTGACTATATTTTGTCTGTTCTGAAATTTCGACTAAAACTCGACTATTATTGTAAGCAATGGGTGTAATAGCAATGGTGCAATATTTTATACAGCTTATTACATTCTTAAGCATTCTATCTTAACGGCAGTAGGTAAAGGTAATATATCATATAATTTCATTTTTTTTGCAAAAATACAGAAGTACATTCTTCAGCACTTAATAAAATGTTAGCATAATTCAGTACACGGATATAGCTTTTACACTTTAAAATATATGGCCGGTTTCATTATGTATTTTTTATTCAAACACATATATAAGCCTACTGATATAGTTATATATTTATAAAAACATTCGCTAGCCTATCGCGTCTTTGAATTCGCGTTAAAGGTTTCTTCTTGTAGATTTGTTATACTACACAGGTTTCTCTCTAATAAGGGTAATTATAGCAGCAAGGACGTATGGAGGCAGTTTTTTTGGTACATGGAAAATTTTATTTCGTAATGACAATAATTATTAGATATATTTTGATAGTAAAAATTTAGTCTATAAGAAGTTTATCACCATTTTAAGTTTTATTATTTTCTCCTCAGTTATACTACTAAGTATATATTATGTAGTTATATAATAAAATAATACAATGAATTTGAAATCTTTAAAACTAACTGAAATGAGTAGAAAAAGTAAATTTTGACGAATAAATAAAGTCAATAATAAAAGTAAAATTTTAGATTGAATCTCTGATACTCTCTTTAACTGAATTCGATAAGATTACGTCTCCAAAAATGAGACGTAAGTATACGGATTCTATGATTTTCTCAATGCAATGGAAAAATTATATTTTTGTAACCAAGTCACGAAAAAAGTAAAATGTTGTACCTGATCAAGTCAAACAACAAACCACACTTTGCCAAAAGTGAGGTGTATACAGGTCGTATGATACTGAGACTGCAGAGGTCCAAGACTCAATGCAGTAAGAAAAATATTTAATAATCACACATTAGTGGCAATTTTGCCAAAAGTGAGACGTATAATTATGGTCTATTGAATGTATAGAACATCTATAGAAACGTAGTAATCAAGTACAACTGAACCTTTAACACGGCCCAAGACGCCCCTCACGCGGGCGAGGGCGCGGCACACCCGCGGCCCTCCCGCAGCGAGTTGTTGCGGCGCAGCTCGTCGCGGGCCGAGCCGTCGCGCGACTCCAGCCCGCGCCGCGGCGACGACGTCGTCTCGCGGCACTCGGACGACGAGCGCTTCGTGTGGGTGCCTGGATATGACTCACAGAAGTTAACAATCGACACTAATATGATTAACCTGAAGAGTTTCATACATAGATAGAGATAGAGAGTTTCATAGATAGATAGAACAGGAGAGTTTAAGAGGACGCCTCGGTAATTTTGTCGTCAATAATTTCAATTTATTTCAGTAATTCCAAAACACATGAAAATATAAATTGGTTTCCTGAATAGTTCATGATATAAGCCTTATTTTTCTAATTTTCGAAACACGATTAGGTAACTTTTGTAACAGAGAAAAAAATATCAAACATACCTCTTATTAAAAACAGATTCACATCTTATGGGCAAACGGGTCCGGTTTAAGCCTCTTAATTTTTTTTGTAGATGAGTTTATATGTGTTATTTAAAATTGTCATATGAATTTCTCCAATTATCGTTTTTAACGCAACAATATAACAAAAACCATTTTGCCGTTTACGTCTTTTAGTTATAAGCAGCGTATGTATGAAGGCTAGAGGTGTTCGCAACGGCTATAAATTAAAAATACGTTATAACGATACGCTACTTTTAAAACGCCTATTATTTTTTACGTTATAAATATATTATATAAATAAATAATGAATTAAGATATTTTTTTATTACTTATTAATTATTAACAAAATAATTTTAAATACTCAATAAACATACTACACAACACAAAACTAACTATAATTACATAATACTAAACCAAAATTAATACAATATATTTAAAACACTACGTATTACGTAAGCAAACTCGCGAAAGTGATGAACGTCATACAGGAACAAACGCCCTGAGCGTACTGATTATTTATCAAATATATTTTATAACTAAACGAACCGATATAATGGTCAGCGTTATATCGGTTCGTTATATCGCTGCTCGTTAGATTATATGTATATTATTTCGTTTGGTTATATCGATTGACGCTGCTCGTTAGATTATATTTTTCGTTTGGTTATATCGTTTGACGCTACTCGTTGACGATATATTACGTTTGGTTATATCGATTGACGCTGCTCGTTAGATTATATTTTTCGTTTGGTTATATCGTTTGACGCTACTCGTTGACGATATATTACGTTTGGTTATATCGATTGACGCTGCTCGTTAGATTATATTTTTCGTTTGGTTATATCGTTTGACGCTACTCGTTGACGATATATTACGTTTGGTTATATCGATTGACGCTGCTCGTTAGATTATATTTTTCGTTTGGTTATATCGTTTGACGCTACTCGTTGACGATATATTACGTTTGGTTATATCGATTGACGCTGCTCGTTAGATTATATATTTCATTCGGTTATATCGTTGGACATTGCTCGTTGGATTATTTACAATAGAGTAAAATTTGGGTCTGTTTACATTTGAGTTGTAAAGTAATAAAATATTCTTTCATTAAAACTAACGCTTGCCTGGTAAAATAAAAAACGGCTAATATGATTATTTGTAAATATTAGTTTTTTTTTATCCGCTATCTAATATAACGAACACCTCTAATGAAGGCCTTGTCCCGCTCAAGCCGCTCAGTCCCCTCGTGACTATTGTCAGCGACGGGTCTGTGCCAGTTCCTCGCTAGTTCATTTCACAAATTTATTTAATGGTTTTATTAAATGTCTAAATTGTTTGTTAGCAAAATGTCAAAATATGACACAAAAGAGGTTTAAAGTTTACATCATAATATTTATTTGTAATTTATAAATATAGGTAATTTTAACTTCACTTTCTTTTTGTGTCAAAATATATTATGATAAGTATTAAGTGGTATTATTTTAAATATTTATTATAATTTAGAAAACAATGGTTGTAACAATGTTAAGAGAATAAAACAATGGAGTCGTCATCTGATTGCAATAGAAATAAAGAATTAATGTCAGCTAACTTTTTAAAAGGGCACGTATGAAAAATTCTTTTTTTTTTCGGATGGATGCTATGCTAACGGCCCGAAGGCCCTAATGCTACATCGGATTAGTGTGAGCCCATTTGGCTCACTTTTGCTCTGTAAAAGTTGGGGGTTGCCCCCCGCCAACCGTGCAGTCTGCGACTACACGGCCTCCTGGCGTTGGTTTGGTGAAAATTCCTTTTTTTTTTCTTTTTGTCCATTTACAATCAGCCTCAAGCTTTAATTAAATATGTTGAACTTTCTGGACGTTATATTTTTTATATCACCGAAACACTAATTTATTTTGTATCTTCTAGAAATCAAGACACCTTACCGAATTACGCAGAGTTACTCAATGTCTTGCCCGCATAAGTTTTTTTTACTATGTATTTATTAATATTGATTATAGATAGAAGAGGGGGCAAACGGACCGTCGGTTCACCTGGTGGTAAGTGAAAAGCGATATCCACAGACACCCGCTATACCAGATGATTAGCAGGTGCGTTGTCGGCCTTTCGTATCGGTTCAGAAATACGTAGGTGGCAGCGGATTCCATTTAATCGTCGTGCGAGTCAGGAAATGCCGTAAAATCGAGTTGTTGTGGGTTTTCGGACATCGAGATGGTGTGGGTGAAATTTGGTAAATATCCGGTGGAGGAATTCAGCTCCAGGTATTAGTCCGAACAATTCCTCATAAAACTCCCCGTGGTAGAAGCGGTAATTTTTTTTTATAGAAAAGGGGGCAACCAGATAGTCGGTGTTCGATAAAATGCAGAGCGATCCGACATCTCTACGCAGCGCTAAATAATCAAGTTGATTGAACCTTACTATCGGCGACGATTCGAGCCACACGGCGTTGAACGCAGTCAAATGGAAGAAACTGATATTGGGGCGGTCCAGCCTAGTAGTGAGAGCAGTGTTCCATGTGAGGCCGGATCTGCGCCTTGTATAATTGTGGGCGGTGTGAAGGCATGAACTACTGCTTCGCCCTATCCGCACGCCTAGTTTTTTATAAGAAACTCTGCGTGATTGATAAAAGGCTCCATATGACCATGAAATTGCACATCGCTCCATATGTCGACGCCAAGTATCCCAATGCTGGCTGAGGCGGTTAGGGAAATTGTAGAGGAACGACGATAGCCGATTTTTTTGCGGTAAACGCGCAAACTTGTGTCTCGTTCGGGTTAATTGGACTAGGTTAAGTCGCCCCCATTCCAGAACTTTGGCCAACAGAGACTCGATATCACACACAAGATTCTTGCGACACTCATCGACTTGTTACCGAGAAAAATTAGAGCGGCCAAGTGTATAGGGCATCTCCAGTGCTGTCGTCTGCATAACACTGAATGCCGCTAGTTTGCAGCATATCATTGATATGCAGAAGAAACAAGGTTGAAAATAGTACACAGCCTTGCGGAACACCAGAATTAACAGACTTGAGATCCGAGCATGCACCGTCAACAACGACCTTGATGTTCCTGTATGTCCAAAAACTGGTGATCCACTTACATAATTTCTCGGGAAGCCTTCACTATGTCTAAACTAACCACCAACGCTTCCCTTCCCCTTTGGTCTCAACTGCTCTAATCGCTGCGTTAGGAATATTAGAAGATCACCAGCTAAGCGATTCCGTTGAAAGCCATATTGGCGATCGCTAGTCAGCTGGTGCTCCTCCAAATATCGCTGGAGCTGGCAGTTAAATATGGTTTCCATAATCTTTGAGAACAAGGAAGCTATAGCTATTGGTCTGTAGTTGAACGGGTCAGAGCGGTCCCCTTTCTTAGGGATCGGGTGGATCAAAGCGGTCTTCTACGAGCATCGGACGACGCCTAATGAATAAGAGTATCTGAAAAGACGGGTAAAAGACGGGTGCCAACTCAGGAGCACAAGTTTGTAGCACTAGCCGAGGGATTCCGTCAGGCCCACTCGACTTATGAATTTCCACCGAAAAGAGAATTTTGCGCACGGAGATCGGCCTGAAAATTATTTCCGACATTGAGGTGTGGTACCATTCACCGAGGAACCGTCGGTGGTATTTTTTCCTGGTCATTCAAAGTCGAGTTGGAAGCAAAAAGGGAGCCTAGAAGATCGGATATCTCCTTAACGTTGTGGGCCAACGAGTCATGTGATGTTATGGTGGGGATGGCTTACAAAAAATCGAAAATGGCGAGCGATCAAAATGCACGAGCTCCCGAAGGAAGTCGAACCAATCTCTCACCAATTCTGTTTACATGCTCCGCTTTTGCCCCAGCAATAGCCCTTTTGAAGGACCTGGAGGCAAAGTTATACTCCTTTTTTAATGCGCTGGTCTTTACATCCTGGAACATCGATCCATTGGCCCACGCTTGGTAGCTTACCCGCTAATGGCGTGTAGCAATCTTACACAGTTGACCAAACCAGGGCTGGGATTTGCCGCCTATAGGCACTGCAGAGCTAGAAATGAAAAGCTCCATGGCTTATAGCGCCATCTCGGCAACAAAATAGGCAACGATGTCTGGGTCATCCAGCGAGTACAAAATTCGCCCCCATGGGTAGGATGCAAAAAAGTATCGCATCCCATTCCAATCAGCTGACCTATAGTGCTAAACACAGCGGCAGCCCGAAAAACGAGACCGTGATGGGCTTGCAACTGGCACTGAACTTCGGATCAGACAATGGTCCAACCGTCCGGTCCAAACGTCCATCACACCAAGTCGAGTCGAGCCACTTGGTGTGGTGGACGTTGAAATCACCAAGTATCATGATCTCTATGGATGGGATCTGTTGTAGCACGGAATCTGTAGCCATTTGTACTCCATTAGTCGATCGGTTTTATCATTACCGCTGTGGGACCTATATAGGGAGGTATAGACGCGGGGATGGTCATGCACGATGCACAACCAGAGGATGGAGAGGTCCCTTCAAGACTTTCAAGACTACCAAGGCGATGAGAGTAGACATCCTCTCTGACGTACGCGCAAACTCCAGCCCGTGGTACAAAAAAGTGTTCTCATTTGTACCCCGGACAGGAGAGATAAGAAGTATCAGCTGGAGAGGATATCTGAGTCTCGGTCAAAAATAGGAGGGCCAGCTTCGCCATCTGGAGGTGGTAATGGACGATGTTAAGAAGTCCCCTGAGGTTACAGAAATCCACGGTCATTGTGGTAGGGAACTTCTGTCGACTGCTCCGTTTGACCCCGGGCAGTTTTTATCTTGAGCACAGATTCCCCAAAAATTCGCGGAGCTGCCCAGGTTTCCGGGTTCAAGTAACTGTCCTGAACCCGGAAGCCAGAGAGGGATTCTCCGGTGCTTTCGCGACCGGTACCCTACTGGGGAATCTTTGCATAGTCTGTGCTGCCATGTGTGGAGGGAGGGATGGGCAACCGGAACTCTCACATAACACCGTCGTCATTCGACGTCGGGTATATGTAAGAGCGAAGCACTTATAAGCGCCAGCCCATTCAGCTGCAAATGCAAGTAATTTATGTAAGTAATTGTATAATATTAAACAATATAAACTTAATAATAATTATATAAAGTGTTTTACTGTACATTGTATGTACATCATAATATCAATGTAAAATGAAAATATGTTAAATGTAAAAGTAAATGATAAAGAACTAGAATCATCGTATATTATTATCTAATATATAAAATTTCCATGTCACAATGTTAGTTACCGTAATCCTCCGAAACGGCTTTACCGATTTTTACCAAATATATGCGTATTCAGTAGGTCTGAGAATCGGCTACTATCTATTTTTCATACCCCTAAGTGATAAGGGTGGTCAACCCCTCAAATTTTAAAAGTTAACGTGGGCGAAGCTGCGGGCAACAGCTAGTGAAAGTATAAAATGAAATATATTTATCGAAATACAAAATGACGTTTAAATATGACAAAAAAAAACAAAATTAAAAATATATAAAATGACAACTCCAAGACGTCTACGATGTTACACATGGCGCGCGATAGCTCGCAAATTGCAATATTTACGTTACTTATCGGGCTGTGCGGGGTGCGGGGCGCGCCTGCCCGTTTTTAGAATTATTGTTTACCGAGGCGTCACCTTAATGTAATATTTTTGGATATTTCTCGTTTTATTTTTAATAAGTTATTATTGTCATTTTACTCATTAGGTAAAGTACTTTCAAAATCAGTTTAAAGTTTTTTGATATCTGTAATAGTTACGGAATAATCGCCTGTGCACACTTAACGATTACACCCGGTTTATGTACTACGTACTAGATTTCACGTTCCGAACACTCACTTTGTTCAACCGAACTGTACTGCAGTCCGTACACCTTACTTTAGTGTGATTTTGACAATCGACATTGATGCACGCGTGAGTGCGTACGGAGCGTACGTAGAATATAAGTCTATGGTTTCATAACTATAGTTTAAAAATATTTTTGCATTTGTCAGTCGGGGTATCACTTAAGTATCCTCATATGAATGAAAATATTTGTAATTTTATAAATTGTATCGGGTAATCTGGTTAACGCTCGAATGTCGGTGAAACATCAACGTTGACCAGGAATTAACGAAGATCGCCCGGGATCAACCCTAACTATGACAAGACCGGGTAACTCGTTGCATTCGCTGAGACTTCAGAAATTAAACTGTCTGCTTTGCTCTTCATTCTTACTTTTCTATAGCTGCACGCCGCGGGTATAAGCAGCCAGTAAAATTATTAAAATGATGGTATACCTGGTATGTCCCGCCCGCAGCTCATAATCTCGTGGTCGAGTGAGGCGGAGGCCGGCTCCGCGGCGCGTCTGCCGCGACCACTTTGCTGCAATCGGACGACTGATTACATACACACACATGTCTCGCAAACACTGAGTCCACATCGTAACTATATAATAATTCTGTTACTTTGGCAATAAATGTGTTTAGTCTCTAAAACTAATTATAGGATATGCAGAATACTAATTTTTCTTTATTTGAAATGCACTGACACATACTAGGTTGCACGAAACCATTTTATATAAATTATAGCACTATATATTATATTTATAATATATATTTTTTATTCAATTTACACTTACATATAACTACGTTAAGCAAAAATTACAAAAAAAATATCTAATTACGATTATGATGAAACAATTTTTACGGATTTTATCGCGGTTTATTAAGATTTTTACAAGCCCGATGTTTCGGATACTTTACACATTCTAATTACGAATTGAAAAACACAGATTAAAAGAAAAGTAAAGTCTCGCTCTAAGATTACGAAACATTATGACGTCATAGTACAACTGGCTATTTTTATTATTCTTTATGTATGTATTCATTATGTTTTTTAGTATATTTTAGCTTGACTAAACTTAAAATTATTTAGTTGTCTAAATCCTATTTTATTAAATAACTTTCGTTTTAATAAATAAACAACAATATATACTTACTTTGTACCCACTTGATCCACTCGTAACTGAAGAACTAGATCCTAGTGGATGGGTCCCGTTCTGTAAAACACAATTTACAGCACTTTTTATATATATGGTAAAACAATAACTTGCATTAAGTCATCTCTGTGTAAAACAAGGGTATTTCCCTTTGAAAAGCGGCCGGCATGTTGTTGACAAGTATCTTATTTCACGTTCGAGGTGCGTTTTAAGGAATCTTAGTGTCATTGAAATAGACTTATGTCTAATATATTAATATACCTACTCACGGTGATAGGTAGAATCACACCGCATCTAATTAAATTTTTTTATTTAATTGATAGGTGAGAACTTAGTCAGATTTTGCCCTTGCGTTCTCATTCCTAGTGTATTTACTGCTAGCGCTACACTTTCACTATATTGTACCTGGTCCAACTGGTCGATAGAGGTGTGGCTCGTGGGGCTCTTGACGGCGTCAAACACGGACGAGTCGCTGTCGTGGTCCGACTGCTGGTGCGGCGTCTCCGGGCTGTCCGGGATCTCGCCCGCCGCTGTACATACATACAATACTGATTATACTGTAACAAGTGTATGGTGCGGGCGTGTACTAACCGTGCGGGTGTATGGTGCGGGCGTGTACTAACCGTGCGGGTGTATGGTGCGGGCGTGTACTGACCGTGCGGGTGTATGGTGCGGGCGTGTACTGACCGTGGGGGTGTATGGTGCGGGCGTGTACTGACCGTGCGGGTGTATGGTGCGGCGCTGCGCGCGCGGCGAGGGCGGGTGCAGCGCGGGCGCGCGGCCTGCCCCGGGCGCGCGACACACGGCCGCCTGCACCACCTCGCACACGCGCCGAAACCGACGAATGTTACCTGCAATAACATAACAGTTTTTATATCATGACTTAGTTTTGAGAGTACAAGTCTCTGTTTTGTATAACTCACCTTTCGAATCACTTTTAGCTATCTTTTTTTTCTAGCCTATACTGTTCTACTGCTGGGCAAAGGCCTCTCTCTTTCCCAGGCATCTTTATAATGAGTTGCACTACGCTAGTCTTTTCGAAAAGCGTGTAGGTTATACTCCGTCAAGGTCTGACGCGTCTCCGAACCCTGTTTAATGGGGCACAATCCGGCAGACTACTAATCCGAAATATTAGTTTTTGACTTGACTTCGTCCAGCTTAAAATTGTAAAATCTTACTAACTTACCCGACAGTAAGGTAAAGGTGATCGCGTACAGGTACTCCTTGCCGTTCTCACCGGGGGCCTTTGTTATCGTCGATATATCTACCTGAAATACGAACAGTCGACGTTATTATGGTTGCGATAAGAATGAACAGATCATCTGGATTGTTAAAGTTAATTTTTACGAGGAAAATCGAAACTGACAAAAGCTGCCTTCGCAGGCCCTAATAGGCATCAATAGTTTTAATATGTCCAGTTGTAACACTTACTTGAAACCTGACGTGTCGCTGGAACATGGCGGGCGCGTTGGAGCCCCGCTTGTATTCCACGCGGAACGACATCGGGCTGAGCACGCTGTGAGACAGTTCCGCTATCTGTGCGGAACATATTTTGATCATTACAATAGCCTTCAATTCCAATTTCTATCATCAAAATGTCTACTCCCCGTAAACTTGCTTACTTGGTTTCACATCGACTTTGCTTTGTGTTAGTCCAATACGGGATTAAAAAATTAAAAACGCTCAAAGAATTTCTCATTAATAATCTCTCTAGCATCATAAGCATAGATCACAGCATTAATAAGGAACAACGGTCTAGTTGGAAAAGGCTTCGCCCACAAGTAAATACTGCTAAGAGGAATGGGTTCAACCAGACCTTAAGCGTGTTTTTTCTAAGCCCAATGCACCTGAACTGCTCAACATAGCTAGCTCGCCCTTGAAGGAAATCATCCCCAGAAAACCTGACTTCAGAACAGTGTAAATTATGTCAAAATTGGACAAGAGCACATACGAACTATGCTCCTTGCCTGATTTCGAGGAGTCACTCACACTAAGGAAGGCGTGTATGAGGTCCGCCTTGACGGTGGCGAGCGGCTTGCCCTTGACGAGCGCGGTGAAGGTCTCCTCCTTGTCGGCCGATAGCAACAGCGACCCGAACCACGAGCGCTTCGTCAGCTCCGGGGACGACTCCGGCGTCAGGTGCACCTCCTCCGACGACGCTGGGGACAACAATTTAAAAAACAGATTTAGGAAATTAAATAAAAGATGTCTAGGAAGACACTGAGATTTTAATAATAATTTTCATATGATTTTGGCAAAATGACAAAAAAACAATATGTGCGTGTAGTGTACAATTTTGTCGATAAGTCGAATAAAAAACATAGTGCTTAATGTTACTTAGGTACTATGTCTTTTTGGCTTGCATTGCTCATTAATAGTATAAATAATATTCATCTATTGTAATCAGCGAAATATATTAAAGTGGAGTAGGTAGATCATAATTCTATAACTTCAAAAATAAAGCCCAGCAAGACAGCAGCAAGTCAAAACCAGATTATTGTAATTTCTTTGTCTACACTAATACAAGAAAGAGGTAATGTTTGAAGTTTGGATGTATAAGTAAACCTAGATACTACTCGTCCGAATAAAAAAAAACAAAAATATATTTTATGCAAACTTTGTGGATATTAAACATAATACTGATAAAAAACGTTATAGGTCCGCGGGACAATAACGTATACCTAAAATGGTGTCGTCTGTCTCGCTCGAACGTACCCTATACTATGTTTTGTCAAAGTCGAGAGCGGTGGAGTAGTGTCGTTTATTGTTATATATAGGTGTTCTTACTCTGCATTTTCCGCCTGTGGAAGCGCGGCGAGCCGAGGAAGGAGTTCTTGATGGTGGCGAGCCGCGCGCGCCACGGGGCCGCCGCGCCCGCGCCAGACCCGCCCGCCGGCGCGCCTGCGGTAACACGATACTTAGGAACTTCTTTAATGTTAGTCTGATAGGCAATCGGGCAGATGAGCCACATGATTGTAAGTGGTCAGCGTCACCCATGAACATACAAGTTAACCTTAGACTAGCTCAGGCAACACATTTATTTATTTACTTATTTATTTATTTATTTGTTTATTTATTTATTTATTTATTTGTGTATCTTGAGACAAGCTGTTAAGTGAGAGGGAAGCGCTGTGCCGCGCTCCCGGCTGCATGGATGGACACATGAGTAAGTAATGTGGCATGGGTACCACCATATTGCTTGTTTCTCCCGTGAACCAGCTTCGCTGTTTCGGAGAGAAGGACAAGACAGGCAGTGTAATTACTGGCACCGACCTTAACATCTTACGTCTCAGGACGAGCCCAGGCAACACATTTATGTGTTGCCTAACACATAAATGAGTTGCCTGGGCTCGTTCCAGGTAAACTGGTTTATGTTCAAGGGCGACGTCGACCACTTACCATCAGGGGGTCCGTTTGCCAGTTTCAATATCAAACTAACATAAAAAAGTCTCGGTGCCAGTAATTACATTGACTGTCTTGCCGTTCCTTCCGAAATGGCAAATCATGCAGCTCTCGCACCGGTTCCTTTTGGTAGATCGACTTGACGAAAGTTTGTCATTTACATTTTTGATTTATTTCGATGACGATTTAGCTTTATGTTACGGTACCCACCGTGGAACTGATTAACAGGTACGAGGTCTGTCAATCTTAAATATTCAGAGGCAAACAAGCACATTTAATTAAGATCAAAATATATTTTTTTATTCAAAATAGTACCAATACAGTTACTTTTTGAACGTCAATTGAATCTACCACCGGTTCCAAGGCAAGCCCACTGAGAAGAACCGGCGAAACAAACTCAGTGGAACTAATCTTTTCAATGTGTTGTATCTTCCATGAAATCTTTTACTTTATAATATCCGTTACTCTTTAACAACTTTTTTGATTTTTTTTATGGAGCTTTTGAGCATTTTCTGAGATCCTATTGTAAGAGCGTATATAGTTGCCTTTAAAAGAATTGCTTACTTTTGATAGTCTAATCACTAGTACATCTAACCTGTGTCTATTACGTGTATGAATATCACTTTTCTTACAAAAATCATTTATGTTTTTCCGGACATACAGTAAATTTTCTAAGATGTATTGAGAGGCGACAGTCAATTTTTCTCTCAAATATGTATAGGGAGGCAATTTGTAAATTGTACGAATAGCTCGCTTCAGCAGCACAAACATTTTGTTTATATCGGCAGCATTTTCCCATAAAAATGATGAAATAGAGAAACAGGCAGTCCAGTTACTGAATGGCAAGCGGTCATGTGATGAATGTCACACGAATCATTTATCATGAATATAGGTCACCTCGGGAGTAGCCCTAATTGTCCTTCGGACAATTACCTCGTTCACGATTTCCCAAAGACGTTAGACGATAAGTGTCGGTGCCAGTCGTAAATTATCCGACCTTTCTGTATTTAAAAGTAATTGGCGACGGAAATTAGCAAGATAGTGGTTTCTCACTGATGGCATCGGTGACACAGACCATATATGGCTTTAAGGTATAGTGCACGTACCTGCGACGGCGAGCGTCGAGAACAGCGGCGCGGGCGACGGTGACCCCGCCGGCCCGGGCAGCGACGACCGCTCGCGACCTGCGCACACACATTTATATACACTAACTTTACGTAACGCAATGAGGTTATTAAAAAATAATTGTTGTATTTATAAAATACTTAGTAAATAAAACTTTTAGCGCATACGTCCACTACACGCACATCTCATTTTGTCAGTGTATCTATCAATATGTATACGCCATCTCTCTTTCTCCCATCGAAATGTTCGTTCAACGCCCCGTATTTGCGACCTGAATTCGAAGAGTCGGAGCTGAGGCTCGTGCCCAGAAGTAGGACTCATAAGCTGTCAACTATCGAAAGTAGTATCACTTCATTCAGTTATCTACTTCACGCATCAACAATAAGTAATAATAATAATAATATGTTGGGACAACTCACACTTGGCCATCTGGTCCCAAACTAGGCAGAGTTCTTATGGTAACCAGACAACTGATATATACTTATATATTTCTAAATACATACATATTATAGATAAACTACACCCAGACACAGAACAAATGATCATGCTCATCACACAAACATTTGTCCTGGGTGGGGATCGAGCCCACGATCTTCTGGATTAGCAGTTACCAACATGCCAATCAGTGAGTCAGTCGTTAAAATATCTGTATAGTGTAATGTAGTGCGGCGGCGCTGACCTCTGTGCGAGTGCGAGGGGCTGTGCGGGCGCACGGCCACCTGCGAGCCCAGCAGCGGCGACTCGTTGATGATGATCACGGCCTCGCCCGGCTCGCCGCCTGCACACGGACACGCGGCACTTACAACTTGGCCCAGGAAACGAAAACCCGGTAACATCTGGACTAACAACGGCCTCGACGAGCAACAATTACTTTAATAATATTATGCTTTATGTTTAATAATATGCTTTTTTTGCCGGGTCACAAAAAAGCAAAGGCTAACACCATTCAGTCGTACAAACTACAAACTTACACTTACGTCTTTTTAGAAAAGGAATAATTTCAAAAGTTAAAATAAATATCGAAATGTAGAAATCCTATTTTTCCTCCTCCTATTTTTTAATAAAATTATAATATAGGGCTATTATTTTTAACCTTTTTTTATTATTTAATATTTATATATATTTTTTTTTTATGTTGTCAATTGCACTCTATCCTCTTTAAATGAATCTTATCTCCATGGAATATCTCAAAGTTAGTATAAATTAATATAAATAACCTAAATCCATATTGTATTAGTCTGTCAGAACTACTTACTGATGTTGAGGCTGATGGTGGGCCCCGTGGAGTTGGCCCGCTGGTGGTGGTGCTCGCGTATCGACGGGGACGCTGGAACGACACGCGCTCATCATTAATAAACATTATACACTGTACTAACACTAGTACATACTTCATATGCCGGTTAATATTCGTACCTTCGGTTGTGGTCAGATATCAAATGCAACGGATATAATATGTTACCTCCTTGTTAAGCTATGTGTAGCTAAAATAGTAATCACTCTTAATATAAATTATAAATAAGGCATAACATGGAGAATATGAAAAAAAAATAGGTTGGTCTACAATTAATGACCGACGCGTTTACTCCGTGAAGAAAATTAACTTCCAGCAATAGGACGTTTAGTAAGCTACTTTATCCGAACCCGATACGAGTAGACACAAACCCAGACCGCGCAAGCAGCGCTAGCACTACGCTACCGCTAGATTGCTTGGGCACCGCGCATGACCCGCCTCCCTCTCCAGAGGTAGGAATGAAGGCCGGCCCTCATGATGATAGGTTAAATTCAACCGTAAAAGATTCGTCGACCGTATCGGATTTGACTAGTCCAAATCCTGCTCTCCCGAGCAGCGCGCGCGATGAACCGCGCCCCCTGTGGGGCGCGGAAGGGGGCGTCCCCCTTTCAAATATTTCTTAAGTGAGCCATCTGCTCACTTACTCTACCGATTGAGCTTAAAGGCCATCAGGCCGAAAATCTAGCCCTTCCGAAAAAAAAATGCTACTTGTAAGTCTAATGTTGAATTAAAAATTACTTCATCATCATCATCATCATTATCAGCATCTATCCGTCCACTGCTGAAAATAGGCCTCCCCCAATGAATGCCATGACGACCGATCCCATCGGCTTGTAAAATTTACATGAGTATTCTGTTGTCATAGGTATATTTATAATAGATATTATTTTATACAGATACCTAGAGGAGAGCCGGGCGTGACCGGAGTACCGCCCAACGACGACACGCGGTGGGGCGTGTGACCTAGAAACAATTTACATAATATTATAAACGTGTATATAAAAAAACACAGTGCAGTCTTTTTTTTCTGTGATCTATGCTAACCGTCCAAAGGACCTAATGCTACATCTGATTAGCGTGAGCCGATTTGGCTCACTTTGGGTTTGTTAAATTGGGGGATTGCCCCCCGCCAACCGTGTAGTCTGCGACCGCACGGCCTCCTGGCGTCGGGTTGGAAGAGTGCCGTCTAGGGACGCCCATAGCTTTATAGTATAAAGCGTAGGAACTAAGCGCTAAATAAGTCGCGCGCGCCGCGTGTAGTAACTGTATTATGTGACGCTTAGCGCGGACAGAGCGGCCGCGCGGCGAGCGGCCCAAACGTCCATATAGAAGATTCGTTTCAAATATAGCATTTCAAAGATTCGTCAAACAGATCATGTCTTTAGCACCATTTGAGAATGGTGGTTGAAATGAGAATGTATCCCGTCCATTGGTGGTGAAAGTCTCTTCCCAAGAACGGCAAATCGGCCGATGGTCCACCGCTCACGTCTAACTAGGGCCGGCCATCGTCGTCGTCCCATCTACTTGGGATCGGTCTTCCAACAAGATCTTGGCCTCCACTCCAGAAGTTTATTACTCATGTAAACAATAATAAAATATTACCCGGTGGACTCGCTGAGAGCTGGGGAGAGCTGCGACCCTCGCGTCGACTGGAGGCCGACCTGTAGTCAAACATAAATGAATAAATGTTAAAAATAATCTTTTTATATAGTGCGTATTATACAAGTAAATTATAATTTTCCGAAAAGTTCGTATTAGATAAAGAAATTCAAAATGTCTTCTATGGCATTGGATAATAAGGCCGACATTAGGTTGGGTGATCACATAATTATGAAAATTCTCTCAAACAAGTAACTATTACAAGCTAGATTTACATCTCGGTATGACAATGGTCGATTGTAATTTGTTTAAAATAGGTCAACATTCACTGCGGCTACGCTAGCCAAATTCTTAATACTCCATGAATTTCTAATGAAAGTGTATAAAAACTAACGTGAAACAATAACTATTTCACCTTCATAGTAGAATTTTACTGAGCTTCATATGATAATAGTTAAAGATAACTTATACGTAACGTACCTGACTCGGTCGTACCTGAATTGCGAGCGGCGCGGCGTGATGGGCGAGCCCTCGCTGATCTGGCCGAAGTGCGCCGACTGACCGTTCACCTGAAGTTGATAATGGGTAGAGGTAAAAACCTACAATGGACAATATATTAAATAATACGAATAATGATTTTCTTGATTTCTAGGAGACTGGTAACCGTCAGTGGGACATATAACTGTCACTAATGGCATGTTATGGGCACTATAACGTACTTACAAAACGGCGGGCTATACGTACCTCACTATGACGTCACTACACGCGTGCGCGTGTACCGCGTGTACCCAACACGTCTGACGTCGGTCGGGCGGTCCTGTCACTTGTGACGTCACTACACTACTGTGGGCCGCACGTACTGCACTTTGAAGCGTCGCATCGCGAAAGTCTGCACTAGTTCGCGTGTACGTATCGTAACATGCAAAAGCGGGACGAGGCGGGGCACTGTGACGTCACTAAGTACGAACTAGTACGCATATACAAACCGCACTGTGGCGATACTGCGTCTGCACTAGTACAGGTGTACGTACCGCTCTAAGACGTTACTACGTATGCTCCAGTAAGACTGTATGCACACGTCACATGTCGAGGCGGGGTAGCTGTGACGTCACTACGTATGTCCAGTGTATACATACCCGGCAGGTGTCAAGGCGCTTGCGCGGCGGATCAGGCGGCGGCGCGGCGGCGGGGGGGCGCGGCTCGTCGTCCCGCGCGGGCCGCCTTCGCTTGCGCTCCAGCAGCAGGAAGTAGATCACCTTCTCAGTGTTGTGGCTGCAAATAGCAATGTCAACAGTAAACACGTCTGCTGCCATCACATAATGATTAGCTTCAATGAAAACCCACACTATGTGCATAACTCATCGAGCATATAACCGGATAGAGTAGTACTTGTAGTGATTTCCCACAGACGTAATAGAAATTCGAGCAACTAGCGATCTGTATGTACGTCCCATTAGCCAATCATGCATCAATGGCCATCAGTCGGCCAATACGCCGCATAGTCGCAGCACAAATTTGGCGGAATTTGCTTTCATATAAAACACATAACATTAGGTACTGATCTATTCCGGTTATATGATCGATGGTATAGCTAAATATAACCTCGAATGATCAATATACAATAAAATAGTAAATGAGTGTCTGTATGAATATGATTTATGATACCAATTTTAGTTAACTTTTCTAAGACTTCGATTATCATGGTAAGCCCATGAAGACAAGACAAGTCATACAAACTCAGTCATTGTTGTTAGCTACTGAGAGTTCCTAGTGACTATGTTGTCAAATCTTTTTTCTACTTGTCTCACAAAAGGTACCTGACCAAATTTATGTAATTGCCAATACTAAAAAATAAAAATATACACAAAACATTGAAAATAAATAAAATTATTTTTTAACACTCTTTGATACATACTGAGGACTTAATAGATCTTGAATTAGTTTTTCTCTGTGCTTGAAACATCCTAAGCTGCAAATTGCTTGCAGAACATCGGGATCTATGGCCTCAGCTGACGGCAGTACCCTGGTCTGAACCACTTCCATCATCGGTAGCTCCTGCTCCAACTCTCCCCTCCCACCAGCAGTCACCCAAGGATGTCGAGTTATTTCTGCCAGCTACATTTTTTTATTTATTTACATAAATTATCACTTTATTATAAACTAGCTGGTGCCCGCGACTTCGTTTGCGCAGGATAAGATTTTAGTATTTTTTTTATAAAAAATATCCTATGTTACTTCCGATACCTCCAAGAATATGTGTACAAAGTTTCATGATGATCGGTTAAGTCGTTTTCGCGTGAAAGCGTTGTTTGGTAAGCGTTGTTTGGTAACAAACTTCTGTCACATATTTTATCAAATTAGTAGGATAATACTACAAAATTAGCATAATAATTTCAACAACATTGTTATTAGTTAACAAAAATCTTTTTTAGCATTGACTTTAAACTAATAAAGATTGGAACCTTATAATTGTTTATTACTCAGTATTTTTTTAAAGATATTCTACAGAAAAAACATGTCATTTAGTCTAGGTTAAATCTTTTTTTTTAATAATAAATTAAAAAGATATAAGTTAGATAGGGAAAATACTACAAAATAAAATTATAATAATAATAATATCTATGGACGCTTTTACACCACGTAAATCTGGTCGCATAGTAGTGTACCCGTAACACAAGTTCTTGAAGGCGTTCCTTACGGGCATTTCAAGATAAGATGTTAAAATTGTTATTAATATATATTATTTGAAAAGATTAGTTCCACTGAGTTTGTTTCGCCGGTTCTTCTCAGTGGGCTTACCTTGGAACCGGTGGTAGATTCAATTGACGTTCAAAAAGATACTGTATTAGTACTATTTTGAATAAAAAAAAATTGATTTTGATTTTGATTTTGAAGAACTTGTGTTACAGGTACCAGACAACAAAAATATATTTAATACTTTAATACATATATTTAAGATTTTTATTATATAATACACATATCTAACACACATCCATGACCCAGGAACACAGAAACCTTTATTTTAGTTACCTGGCGGGATTCGAACCCGCATCCTCCGCCTTAAGTGCCAACGCGCTAACCACTGAGCCACAAGAGGTCGTCAAAATCTATCTTTTTTATGTTTATATCTCAGTCAGCTATTCAAAAATCAAAAGTTAGTACAAGTTGAAGACTCACAGTCATTCTCTTTTCCGGATTAACTTCGATCATACCCCTAAGCAGCTGCTGACAGTCGGGCGGGACAAAATGTGGCACATGAAACACTCCACGCTTCACCTGAAACATAAACACAAATCGCCATCGTAAATGTTTTTGTGGCAGTGAGGTAATAATAATATGTGGTACAAAACTAATTGTAGACCTAAGTTCATCTAAGATCCACTCCAGAATAACTTCTAATAAAAAAAAGAACTGACACTATATATTGACATAAAGTATTGCTATATTGCTTTCACATATAAAATAAATACTGTAATTATTTGACTATAGTATTGAATACATTATCACCTTTTCAAGAAGTTGCCTCAGGTTATCATCGTCAAAAGGAAGAGCTCCCACCAAAAGGGCATACAGAATAACACCACAGGACCACACATCAGCACGCCGTCCATCATATTTTTCACCCTGGAACATACATTTATAAATATAGAGTTTTTTAGCTATTTCATTTTATTTAATGTAGTTCATGTTAATAATAAAGTACCGGAAATGCAAAAACATACTGTAAAATACCTATTGTTTTCAGATATTTATTTGTTTGGGCCATTCTATCATGGCCCTCGCATAGTTTAGTAGCTCTTAGGAGGCACGTACATAGTTGAAGCACGTAAAGATGTTTTACATGAATCAATGTGGTATTTGTATACTCAACAGTTTCTGATAGTATATAAGCTAATCATCTTATAATAAAATCAGTGATCAACAAGCACTCTACGGTTTTCATCCTCTACTCTCGTAATCCTATAGTGTAGCCCACTAAACCGGGATAGCGCCTCGCCACCAGATATCGTCACTAACTCCCCTGCGTGTAATTACCGCTACATTATTATAAATTGCTTTAAGGGACAGGACACTTTCCCAGATTATGTTTAATTCAGGCATCAGCTTTCTAAGGTGTTGTAGTATTTAACATAACATATAATATCTTGTTTGAGTTTTATAATATAAAATCCTGATAATAAATAAACTCATTAAATAACAAAGGAATACTTTAATCAGCCTACTACTTCTTAATTATTAATGTTACACCAGGCAATTAACAAATACGACTTTCACATGTACACATTTTTAATGTTCATTAATTTATTATGATTATTATTCACTATTATTTGATTGTATATTAAAAGTATGTGCCTGACCTGTGCGGTGGGTGTGACTATTGAAATAGTAGTAACTACTACCGTCTACCACAATACCAATTACAATTAGTATAAAATATTAACATAAACTTTGTTATACTTAACTGTTTGTTGTATTATAAATATATAACGTTAAATAAATCCTAATATTCAGATTTGCATCGAGATACTGTTATAACATAAACCGTTTAATATTATTTTGTAATAATTGTACATATCACTTATGGTTTAAAATTATATAAATAAAAACACAATTACATAAATTGTACTTTGAATTTTGAAATATAAAATTTAAATTACCCAGAATTAAATTTTGACCAAAGAGTATAATAAACATTGATTTTGACATTGAAATTGACAGCGACATCGCAGATTACGACAAAATTCTTTTTTTTAGTTAAATAATTCAGAAGTTCTATTATTATATCTTGCAAGTGAATAATTAAAAAATATTTTAAATAAATAAAAAGTAAATTTCGAAATTGTTTTATTTACTATGATAAACTATGATACGCTGCGGTATACAACTTCACTTCAGCTTGTAAACAAAATATTAAAAAATAACTGTCAACGTAACTTTTCATTATAATACGGCCATTTCAAAACGCTTTTTACTTTTAACCGTTTGTTTTCTGTTGGTGAAACAAAACACAGCCATATAAGTAAGGCAAAAAGAGATAGACTATACTACTGTGATGTTTAAAAATGCAATTCAATTTTTAACGGTTACTTGAACTTCATATTGATTGACTAGAACGAACGACCGTTGCTTTGATTTTATACAACCGCCGAGTGGGAAAATAAAACGATCTTATTGATATTTGATAAAAGTAGTGCTTGTGAAGTGAATCAAAATGAGATCTGCAAAATCTAAACCACGAATTAACGATATGCGAACGCCAGCTAGGAGCAAACAGAACTTATTTCAGGGTGAAAGAGATCCGGTCCAAGTTTACTGCAGATTACGCCCAATGCAACGAGAGACCGATGTTTCATGTATAAAAATAATTTCCCCTACGACCGTGCTTATGTCACCTCCATCCACAGCCTTGAGTTATCGAAATGAAGGCAGTAAAACTATGAAATACACATTCAAAGAAGTCTTCCCGCCTGAAACAAACCAGCAAGAAGTTTTCGATAAAGTTGCATTACCGTTGGTAGAAGGATTGTTAAAGGGTAAAAATGGCTTGCTATTCACATACGGAGTCACGGGAAGTGGTAAAACGTTTACCATGACCGGGGAACCACAAAATTGCGGTATACTACCCAGATGTCTGAATATCATCTTCAAAACTATAAACGAGGTGCAGGCTCACAAATACATCTTTAAACCTGATAAAATGAATATGTTCGACGTTCAAACTGAAGCAGAAGCCATGTTAGAGAGACAACAGGAGTTGCATAAATTCAAAAGTGGAAAGAAGAATAACTCAAATCCAGATTTAGCCATGTCCGATAGAGATTTGACTAAAATAGGTGGTGTGAATGAAGACAATCAATATGCTGTTTTTGTTACATATGTAGAAATTTATAATAACAGTGTATTTGACTTGCTCGAGGATGGTCCGCCTATCACCAAAAACTTACCGGTTAAAATAATAAGAGAAGATGCAGCTCACAATATGTATGTTCATGGGGTTACTGAAATTGAAATCAAATCAGCTGAAGAAGCATTTGAAGCTTTCTACTTAGGCCTCAAAAGGAAACGAATGGCTCACACCACTCTTAATGCAGAGTCAAGTAGAAGTCATTCAGTTTTTACCATTCGTCTAGTACAAGCACCTGTAGACGAAATGGGAGAAGCTGTAATACAGAATAAAAAGTTCCTTTCGATAAGTCAACTTAGTCTTGTTGATTTAGCTGGAAGCGAAAGAACGAACCGAACGAAAAATACTGGACAACGACTAAGGGAAGCTGGCAACATCAATAAATCACTTATGACATTAAGAACTTGTTTAGAGGCATTACGTGAGAATCAGATAAGTGGTACTAATAATATGGTACCTTACAGAGAATCAAAAATCACACACTTATTTAAAAACTTTTTTGAGGGGGAAGGTCAGGTGAGAATGGTTGTCTGTGCTAACCCAAGAGCAGAGGATTACGATGAAACTCTACAAGTTATGAGATTTGCTGAAGTAGCTGCTGAGGTTGAAGTTGCAAAGCCACAGATTACTGATGTTGCTGCTTCCATAGGGTTGATGTCTGGTCGCCGAAAAGCAAATCGACTATTTAATACTGCCAGAGATAATATAATGCGAGCAGAAGCAAAGGACCTTGAATTAGATCTAGGGCTAGTATACAGTCTTGGTCCAGATTTCCCAAGCTTAGAACTAAATAGCTCACAAGCAAGTCATATTATTAAAGAATTAATGGCACATTTAGAGATGAGGTTGAGTAGACGTGAAACTTTGAAACGAAGTAAGGATATAAAGGATGAACGACTCAGATCAAGTTTACTGGAATTGGAAAAAGAGTCATTAGAAGTGAGAAGTGAAAATGCATCTCTACGTGGGCAACTAGCTTCAGCTGAAAGAAGAATCAGAGCTTTAGAGGAAAGATTGACAGCAAACGAAACAGCATCTCTATCTCATCAGAGAAAGCTGACCGAATTAACAGATTATGCTTCATCACTTAAAAGGGAATTGCAAGAAAAAGATTTGCTTCTCAGTCAAAATAAACTTGACAAGGAAAAACAAAAGAAGGTTTTAGAAAGAAAGTATCACCACAAGATAGCTGCTGAACATGAAAAAGCTAAAGAAATCAACTGTGAAAAGGAACGACTAAGGAATGCAATAGAAGAAAAAGAGAATCGTCTGAGAATCATCGCTGAAGCATTAAGTGGTGATAGAGGAGACAATGGAGATGTTGGTAACAGAGTGACTGGGGAAACGGCAGCTCAAACTAGAGACTTTACACCTGGATCAACTCCAAGGGCATTACCAGCTCATTTATTAACTCCATTCAGCTCTGGTCACCATGTAAAGGAGACTAAAGACACACCCGGAACGTCGCGTCGTGGGTTCGCCGTGGCGAATCCGCGACACCGTCGTTCTCTCTCAGCTGATGGTAGAGGTTGGGTTGAGCATGCATCTGCCAAAATGGTACCGATGGGAACAGTTCTGAAGCCAAATATAACCAATAGCAAATATGTAAATAAACTCACGAATGTAAAGGACATTGCAAATCCTAAGGTATCCAAATACTGTTTGATATCCCAAGAGCAAGATACAGATGGAGAATTGGAAACAAAACTATACAAAGGAGACATAGTACCGACTTGCGGTGGGGGTGCTCAAGTTATATTCAATGATGTTGAAATGTTAAAACAATTTTCTCCATCAAAGGAAAGAGAATCTCATGCAAACAGAACATCTGGTTGTGCCCGACACTCTGGCAAGAGACGTGACACAGGATTTTCTCCGCCTCAAACACCATCAAATACAAGCAAGAAACAGAGAGTTGAGGATGATTAAATAATTGCAAATTATTTAGTATACTGTTGATATTCTCTTTAGATTGTAAAATCTTACTTTAAATATTACATTTATGATCAACATTTTTTGCTAAATAATGTCTATAGCAGACCATATAGTATTGAAGCTACTTGAGATTCTTAGCATTGCTCTTAAGACAATAATTGTAGCTGTCTATAAAATTATTGGGTTTATCCGATTGTCTATCTAGTAACTATTGGGAGTGTTCGTTGGAGTATTATTGAGATGTGGCAACAGTTATAATTGTTATGAATTAACACTCATGTAGTTTCTTAATGCAATTTACAATATACCTACCTCTAGAGTATATTATGTATTTATTTAACAACTACCATTAGTACAAAAATATTACTCACCACTTAGCAATAGCAAACAAAATATGTATTGGATTTAATAAGCTTAATTGTATTTCTAAATAACTTTGCTTTGAAAGATATACTTAATTACTTTAAATCTGAGTAGTGCTATAGCTTTTATTTATATTACATCTTTTAATTGACATTGTTTGTAACTTGAAACTCCCTTATAAAATATTTAAAAAATATAAGCTGAGCTCTCTTTTTAATGTTTGTGATCAAATTATGGTTGAAATTTTCAAAGGTTTTGACTTTTATGTTATAATAATAGTATATAATATTATGTATATATATTTTTATTAACAAGGATTGGTGTTTGATAGCTAGTTTAAGAATTATTATTTCAGTTGAGAAGACATTATTTTTTGTTTGCCTTGTTAATATATTTTGTAATAATCATTTAATCACATTACTTTTAATATTTTGAGATTAAATCTATTCATAAGCTATTATCCCTTTCTAATTATTACAAATAAAAAATACAATGGTTGCTATCATTTAGTTCTTTGAAGGTGATCCTTTTCAGGGTACCTACTGTGATCGTTATTTGTATGTTTATTAACTTTTGTATAGATGTAATTCTCATCACCTGCGAGATTCATTATACCTGTAATAAACTTGACATTCATGTACTTAATATAACTGGGTGTATATTTTGTGATAATTTTTAATATATTATAAGCTTACTTTATAGTAAATGTTTGTTTAAATAATATTGTTTTATTTTAAAAAGGTCCGTCTATTCGTCTACTCTGTATCAACCATACTGCGCATCTAGTCAGTTAATAGCTTTACTATGTTTCGGAAAGTAACTCGTAAAGTGAAAAAACAAAAAAATGTTTGGACTTTGCTTTTTGGTAAGTGTCAGTTACAAGCGGTTTTTAAGTTAGTGTTTTTTCTTTTTATTTTACGGCTATTTCAACTTCAATTGAATTATTTAAATTTCTGTTTGTGCTGTTTACTGTTTAGTGTTCGTTGTAAGTAGTTTTTATAGTAAATTTTTAAAATGGATACCGACCCGCCGGACCCTGGTGGGGGTAACAAAACTCATTATAGAAAGAGACCCATGAATGATCCTTCCGATTCCGATCATACTAAAAGGTTAGTGGTTAACCCATCTTTGGCAACTCCCTCAATTCAACTGACCTACACTAGCCCTGACTTCCAAAACGACAAGAGGTTATACTCCACAGATGATGTTGCACCATTTGTTGTTCATGTCACCAAACCCGAGTCTGAAACCAATAGCGGAACGGTTCTTCGTCCTATACAGTTTGGCCACTTTTTATTTAAAAACAATATCAAAAACATAGTTATGGATGGCATAAAGCGAATTGGCAGAAACCGTGTTTCTATTGAGTTTAGAACAGCAGAACATGCAAATTCTTTCCTGGATCATCCCGCCCTTGGAACGGCTGGATTTATTGCACTGATACCATCTTATAGTTTATCTCGTATGGGCATTGTTCGAGATGTCCCAGTAGATTGGTCGATGGAAGAATTTGTATCTAACCTCGAGGTTCCCCCTGGATATGGTAAGGTAGTTAAAGCTAGGAGACTGAGCCGGAAAGCGGTTAATGATGGTTCCCCTACCTGGATTCCCACTCAATCTGTTGTACTCACTTTTACTGGTCAAAAGCTCCCATCTCGTATTTTCTGTTTCTTCTCTTCCCTTCCAGTTGAGACTTATTTATTACCAACAATCCAATGTAATAAGTGTTGCAGATTTGGACATGTTAAAGCACAGTGTAGGTCGAAACCCAGATGTTATAAATGCTCCCAAATGCATGAAGGGGAAACATGTACGGTAACTTCTCCCACATGTCTTTACTGTTCCGGTTTACATTCAGCAAATGATACTTCTTGCCCGGAATACTCTAGGCAGAAGTCCATTAAACTAATTATGTCTCAAGAAAGCATTTCCTACCTCGAAGCCTCTGCCAGATTTCCCCATGTAAGGCGATCATTTGCTGACTCTACAAGAATCTCTTACTCATTTCCTTCTTCTTCGACTAATAAACAGAACACTCCTCCAACCACAGTTTCCTATAAAAAAACAGTTTTTACTCCTCGTCGCACCCCTCCCCCTATCACTCCTGGCTATGACCATCGTGCTCACAGGGAGATTGTAGAGACACCTGTTTCTGAATCTCCTAATGGGTGTGCCTTCCCAAGTGATTCCATCTCTCCTAATGATAATGTTCTCGAACTTCTCACTTCTCTTCTTATTAACATGCTTTCCCGGTTCAGCGACTCCGGGCTACCGAACAATATTCTGAAAAACTTGACTCAGCTGGTAAACCTCATCCCCAACAATGGAGCACATCATCCTACAGTGGAACTGTCGTAGCGTGAAAAACAAAATACATGACATACTATATTTAATTAAAAAACATGCTCCATTAATTCTTGTTGTTCAGGAGACATGGTTAAGACCTGGTTCTCGCTTTAGAGTCCCGGGCTATGTATGCCTCCGGGACGACAGGAGTGATGGTAAAGCTGGAGCAGCCATATTGGTCTCCAGTAATTGTAAATATTCTTCTGTTTCCCTTCCCTCACACAGTGATTCTATCAATATTGTAGCTGTCCGTATTTTATGCATTACATTTTTCTCTGTGTATATTCCTGAACCTAATGTTAATGTCTTATCTGAATTCTCATCTATCCTTTCCTCGATTTCTTCCCCTATTGTTGTGTTAGGTGATTTTAACACTCACCACACATCTTGGGGTTCACATTATTGTGATTATTTGTCCTCATATTTTTTAGATATTTTAGATGACTATAACCTTGTGATTCTGAATGATGGGTCCCCCACTCGCCGGGTCTCCCCTCTACAGAACCCAAAAAGTGCTGTGGACTTATCATTTTGCTCCGCATCTCTCTCTTCGCTCTCCTCATGGTCTATTCTCCCCCATTCTTTTGGTAGCGATCATTACCCAATTGTTATTTCTCTATCATTTTCTACCCGACCTACTTTTATCCCTACTCCCCCTAGATTAAAATTTAATGTGATCAAAGCAGATTGGCCACAGTTTGAAATAACCACAGATAGTGAAATAAGCCATATCCCTTCTGTTCAGCCAAATAATGTACATCTCGTATATAGCCTTTTTAAAAATGCCCTCTTGCAAAGTGCACAAAAGATAATTCCTCTAAAAAGCTCTAGCACTTATAGAAGGACGTCCCCTCCCTGGTGGGATGCTGATTGCTCAAATGCATGTAAGCGCCGCAAAGATGCTGAGCGACAATACTCCCTATCCATGAGTCTAAATAATTACCTGAACTATAAAAGAGTGGCAGCTGAAGTAAATAGACTGCTCTCTAAAAAGAAGAAGAGTGGTTGGTACCACTTTTGCGAAAGTTTATCCCCTTCATCTCACCCTTCTGTTGTTTGGAAAAATATCAGGAGATATAGAGGATCTATTTCTATAAGTGATAACCGGCAGTCCAATGACGCATCTACCTGGATCAATGCCTTCTCCCAAAAGCTGGCACCACTGTCAGTCCCCTCGTGGGAAGAGTGTTCAATGTACATATCTTCTAACCCTTCCCAATTAAATCAATTTGATGCTTCCTTTTCTATGGAGGAATTTCAACTGGTCCTAAAATCCTTGAATGACTCCTCTCCTGGTGAGGATGGTGTACCTTACTCTTTTATAGTTAACAGTGGCCCAGTTACTCAAAAGCTATGCCTAGATATTTTAAATGCAATATACCAGTCAGAGGTCCCTCCAGATGAATGGCGAAGACAAATAATTTTGCCTATCTTGAAGCCGGGAAAGCTTAGTTCAGACCCTTCTGGTTATAGACCAATTGCTCTATCATCCACTATTGCCAAAATTCTCGAACACCTTATTAAAAACCGTTTGGAATGGATTTTGGAAAATGGAGGTGTTCTTTCCAAAAGCCAATTCGGTTTTCGAAAAGGCTTTAGCACAATGGACAGCCTTGGGATTTTTATGACTGACATACGTATTGCATTTTCTAAAAAAGAAACAGTTGTAGGAGTATTTCTTGATGTGTCATCCGCATATGATAATGTTCTTCTTCCAGTACTCAGGCAGAAAATGCTAAATCTGAGTATCCCTGTGAGGATGACTAATTTTATCTGCAATCTCCTTTCTTCCCGCTCTATTATTATATCCACAAAATATTCTTCTTTCCCTCCAAGAATGGTGTGGAAAGGTCTTCCGCAAGGATCTGTTCTGAGCCCTATTCTTTATAGTTTATATACATATGACTTAGAACTGTGTGTTAATTGTTTTTGTGATGTCCTTCAATATGCGGATGATTTGTCACTATATATTTCCTCTCAAGATATAAATGAATGCACAACCCGACTTAACTCTGCCATTTCCTATTTAAATAATTGGCTAGATACCCATGGGCTGTCCATCTCTACTGAAAAAAGTGCTGTAGTGGTTTTTTCTCGCTCCAGGCTTGCTTCTGATGTTATTATTACTAGTAACCATCAAGTTTTCCCGGTTAAAGATAGTGTGAAGTTTTTGGGTGTTTATCTAGACTCCAGGTTGACAGGTATTCATCATATTAGCCACATAAATAAAAAATGTGAAAAAAACATAAATATTCTGCGGTCCCTTTCTGGAGTATGGTGGGGCTCTCATCCATACACCCAGAAGCTACTTTATAACTCACTTGTCCGTAGTCATTTAGACTATGGATCTTTCCTCCTAGAACCCTGTAACAAATTACCTTTAAAGTCATTAGATAAAATCCAGTCCAAATCTTTAAGAATCATCATAGGCGCTATGAAATCATCCCCAGTTAATGCTCTCCAAATTGAATGTGTTGATCCTCCTCTTCAATTCCGAAGACAATACCTATCTGATAGATTCCTTTTTAAAGTATTTCAATCTCGCTATCACCCACTTATTAGTAAACTTCATTCTCTTACCCAACTCCTCTCTTCCTCTAACTATTGGTTGCACAAAGATCCCCCTTGTCTCGTAATCAGCTACCAAAAACTAACTAGTCTCCCTTGCCCTATCTTCCAATGCCGTCTTAATCCCCTTTTTGAGACTCCTTTTGAATCTCTCATATTCTCTCCACACATTATCCTTAACTTTTCCATTGATAAAGGCTCACCTATAGCTGACACTCATTTTAATCAAATAATAAATGAACACTTTAGGGACTGGCTGCTTATTTTTACGGATGCATCAAAATTTTCTGTTAATAGCTGTGTTGGAGTGTCTGTCTGGATTCCTAAAGTAAATGTGATTTTAAACTTTAAACTACCCCCTATATCTTCTGTTTTTACAGGGGAATCAATAGCTATTTTAGAGGCACTTTCTTTTATAGAATCACATAGTTTAGATAAATCCATTATACTTTCAGACTCCAGAAGTGCTCTTGAGGCTATTTTGTCTAACCCATTTCGGTCCAAGAACAAATTCTCTTTCATCCTGAAAATAAGGCAGCTACTTTTTAAATGCTACTCACAGAACATTCGGGTTATACTTGCATGGATCCCTGGGCACAGTGGTATTTCAGGTAATGAAAGTGCGGATGCGTATGCTAAAGAAGCTACAACATCTGGTAGTCTCAGCCAATTCAAAATTTACTGCCAAGATCTTATCCCATTTGCAAAGTCTGACATGATAACTAATTGGAATAACCATTGGTCTCAGTCAAGCAGAACTTGTGGCAGACATTATGCAGATATCCAAGACTCTATCCCTTTAAGACCTTGGTTTTTCAAATATCGCCAAGCTTACAAACCTGTATGCTCTACAATTTGTCGCCTTAGACTTGGACATTCATGTACACCTGTCTTTCTTGCAAAAATTAGAATCAGGGACAACTCTCTTTGTGAGTGTGGGATTGACGAAGGCACCCCAGATCATATCTTTTTCTGTTGCCCAAGGATCCATTCCTCACTCTATGACCTTCTTCCTCCCTATATACCACGTCCTTGTAATTTCAAATCAATTTTATCATATGTACATACTCCTTTTATTGATATTCTATGTTCGTATATATTAACTAATAACATTAAATTGTAATGTGATGTCTTTCTAACAAATTAACAATTTTGTGTATGTGTTTGTTTTAGGTAATTCAACAGTGAAAGCCTATCATCATAAACAAATAAATATTTAACCCTTGTACTCTCATACACCAATATTCTTAGCAGAGCATTTACCCTCTAGTAAACATAAAACCAAAGACTCACTCTGACATTGCAGAGTCAGATAAGTCAACAATGCCGCAATACTGAACATGGGCTTTAGTCACCGAACATTTTATCACGCACTCTGATACTGGCAAATCCATTTGGGAGCCAAGACTAAAGAAGAAGAAGAAGAAGAAGTGAAAAAAAAAAATTAACTCGCACAGAGACCTCCCGTCATGTCTAAGGTTTTTTTTATGTTAGTTGGATAGGCAAACTGGCAAACATACCACCTGACGGAAAATGGTCGACGTCGCCCATGGACATAAACTAGTATACCTGGAACGAGCCCAGGCAACTCATCTATGTGTTGCCTATCCTGAGACATAAGATGTTAAGTCTCGGTGCCAGTGATTGCCTGTCTTGCCCTTCCCTCTGAAATACAGCAAAGTTGTTTCACGGGAGAAACAAGCAAGATGGTGGTACCCATGCAGCCGGGAGCGCGGCACAGCGCTTCCCTCCCGCCGGTTAGGAAACGCATTCGAGTTTCCTAAGTTGGATCCAAGTAAATTAGTTTGTAAGTGACTGACCACTACCTAATCATCTATTGGCTCGCTTGCTCGTCTGTACAACTGACAAATCACACAATTTTTTATGTTACTTGGATGGCAGACATGCCACCTGATGGTAAGTGTTCGACATCGCACATAAACATTATTACATGGAATTAGCCCAGGCAACTCGTTTATCACCACCATGGTTCAAGCCTTGTCGTGGCGGTGGGGCTCAGTGGCCTAAGGTGAACCCAGCGGGAGCTGCTCTTTGTACCCCTCTTATAAGAAGATGGGACAAGGGGCGAGGATGAGAACCTTTTTTATGGCAAATGAAAGCAAACGAGCGGTCGGAGCCTTATGGTGACTGCCGACGCTCATGGACATCCGCACAACCAGAGGTTATGCAGATGCGTTGCCTTCTTTTTCCTTATCCATCACAATGGGCCACAGGAAACCGCACCAAACGCGACAGCATAGATGTCCCTTGACGCTGGTGCTATGCGAGCGAGAGGTACCACCCCGGCCGTGCCGGCCCAATTCGGCTACAATGCAGCATGACACTGCCTCTTACACATCACATGAAACCTCACCTCATTGCACTGTCCCGGCTCAAAAGAAAATAAAGTGTGTCATTGGTGCCAGTACTAATTACACCTGCCTTGCCTTCCTTTTCGAAACACAGCAAAGCTGTTTCACGAGAGAAAAAAGCAAGATGCAGCCGGGACAGGGCATCTCTTCCACCGGTATAGACATTAAACATCAAACCGCCACTTCTGTCCAGATATCTCGTCAATAATAATGGTCTATCGGTAGTTCTTAACTTCTTTGCGCCACTAGTCACACTGATGCGTTCCTCGTCCTACATGGATGGTAGCTATTTGGCATATCGTCGATGAAGTACCAATACCTCCTAACTGACATTTTAGTCCAAAATTACTTTTTTATTACAATAGACATAAAACTCATATTTGCATAGATTGAATTAACTCCTATCCAACATTTCATTACCAAAAAGCATCTTGAGCTATGTGAAAATATCTGCTAAGTGACAGAATTCATTTGTTCGTATATATTTTAAGGAAATATCACCTAACTGCACCGACAACCGACTACACTGGAGCGCGCTCTGCATAAGTCTGATAAACATCGCACGATCGCTGCCAGCGCGTTTCTCGCCATTTGATAGAGCGAGACAAAGATACAACCTGCGTTTTGATTTGATTTAGTTCCAGAAAAAAATCACTGACGGAGGTGTCGTAATTAAAACGGTCGGTTTTTGTTTTGCTCCTGGACAATTTATTGTTATGTGCCACTAATTTCAATATATTTGAAGAGATTATCAAAATAAAGGTAAGTCAAATCATTTTTAATGTTAAATTTAAAGATTTTATTTCAATTCTCCACGAAAATATCAGATAGTAGGTATTTCTTCAAAAGTTTTGTTTTGTGACATTTAAAAGTGTTAGTTAGACATGAAGATTATAAAACGAATTGAACCAGTTAGTCTATAAGCTGTTATTTCATTAGCATGGTATATTTTTCTATAGTTCGTTTCTTAAATCCGTGCCTCTCCGAGCTAAGCACAAGTGGCTGAGTGAGTCAAAATTTACGCAACCAAGTAGGTATTGCGTACACGCGGCTAGCGAATGTGGCGGGAAAGTACCTGCGTCGCGCATATCGTACATGGTACACGTACGTCTAACTACAAGGAGGCGCAGATAAAAGATACTTACCTACAATCCCTTCGTGTGTTAACTTTATTTCATTTAGTCATAGGTACTTACCTACTTTAAACATTTCTTATTTTTGTTTGTTTTTTTTTTCAGAAAAATGACAAATTATCGCTCTGGGCATAGGTCAAGAAAGATCCTTGGCATGATTCAATTAAATACAAGACAGGAAACATTGACAAAAAGTAAGTGATGTCTCATTTTCTTAATGTATAGAACTATAGAGTGCGTGTGTAATGCGTAAGTTTATGAGTAATAAGCGCTCGTGGGTTCGATCCCCACATAGGTTGTTGATGTTTTACTAATAACTCTGTATAGGTATTAGGTACTTTGTGTCTATTTATTGTATTCCTGTAAAGTCCCTAAATTTATTGATTGATATTATTTTTCAGGTGCTGATGCGTCTAACATCGAAAGTAATGAAGTTAAAAGAGACTTTATGTTTTTTGAGCAACACCCCAAATTATTCATGGTAAAATCTCTTTCTGTATCAAATATCACCATTGACACTTCTCGCAGCATTAAAAAAAGAGGATTATCCGTACCACCTTCATTAAAATTTGAGATTCCAGAAGTAATTTCAGATCCTGATTTTCGATCTTTTCAAGTCATATTTGAAACTAGCAGACAAGATTTAGTTGAAAGCCCTTCGATTATTCCAGCTGATTTGTTTTCTTCTAATATTCCACTCGAGAACAATAGTGAAGACGAAGTTGATGTTTACGCCAATTCCTCCTCAAGTTCTTATAAACCGTCTTCTTCAAGTGGTGGTTCTTCAAGTTAGTCTATAAGCTGTTATTTCATTAGCATGGTATATTTTTCTATAGTTCGTTTCTTAAATCCGTGCCTCTCCGAGCTAAGCACAAGTGGCTGAGTGAGTCAAAATTTACGCAACCAAGTAGGTATTGCGTACACGCGGCTAGCGAATGTGGCGGGAAAGTACCTGCGTCGCGCATATCGTACATGGTACACGTACGTCTAACTACAAGGAGGCGCAGATAAAAGATACTTACCTACAATCCCTTCGTGTGTTAACTTTATTTCATTTAGTCATAGGTACTTACCTACTTTAAACATTTCTTATTTTTGTTTGTTTTTTTTTCAGAAAAATGACAAATTATCGCTCTGGGCATAGGTCAAGAAAGATCCTTGGCATGATTCAATTAAATACAAGACAGGAAACATTGACAAAAAGTAAGTGATGTCTCATTTTCTTAATGTATAGAACTATAGAGTGCGTGTGTAATGCGTAAGTTTATGAGTAATAAGCGCTCGTGGGTTCGATCCCCACATAGGTTGTTGATGTTTTACTAATAACTCTGTATAGGTATTAGGTACTTTGTGTCTATTTATTGTATTCCTGTAAAGTCCCTAAATTTATTGATTGATATTATTTTTCAGGTGCTGATGCGTCTAACATCGAAAGTAATGAAGTTAAAAGAGACTTTATGTTTTTTGAGCAACACCCCAAATTATTCATGGTAAAATCTCTTTCTGTATCAAATATCACCATTGACACTTCTCGCAGCATTAAAAAAAGAGGATTATCCGTACCACCTTCATTAAAATTTGAGATTCCAGAAGTAATTTCAGATCCTGATTTTCGATCTTTTCAAGTCATATTTGAAACTAGCAGACAAGATTTAGTTGAAAGCCCTTCGATTATTCCAGCTGATTTGTTTTCTTCTAATATTCCACTCGAGAACAATAGTGAAGACGAAGTTGATGTTTACGCCAATTCCTCCTCAAGTTCTTATAAACCGTCTTCTTCAAGTGGTGATGATGATGATGAAAACGTAGTAGCTGTTCAACAATCATCTACAAATCCCCAAAATGTATTCCATGGTGATTTAACTGAAGGCAGAAAACGAAGAAAAAATAAAGATTGTAATGAATGGAAGAAGTTAAAGAATAAAAAACTCAGGATGGAAGGTAAAGAATACTTGGGCTACACAAAAGCGGCAAACAGCAAAATGGAACACAACAAAATTATACCCCCCAGACAAATAAAAGATAGATGCAAATCAAAATTCTGTGAAAGGAGCCATAATAGGAAATGTAAGGATGTTAGCGATGAATGTCGTAAGCTTATTTTTAAACATTTTTGGGATAATCTCAATTGGGACCAAAGAAAAGTTTACATTGCAAGTTTAGTCAAACGCTCTGATGTATCTCGAAAAACTTCATCGAACCATTCTAGGCGCGGAGCTACATTGCACTACTTTCTTCCACTTGATCCAAATTCAAACACTAACGTGCAAGTATGCAGAAATATGTTTTTAAATACATTTTGTTTGGGACCTTTTACGGTACAAACTTGGGTAAAAAAGTCAACTTTTGGCATGATACCTTCTCAGGAGGTTCAAAATTCGAGAAGAGCTCAATCTGTCAGGCTTGGGGAGGAAAGAAAGTTGCTTACGTTGAACTGTTTCTTGGACGATATGCCGAAGCTACCGTCGCATTACAGACGTAAGGAGACAACCAAGTTATATTTAGAACCATCTTTTCGCTCAATGGCTGATCTATATACCACATACAAAAAGTATTGTTAAGAAAGCCAAGAGCCTACCGTCTGTAGGTTTACATTTGAAAAAGCATTTAACGACAAAAATTTGTCGATATATACCTTAAAAAAAGATATGTGCGACGTATGTAGCAGTCATGCGGTTGGTAATTTTAGCACAGATGAGTACGTACGTCATATTGACAAAAAAAATCGGGCTAGACGAGAGAAAGAAGAAGACAAAGCGAGAGCAGCAAGGGGTGAAATTATTCTTTTAACAATGGATCTTGAGGCTGTCAAAATTTGTCCCTACTTGACTGCCAGCTCCCTTTATTTTAAGACCAAATTAACAACTCACAATTTCACGATTTATAATGCAGTGATTCACCACACTGTCTGTTATTGGTTCGTTGAAACGGCGGCGGATTTGACGGCTAGTACATTCACTAGTTTTATTTTAGATTACCTAGAAAGGTTTTGTTTGCCTATTGGCGTGCCGATCGTAATTTTTTCTGATGGGTGTACGTATCAGAATCGCAATAACGTGCTAAGTAATGCCCTTATTGATTTTAGTGTGAGACATAACGTTCAAATAGAGCAAAAGTTTCTTGAACCGGGTCACACTCAAATGGAGTGCGACTCGGTGCATAGCGCTATAGAACGAAAGCTTAAAAACCGAGAGATACATCTACCAAGCGATTACATTTCTGTGACGAAGGAAGCTCGTATAAATCCGTTTCCTTACGAAGCTGTTGATGTTAACTACAGTTTTGTTAAAAACTATGCAAGTGCTGCAACTTTCCGGTATTCAAGTATTCGGCCAGGTCGGAAAGTGGGGGACCCGACTGTAACAAACATTCGGGCCATCAGGTATACAGATGACGGAAAAATTACCATAAAATTGAATTTTGATGATGACTGGGTCGATTTACCGACGAGGCCTAAATTTTTTGCAGGTGTTAATACCTACTTACAAATGAATAACGCACCTCTACCTATAACGACCACAAAGTTTAATCATTTGCAAAGCATAAAAAACGTACTACCATCTGATTGCCATACATATTACGATACATTGCCTAAAATTTAAGCTTAAATTCATTTAATTAAAAAAAGTTTGTAAAATATAAAAAAAGAAAGAAATAGAAAGTCGAGAAGATTTATTTTTTAGTTTTCTAAAAGAGATTTTAAAAAAAATCATGTTTGGTTTTGAGTTTGATGATTGTTTTGTTTTTGTCATTATAAAACATTGTAAACTATTATTGTTAAATACAAATAATTCAGTCAATTATGTGTTTTACTTACAAAAAATAACTCCTAACATTAAAGTTGATTTTCAAGTTCTAGAATCAATATCTCCTAAGTGACTAAATCAGTATAAAACGTAAACATAATCACATCCCTTTGTAACTAATAAAAAGGTAATGTATTGGAAACTATTTTACTATCAATAGTTGATCAAAATAAATAAAGCATTAATTTTAAACAGATTTTTTCTTCTGGTGTAAAGTTAGATTCTCAATACTTAGGAGGTACAATAATATTGGTACTTCATCGACGATATGGAATGACATGCTGATACGATCGCCGCATAGAGATGCATGTTACATATTGTATTAATTGCCAAATATGAACATATTTAGTTCCCGTCACATTTTATTTTCCGTGCTCTGCCTTAACATTTTTATTTTATAATCCACCCGGAAAGAAACTCGTTTAAAACTAGCTTTTGCGAACTACCTCAATTAGGCTATAATACTCAGCTCCCGGTAGGTGTCGATTCTCGAAACTATTGTCTAAAATTTATGGTAGACCATAAGTTTTTATGATAATTTAGAATTGATGGTTCAAGCCCTGGCCCATAAAACCTTCAAACTTAGAGGATTTTCAGGTGTGTTGTCGTACTCCAAGGTATAACTAGACTCAATGATGGTTCAAAATTCTTCAAATCTTACCCTTATAACTTCCGGACACGCATAATGCGGGCTCCCACAGGACGTCTCTAGCAGGGACCCAGCCGGCTGAAGAGACGCCATGCCGAAGTCGGCTATCTTAATGTTATTCCGTTCATCTAGAAGAAGGTTCTCAGGTTTCAGGTCCCGGTGGCTGTAAACAATCACATATACTTAAATTGGCGATATTATTGTATGTGTCACATCTAAGAATTTACACAAAAACCCTTGGAATTCTTATTCTTGAGTTTGTATTATTTATATTATATGTATGAGCGCCATCTAGCACTGGATAGTCCAAGCTATAGTTTTCATATAATGGCACAATAAGTCTGATTTGGGAAACGAGTGGTGGAAAAAATCAAAATTATTGATAACGTGAACTTTATTTGGATTTTTTTATTTCTTCCTACCCATGAATGTTATAGGCAGTATTTTTATGCAACTATAGATGAAAGAATGAAAGAATATTAATATGAACGACGTGTTTGTACTTTGTAGAGGAGTACCTAGCTGCGTAAAATGAATATATATTCTTTACATATTATACAACACTAATGCTTTTTCTTTCGACATTCAGAATTAGCCTGGACACTTGTCCGGATATCACGCCTGTAATATCAAATATACAAAAGGCTGCTTACCAAATAGAATGACTATGACAGAAATCCAAAGCGGATATAATTTGTCGGAAGAATCTTCTGGCCTCCTTGGGCGTGAGGCGGCCCTTCTTCACCAGGTAGTCAAACAACTCTCCTCCGCTCACGTGCTCTAATACTAAATACCTGTAAAAAGACACAAACAATATTAGGTTGACTGTGAAGTGAGACTCGTACAAGGCATATGCATCGTAGATGATGTCGAAATATCGAGCTCTGTGTCCTGTGATATAGAAATTAAAAACATGCTACCTAAATATCCCGTTTGAAATAGTTGTAACAAAAAGAAAATCAAACTTAACAATCCATAGATCACTCTTCAATCACTTCCAGCATGTTCTAAAGTTTTCTTATCACTTGTTTTTACCAATACAAGAATAATAATGGAATGTGGTTTTGACTATGAATAGACATACTAATTACTAAGTGACTTATCATCAACGTAGCAACAGTTGCCAGTAGGTAATTATTACAGCAATGGCGAGGTAATATAATAATAATAATAAAACACTTTTTTTACGGATTTTATCGCGGTTTATTAAGATTTTTACAAGCCCGTCAGTCCTCCCGTGACCATGGTTGCTGTAAAGTATCCGAAACGTCGGGCTTGTAAAAATCTTAATAAACCGCGATAAAATCCGTAAAAAAAGTGTTACATTATAATGAGTGAAATTCGCGTAAACATTAGAAAACAATAAAGATCTCAACTCTTACATCTCCCACTAGTGGGCATGGGTCTCCTTCTCGAAATCAGGCGAGGAAGGTCTTTGGGCAATAGTTCACCGATGCGCAGGCATGCGGGTTTCTTCACGATGTTTCCTTCACCGGTGAGCAAGTGATGATTTCATGTTCAGATGCACGAAATTTAGAAAAACCCATTTCTAGGCATCGCAGGGGGGTCAGAATCGAACCCGGACCTCTAGCTGGGCTCTCACTCAAGAGGCCGAGGCGCCGAGCCCATACCCACTAGTCCATCGTCGCTCAATAACGACTAGGTACCTAATAATTAATCGTAGCACCAAAAATCACAAGAGAAGCAATTCTAAAACTTTTCATTTGAGCTTTTTAATACATTTTTTATATTTAAAATAAATTTGAATAAGAAATTTTGGCCATTTCCAGCGATAAAATAAAACGAAAGCAACAAAGAGCGGCTATTGTAGTATTTTTCGTGTATAAATAGTTAATATTATTCCACTGTATATGAAATTACATTTTGCCTATATATTATATTCAAAATGAACTCGACAAGAGAAGACGCACTGTCAGTGCTCTGCAGTTAGAACCACTTTTAAATTTTTCAATACTCAATTCATACATTTTATACAGGCTAAGCTCCTTTTTTTTTTCTTTTACGCCGGAAAATGCTCTGAGGCATCCCGCCTGGGGAGTGGGTCTTCCCAGGCGGGTATGTGGGACTCGATGCGCCCGAAAGATGGTAAGTGGACGCAGTTCTACCCACTAAAACCCGGCGAGTGCCACCAGTGCCGCCTTGGTGAGGTGCCCCGGATCTGTTAAGCTAACAGGGCACTTCGACGGCTAGTCAGTCCCACAAGGGACCGACGCCACCTCCATAGAAGGGTTGTCCCGCACCACAGAACAACCCCTCCCAACGTTGGGACAGTACAATGTGGTGAGGTTCCCATCCTCGCCTGTTGCCCCCTGCTCTTTTGTCCCCTCTTCTTATAAGAGGGGTACAAAGAGCCCCCTCGGCTCAATTAGCTTCTCCCAAGGCGCCGACTCACCCTAGGCTACTGAGCCCCACCGTCACGACAAGGCCTGAACCATGGTGGGGAGAATAAGTTCCTGTTGTAACCAGGGAGTACCAAAAACTGAGGAGGAGAATCCATGAGGAGTCAATAATAAATATTAAATATACTTACAAATACTTCTTATTCTCGTAAACATCGGACAGGCCGAGCACGTGCGGGTGTTCGATCAGCTTCATTATGGCTATCTCCCGCTCCACCTGAAAGAACATTCTTGGTATCAGTACCATCATCATTACCATATTTTGCCCACCCACTGGACACACATCTTTCAATTAACGCCGACAGCCGAACCCCCGCCACCCGCATACAACCAGAAACGGCCATACATGGATAACGTAGTCCCCTCTAAGATTAAGGAGTAACGCAGTTTTAGGTCAAACGCTTAATGATGTTGCGTAAATTTATAGATTAGTGACAGACCACGTGGTTTCGGTACAATCTGATGACGACGGACATGGAACGTGCTACATGAGGAACCTACATGACGACGGACATGGAACGTGCTACATGAGGAACCTACATGACGACGGACATGGAACGTGCTACACGAGGAACCTACATGACGACGGACATGGAACGTGCTACACGAGGAACCTAAAACTAACAGACCTGATGACCGACAGACGAGTTCTGAAGTTCTGATACTGCCTGCTTTAAATGAACTCAAAAGATGGATACAGATGGACCAGAGATAGATAAAATATTGAATCCTAACTCCTAACTAATATTATAAACGTGAAAGTTTGTAAGAATGTATGGACATACATTCTTGCCGATTTGCCGGTGGGAGGGAAGCGCTGTGCCGCGCTCCACCATCCTGCTTGTTTCTCCGTCCGTGAAACAGCTTTGCTGTGTTTCGGAGAGAAAGGCAAGAAAGGCAGTGTAATTACTGGCACCGAGACTTAATATCTTATGTCTCAGGATAGGCAACACATAAATGAGTTGCCTGGGAACGAGCCCAGGTAAACAAGTTTATGTTCATGGGCGACGTCAACACTTACCATCAGGTGGTACGTTTGCCAGTTTGCCTATCCAAATAACATAAAAAACATACATATATATTTGTCGCTCTTTCACGCAAAAACTTTTGAATGGATTTTGATGAAACTTTACAATAACATAGCTTATACACCAGAATAACATATATGTTATAGATTATCCATGTGCTCCCACGGGAATGAGAAGTACGCGGGTGAAACCGCGGGACTGTCGGAAAAAATAAGCCATCCGGGAGTTTTCAACAAAAACGCTGCCTAAACTCTTTGTGATATAGCAAAATAATGTATGGTGGAATTGTGTATCTTAAATAGGTCTATAGATGGCATAATATGTCTATCTGTTAAGTATAACATACTATACATATCCATTTAATACCTTTTAGTACCTAGTGTATCAGACAATTATTATACAGAAAAGTCCGATGGTTTAATATGTCAATATGTTAAAGATAACATATTATATCCATTTTAATGCTTTAAATTTTAATACTTTAATGATCTCCGTGGCTCAGTGGTAAGCGCGTTGGTGCTCAAGCCGGAGGTTGCGGGTTCGAATCCCGCCAGGGAACAAAAAATATTTTCTGTGTTCCTGGGTCATGGATGTGTATTAAATATGTGTATTATATAATAAAAATCTTAAATATATATTATAATATAGTATAAAAGTATTAAATATATTTCCGTTGTTTGGTACCCGTAACACAAGTTCTTAAGGAACTTACCACAGGACCAGATTGACGTGGTGTGAAGCGTCCATAGATATTATTATTATTATTAAAATTGCCAACTATAGAGCGGTAGTGTAAAAGCTATTTACATAAATACGGTATTAATCCTTATCATCATTACATAATATTAAAAGAAAGTCGCACCTGTCTGTACGCGATAAACTCAAAAACTACTTGATGGGTTTTCACGCCGTTTTCAACATAGTAATTGCTGCGACAAGTTATAAATTATCGTGTAAGTTGGTAAATAAAAAATAAAATTTTTTTTTTTTTTTTGTATGTATGTGACACGATATCTCCGCCGTTTGTGAATGGATTTCGATGGTTATTTTTTTGTTTGAAAGCTGGTGTTTCCAATTTGGTCCCATATTAATTTTATTAAGATCTGACAAGCCGTTTTTTAGTTATTCCCAATAATGCCTATTTGGTTGGTTTTGTTTACCTTGATGATATGATTATTTTATTACGTGTCGATGTAACAATTGTATAGGATGCTTTGGTAGCACACCATAGTATGTCGCGGTCATCGTAATCATCATCATCATCACCATCACCATCATCATCATCATCATCCTTTATCCATCCACTGCTGAACATGCCTCCTTCAATGAACGCCAAGACGACGAATTTCGGAATCACAAAAAATTAAGAAATAAAAACATTTTACAAAAAATTTAAACCGACTTCAAAAATACTAAACTAAAAAGTAATAAAATAACAGTTTCTTTCATGTTTGTGCTTACAACATATAATCAACTTAATCTTCTACTAATGTACAAACTTTGCGTTTACCACGTCATTATAGTTACTTTTGGAGTCGGTGTCGTATGTATTGCTGTACCCTACCTACCTACCTACCTACCTTGTCTGACACCGACTAGCGACTCCAAAAGTAACTGTAATGACGTGGTAAACGCAAAGTTTATACATTAGTAGAAGATTAAGTTGATTATATGTTGTAAGCACAAACATGAAAGAAACTGTTATTTTATTACTTTTTAGTTTAGTATTTTTGAAGTCGGTTTAAATTTTTTGTAAAATGTTTTTTCCTTTAGAGATAGGTATAACAAAAAATAAAGTAGAAAAATGACGTCCGTAAATGTAAGGACAGCTATGTGAAAATAATTGTATTTGTTTATTTATAATTTGTTACTAGTTATTAGTTACTTGTTGCTCGCTATTTGTTATTCGTTGTTTGTTAGATATTAATTGTTCTGGTTAATCTTTGAAACGGCTGGGCCGATTTCAACGTGACTTTCACTGACTGTCTTTTTTTATCTGGTGCTTTAAGGAGTAACTTAGGCTATAAAAATAATCATTAATAATACGGCTGTAAATCTAAGTCTAAACACGGGCAAACCTGCGGGCAGCGCCTAGTATAAAATAAAATTTGAATTTTACTAAAGATTTTGTTAATTATGATGATTTCAGAATCTAAAAGCTTCTAACGATTCTCTAAATTAAGATACATGGATATCTCGTGACTAGTAACCAAGATGAAATTCTACAATCGTAAACGCTAGTAGAAAACTAATAAATGTAATAAGTAAACTAATAAATTTAATAATAATAGAAATAAATCACGTGGTCTTAAATGTCATTTCCATACATTTATTACTTTTCTACTAGCGTTTCCGATTGTAGAATGTCATCTTGGCTAACCCACCTGATTAATTCACGTTTGAGTTATCCTTCAAACCAAACCAATATTCAGTCATAGAATAGATATATAGATATTTATAAATAGCAAATATAAAATATAATACCCGAAGTGGTTCCTTACCTTCATGAGCACGGATTCGCTGAGCTTCTCCCTGTTGATGATCTTGATAGCCACCTTCTTGCCCGTCACGCAGTGCACCCCCAGTTTCACGAGACCTGGAAATAAAGATTATATATCATTATATATCTGGAGAAACATAATATCCGCCGATGACGAACTCGTAGTGATAAAAGAGTGACTATGAGGAATTTAGTATTAGTTGAATGTCTCCTCAAAATATAGGTTTGTAGGCCAAGACCATTCTAGAATGTGGGTAGAATTGTGGAAAAGACTAGATGCCGAATTTATTTTGTAGCTAGATTTAAGTTCGAAATAACGCAATATCGATTCAAAACTCACTCGTTATTCGACCGGGCATTCAAAAATTAATTAAAAATTAATTTAATAATTTAAATTCCCAGGACTTCGACATGGACGACAGGCTGCGCAGGATCTAGGTGGAGAAGCGGAAGATCCTGCAGCAGGCCATTTGCCGAGCCAAGGAGGAGCCTGGCTGGAGTTGGTCGAGGGTTTCAATAGAAACTCCTGGGGCCGACCCTACCCATTCAACCTACGATTAGGCCTCAATCAACGAGACGCTCCAGCCGGACGAACTGGGAAAGATCGTTGGGGAACTCTTCCCCAACACACCCATGAGCAATACGCCCCCAGGATATGGCTCAGTAGACGCCAGCCGAGTAGGGTGTTCCGCCACCCGTCAGGTAGGCCGAAATGGAGGCGGTTCTGTTCCACCTCCAAAGTAAGAAAACGGCGCCCTAGTACAGGCACTGTTCGACCGCTGCCTGCAGTCTGGACAGTTCCCGGGGGCCTGGAAGGAAGGTCGGTTCTGCCTTCTACCAACGGCAGAGCAGACTCCGGACTCGGCTTCGGCGGCGCGCCGGGTGGTATTGTTGAGTGAAGCTGGACTGGACGGGATCCTGCGGGTTCGCTGACTAATGCAGGAGGAATTGTATGTGGATCTAAATCCACATATAGAGAAAGACCGTATGCAAAAGCACTCAGAATTCAGATCTATTTATTAGGCAAGTCTTATTGAAATCAGATTTTTTACGAAGTATAATATTGGCTTAATGATAAGTACACCTTCACAGGTGCCCACAACTTCTAGTAGTATCGCTTACCAATCTAGTGGCGAAGAATTAAAGGATATTAAGATGAAATAATGGTACAAAAATTCTAGGATGGGATTCCTATCCTACGTGTTGAAATAACGTGCGATATTTTACGGCATTTTTAGGAGGCCAGTCTGAGAGGCCTGTATCGGCTCCGGGTTGGGAGGGCATGTGCAAACAACAACGCAAAATATGGACAGACTTACATTCAAATGAATAATATTAGTATTAATGTTATCCAAATGCTGACGATACTAAATAACCAACATTACATAACTAGTGCATAATTAAACGTAGGATGGTTGTAGACCGCAAATGTGAAGCCGCAGTAGCTATCTGGAGCACATCCCGCAGGAATTCACCACTAACATGACGAGCTGAGAATACATACTTCACTGGACAAATAAAATCATCAACGTTTTACGCCGGTGGGCATGCATTTTAGTAAGGGTCCTATGTTGAGGAATAAGACAATATTACTGTGGTCGGGAGGGGGGGTGTTGGTGGAAATATAAATCTCGATTTTCTACGAGTTATTTCAGAAAAACGAAAAAATTTAACTTTAAAACAAGATGGCGGCGAATCCGCTACCGGCATTAGTTAGAAAATCGAGATTTATACGTCCCCCCCGGCGTAAAAATAAAAATCGCCCCCCGGATTTCTATTTCAGGCTACTTTTATGTCTGCCCCGACTGGACTACATATACTAGCTGTTGCTCGTGACCATCTCGTGACCCATGTGCACTTCGACTTGTATCATTAACAAAATTAAATTTAACGATATCATAATATATCGCCTGCCATGTATCAATTGCCAAACTACGTGTTTTTACAAAATATATCAAATTTTATCAAGTTCGGACAAAGTTCTTTAAAGGAAATAGGTATAAGAAAAAAGGAAATAAATAAAAATCTTTAAAATAAAAATAATTAAAATAATAATAAATAACAATCGAGTAGTTCACAAGTGTCATTTTTGTGGATTCCAGTCCGTCTTACACTCCCTCGTACTCGGCTTCGCCGGCGCGCCCGGTGGTATTAAAAAGAGGGAGCCTGGTCCAGACGGTGTGCACGGAGTGCCCTCCCGTACGGGAGGGTACTCGCTATCTCTCTCGTGCACCTCGGGAATAGCTTTCGGGAGGAGGCCTGGAAGGAGGGTCGTCTCTGCCTGCTACCAAAAACAGGGCGGACTCTGGAGCCGGCTTCAGCGGCGCGACCGGTGGTGTTGCTGAGCGAAGCTGGGAAGGCCTTGAAAAGATTAGTGGTCTCCCGGCCCGTTCAGCATCTGGACTTTACTCTTATGTCTCGGATATAAGGGCTATCGGCGAAAGCCTTGCGTTGGACGGGATCCTGCGAGTTCGCCGACCAGGGCAGGAGGAATTGATGCGGAGGTGGGGGGAGGACCTGCATACCACCTGAGTACCGAGCATGGTTGCTTTGGCATGTACCTGTGCCACTCGGCCCACAGAGAGCCGGTGACAATATGTCACGTTTGTGGCGTGGCGGTAGAGCTGGCCCAGCACACCCTCGAGCTGTGCTCGAGTTGGGCGGCGCTGCGTCATGATCTGACATAAGTCATCGGAGGGGACTTGTCTCTGCCGAGCTCCATCACCACGATGGTCGGCAATGACGAGTCCTGGACGGTGTAGTATGGTAACACCTTCCACCCATATTAGTCTATGCATCATATTATGTATGTGCATTGTGCGCCCCCGGGGAGACTTATATACGACAATCGACAGTAAAGACGTGTTTGAATACAATCGAACCTATTTGCCTCGTTACATGGTGCCCTGCCAGGATCCTGGCATACATAATATGATGCATAGACTAATATGGGTGGAAGGTGTTACCACACTACAACGGCGATGGCCCCCTTCTGCAACGCAGCAGGACTAGAAGTAGTCGACCTCCTTCTAGGTGAGCTGGTGAAAGAGGAGGCCGCGCCGACGAGGCCTCCCCCTGTGAGCGACGAACGTGGGTTTGTAGGAGTCGGCGCTTGCACCTCCAGTAACTCTCCTGTGCTCGTGCCAGGACAGGATGGAAACCTGGACCTGTTAGGCACCACGTCGCAAAGATTACGTAGTGGCGGCCGGGCAGTCCCCCCTATGAGGAGTAGCCTGGTCTTCGCCGGGGCCAGGCTGTCGCTGAGGTGTTCCTGTTGCCTGCAGATCCAGGATCCTCAAAAAGCGGCCGAAGGCGCTCGCAGGTGGTTTAGTTTGGGTAGTGTACTGTTACGGGGTGGGTTTTTATGAAATAAAAACTTGAATTAACTCCTTTTTATTGCCAAAGATTAAATATACAACAGGACTTGTGCTTTTAAAACATTGTGCCCACAACGAAGCCTAAACCCGATCTGTCTAATCTTTGCATCATCTTCTTCAAGATGACTTTGCTATGTGCGCAAAAAGGAATAATACACGTTTTAGAAACGAGGACGGCTACTCAGCGATATTATTTAGGATTGTGTAATTAACTGAGAAACGAGAAGTGCTGCTCAGCGACATTATTTAGATCTAACTAGGGCTGTAATATAGCAATACTGACCAGGGCTGTATTATAACAGTACTACCAAGTGCGAGTCCCATATAGGGTCCAGGAGCCTACCCAGGTAACCTGCATACACGCGAGACGCATTCCCCTGCGTCATCAAAGAAAGCGTGTCCACTGTTAGTTATAATTACTTAGACTCGGGTCCTCGAAATCAAGCCAGGAGGGTGTTAGACCTTTGCAATACTTTAATACGCGTTGCTCAACTTCACAGACCGTCAAAGTCTTAAACATTGTGAGGCGCGGAAGTTTTCTCACAATGTTTTCGTTCACAGCATACTTAGATAAAAGTTTTCTAGGTTATTTTTTTTTTTTTTTCGGATGGATCTATGCTAATGGCCCGAAGGCCCTAATGCTTCAACGGATTAGTGTGAGCCCATTCGGCTCACTTTTGATTGGGGGGTTGCCCCCCGCCTACCGTGCAGTCTGTGACCACACGGCCTCCTGGCGTCGGTTGTGTTTTCTAGGTTAGTTAAAGCCTTTAATAGTTAAGAATCTAAACTCTAGTTTTATTAGTTCTAAAAATTTTACGGCAAGCAGAATATATTTCTGTTAAACTTTAATATCTATCAACCTCAGTCTATTGACAGAAATAGCAAGATATTTTAATATTGTTTACATTTAGCGCTACATATATTTTCGCGTGGTGTAGTATCTAGTGTGTGTAGACCGTGTAGTGTGGCTTAAAATTATTATTGTCAAGTTTTATCATTAGCATGCGTTTTTTTATAATTATAAGAAAAAAAGAGATTCGTGCACAAGACATACATACATAAAATAATTTAAAACACTTTGTATTTTAGTCATAGAGCCTATCTATAAAAAAAACTAAATACCCCTAGCATATTTGTTTTCCTTTCCCACAAGACAATGTAGGTACGAGCGAACGAAGATATTTCTGTGAAGATAATAATATTTTAATTCACAGATAGATTTTGTATCTGTATCATATTTTGTGGTAGAGATTATACATTTTAATGAAGATTGTGAATAACATTTTACCATATTTCATTATTTATCATATTTCATTATCGCCATGACATGACATGACTGAGTATGATGGTTTATTATGAATCCCATTTAAACCAGTATAACAGAACCTTAATTAATTTGATAAAATATACATATTATATTCAAAGTAATATTTATATTCAGGTGACGAGCTGGCGGGTGACAGACAGATACACAGACAGAAGGATAGTAAACAACACACAATGAAGGTTATAGATACTGTATTTAGGTCACTTATAATGGTGGCGCCACTGTCCGTATATTATTGACAGCCACAGACAAACCAATTGCTTTAAACATAGAATCGAAATACGAGTAAACGAAATACGAGTGGTCAAAATGCAAATTAAATTAAAGTTCTCAGTTTTAACTATATTCAGGTTATGTATTCAAATAACTTTATAATTTCAGCACATTCCCTTTTTAACTGTATTTATGTTTTTTTTATGTCATTAGGGGGCAAACAACGCCCATACACATCCGCACAACCAAGGCCACACAGATGCGACGCCCTCCTTTTCCCTATCTCCCCAATGTGCCAACGGAAACTCACAAACCGCACGAAATGCGACAGCATAGCTGTCACTTGACGCCGGTGTTATGTGAGCGAGAGGTGCCAGCTCAATCCGGATGCACAGCAGCATGGCACTTCCTCTTACAAAAGTTGTTAGCTGCATACTATCTACACGGCCCCCACCATGGTTCAAGCCTTGACGTAGCCTAAGGTGAACTTAACCTTGGGTGAAGCAAATTGAGTCGAGGGTGCTGCTCTTTGTACCCCTCTTATAAGAAGAGGGGATAAAAGTGCAGGGGGACAAGGGGCGAGGATGGGATCCACACCCCATTGTATTGTCCCGACGTTGGGAGGGGTTGTTCTGTGGTGCGGGATAACCTTACACTTACATTATTTTCATACAAAAATAACTACGTAGGTACTACATGAAACTCTCACTGCTCCCTAAGTTGAACTAAATGTAAGAAAAAACATTTTACAAAAAATTAAAACCGACTTCAAAAATACTATGTCAACCAAGGTAGGTGTACAGCAACAAATACGACACCAACTCCAAAAGTAACTATAATGACGTGGTAAACGCAAAGTTTGTACATTAGTAGAAGACTAAGTTGATTATAAGTTGTAAGCAAAAATTAAAGAAACACACTTTATTTTATTACTTTTTTGTTTAGTATTTTTGAAGTCGGTTTTAATTTTTTGTAAAATGTTTTTATTTCTTAATTTTTAGTGATTCCGAAATTCGTCGTCTTGGCGTTCATTGAAGGAGGCCTATGTTCAGCAGTGGACGGATAAAGGATGATGATGATTACGATGACCGCGACATACTAGAATGTGCTACCAAAGCATCCAATATAATAATTGTGAAATCGTGCTTCGTACAAATCACAGAACTATATCGATATATTTCTGTGGTACAAATAATAAAATGAGCATATCGTCGAGGTAAAAGAAATCAACCAAATAGGCATTATTGGGAATAACTAAAAAACGGCTTGTCTGACCTTAATAAAATTAATATGGGACCAAATTGGAAACACCAGCTTTCAAACAAAAAAATAACCATCGAAATCTATGCACAAACGGCGGAGTAATCGTGTCACATACATACAAAAAAAAAACATACAGACGAATTGAGAACCTCCTCTTTTTTTGAAGTCGGTTAAAAAGTAACTTAAGGATCGGATAGACATACGTCCATATATCTAAATATGTTTTTTTGTTATGAAACTCCAATATATAAAGCGATATTGCTGTTCCAATAATATTGGGTATGTATCGGACGAATTGATAACATTTTTCAAGTTGGTTAAAAGGTAGAAATTAAAATGCAAGTTTTTAAAATTGTAGATATTTCGAAACGATGTTAAGTGGTCCATTTATGTTCAAAGGCGGATCCACCAGAGATGTGCTTGGATTTATCTTTGAAACCTCAAAGCGCTACTTGAACATTTTTAACACCTGCAAATTTTTAACACCTGCAAATTTTTAACACCTTTAACACCTGCTAATTTCTTTTAATATTACAAGCACTCATTTTTTGCGATTCCTCAGTACTATATATATATATTAATGGTACTAAAGTATTTTTCATTGAGTTTAAGAAGAAACAATAGCTTATTATAATTATTATTATAGGTACTAATTATTTTTGTAAGAGGTAGTGACATGCTGCATTACAGCCGAATTGGGCCGGCATGACCTTACGCCCACATAACACAAAAATATTTGATTCTTAGCTACAATTTGTGTTATTTAAAATTAGTGCAACTTATGTTTGGCCGTGTATTATCTGATATTGTACTTCTAACTTTTAATTATACATAATCAAAAATGTAGGTACTTACTTGTCTGCTATTACCTAAAAATCCAACGAGCTACCTGTGACGTATGTGTTGATATTTATACCTTCATTACAGTTTATTTTCTGGTACATTTATAAGAAATATTCCACACCTTTTCCTTTGCACACCTAAGTTCAAAATTAATGTTCAAGAAATAACTTTATGAGTAAATGCTCTTTTTAACACGCTTTTATTAACTTAATTTTTTTTCGGAATGATCTATGCTAACGGCCCAAAGGCCCTAATGCTACATCGGAACTTTTGGTTTGTTAAATTGGGGGGTTGCCTCCCGCCAACCGTGTAGTCTGCGACCGCACGGCTTCCTGGCGTCGGGCTGGGTATTAGCTTCAGAGTTCAGATGTATGTTCCTACGTGTAATGGAAACTTAGATCATGATTTTTTCCCACTTTAAGATTAATTGAAATTTTGTACACTTTTTATGGACCGATGACAATACAATAATTTTTATATGTTTGTTCCAATATCTTGATCAGGATAATCAGGATAGCACATCCAAGGAAAGCGTGTTTTAAGTTCTTTTTTTTACCCGCGACGGAACGGAGACTGTATATGCGTTTGGGGTGAGAGGCAGTTTGTGTGTGTAAACCTATTTTACCGCTTATCTCCAAGACTACTTGTTCAATTTTGATGCGGTTTTCAGAAATGAGTTCGGATTAGATTGATGCATATCATTAGATAGATATTAAGTTGATAACTCACTAGAGGGCACTGCACTAAACGTTTTTTGTACAATCCAATGTTGCCATTTTTCTCCAAAACTACTATTTTAATTTTGATACGAATTTCAATGATGGGTTTGGGCTTGATTGGTGCATGTTCTTAGATAGGTGTTACAATTACAACCCACCAGGGGGAGCTGCAATAAACATTTGTTTTGATGCGGTTTTAATTCAGTGATGGGTTCTGGTTTGATCGGTGCATGTTCTTTATGTGTTACGATGAAAACTCACCAGGGGGCGCTGAAGTAAATGTTTGTTTGTGTTTTTTCTCCAAAATTACTAGTCTGATTTTGATGCGGTTTTCAATTATGGGTTTGGATTTAATTGGTGCATGTTATCAGATAGTTGTCACAATTACGACTTACCAGGGGGCGCTGCAGTAAACATTTGTTTTGATGCGGTTTTCATTCAGTGGTGGGTTCTGGTTTGATTGGTGGATATTCATATATTTTTTATGACGATGAAAATTCACCAGTAGGGCCACAAAATTTTGTCTACGCCTTTTCTCTAATTTTTTCATATAAGTAATACGAGAAAAGGGGTAGATACAATTTTGTCGTGCGCGTATGCTAGCCCTACAGGGGGCGCTGCAGAAAACATAATATTTTGTTTGTGCAACTACTACTAAGGCCGTTTTGGATGTGGTTTCCGGTTATAGGTTCGGTTTAAATTGTGTTGCATGTTCTTAAAAATGTGTTACGGTGACACCTCACCAGGGGGCGCTGCAGTAAATATTGTTTTTACAAAACCAAAACTACTGGTCCGATTTGGATGCGGCTTTTAATAAAGGGTTTGTGGTTGATTAGTGAAGTAAATAGGTGTTACGGTATCAACTCACTAGGTGAAGCTGCAGTAATATCTAGTCCGATTTTCATGCGGTATTCATTATAGGGTTTGTGGTTGATCAGTAAAGGTTCATATACAGATGATACGGTGGTAAATCACTTGAAGGCGCTGCAGTCATTAATATATTTAATTTTAGCTTCTACATATTTAATATTAATTAGTTTTATAGAGCATACTCTATAAAACTAATTAATCATTCGGTCGCATCGCGCATCGGATACGGACGTGCCTTATAAAGTGCACCGTAGAGTTATTAAATTAATGTTTAGCGCGGCTATATGCCGCTTCCCGCTCGCGTCGCTATGAGTTCGCAACTCATAGCCAACGAACTGCTGGCGTTTATCCAAAACGCCATAGACACTATGGATGAAGTTAGCATCTTACAAATATGTAAGACTAACTTCAAAGAAGAAGATATAAGCAGTGGCAAGCGACTACTGTACGAGGTGCTGGGCAAACTCGACCAGATGCCGTCTAGACGGAGGGACGGAACTGAGAAGAGCATCCAGGACATCGTCACCTTGTTAAAGGTGACCGACCCGGACGACGTGCCGAGCTTCGTGGCGAAGGAGCTGCACAAGCTGCCCCCCGTCACGTTCGACCACGTCGACGTCACCAGGCTCCTTAAGGACATCATCTTCCTGAAGTCGAGCCTAACAGAAGTCCAGTCCAGGTTAGAGGTCTCAGACAGGACCATTCAAGATCTGCGTGCCGAGGTAGTATCATTACGTAATGCTACGTCGGTAAGTAGGTCACCTGAAGAGACCTCGAACGTGAACACGCGTCGCGGGGCGCAAAATGTCTCCGTCTGCAGTTTTGCATCGGCGGACTCCGTTGCGTCACCGCATGCCATCGAGTGCGATGCCCCGGCGGTTGCTGAGAGTGTAAGCGTGTCAACACCTCGACGCGTTTATGCTGACGCGGCTGCTAGCCGGGCCGCGGCTCGTCCATCAAGCTGCACCGCACCCCCGCCCGCGCCCTCCTCGGTGCCCCCCCGCGCGGCTCTTGCACGTGCCGCGCGTGCTCCGTGCCCCGCCCCGCACGTCGAGATGAAGATGGTTTTGAGGTGGTGCAGAGGAAGAGGCGCCATCCCAGAACCGTCCAGAATCGCTGCGGCAAAGCCCCACTGGAGCCCAACGTGCTCGTGCGGGTCGCCAAGCCGAACACGCCGGTGTATATCTCCCGCCTTCATTACACCACAAAGGCGGAGAGCATCGCCGAATACGTGCGCCGGAGGTTGAAGTACTGTCCGAGGGTGCAGGAGCTGGAGTCGCGCCGGAACGTCAACTTCAAGGCGTTTGTGGTGCGAGTACCGAACTGCTACCTACAGGACGTGTTAGGCGAAGACTTCTGGCCTCAGGATGTGGTGTTCCGTCGCTTCCGCGGAACAGTACCACCGGAACGCACGAAAACGTAGCGCTAGGAAGTTTACTAACATAATTTTAAGGTTTTATACTAACACTTATGTAATATAATATATGTATGTTAGTCTGTAAGGTATATATCTATGGGCCATAGTGCCTGAAAATAAATGATTTATTATTATTATTATTATTATAAAAAGTTTGAAATAAAAAGCAAAATTAATAGGTGCGTAGGGAAGTGCTACGAAAACTGATACTGTTGTTTAAATGTCGGGGTTTTTTAATTATTTTATCATTTTTCAATTATGTTTTAACCGTCGTGGGTTTTTTTTTCAAATTTTTTAGTTTTGCTTTTTATTTTAAACTATAATTTATTATTTAATATTGACAACTTAAGCAAACAGTTACGAATTCTTAAACGCTATAATAGCACATGTAGACATTCACATCTGCAGCGCTGACCTGAATCAAACACTCCTTTTATCGTTATATCGTTGCACTGTGGGTCTACAGAGGGTCGAGTCTGGCACACAGCCAGACGTATTGGTGGGGACAAGCCTCGATGCTCTCAGGCATAGGTCACGATGTTTTTCCGTTTCTCGCACCATTAGGTTTTACAAGTCGATTTATTGAAAGCCAATGATGGTTTCAAAATCGAAATTATCCGCAAATATAGTAATAATATTTCCCAAAAATAACTTATTATTATTTCTAAAACTAGATAAATGCATTCAAACAAACGTAATAAGCTTTATTATATTTTGGACCGGTTGGTTTTAGTCATCGAGGATATAACTGGAATAGAGCGGTAATGTTATGTGTTTTGTATGAAAACTAATTCCGACAAATTTGTGCTGCGACGCTGCACCGCTGCACCGGTTCTGCGCTCTGATTGGCCTACTAATGCCCTTTAATGGATGATTGACCAATGAAACGTATATACAAATCACTGGTTGGTTAAATTGCTATTATGTCAGTGCCAAATCACTGACCAGTTTCGGGATTTTATGGCTCTCATTGCTACTCTATCCGGTTGCTCGATGATTTTAGTACAACACACCTACGAGCTTTATAAAAATGTTTCTAAAGGTAACCTACTCTTGAAGCTTTAAGATTTTGAACAAACAAATATATATTTTTTATTATAATGTCTACATTCCGAACTTGGAACAAAAGTCCGATTCACACGTGACTGTATATTTTTTACTGCCACTATAAGAAACTGCCATTAAATATATTGTATTGCTGTTACACTTTAAGTAATTGAAGAAACTATTTTTGTTGTTTTGTGACTGCTTATTTAATTAATCCATTAGTGAAATACTAATTTGTATAATGTAAAAAATTAATCAGGTGAACGGATGGTCGATGGGCCAATAAGGTTCAAGAGTGGAGGCCGCGTTTGGGTAGACGAAGTGTTGGTCGGCCATTACTTAGGTGGGAAGACAATCTCCGTACGTAGCGAGGGATCGGTCATCTTGGCGTTCTTTGAGGGAGGCCTTTGTTCAGCAGTGGATGGATAAAGGCTGATGAGGATAATGAAAACAGAAAGAATTAATGAATCGGCAATCGGTATGTGGACGTTGAATGTAAACATAGCGTCTACTCCCCGGGAGTACTCACCCGGGGCAAGCCGTAGCTCAAACAAGTTTTGCCTTTTCTCAGACACAAGATATAAGTCCCAGCGCCAGAAATTATACCCTGAGAACAACATGGCATGACAGTGCTTTTATTTTCCTTTTTTTACGCTAGGAAATGCTCTGAGGCATCCCGCGGGGGAGTGGGTCTCCCCAGGTGGTAAGGTGGACGCAGCTCTACCTACTAAAACCCGGCAAGTGAAACCAATATCGCCCTTGGTGAGGTGCCCCGGATCTGCTGAGCAAACAGGGCACCTGGACGGCTAGTCAGTCCCTGAAGGGACCGACGCCACCTCCACAGAGGGGTTGTCCCGCACCACATAACAACCCCTCCCAACGGACAAGTACAACGGGACAGTACAATAGGGTGAGGTTTCCATCCTCGCCCCTTGTCCCCCTGCTCTTTTGTTCCCACTTCTTATAGGAGCGGTTCAAAGAGCAGCTCCCTCGGCTTAATTTGCTTTGCCCAAGGTGCCACCTTAGACTACTAAGCCCCACCGCCACGACAAGGCTTAAACCATGATGGGGGCATGACATTGCCTATCAAGTCCCTTCTCCAGCAATACTTCTTCTTGACGAAAGAAATACAGTTGTACTAAGCCACCAGTGTATAATTACTGCTACAAATTCCAAATAACTTTTAATATATTATACCGTAATGTTTATTTTATGCTATGGTAATAGCGCAGTAACTAAAAGGTCTGGTGTCACAACCTTTCCACGAAATTAGCGTTGTTGATTAGTAAATAGTATAGTATCCAATAATAGTTTTTCATAATGTATTGTTGGAACTTGTTACCAACGGCTTCACCTAAGTTAATAGTAACGACTATACTTTATTTAAATTTAAATATTGATGTGTCTAAGTGTCAAATCAAATAAAAATATCTTTATCTCGTAGGTAACTTCTACCTTGACTTTAAATTTGTACTTACGTCAAAAAAGTAGTCAATAAAAGGACAACACAAAAAAAACATTATGCTAAACATAGGCCTCTTTCGACGAACGCCACGACGAGCGATACCGTGCCACTCGCATCCAACACGGACCGGCTACAGTACGGAGATCGTCTTCCCATCTGGTTAATGTTCGACCAACACCTCATCTACCCAAAAGGCAGCTGTCAAAGGTGTCAGACACCCAACACATGCTCCATAGCATGTTGAGTTACGGCAAACTTTCGGACCAGTCGTAAATTAGGCCACGTTTCAGCCCCGTCATGACCATCACGGGGAGAACGCATTGGTCGAAGACTTTCGTCTTCAAACTCTGCGATATAGACGACGTGAGAATATGGGTAAGCTTCTTGAATGCTGTCCATCCCAGTTGAATCCTCCTAACGGAGGATCCTCGAAGTTATGTCTACCTATCTGATAAGTGTGCCCAAGATAGACATGTACACTTGCAAGACTTCGAGATCTAAGCCATCGACGTTTAACGGCCTAGGTGGAACTTTCATCTGGTTTTTCCCCGATCACTTACATCCATGGCGTTTGTTACAAAAGAGACGCCATGAATGTAAACTTTCAGCGAGAGCGAGTCCGTCTAATAAAGCATACACTCCGACCTAACTTCAGACAAAGCGCGGTAGACTCCGAAAAATTACAATTGGAATTAAAACCGACTCGAGGGACACTACAATGGCAGTTGACGAGGCACTAAGTGCCGTGGTGGACTGCATGCGGGTCACGCGTCAAAGGTTTTGAAGGAGAAAGCGTACTGGCAGGAGAAAGCGTACTGGCAGGAAATCCAAACTCTCGGAAGAGACGCCTGTTTTTAAGAGGGAACGCAGAGCACACACAGATGCCACTTCTACAGATGTAAAGCTTCTCTCGTAGCAGATCCGCAAATTAATACGCCGAGATCTTCGCTGCACAAATACGCAACGGACTACCGAAGCAATTGAGCAGAATAGAGGGTCGAAGGTTTTTGTGGAGAAGCCATCTGTAGAGGAAATTTTAATATAATACAAAAAATTGCAAAATTTCACTATAAAAACATCGTTATATGATATATCACTTCCCCTCGGATTACAGAGTACCAAATAAGAGATAATATTCTGCACATGGACTTTTGCGCAAATCTTGACAACTAGGAGGTATGCTACGCAATCGCTACGAAGAAATAATATTGCTATTTGCTACAGATTGTATACCATGTTCCATGATTTTTGTTCACCCAAAATGTGCTCAACGCGCCCAAAGAAGTTTTCACTTAAAAAAAAAACACTTTTGGAATGCATAAGGAAAACGAGAAAATCTCTTAGGGGTTGCCTTTTGTCAAGTTAGTACGTTCATGTACAACCTTAAGAGTGAATGTGTGATATAGTATCTTCAATAAAATCTTATTTTTAAACGACTTCAAAAAGGAGGAGGTTATACATATTATATAGTCGTATTATGTTCGTGTGTATATACAGGGTGACCTGAAATTCGATACATTCCTTTGAAAGACAGAAAGTAGACCTCATTTACAGTAATATTTTTCATGGCATCCCCTATCCGAAAGTTGATATTTACAAAGTTATTGAAATTTCAAAAATTTTTTCTTTATTTTTCGACTTTTTGACTTTGACATGACGTATTTTTAAAAATGTTTGTCTTTTTAGTGATTTTTTTTATGTATTTTAACCGTCAATGAGTCAAATAATATTTTTAAGGAATAAATAGGGACAAACTAAGCGAGAATTTTTCATTATGAGACATGAAACAGAATTTTCTTTTAAGGAAAATTCCCATTTTTCTTAAAAGACAAACATTTTTTAAAATACGTCATGTCAAAGTCAAAAAGTCGAAAATAAAGAAAAAATTTTTGAAATTTCAATAACTTTGTAAATATCAACTTTCGGATAGGGGATGCCATGAAAAATATTACTGTAAATGAGGTCTACTTTCTGTCTTTCAAAGGAATGTATCGAATTTCAGGTCACCCTGTATTAATGTATGTTCACCGATTTCTCCGTCAATTGTGGACCGATTTTCAAAATTCTTTTTGACGTGACAACGTCTTATAATTCGATGGAGCCGGCTGCAAGAACAAAAAACATGACGTATGCTATGACGTGTGCGGCGTTACCTCACTCTGAGGCGTTCCATTTTCTTAGGACGTTGTCACGTTCAACTATCGTCAGTAAACCGACTTTACAGACAACCTATTTTTTTATTCAAAATCATGGTCCCATGATAAGGAAACCAGGATCTGATGATGACATCCCAGAGAAATCGAGGGGAACTTTCGAAAATCGTAGGAGTAACTAGTGCGTTTAATAATTTTTTAATTAATTATTTTAAAGCACTACAATTTCATGAAGGTCTAGAGTTGATCTGATGATGGAGCTGAAAGACAGTCGAGGGAACTCGTCAACGATTTACAGCAGTAACCTTGTGTTTGGGCTTGATTCATTTGTATTGATGAGAACTTTACACCCATATGGGTTATAAGTGACAATATAGGTCTGATGATGGAGACAATAGATAGTCGAGGGAACTCCTCGACGATTTACAGCTTCATTTGTTGGGTTTACTTCATACGGTTCAATATGCTAAAATGTTCAGCTCGTATAAAAATAGTAGTTGTCAATGATGTATCATTTTATTACTTGTCGATGTAAAAAAAACAACCGTATGAAAAGCTTTGGAAGCGCATCATAGTATTTCCAGGTCATCCTAATATAAACTAAAAAGTAATAAAATAATTGCGTTTCCTTAATTTTTGAGCCTACAACTTATAATCAACTTGTTCTTTTACTAATGAACAATCTTTGCGTTTGCGTGTCAGCAAAGATAGCTAGGTACAGCAACAAATATGACACCGGTGACTGATAACGGTTTTGGTGCTGTACCTATTAAACTTTGCTGACACCGACTCCAAAAGTAACAACAATGACGTGGTAAACGCAAAGATTGTAATTAGTAAGAGAATAAGTTGATTATAAGTTGTAGGCACAAAAGTTAAGGAAACGCAATTATTTTAGATTCCTGACACAATGTGGGATTCATACTTGGGCTGTGTACACTGAAAATAAAACCGCCGCGAGCGCCTTCAGCAGCTTTTTGAGGGTCCCGGATCTGGAGGCTCCTCAGTGACATGTATGAGTGGCCTGTGCTAGTAACAAATGAATTCCTTTAAGCTGATAAACGATGCAGACTACTCACCATCTCCTGATAGCATGTCAGCTAGTTTGCCTCCACATAAAAATGTAACTAAGAACAATTAGACCACATTCCAGTTCCAGGACCATTTAAATTTAAAATAATATCTTACCAGTCTGTCCCTTCCCCAGCGTCTTCTCCAGTCGGTAGGGCCCGACATACTGGTAGGCCTCGGAGGCCGCCGCGGTGCTCTCCATCCTTCAGGGTGCTGGTGCGGTCATTGCTCGGCCACGCCACCACACCCAGTCATACTGTCCAACTACACCAATATATACGGACGGTCGCACATTTTTTGTTACTAGAAAGAGATAAATTTCCGTGCCTCAAATTTTAAAGCCTTGCGCAAGTAGACTTCATATCTACGAGATATCGAAATGTTAAAGATGATTCAAAACACATTTTCATTTTAGTTTTTTAACCCCCGACGCAAGAAGACGGTTTTTTAACTTTAACCAGTAGCGCCCCGCGGTTTGACCTGCGTACTTCCCATTTCCTTGGGACTCACAAGGATAAATTATAGCCTATATGTTATATTGATGCAGGAAGAAGCTGTAAAGCTTCATTAAAATCCATTCAGTAGAATCCATCCATCCTTAATGATATAAAATATGTAATGGTAAAATTTAAGATCTATCGATATATACATACACATACAACAGTTTTTTTAAATAAAATATTGGAATTGTTTAAAGCCAAATTGAATTAATTAGTTGTAAATTTAAAAAAAATATTTTATAGACCCAATTGTAGTGAATTTGTTTTTTTTTTATGTTAGTTGGATAGGCAAACTGGCAAACGTGCCACCTGATGGTAAGTGGTCGACGTCGCCCATGAACATAAACTAGTTTACCTGGAACGAGCCCAGGCAACTCATCTATGTGTTGCCTATCCTGAGACATAAGATGTTAAGTCTCGGTGCCAGTAATTACACTGCCTGTCTTGCCCTTCTCTCCGAAACACAGCAAAGCTGTTTCACGGGAGAAACAAGCAAGATGGTGGTATCCATGCAGCCGGGAGCGCGACACAGCGCTTCCCTCCCACCGGTAAATGTACGCCTTAATTGACATAATATATATCTGATACAATACCACTTGTAAGTTGAATGTTAAAATGTTTTAATATATATGATGTGGTTGTACTTATGAAATAAATAAGTTGTAAATTTTGCGTGAAAGAGCAACAAACATAGGTACATTCTTACAAACTTTCGTGTTATCCTACTTTTTTATTACTATTAACTTATATTATATATATATATATATATATATATATATATATATATATATATATATATATATATATATATATATATATATATATATATATATACTATATATATATAAGTTAATAATATTAGTAGGATAACGCGAAAGTTATAATAGGATTTCTATAGGATATCGATTTAGATACGGATAATTCAAGGGTGTGTGTGCTAGACATGTTTGGTTCAGCCATTTTAGGGTTTTATCCCTTCAACTGTTTTGTTATTGCTTTAAAGCTTTTTAAGTATATTCTCTGCATTATGGTATTTTGAAATTTTAGGTAAACACTTTAATTTTATTCGTAAAGTCTTTTTAACGCGTAGATTAACATTTGACCGATTATTATCTTGCCTAAAACAAATCGTTATTCCCATAAGTGAAGTAAGGAGCAGCAGCTTGTATGTAATATAGTTAAGCTCGGTAATAGCTATATTAGCTTGAGCCCAAATAGCAGCGCGCATTGAATACAAGTTTAAATACACGACCCCTGGTTTAGCAGCGAATAATGAAAATGCTAGCAGAGGCTGCTTTCAACAGGCATGTTGTTAAATAGTAAACTCTGTGACGTGTTTATATATTACATAGAATCTAGATAACATGTTCTTCTAAAGCTAAAGATATTGTTTGTTTGTTTGAACGCGCTAATCTCAGGAACTACTGGTCCGATTAAAAAAAAATCTTTCAGTGTTAGATAGCCCATTTATCGAGGAAGGCTATAGGCTATAGAACATCACGCTGTGACTAACAGTAATTAAGTTGAGTAAGTTAACGCGGGCGAAGCTGCGGGCAACAGCTAGTGTATTATTAAGTTATGGTTAATATTAGTTTATTTGTAACTACATTGCACGGAAATGAAGTCCGGATGACAATAATTTAGAACGCGTATCAAGATAAGTTCAAGCCAAGAAAAAATAACTAGAAACAGCACGCGTACAATAGAATCTTACTTGCTAGGTACTAATATTTTAAAGGCGAAAGTTTGTATGTTTGGATGTTTATTGTTCACGGCAAAATGGCTGAACTGATTTGGCTGATAGTTGAAATGGTGATGGCTTATACCTTGGATTAGGATATAGGCTATACAAATAATGATCATCAATCCGGATACGGTTGTAAATCTAAGTTAAACGCAGGCGAAGCTGTGGGCGCCAGAATATGTAATAAAGAGGTTTTACGTTTGTATGTTGGAGATAATCTTCGAAAATATTCATCCGATTTTATAAAAAGTCTTTTAAAAGGTAACTTTATCAAACTGTAACGTGTATCATCGCGACACGAGTAAAACCGCGAGTAATATACTAACTAAAGCCTACCTTTAAAAGCAAAAAAATATTCAATCTCCTGTCTATAGTTCCGGGCTCTTTCAGAGTATTTCAACCGAATTTATCAGATTTTACATGATTTTATTAGCTTTACTAGTTTACTTAAAAGACAGACGAGTCAAATTTTGTTTGTCAACATCACCCATCACGATATTCGTGCCGGTCGGTGTTGCATGCGAGTCGCGAGGGATCGGTCGTCTTGACGTTCATTGAAGGAGACCTATGTTCAGCAGTGGACGGATGGAGGATGATGACGATGATCCCCCAAAAATATAAATTAGTAAGGCCAAAACTAGCACTTATTCTACTAACAGCTAGACCAAGTGAACGTCTAAGCGTTGCCTGTCTTGAGCCAGAGGTCCTCATGGTCCCAGGAATGACACATAATCTGCTCTAGCGTCTCACTATATACGACAGACGTTGTTCTGTACAAAACATTGTGTAGTGATCCGAATTGTTAATCTTAACCGTTCTTAAATCTTCTTCAACACACACAAAACATCATCAAAATCGGTCCAGCCGTTTAGGAGGAGTTCAGTGAATTCACACGCACGGAAGATTCATTTATAAAGATTGCTCGGCCGAGAATATTAATAATCACCCATGTCCATCTAGCTCAAAATTGTATTTTACTAAAATCAGCAGTTTTTTGCTGACAAACTTTCCTAGAAGGACTTTGTTTAATAGTAATCACTTACCGTGAGCTGTTCTTCCCTATAAAGGAAAAACAAACCCATCTATCACACTTGGCACTTCACCTGGTTTTGTTATGGATACTTTATTGTCTGTGATGTTTAATATCATCTCGAGCCTGTTAATACATTTATTTGTACAAAGTATATCTTATATCTTTAAATGAGCAATTCTTGTATATATATATATATATAATTGGAATCTCGGAATCGGCTCCAACGATTTTCATGAAATTTAGTATATAGGGGGTTTCGGGGGCGATACATCGATCTAGCTAGGAATCATTTTTAGAAAATGTCATTTTATAAAAAAAAAAAAAAAAAAATATCCGAGCGAAGCTCGGTCATCCAGGTACTAATTGTGTTATATTAAATCCTTAGATCTTTATATTTTTCATCGACAGACTGGTTTAATACACAGAGGTCGTGGATTCAGATCCCGCAAAGATATTTTTTATGATGAATATAGATCAAAAGTATGTATTATATTATACTACTAGACCATGGTTCAAGCCTTGACGTGGCGGTGGGGCTCAGTAGCCTAGGGTGAGCCCACCACCTTGGGCGAAGCCAATTGAGCCGAGGGGGCTCTTTGTACTCCTCTTATAAGAAGAGGGGACAAAAGAGCAGGGGGCAAGGGGTGAGGATGGGAACCTCACCTCATTGTACTGTCCCGACGTTGGGAGGGGTTGTTCTGTGGTGCGAGACAACCCCTCAGTAGAGGTGGCGTCGGTCCCTTGCAGGACTGACTAGCCGTCGAGGTGCCCTGTTAGCTTAACAGATCCGGGGCACCTCACCAAGGCGTCACTGGTGGCACTCGCCGGGTTTAAGTGGGTAGAGCTGCGTCCATTTACCATCTTTCGGGCGCAGCGAGTCCCACATAACCACCTGGGGAGACCCACTCCCCAGGCGGGATGCCTCAGAGCATTTCCCGGCGTAAAAGAAAAAAAAATACTAGTAGAGCCGGCCACGCGATGCTGTGGCTAAGGTATAATATATGCGATTATAAATTGAGATATTAACTATCCTATCTTCCAAGTTAGATTAAACTGCACACTGAGCTCAAAATTTGGTTAAAACGGTACAGTAGTTGAGGAGTTCATCGCAGACTAACAACGGGATACGTAATTTATATATATTAAGAGAAAGATATTCCCAATAATATGATTGTTTAGTGAATATTTGTTACTTTCACGTGCTAACCCAACTCATCTTATTCCTTTCACAACCGAACACCGGATCGATAAGGTGGAGATCCGGGAAGTAACAAGCTATTTATACAACAAGATATCTCGTTATTTTTAGTTCCAACATCGATCGGTGATAAGTCATTAGCATAAAAAGTAATAAATTTCAGAATAAAATTAACCCAAAAATAAATATAATCCTGTTGACTCACAAAGTCGGGAGTTCAATGCTTGCAATCAAGAAATCGATCTCCGTCCATTGGCCGGTCCGTGTTGGATGCGAGTGGCGAGCGATCGGCCGTCTTGATGTTGTTTGAGCTGATGGCTGATGATGATGAATCAAGAAATTATTTTTGACGTGACAACGTCTTATAATTCGATGGAGCCGGCTGCACGAACGAAAAAACATGACGCATGCAGCGCGCGGCGTTACCTCGCTCTGAGGCGTTCCATTTTCTTATGACGTTGTCACGTTCAACTATCGTCAGGAAACCGACTTTACAGACAACCGATTTTTTTTATTTAATCTTAATAAACCGCGATAAAATCCATAAAAATTGTTTCATTATAATGAGTGAAATTCGAGTAAACATTAGAAAACAATAATTATTTCCTGATCACAAGTTGTATGAAAGTGGCTATGTATTAACATTTTCCAGATTCACCTTTTCCGTCGACTCGTGGAACGGTCCTGGTTGGACATGAGTGACGGGAAATCGGCCGTCTTGGCGTTCACTGAAATCGTTAGCCGCTAACTCGTTAACCACTGAGCCACAGAGGTCATCAATACAATACATACAAAACTCGCTTACAACAATGTCGCAAGTTTGAAAGTTGATTGAAAGTGACTATGTTCAAATATTGAGTGTATTATGTTGGACGTAATAACGGGAGCTTTGTTTGAACTGTAATCCCAGTTGGACCGTGGCCAGGCTTTTAACATAATTTCTTCATTCGACAGAGGAATAGGTTTCCAAAAGGTCAAGAGGAAACGGATGAAAAGGGATTACTTTTAATAGTTTAGTGATGCTAATGTATGTTGATTTGACTAGAATGTTTTACAGAATTTGTAATTGGCCGTTTCCCGCGTTTCCACACCTTAATATATAAAAATACTCTTCTATAAAATAAATAGCCAATAACCATTTAGTAATTGACAATCTCCGTGGCTCAATGGTTAGCGCGTTGGCGCTCAAGCCGGAGGTTGCGGGTTCGAATCCCGCCAGGGAACAAAAAAGTTTTCTGTGTTCCTGGGTCATGGATGTGTATTAAATATGTGTATTATATAATAAAAATCTTAAATATATGTATAGTATAAAAGTATACTTCCGTTGTCTGGTACCCGTAACACAAGTTCTTCGAGAACTTACCGCGGGACCAGATTGACGTGGTGTAAAAGCGTCCACAGATATTATTATGTTAATATTAATAATCTGATAACTCTGTCAAATTCTCATCTAAAAACAAGTCTTATATATTTATATTTTTGTTGGTTGGCCGTTGGGGGATTCGAACTCGCGATCTTTGCGTGTCACCAGACCCTGCAGCCATACGTCATAGCTGCCCTATTTTGATAAAGCTTTCTTGTATTAGATTTATGTTCTGAAAGTTTAAATTTCGTATTTAATGACTACATTTCACGCATGTAAATAAATTGTTTTAGAAAGGATCGCGGTTTTTAGCTCATAATTAAATCTTTTTTTAGCTTAGAATTTTTTTTGCGTGATTTTCCTCCTAGACTCAGGGTTGGGTCGCCCGCTGGGACTCCACACCGCGTACATGTGAGGTTGTTAGGGGTAAAATATTGTTTTAGATTTAATGACAATTTATTGATTTGTGGAACTCCAACTAAATATGACTCGGCACAATTATAACATTTGTTTTCACTTGTAGGGCAAGCTTTTACGCGATAAGATTTTTTTTGTACTGTAAATTGATTCTTTCTTCTCTATTATAAACGTTATAATGCTTAATATTAAACGTTTTTGGTTGGTGTTGGTCGTCACATAATTAAGTTCATTTTTATATTTAATTGTATTTTAATGCGGACATTTTGTTAAACTTAATAATGTTGCTTTTCAGTAGATATGCAAAAGCTCTATTATGAAGACAAGCTTATTATGAAATAGAAAAGTGCTAAATAAGAATAATTTCAAGAAATGAACAATTTTCATCTATTTTACGGCTCGGCTCCCTAGATATTCGCGATCCCCTGCCCTCATCTACTTCTTACATTTATTTTATGTTACATATCGTATCCATACATCGTTATTGTATAATTTTGAACGACCCTCTCAGCGACTTCTCGTTAGGGGACCCCACACGTTAAAAAACTGAAATATATAAATAATTGAGCAGTATATGAGTAAGTAGTAGTATATATGCGAATTTACCTTATAGTACTAAAATACTAAAATTAATAAAAGCATTTTATCGCGGTTCAATAAGAGTTTTCTTGTATTATAGTATCCGAAAAATGAATAAAATATAGCGCGAAAAACCCGAAACATGATATTTAATTATATTACAATAAAAAGGAAATTTCATCCAAAATAAATGGCTTTCCTAAAATTAAATAAATATATTTCCTGAAAATCGGGCTAATTTAGGAGATTAGCGCGTCCAAACATACTTTCAACTTATATTAAATATAGATTGGTATTGATGAAACTTGTCACGCAACTTAAGGCAGTATTTGGTACTCTCTTCCAGCATCCTATAGAAAAGCAGTGACGTCTTATAAATCTGACCACTTACTATCAGGATAATAGTTAAATAACATAGAAAACGGAAATTTTCTGTCTAATTTTCACACTATTTGGTCTCAATATATAACATACAAAATATTTCTTAATTATATCGTATATTAAAACTGTGTGGTTCGTTAAATTCTTTTTGTAAAACAGAGCATATTATGCGATATTTGGAATTTGGAAATGCAAACTGCTAGAGGCAAAAGCGTATCGACAATATTTTTTTATATAAAATGTATGAATACAACATTAATTTCCAAAGATTCATACAATATGAATATCAAAATACATGCTCATTACCTAAAAAGGAATCTGGGTAATTTGTTAATGCATTTGTGTTGTGTTGCAGTGTATTCTGATTTACATACCCTGGGTTTTATTCATTTATGTATGCTGCAAGGAATTAGATTCTAAGGTTTCACTGTTTAATATTATATTAGAACGTTATTTTATCAAAAAATCTCAATTACTTATGCATTTATTATCTGTGGTTGTTTATGTTTCAATTTGGAATGTGTAGGCTGGTCCGATTTTAGCGTAGGAACATGGACCATGTTCTAGGCTTAGTAAATTAGGTTCAAAACAACACTAGGCATTGAAGTCAGCAATGCTACGATTTGACGATCGATATGAGGCACGTTTGACTATTAATTGGCAGAGTTCTAATAGATGGGGAACAGAGAAAGTACTCTATATCTTAAACAATTTTTTTACAATTTTTTAGCAATAAATAAATTGAAAATTGGCGTACACTATAGAAATGTTAGTGTTTTTAATTATTTAGAGTAAGTAAGTAAGCTATATTATTTTTTTAATGTTTTTTTAAACTTGAGGCACCGAATTCTTTTTATATTCGCAAAAATATAAATACAGTTCACTTTACCACTTATTAAATATAAGCACAGATCTAATAATAACACAAGATTCCGCACAAAACGTTTGGCACTGACGGAAAATCAATATACGTAAAACATCACCCGTAGTGTCCACGAATTCTGATCAATTTTACATAGATCGAAGCACAGATAGTTAGTTTCATCTTAAATACAACGATGAAAAAATTCACTAAACAATAATTGTTACATAATTTTATATAAATCGTAAGGGTAAATGTTTTTGGTGTTCCGTACGCGCGGCGATCGGGCGCCGTCGGGTAAGTTCGGGTTTGACTGGGGGTGAAGTGAGTCATTAGCCTTTGAGGGGTTGTTTTGCGTTCCGTTGTACGCGCACTTTGATAAAATATTAACATTTTTTATTCCATACAATTCAATGAATTATTGAAAAGTTATCTATTTTAGCACCTGCTTTTGCAAAAATATATATTAATAATTTTATGTTTTCAGTTGCATGTCAGAATATGGCACTCTTAAGCTTTTTGTGTGCAAAAAGTTATCGTGTTACAAAAAGCAAAAATGAGGAACGGCGGGAAATTTCGGGGCGCGCTTGGTTGTGTTTTTTGGTTTCCCGGTGAATAATAATTGTTAATTCTTGTTATTTTGTATTTTTTTCGTATACCTTTTTGTCACGTGAGCGACGATTGTCTAGTCACTAGTGGGTATGGGCTCGGCCTCTTGAGGTAGAGGTCCGGGTTCGATCTTGACTTGATCGGGACTTTGGTGAAATGGGTTTTGCAATATTTCGCCTTTCATTTGAACGTGATACCATTGCTTGCTGGCCGGTAAAGGCAACATCGCGAGGAAACCTGAGAGCCTGATGAGATTAAAAGTCTTTGAAGGCGTATGAAGTTCACCCCGCATTGGGCCAGCGGATCGGTGAACTATGGCCCAACAGCCTCATCCTTTCGGATGTTATAGGAATATTGTTACACAAACAAACGATAAATGGTTTCGGTAAAATACGATCTTCCTCTTTTGAAGTCGGTGTCAAGTACAGCTTTGGCCTGAAATTTACATTGTGTTAACATAATTTAATTAGTTACGTTAGGATGTAGACCGTACATTAACCAATTGACCTCAGTGGTTTACAACCTATCGACAAAAATATTATGTTCATTTATTGCTTATCATCGATTTGTAATTTACAATAACATTATAAATACATCTATACTAATATTATAAAGCTAAAAAGTTTGTTTGTTTGTTTGAACGCGCTAATCTCAGGAACTAATGGTCCGATTTGAAAAATTATTTCAGTGTTAGATAGCCCATTTATCGAGGAAGGCTATAGGCTATACCTATAACATCACACTGTGACTTATAGGGAGTTGAGTAACGCGGGCGAAGCTGCAGGCAACAGCTAGTACATTATAATTTAATTCAAAACATAAATATATATCGTTATATAAATTTGCATCACACAAACTATCTGTTGGATTCGAGCCTCCGGCTTTCGCACCATAATGCAGAACGTATCATTACTATGTATGTCTATCATACACACAGCTGTGCTTAGAGCGGATCGGTAACCTAGGTATCTTCCAATTAATCTTGCAAGCCGGTAAAAGATTTATACTATATATTAAGCCAGCGCCTGCTGCGCAGGCGCCACGTCGGGATGAAGATGGTTTTGAGGTGGTGCAGAGGAAGAGGCGCCATCCCAGAACCGTCCAGAATCCCTGCGGCAAAGCCCCACTGGAGCCCCCCGCCCCGTGCTCGTGCGGGCCGCCAAGCCGAACACGCCGGTGTATATCTCCCGCCTGCATTACACCACAAAAGCGGAGAGCATCGCCGAATACGTGCGCCGGAGGTTGAAGTACTGTCCGAGGGTGCAGGAGCTGGAGTCGCGCCGGAACGTCAACTTCAAGGCGTTTGTGGTGCGAGTACCGAACTGCTACCTGCAGGACGTTTTACGCGAAGACTTCTGGCCTCAGGATGTGGTGTTCCGTCGCTTCCGCGGAACAGTACCACCGGAACGCACGAAAACGTAGCGCTAGGAAGTTTACTAACATAATTTTAAGGTTTTATACTAACACTTGTGTAATATAATATATGTATGTTAGTGTGTAAGGTATATATCTATGAGCCATAGTGCCTGAAAATAAATGATTTATTATTATTATTATTAATAATAATAATAATAATTAATAACTCCATTTGTAAAAAAAACATACTGCATCCACTGAAAATTATACAAGAAAAAAATAAACAAGTAAGTATTTTTATGACAATAATAAAATATAAAAAGAACGTAAGCGAAAAAAAACAACATAAACTGATCCATTTAAATTATTTAACTAGATAGCATTATGTACGTATGTTCGCCGCATGCCTCATAAAAAGGTGTGACCTCAGTTTAAATTAGGACTTTTGGTCCTAACACTGGTTTTCAGGACCACCATAAGTTTATTAGTCGTTTTGTAATTTATACGAACACATACACACACACACACACACACATACACACACACACATACCTACACATTAAAAAATTACTGTATGTCCGGAAAAACATAAACGAATTTTGTAAGAAAAGTGATATTTATAGTAGGGATACACGTATTAGACACAGGTTAGATATACCAGTGATTAGACTTTCAAAATAAGCAATTCTTGTAAAGGCCACTGTATACGCTTTTACAATAGGATCCCAGAAAACGTTCAAAAGCTCTCCATAAAATAAAAAGATTTCATGAAAGATACCACACCCTGGGAATAAGGCGTTCCTCCCGCGCATTTCAGTATAAGATGTTAAAATTATTATATAATATATATTATTTGAAAATATTAGTTCCACTGAGTTTGTTTCGCGGGTTCTTCTCAGTGGGCTTACCTTGGAACCGGTGGTAGATTCAATTGACGTTCAAAAAGATACTGTATTAGTACAGATTTGATTTGATAGATTGTTTGGTGGTGGTCTTTTACTGTGGTTGTGGTGCATGCGGGGTGGTGGTGCATGCGAGTGTACGCATATGCAGTGTGAGAAAGGAGGGCGGTGCTATATGCATGCATATGCGTGCACTCACACATTTGCTGTAAAGACTGCGTGTTTCGCGGGATAATTGCTAACTAATATAATATAATTTAATATCTTATATAATGGATTTCCGCAAAGTAACGCCTGATTCTATTAACTACGGTGAGTTTCGTCTGTCGAACACAGTGACAATAGTAGGGGTGAAAAGACAATAGTAGTGGTGATCAGTAAACCTACGAGAAAGGAGATGGAGTAGTCCGGTACGGACACCTCCAGTGCCGTCAACATCTACCGCATACTACAGTCTCGTGAACAAGACAGAGTAGATAATGTCGAAATATCGAGATCCGCGAAATAAAAGTGAATAATAATAATAATAATAACTTTATTTGTGAAACATGCCGCGCTACACATAAATATTTCTATCATAATATTATATGATTTAAATATAGGTAAACAAGTCAAAAAAAAACACATCTTACAAAAATACCTACTAATAATAACAACCCAAAAATAAAATCAGTTGAAACTAGAAAAAAAAACATTAAAAGAAAGAGCAAGTTTTGGGCAGCGGCGCGTCTCACAAAAAGGTAAATCCTCGGATTCAGTTAGGGTTATAGTATGTACAAGTACATATTCTAACCCCAACACCGATTTTCAGGACCACCATTAACAATTCTTTATTCATTTATATTGGCGGTAGCGGAAGGCATCGATGATTAATAAGGATAAAAAAATAAAATTAAAAATACATGTAATTAAAACACTTAGTTACTATTTTAAAATATCATGTGGCATTGCATACCCATTAAAATTTATATACCTACAAATATGTACAACACACACATACATATGTACATGCACATATTATAATTTAAAAAAGAATAGAACAACTTATAAACATAAACCACAACATAAGCTAATAGAAGAACATTGAAAACGGACGTGGCTGAGAATATCAAGCTTAAAAAAAAATACAATAATAATGAAAAGAATGCACACAGGTTTCTTACGCAACGTTACGTGCACACATACACACATTCGTTAGGTTAGATCATAGAAGTTGCTTTTGTGCCATTAACAAATAGTCTTTATAACGGCGCTTAAAATTCTGCTGTATACAAATGTCCCGAAGCGGAGGCGGGAGATTGTTCCAGCATTTCGTTGCGGCATATTTAAAACTACCCCGAAATGCTGCCGTTCGATGAATAGGCGTGCACAGTGTATAGTTTTTAAATCGAGTGTTGTGTGAGGTGTTGATATCCCTTGCCCAGTCCAGTTTGCTAGTGAGATAGACGGGCACTCCATGCTTCACAATGCCAAAGAGCAATGTGGCGAAGTGCAACTTCATTCGACTTTCCATTTTTAATATAGACCCACGATTTAAGTAAGGAGTGACGTGATCTCGCCGCGGTATATCGAAACAATAGCATGCACAGGCATTCTGTACACGCTGTATGGATTATTTTGTTCGCTCAAGCAGCCTTGGTCCTATCACAGAATCAACATAATTGAACTTGGAGAGTACTAAGGTTTCGCATAGTCGGATACGCGTTTCTTCATTTAGTGAACTCCTTAAGCGATATAAAACCTTTAACCGATAAAAGCAACTACGTATTATTACCGACACGTGTTTCTCAAATCTCAAGTTTTCATCCAAAATGAGACCCAGGTTACGTGCTTCTGATATACCTTCTATTCTGCTACCATTTACATTGATAACTGGATCTCTCATCTTTATGAATTGTACATGCTGACGAGTACCAAGAATTATATATTTAGTTTTGGCTGCATTTAAGACCAACGCATTCGATTTAGACCAGTTAAAAATACGGCTGAGGTCGTCATTAATTCTACTGACTGCGTGATCTTAAACTTGGGGTTTGAAGGACAAATATATTTGAATGTCATCTGCATACATGTGAAATCTGCAATTTTGTATGCACTTAGTGACATCGGCTGAATAGATGTTAAATAATATTGGCCCCAGTATAGAGCCTTGGGATACACCTCTTTTTATTTGACTATGCCGCGACGAAATCACATTTTTCACTCCATTTTTAATCTCTACAACTTGAAATCGATTCTGCAGATAACTTGCAAACCACAAGACAGATGCCTCCTCTAAACCATAAAATCGTAGTTTTGCCAATAATAATTCAATATTAATAGCATCAAATGCTCTAGAAAAATCAAGAAGTACCATAATAGTAACGTCCCCATCATCTTGAGCCTGGAGAACATCGTCTAGTACAGTCATTAGTGCAGTAGTGGTGCTGTGGTGCTTTCTGAAACCCGATTGCATTTCGGGTAGTAGTAGTAGTGAAAAACATGGTTTTAAATAATTTAATTAAATTCCCGTTTTAAATAATTTTAGTAATGAAAATAACCATGTTAACTTAAATTCAATTATAGTAAATGTTTGGTTGCTATATTTTTAAGCACCAACAGTTTGTGACCAATGAACTTAAAACCTTGTGTATAAATGCAGTGAAATATTTCCTATTCAATTAGTGCTGGAACATTTATATTTAGGTGCATCAGGTATGTTTGTTACGGTTTATAAATATATATCATTGGCGAACAAATTACCCTCCCCACCATGGTTGAAGCCTTGCCGTGGCGGTGGGGACCAGGGTGAACCTGACGCCTTGGGCAAAGCTAATTGAGCCGAGGGGGCTCTATGTACCCTTCTTATAAGAAGACGGGACAAAAGAGCAGGGGCAAGGGTCGAGGACGGGAACCTCACCCCATTGTACTGTTGGGAGGGGTTGTTCTATGGTGCGGGACAACCCCTCTGTGGAGGTGGAGTCGGTCCCATGAGGGACAGACTAGCCGTCGAGGTGCCCTGTTTGTTAACAGATCCAGGGCACCTCACCAAAGGCGGCATTGGTAGCACTCGCCGGATTTTAGTGTGTAGAACTGCGTCCACTTACCAGCTTTCGGGCGCAGCGAGTCCCACTGAGTCCCACATACCTGCCTGGGGAGACCCACTCCCTCGCGGGATGCCTCAGAGCACTTCCCGGAGTTAAAGGGGAAAAAACTTATTTCCCTTCTCGCCTCGATGCGAAGAAGAGAGGTCATTTATGTAATCAAACGTTGAAGAGGCCACTTAGCACGAAACACTGAACATGATAGAGTCTCAGTAATTGGGAAAAGATTCATATTTATATTAATATTATTACGGGTTCTTACCGCGTTTAAAGATTTATTGATTTTTAAAGCGCGTTTAAAGATCATGGCGATTGAAACATTGAAGAAATATCGGGAACTCAATAAATCTTTAAACGCGGTAAGCATCCGTAATAATATTATAAATATGAATCTTTTCCAATTGGGAAAAGATGTTGTGAGTCTCGGCACCAGTGACCAGTGACCGATCGAAAGTTCGTTTTCTGTTTCGGACATAAAATCTAGTTTTGGCCTTAGTTAGGGTTTCGGCCGCACCCAAACACGAGTTTTCGTGAATGATCGTGCGTCGTTAGGCGAACTGAGGCCTTAGACAAAGTAACATCAAAAAAACGATAACGAAGTTCGAAAAGAATAAAATGTATGGGATTGACATAAGCCGTCGTCAATTATGTCACTCGTTATCGTTATCGCAAGTTGGTAGACAATGTTAAAATTCGTAACAAAATCATAAACTGTCAATTGGTTATCGAACACTTATGTCAAACTTATGTTATTTTATTATTGATATTGATTCGTTATCCGTAGGCGTGGGCATGGAGAGCAACATTTTCACAATTTTTATGAGTTATAGTGTGTATGAGGTCTATTTACATAGATATTAATTTTAATTTTTTGGTCCGATTTGACACTTCTTGTCGAACTTTGTTGACACTTGACAGTTGTTGTCGTTGCACTGTCACGATCTTTGTTTGACCATTGGCTAGAAAATTATTATCGTTATCTCAAAGACGATAACGAATTTCGGCTACAAAGCGATGTCACTTTGTCTACAGGCCCTGGTGCGCGCCAACCCGCGCCAAAATATAAATAAAAAAAATCCGAAAGTGCACGCCTCATAATCTCATGTCCACAATAAAACCTGTACTAATATTACATATTTATAGTTTTTATATTATATAATTATTTAATTATTATTTGATTTCCCGCAGCTTCGCCCGCGTTAACTTAGATTTACAGCCGTACGAAGATTGATGATGATTGTTTTTATAGCCTAAGTTACTCCTTATAGCATCAGCTATCTGCTGCGAAAGTCCCATCAAAATCGGCCTAGCCGTTTCAGAGATTAGCTGGAACAAACAGACAGACAGATAGACAAAAATTGTAAAAAATGCTATTTTGGTATGTAGCGTTTATACATCCATATCCATTTAATAAAAAGCGGTTATTTTAATATTACAAACAGACACTCCAATTTTATTAATCTTTATAGATAGTAAGTACCATTTCATTGGTCTGTATGTATGCAAATAATTAATGTGTAAAAACACACAAAATCTTTTATAGGTAGATTATATTATATTATACAAGGTTGATGAAAGCGAGAGGCATTAAATTAAACCACATATACTACAAACGCTTACGGTTAATCCGAAATTGTTAAAAAATTGTTTGAGAGCAATAAAAAAAAGTTTTTCAAAGAACTTAAATACGTGAATAGTCAAAGTAAAACGTAAACATTCTTTATAAAATGTCCTTCGAATCTAAAAGGCAACGTCGCACAGCACGTTGCGTCGGTGCGGCACAGGGTGCGTCTCACCGGGTCAAACAAAGCGGAGCGGCTTCAAAACTTTAAAAATATCCTGTGACTAAACTATTGATTCTATTGATCTTAGTTTTGGTGTGTAGCCTGAAAATGGTACATAATATATGTGGTTTAATTTAATGCCTCTCGCTTTTATCAACCTTGTATATATTATTTTTATCTTTTATGGATACTTATATAAAATATATTTTTTTATGTTAGTTGGATAGGCAAACTGGCAAACGTGCCACCTGATGGTAAGTGGTCGACGTCGCCCATGAACATAAACTAGTTTACCTGGAACGAGCCAAGGCAACACATTTATGTGTTGCCTATCCTAAGACATAAGATGTTAAGTCTCGGTGCCAGTAATTACACTGCCTGTCTTGCCCTTCTCTCCGAAACGCAGCAAAGCTGTTTCACGGGAGAAACAAGCAAGATGGTGGTACCCATGCAGCCGGGAGCGCGGCACAGCGCTTCCCTCCCACCGGTTTAGTTTTTGTTTTTGTTATGTTTAAGTAAGTTTCGGTTTCAGCTGAAATCTCTTTCGATCGGACACTAATAATTATAACCCCTCTTCAAAAGATAGCAAGATGGGACCAAGAAAAAATTGAATACTTCTTGCTGGTTGCGGTACACATTAATATGTACCTCCTCTCAATCTCCATCCTATTTCAGACAATGGCTTTCTACATATCCACGGACATAAAAATGGCGAGAGAGGCTCTGTGGGAGCGGTTTGTATTATTCAAAAAGACGTTGGACGATCCAAACATCGAGCCTGTCCGGCTGTTCGACCCGATTGGACAGAAGGAGATGGAAGAGCTGATCCTCATCAGGGATGTCAGCAGGTACTTGCAGAAGAAGAAGGATGATGAACTAACTAACACTGAGGTAAGTAGCAGCTCAATGCTATACTACTTTTATGTGAACTAGACGTTGCCCGCGCCTTTCCCCGCGTTAACTTAGATTTACAGCCGTACGCGGATTGATGATGATTATTTTATAGCCCATGTTACTCCTTATAACATCAGCTATCTGCCAGTGAAAGTCCCGTCAAAATCGGCCCAGCTGTCTCCGGCTAATCGCTAGATTAGCCGGATCAAGCAGATCGACAGACAGACAGACGGACAGACAGACAAAGATTGTAAAAAAGGCAATTTTTGTATATGTACCGTGTATAGATCCATATGCATTTAATAAAATTGGCTATTTTACGCCCGAATACTCAAACAAATCTCAAATTTAAGACGTACTTAAACTCGTGTTTCCCTATTTTTTTCTTAGAATCTGACACGTCGTAGCATGAGTTTAAGTACGTCTTACATTTGAGATTCGTTTGAGTATTCGTGCGTTAATATTACAAACAGACACTCAAATTTTATTAATCTGTACTTATAGATATCGCTGTGATAAAAGATTTTATGTGTGTAATTATTTCTTTTCACAGCAAGTTGAGGTAACAGAGACAGAAGTGGAACGGGAAGAAAATACGGAGACCCAAAAAGAGGAACCAGCAGAATGATACAGAAGAACATCAACAATATAATATTTACTAGCATGTAACTATTGTTATAATAAACGTTAACGTTAACTTCTTGACTGGAATCCTTTCGCATCTGTAAACCTCATATCCTTGGGATAAACTAGGAACTAGAATAACATATTATAAAATAAAACGTATGATTAATTTTCAAATATATTTCAGTAATCAAAATATAATAATAGGCTTACATTAATAGTTACAGATCGTATCGCTGCGTCACTGAACAATCGAATGGAAAAGCAAACTAGTTTGGAAAATCATAACAAACCAAATACATATAGAAAAAAGATATTAACCGTTTACCCGTGGGACTGAAATTAACATTTTGTAAGCATTTCGAAATAACCCATTTTCATTCATTATATTTAGCTTTTACATCGAATTTTAACACGGAAAGATTTTTTAACGATCAAAATTTTAATTTGAAATTTAGAATCAGCCGTTTGTCATCATGGATGACAAAAATGTATGCTTTTTACCAATATTTAGATTGTTACCAAACTACATAATACGTAAATGAGTTTTGTGTCCACATCCAGTCCCCCGGCTAAACTCAACAATGACCCTCAAAATATTTACAAGCAGATAAAATACAATTTCCATAGATTAAATATTTTTTTACATAAAATTAGTGCATTTATTCACATCGTGAAATTACCTTATTAATAAATAAAACGTAAAACTTAAGCCTTAATGCTAAATCGTGAAAATTACGTCTTATCATTGTGCAATCAACACTTTAAAATGGCTGCTTTTCGTTATATTCTCATTATCTAAACCTATTTATTATCTTCGGTTATTTTTAATATAAATTAATACTTTCATCCTGTACTTTAAAATGCGTTATATTTATAAATTATTCCGCTACTTATATTTACAATAGTCTTTTTTCGGCTAATATTTTTTTAAATTATAGGTCTGTAGGTATAGGCAAGCGTCGACGTATCAAACTTACAGACTATATTTAAATCAATGATGTTATATGTATACTTAAGAATATTATAGATGTTACTATAAAAATAATATGACTAATATTTTTTTATATAATATGAAGCGTCGTGTGGCAAATAATTGGATCTAAATTTATAAAAAAAAAAGATACTTGTTGCTCTAAAAAAACAAACAAAAGCTGCCAGGATTAATAAGTTGCCATCTAAAGCCTCGTACAAACCTCATATATAAACAAGTGTATAATGAGAAGAATTAGGTAGATGTGGCTATTATAAACAGTCAGAGAATTACTTAAATCTGTCCGTACGAAAAGCAATATAAACACAAAAGCAAAATAATAAATAAGACAATACTGTTCACAGAAAATTTAAACTATTTATCGTTTAATAGAAAGTTCAACAAACCTCCTCAACAGGTCATCGATGTACATATAACATCACTGTTTCAAAACGAACCGTTATCACAAAGTTGGAAAAGAAAATTCAGGAACTCGAGTCTAGTGAATATTTACATTCATCCTTAAATGTAATTTTTTATCACAAATAAAATTCCAAACTATTTATGAGCAATAATTTTTATTCTACTATTGGTCGGGATTTATGTTAAGTTCCAGCGAAGCGTTATTAAAAGAAGCAAAAATAAAGCAAAAACAATTCGTTTGAGCGCAAACACGAAGTTTCGATGTTTAACGAATTAAGTACCCCGTTATAATACATAAGTCCTTGTTAGATTTATAATGACAGCTGTCAAGCCAATACAACTACTGTCACAAATGTCAAATTTGACACTTTCTTACTTTGACAGCTGTCATCCTAATGGAGCTATATTTTAGAATTTAGACCATCACTTGCACAGCGAAACACGCAATGTACAAGTAGTTTTACGACAATTTCAATCAATGATATCAAATCTAAATGTAAATATTTCAATACTATTCTGTGATATGAAATCATTGAAGGCATATCATAAAACTATTTTCATTAGTTTCGCATTTGTGAATAAACATAAATACATTATTAGCCATGACCATCGAATCAAATAAAAAAATCAAGGTTTCATAAAATACAGATAAAAGTATTACATACCATAAGGTACTAGGATTTTTCCTTAAAATAAATTATTTGCCATGCTGATTGAACTTGCACCTCAGGTATACTTGTATCAAATATATGCCCAAACGCGATGGTCATGACGGTTAAATATTTGACACTGGTGTATCGTTAAGTTCTTAAAAAAATGTACTCTTGTAGGGTAAAGAAAGAAGTTATAAAAATAATTTAAATACAGTTTTTCTGTACTAAAAGTGATTAATTTTAATTTGCTGTTATTAAAAATGGTGACTAATCTTTTTAATAGTAGTTGCCAAGAAGAAAAAAGAAATTACTAAATATTCTTGTTTTCTTCTATAAATTAAACACCTAATATAAATGTATTGTATATATAATGTGTTTAAAAAGCTGATGTTACTAGAGAAATAAACTTTCATAATAATTATTAAAGTGAAACTTTAATAACATCGTCTCAAACTTTTTAATAAAATTGATATATAATATAATCTCAATAATTTGGGCTTGATAATAATCTCATTTCTATTGGAGGGTAAAGCAATTCCTTTATTATAAACATAGTTATTTATGTTTTCATAAAAATATATTTTTTACATATAATATACAATATTTTAAATAATTAAGTAGTACAAATATCATAGTCATTGAGATAAAATGTGAAAGTATTTTTAAGGCTGTATTTTACTTTGGTGTGTGTAACGTTGAGACCAAAGAATGAACGATTATATGAGTTACAATTATAATAAATACGAGCCTGATTGAATGATTAAGTGACCATTATACCTATAAAAATGAAATAATTGCCTATTTTTATAAAATCAATGTTATGCTCAAGACTGTGTAAATTTATAATAACTTTTAAGCCGGTAGAAATCTCAAACACCATGATATTTTCTCATCGAAAGTAACTCTCGAATATATAAACTTCACATTGATCCCCAGTTCGCGCGAAAAATATAAGAAAAAACAGCAAAAAAATAATTGGACGTATCAGAATGCAGAGCGACTACATTATGTCTAACTAGACTTACAATACGGATACAGTATAATACCCGAAAAGCTTCTTTATAAATACGTATCGTACATGAGTACCGATGTTTGTAAAAAAACATACTTCAGATATAAATACACGAGTATCTAACGCATAGTTTCCATTTATTTAATCAACATTAAATACCATTTTATGTACAATCACGTTGCTTCGTTTCATCAAACACTGTTCAGTTTCTAACCTACAAATTAAATAGCAAACCGTTTACAATCTTAACTCTTCCGAATTAAGATTACAAAGAATCCCAGAAAGAGATTCTTGAGCAAGTATATTCAATACACATTTCAAATTACCAATAATTTCAATACAATGTGCAATCAGAATCACATTTCGTATGAATTCAAAAATAAGTTTCTTATAAAACCTACTGCTTTCCAGCCAGTTACAAGATAATATAAAAAACTTTTTAAAGATTAAATAACATAGCATCTTATTATTCTCATCCAGGATAATCTGATTTCACATTGTGAGCAATTTTTAAAGATTTTTTTATTTATAAATTATTCTTTATTCCAAATAATAATAAGAAATATCAATAGACAGCTGCCAAACACAACTAACGGTGAGACATTTGGCAAAACACTGGTACGATTATCACAAGTAAAGCGACATAAATATTTCAAATACACTACATTCGACCTCGCTCGGCCCGCTGCTACCCGTTGGTCGTCACAGCGTTCCTCGACGCTGTGGGCGTGTTAGTTGAAGTTTGGGAGGTGGCAGGGGGCGTGCGCGGGGGCGTGGTCTAGCAGGGCGCCGGCGTATCATCTGCTAGCGGCAAGCGCGAGCACCAGCACTAGAGCCGCCGCCGGGCCGGGCCGGACCGCGTCGCTGTTGTATTTGCTGCTCTGCTCGCAAGTGCCTACAAAAAGAAGTTATATAATATGATAGAAACGAACAGACAATCCGGAAGCTGCTTGTCATCGAACACCAACAAGTCATATTAGTTTCTTTAATGGCACAAGATATCTGTAACAAAAATATCACTGCCGCTCTGCTCTCCGGAACATAGCAAAGCTGTTTGGCTTTCATTTGACTAAAAGGCGTTAAGGGTTTCATTGGCGAGGACGACCTCTTTCTAACATGTCTACATGAGCATTTATTCCGCACATCTACTTTTTCGATAAAGCTGCTACAGGTCGAGAGGCCACTTGTATAGACCCCTTCGATAAAATAGGACCCAGCCTTTAAGAGCTGACGATAGACACTGTTTTTTTTTTCTTTAACGTCGGGAAATGCTATGAGGCATCCCGCAGGGGAGTGGGTCTCGCCAGGCGGGTATGTGGGACACGCTGGACTCGCTGCGCCCGAAAGCTGGTAAGTGGACGCAGCTCTACCCACTATAACCCGGCGAGTGCCATCAATGCCGCCTTTGGTGAGGTGCCCCGGATCTGTTGAGCAAACAGGGTACCTCGACGGCTAGAAGGCCTGATCGAAATACGGTGGGGACGATAGACACCTAACCTACTGTCTTTAAGGGTTAGGTATCCAGTCTTTAATCACCTATGACCCATAACTTGGGTGATTTATGCGAATATCCTACTAACATTATGAACGTGAAAGTTTGTATGTATGGATGTTTTCCTTTCACCCAAAAACAACTGAACGTATTTTAATTAAACTTTACAATAATATAGCTTATACGTCAGAATAACTGTGTAACTGGAAGTGCGCGGGTGAAAACGTCCCGTCCCGCTGCTAGTTAATAATAACACCATGACATAAATTTTAGCAGTAGGTGTAGGTACTGACCGTTGCTGGTGAGGTTGTAGGCGTGGTCGCCCGACCGGCCGGGCAGGATGTCGCGCGAGCAGCCCCGCGCCGCTGACAGCGCCAGCGATTCTGGAAAATAGCACTCGGGATGACTTGATGAAATAGAAAAAGGACTGGACCACCGGAACCAGTTATTTAATAAGTTCTTAGAATTGTCGGAGAATAAATGGCGTTTGCAAAACTTACTTACTTTACATGCAAGAACTTGTACAGTAAACTTTGTGAGCACTTTGCGTACCGATTGTTGATGCGTGTTATTTTACCTCTAAGAACTCATTGATTCAATTTGATGAATCTTACGACAAAACTAAAAAGCCTAGTTTGTTTGTGGATTTGAATTTTGTTTTGCTTTTTCGTTTATAAAATTTATTTTAGAATGAGTGAACACCATGGGGAAGAATTTTCTTATTGAAGTGAAACTTTTCGCGCATGAGGGTAACATTTTTACGGATGAAACGTCACGAAAATGTGCAACTTTTTTGTCCAAGAAGAAGGAGAAAGTGATAGAGACAGAGTGCGAAAGGGCGAATGTAGCATGAAGCACATAGCCATGGAGTGAGAGTAGGGAGAGCGTGAAGATCGAGAAAGAGAGTGAGATAAAGCGAACGTGGCATCGCAAGTCTCGGAAATTTAAAGCTTTAGATTAGTATAAATATAAAGAGATTTAAAAATTAGTTTGCCAAATACGTTTCACTTCTGACATGTGTGCTTTGTACGCACGCACTTTTTTTAAATTTACACAATACTTAATAATTTATAAATTATAGTGAATATTAACTGTATTCTTAGCCTATACGATAGGGAGCTGTGTTACCATTGGCGGGCGTGGCCGTGTACATGAAGCAGAAGGTGCGGGGCCGGGCCGACGCGCGCGTGACGGGCGCGGCGACCAGGTACCCGCGAGACCCCTCCCACCAGCTGCCGTAGCACGTGTACACTGAACAGAAGATCATCATCTAACGTGAAACTTCACAACCGACGCCAGGAGGCCATGTGGTCTCAGAATCAGGTGGTTCAGTGTTAAAATATTATAAAAATCTTTGGTATTATTAAATCTAGTAAAAGGTAGTGCCAGCATCTGTATAACCTTTGGTTGTGTGGATGTGTATGGGCGTCGATAGTCGCCAAACGGCTTCAACTGCTCGTTTGTCCTCCTATGCTATAAAAAAATATCCAGACCTTCCAGTCGAAGATACTGTACAATGAACATATTATACAGCAATGAATATTGATGGAATTCAAGGACATTTATTTATTATTTATTATTACATCCACTAACAAGGATACACATTAACACATTATTTTATGAATACATATTTATGAGCTTTATAGCTGAATGTGGCCTCAGTTATAGGTGGATGCATCAGGCACAAGTGACACATTAACGATTAACTGCAAAGAGCACAATTATAGATAATTTACTATTAAGAATCACAATATTACATATTACCATGAACAAACAATTAGAAAATTAGAACTGAAAAAGACGTACGATTCCAGCATAAAAACAACACATGTAGCTTTCACTTACGTCGGATGATCAAGGAGTGACTACCTTTTTGAGGCTAGTATAGTTAAGGGTCTATATTCTAGGGGGCGTGTCTGTGTGGGGTGTGGTCGCGGCGGACGTATGGTATGTGGTTGTGTGATCTAGTGTGTTGAGGTATGTTGTGGTGTGTGATGGTATGTAGTATTGTGTGACGGTGACAGTCACCTATGCTGCTGCAGGAGGACTTGAACTCGATGGTGTCCTGCGCGGCGCCGCAGCCCAGACTGGCGCTGTCCCACTGGCCGGACACACACTCCGCGGCCGTCTGTAGGTCACCATTTTCAGGATCACCTGCATTCATCAACCGCGTTACAATCTTAATGATAGATAATATGTTCCGTAAAACTTACCTTACCGTTTATATACGTTCCTTCTCTTTTAATTATACTCGGAGCAAAATTAACATAGGCCAATGTTCAGCAGTGAAACGATAAAGACAGATGATGATGAGCAAAATTATGCAAGGTAGTCTAAACAAACCATTATGTAGCTGCTACATCGTTCGCTGTACTAAACTTGTGGGAAGGCCGGATGACTCGTGAAAGCTTCGTGAAAGTCGGAATGCTAAGTGAAAATGAAGGTAGAAAGTAAGGGTACCTATGGTGAGCTGCTGCCTGCGGCGGCGGCGGTCGGCCGGCGAGCTGACCACGGAGTACCGCCCTAGGATGGGGCAGCGCATCGGGGTCAGCGTCGTCGCTGCAACAGTAGGCTCATCGTTAGTTTGTAATTACGTCATATAGCTGTATTATGTGAGCAGAATGGGCACTGGCAGACCAGCTACCTGATGGTGGTAGTAGGCGTTTTTAATGACCATAAACGAGTTCGCCTGGGACTAGTTTTGCCCTCCGGTAACTCACTTATGCGTTGTCCATTCTGACACGTACCTCCCGATACGTACATTCTGACACGTACATACTGACACGTAAGTTAGTGTGTCTAATCAGTAATTACATTGCCTGTCCAATCTTTTTCCGTCACAGTTAAGAAGTTTTACAAACTAGCGTAACCGGTAAAATTAGCGTATGGCTCACGCCGTACTCTGCGGAAAAATCGTAAGGCATGGTTCGCATGCGCGCTTTTTTACCGAGCCTTAAAAAAACGTTTGAATGACATAAATGGATACCAATGTATTTATTCACACAAAAGCGTTTTTAAAGCGCGGCGCTTTTTTATCGAGCACTGTTGGATTTTCGACGTTGAGCGTTAGACGTTAAATCGAATTAAGTATACGGAACTCGGAACTCGCGCCGAAGTCGAGTTTTAACGCGACGCTTATTAAACGCTCGTGCGAACCGGGTCTAAATGTAGAAGATGGTAGGTGTTAGTGTGTGGTCTCACTGATAAGTGTGACGAGGGGCGGGTCCTCGTGGTGCGCGCAGGCGTCCTCGGGCGCGTCCCACAGCGCGCCGCCCGCCGCCAGCTGCAGCACGCCGCCCTCGCGCCGGTGGAACACCAGACACACGTGCCCAGACTCGCTGGAGCGGAACAGACACAAAGTCAAACATTTTTCATTAAAATTGTAATTGAGAAGTAAACTATTGAATGTCAAATTGAGATTACTTTTGTTTAAAGCTAGCACTGTGAAGAACCAGCGTAATAAACCTCAGTGGAGTTTAATAAATTACAATGATTAGTATACGTGGATGACATAACGTAACTGAATTTATCTAATAATCAAACCGGTGAAATGTTTAAATTTTTTTTAAATTTTTTTTTTATTTTTTTTTAATTAAATGCAACTTTGCATCCGATAAAGCTTTTTGCAGATGATAGCACTCTCACAATTAAATGTAATGACAAAACTACATATGAACATGATATTATTATATAATGCTTTAGAAGACTCTATTGAATGGCTTAATTGTAATAATTTAAAAATTAATCTAGAAAAAACTAAACTTATATATTTCAGTCAGCGAGTGCATCAGTTGCCAGTATTAAATATAAACTATAATGGTCAAACTATAAAGGAAACAGAATACACAAAATTTCTTGGATTAATAATTGATAAGAAAATAACGTGGAAAGAGCATAGTGATGAATTATGCAAAAAAGTGAGTAAATCTGCTTATGCTCTCCACCATCCAGCGCAAGCTGTCAATGTAAGTGCTCTTTTAGCTGCCTATCACGGTCTAGTAGCATCAGTATTGAGATACGGCATTATTTTTTGGGGTTTGTCTACTAGTAAAGAAACAATCTTTAAAACTCAAAAAAGATGTATTAGAGAAATGTTTGGCCTTAAAACTATTGATAGCTGTAAGCCTTTTTTTTTTTAATATAGAATATTAACATTGCCTAGTCTTTACATATTTGAAATAGCAACATTTGTCAGGATAAATATATATATTTTTTTAATTAGCCTCTCGAGAACATAATAGGCGACAAAGGGATCCTCACAAATTATGCACCAATAGAATCAATACGACATTAATGGAAAAAAGTATATTTTACATGGCACCAATTATATATAACAAATTACCCGCAGATATTAAGGGGTTAAACATAGTACAATTTAAAAGGAAGCTTAAAAATTATTAATGTGAATAAGCTTATTATAGTGTTGTTGATTTCTTAACGGACAAATTTACTATAGACCTCTCTTGACATTCATTATTATATTATAGTAGCCGATTGACATATTTATTATTATATTTTAAAAATTTAATTTGACTTCGTTTTTCTTAGAATGTATGCTTATAATTTGACAATCATTATTATTAACCAATTGCATAACATTGATTTTTTTTATAATATTAGCTTTGAAGACAAAAATTATTTACATTATAATGTTAAAAATTATTGTACACCATAGTTATGGTAAGATGTAAGGACTGTTTATACTTGTAAGACCTATCTATTGTATGTACTACATCTAACAATAAACATACCCTGGACTAAAATTTGTTAGGCAACCCATATGCAATATATTTATTGACATATTAAATGAAATATTTAAAAATAAGTTTATCAAATAAACATCTCAGTGAAGGTCGTTTTATATCCCGGATCTTAGCCTATTTCTTATAAAGTCCATAATAGACGTAATTATTTATATTCGTGGGTATTCCTTGAAGTAGCCCACCTTAACAAACAGTTTCCGGCCCCGTTTTTGCTTTGCTAACCTATGAGATTACTATTTGCTCCGTTTGTGCTTTAGACAATCGACCATGGCTATCACTGCGTGTGATGGTACTCACCAGCCCCTGGTGACATGCGCGACCAGCTTGATGTGTCTGCGGTCCTTCTGCTCCAGGATCGAGTGACACACCAGCCGCTTCTCCTCGAACGACCCGTCTTCGTTCATTACCTGTAGTTATACAAGGACATAACGTTTTATAAATGTGTCATCATCATCATCACTGACCTTCTTCAATCCACTTACATCTCTTTTAATGCACTCCAAAATATTATAACAGATGTGGATGGTATTATCGTTACTATGTAGATGTTATGTTTATGTAATAGTATATTTGTTTTGTTCCCTCATTTTGCCTTTACTTATTAATAATCCTATCTGTTGTCCGTAAAGTCGGTTTAATTCGGTCATAATGCGTCACAAGCCGTCTCTATCGCTTGTTCCGCGCTCTCGCTTGCAAGCTCGGCTCAGGTGGAACGTAACATTATTTCGTGCGTGAAGCCGCCGTTCATCGATTTATATCTTATACTAGCTGTTGCCTGCAGCTTCGCCCGCGTTACTCAACTCATATACATCACAGCGTGATGTTATATAGCCTATAAGCCTTCCTCGATAAATGGGCTGTCTAACACTGAAATAATTTTTCAAATCGGACCAGTAGTTCCTGAGATTAGCGCGTTCAAACAAACAAACAAACTCTTCAGCTTTATAATATTAGTATAGATAACGTTAAAATACTTATTTATCATTAAATTGTTCGATTTGATCATCTTCAGGGAAAAAGGCACAAGATGTCTTTGGCAATGTTTCAATCGTCATGATCACCGGGAGACTGATGTGCGGTGCGGGTAAGTAAGTTGGACTTTGAGCACTGATATCGTGACAGACCTTCACACAAATTAATCACAGAATTCCACATACTCGGTATAATACCGATAAGAAAGAAGGTAAAACTTTTTTTTTATAATCTGTTGCAGATGGCATGACCAGCACCGTACGTCAGTCTCGTCGTGATCATGGCGATTGAAACGTTGCCGAATTATCACATTAAAAAAACTATAAACGCGGTAACCATCATACAGATAATACGTAGGACATGTCCTAATGTAGCTATCATCACTATCAGCTGAGTATCGGGACGACGAGATTGCATACCTTGAGCGTGGCGTTCTTGGTGGTGAAGTGGTACTGGTGCGTGTGGTCGAGGCTGTACCACTTGTGGTGGTCCACGATCCAGCCGGGGAAGTGGCACCGGTTGTGCTCGTCGTCGCCTGGAATAAAGGCACACCAGTGAATACATTATAATAACAATAATTAATATGAGCGAAACAGAGTGTAAAGCGAGCAGTATACTGCATATACCAATACCAGCTTATACCAATTGATCCAGTCTGTCTGTTCATCATATACGTGGAGCGGTGATTGAGCTACTTACTGGTGGTGAGCTTCATGGTCCGGCTGCCGTCGGTGGGCGAGGACAGGCCGTTGCAGGTCGCCTCGCCCGACTGCGCTATCATGTACGACACGCTCTTGTCGCTGTGCTGCCCCTTGTAGATGAAGCATCTGGAACATTCGTACACACACGTTAACGTCTGATGGTAGACCAGCGTCATCGGTGTCGGCCATAAGATACCATGATAAGGTCAAAAGTACCTATGTAACTTCAGTAATCGAGTTTAGTAAAACGAGTGGGTCCAAATGACATGAGCGTTGAGACATTGAGCAAAAAGATGGCAGATATCGCAATAAGTCTACGGCCCATTAGTGCTAGGGCACACGATGCGCAGCGGCGGCGCGACGTCGATAGCAGCATAGACATATCTGTGTATGTGTGTCTCTAGAACATAAGGAGAAATCTTTGCGGTGCGGTGTTTCCTATTCCCAATACCCATAAACTGGACGACTGCAAGATTCCCAGAAATTGGAAATTCTCCCTTCGTAAACATACTCATTTTCTATTTTACTTACACACTTTGACAGTATCAAACCTATTGTCTTACCTATAGGTATCTTCATCGGTGGCAATCGAGTTCCTCCTCTGCACTTGCGAGATCTGGCCGACGAGATACCTGGTGGAGCCCTCCTTCCATGTGGCCAGGCACACCAGCTCCTCGACTGAAAACACGGGACCGCATGTTTATTGAGTCGTTCACGTATCTATTACTGTGGAGTATTTTCATAAAGATATAAACTAAGTTAATTTAGAACCGATATTAATCTTTAAGCTTATAATATACAATTTTATGTATGAAGTACAGTACAGTAAGGAAATACCTTTTAGAAATACTGACACAAAAAAGTAAATTCTACATTTTTTTTTTTTTTTTTTTCGGATGGATCTATGCTAATGGCCCGAAGGCCCTAGTGCTTCAACGGATTGGTGTGAGCCCATTCGGCTCACTTTTGATTGGGGGGTTGCCCCCCGCCTACCGTGCAGTCTGCGACCACGCGGCCTCCTGGCGTCGGCTGTGAAAATTCTACAGCAACTCCTTTAATGCTTTAAGTGTGAGACTATGGAATTAGTTACCGGTTGATATAAGAGAGGCTAAAAGTTTAAATAGTTTTAAATCACTAGTCAAAAAAAATTACTTAAAAACTTAAAACATGATTAGTGTTCTACGCGTTTCTTCTTCTTCTTTTTTTCGTTAGTACTAATTAGTTAATATCGATTATTTTGTATCTTTGCTTATTCTATACTATTACTTTTTTATTTTTGGTTGTTATTATTGGCTTAATTTTTATTTATTTATTGTTTGTGTTAGAATATAAGTATATAATGTGTTGATTTAAATTTGGTTCGTGCACACAGGAGGAAAACCTAGAAAGTGCATTTCCTTCCTGTGCTGGTTGCCTGGAAGAAATCGCTCTAAAGCGATAAGGCCGCCAATTGTACTTATTAACTTTATCTTTATTAATGTGTAAAGTAATACGAAGGCGGCACTGAAAATATCGGGAATCAAGGAAGTGACACAACATTACTATTTAAAAATGTATTTATTGCTTTTCGAAGTATTCTCCGCGAAATTTGACACATTTTTCCATACGATGGAACCAATCATTTTTTTTTTGGTTATGTTATGTTAGTTGGATAGGCAAACTGGCAAACGTGCCACCTGATGGTAAGTGGTCAACGTCGCCCATGAACATAAACCGGTTTACCTGGAACGAGCCCAGGTAACTCATCTATGTGTTGCCTATCCTGAGACATAAGATGTTAAGTCTCGGTGCCAGTAATTACACTGCCTGTCTTGCCCTTCTCTCCGAAACACAGCAAAGCTGTTTCACGGTAGAAACAAGCAAGATGGTGGTGGACCCATGCAGCCGGGAGCGCGGCACAGCGCTTCCCTCCCACCGGTGAAGCAACCATTCCATTCGGAAGTTAGGGTCTTCAAAATGGCCGTTTTGTAGGCGTCCACAGCTTCTTCAGGCGATGAAAATCTCTGACCACGCAATTTATTCTTTATTTTAGGGAAAGTATAGAAATCATTAGGGCTTAGGTCGGGGCTGTACGGCGGATGGTCTAATAATTCTATGTTTTCTTGCTCTAAAAACTCTTTTGTTCTGTGCGCGGTGTGAGAACTCGCATTGTCGTGATGGAAGATGGTGCAGCGGTTGCAGTTCTCTTTACGGAGTTCAGAAACGACCTGTGGCAAACAAATGCTAGCATACCATTCTGCATTAACCGTTCTTTGTCCATCAAGAGGGATAGTCGCAACATGGCCGGTTTTGGAGACAAACGTGGCCACCATTTTTTTTGCAACACTCCGTTAACGAACATTTTTTGTTGGCTTTAGCTCATTTTCGAACACCCAAACTCGTGACTGGTTTTTTGTTTCGGGTTCGTACGCGTATATCCAGGATTCGTCACCTGATACGATGTTGTATACAGCATTTGAGGATCCTGCGTGGAATCTTTAGAGAGTTCTGACGCACCAAGTAACACGAGCCGCTTTTTGCTCTTCACAGAGCAAAAGCGGTATCCATCGGGAAAACAACTTTTTTACACTTAATTGTTCATGCAAGATTTAGAATTATTTGACTCATGCCAATGTCTAAAGTTGCCTGAATTTCGCGGTATGTCACATGTCGATCTACCTCAATCAGCTTACGCATAGCATCAACGTTTTCTTGGGTGACTGCAGTTTTTGGACGACCTTGACGGGGATCATCACTAAGCTTGACACGTCCACGTTGAAATTCAGCAAACCAACCATAAATTGTGGCTTGGATGGGGCTTCATCACCAAATGCAGAAATCATGCGGTCAACACACTGTTTTTGTGTTAAACCACTTCGAAAGTCATAATAAATCATCGCTCTAGAATTTTCTCGAGTCAATTCCATTTTCTCAACGACTAAACAAGTTTAACAAGACCTTGTGACAAGACAGAGAATCTTTTTTTAAATAAATAAATGGTATTCGATTATTGTTTTCTAATGTTTGCGCGAATTTCACTCATTATAATGAAACAATTTTTTACGGATTTTATCGCGGTTTATTAAGATTTTTACAAGCCCGACGTTTCGGATACTTTACAGCAACCATGGTCACGGGAGGACTGAGGTGACAGATGTCCTAATGTTACAAAGTTATTCGAAACTACCCTATGATACATCATTATTTTAATTAGTCCTCTCTACGCAGAAAGTGCTAACTGCATCTTTAATCTGTGGCATATTATGCTTGGTTTTTGATTTAATTATTTTAATAATGGGATCCCAAGCAGGTGGTAAGAGCCAGCCATCTTCTCTATTGAAATTTGGATGTTTTTTAATTTCAATAGCCTCGCGGATCATCCTTGGTTGGAATCGGTGTTCTTTTGCGAGTATCTGTGGTTTATCAAATCTAATATAATGGCGAGCTTTGTCTAGACTATGTTCACAGATTGCAGACTTAGTGTAGCGACGGTGTTTTAAGTCAGCTATATGTTCTTTAACGCGAGTTTTAATTGATCTTTTGGTTTGGCCTATATAAGAGAGGCCACAATCACAATCAAGCTTGTATACTCCTGCATCTTGTAAGGGTATATGACACTTGACAGATGGTAAGAATTGACCTATCTTTTTAGGCGGCTTGAAATAAGTTTTTATAGAAGCTCGCTTTAGGATGAAGCCAATCTTGTCAGTGACGCCTTTCATAAACGGTAGCACAGCAGGTACTCGCTCGACGGTGGCTGGTTTCACACGTTCACTGTGACGGAGACGCGGTACCCGAAGCTTGTTGTCACGCAGTACTTGCTTGACATGTTGAAGTTCGGTCTCCAGGTGCTGCTCATCACAGATCCCTTGTGCTCTCTGTAACAAAGATTTACCCACGGTAGCTAACTGTGTTGGATGGTGGTGTGATTCGCCGTTTAAATACCTATCCGTATGGGTATGTTTCCTATACACTGTGTGGCTTAAGGTGTTATTGGGATTACGGATAACTAATACATCTAAGAAAGCTAAAGAATTATTTGCCTCCAATTCCATTGTGAATTGAATTTTAGTATTGATGGAATTGAGATGGTTTAAGAATATGGTTACTTTATCAGATGGCAATATTGTGAAAGTATCATCTACATACCGCTTGTAGAACCTGGGTGTTATTGGTGAGGTATGCAGAGCAGTCTCCTCGAAGTCCTCCATGAATATGTCGGCAACAATGGGGGATACTGGTGAGCCCATAGCTACGCCATCTACTTGCTGGTAGAACTGGTTATTCCACAACATGTAGCCAGATGTCAGGCAATGTTTTAGAAGTTCAGCATATTCTATTGGCATGTCATTCTCTCTTAGCTTTCTTGATACAATATTAATGCAATCTTCCACCGGTAAGCATGTAAAGAGTGATTGCACATCAAAACTAACCATAGTTTCATTGTTGCTGAGATGTAGGTGTTTGATCTCATTAACAAAGTGGTATGAATCCCGTGTATGTGCTCTGGTTTGTCCACGCAGCGGCGAAAGTACATGGGCAACATGTTTAGCCAGTCTGTAGGTTGGTGAGTCGATCTGGCTTACAATTGGACGTAGTGGAGCATTAGCCTTGTGTATTTTTGGCAGCCCATACAGTTTAGGTGGCTTTGGACAAGAAGGAATCAATGATTTGACGTCTAGATTCAATGAACTGGAGTGCTTCTTTATAAGGTCACTGGTGATTTTCAAGACCTTGTTAGTTGGATCGGCTTTGAGATCTGTGTAAGTGCTTTCATCCAATAATAGTTGTTGAATTTTATCATTGTAATCTGACGTGTCCATCACAACCGTTGCATTACCTTTATCCGCACGAAGAACCGTTAATTCTCGTCTGTTGCGTAGGTTTATTAACGCTTTGTATTGTTCGCGAGGAAGATTTAGTTTCGGCACAGAACTTCGTCGTAATGCTGACGATACATCTTGTCTGATGGCCTCCGAATCTTCCTTCTTTATATTATTTATCGACAGACAATGTTCAACGTTACAAATTATTTCTTCGAACGGGATTTTGCGAGGTGTAACAGCGAAATTTAATCCCTCAGTCCTCCCGTGACCATGGTTGCTGTAAAGTATCCGAAACGTCGGGCTTGTAAAAATCTTAATAAACCGCGATAAAATCCGTAAAAAATTGTTTCATTATAATGGTATTCGATTTTTAAAACCAAGGAGTTTTCAATTAAAAAGATTTGAATATAACAGGAACAGTGGAAATATTCCATTCCCGATACTTTTAGTGTAGCCTATGTATGCATGTGTGCAATAAAGTTTATTATTATTATTATTATTATGAAAAATCGGGTTACGCTTGTCCGTAGAGGTAAAAAGGTTTGTATATAATGATGACGAATGGTATGATGAACCTCCCATCGTCATACTTTTTGCGAAAACCCGTAAATTAATATTACAGTAATAAAGAAATATTTAAACACTTACGACATGACAGTGAAATGTAATTAAATAAGAAAAGTCACAGAACAAAAGTTATTAATGTTAATGAGGTCAGCAATATACGTCCCACGAGTTGATAAATTTCATGTCTGACAAATCACCTTTACTTGACTTGACTGTCAAGTGTCTGTCACTGTCATGTGTATTATCCATGTATCGTATCATACATGTGTAATACCCATGTATCGTATCATACATGTGTAATACCCATGTATGATATTACACATGTATGATACGATACAACGATGCCACCCGTGACCATGGTAAAGTCAATTTCATCATTCATGATTGCCGTCAGCGGAATTCAAAACACCCTTCATGTCACCGTGTCACGTGATACTACTCGACGGTAAGAAACTGGTAGGAAACACTACGTGCGTTAATACCAGTGGTTCCCATGGGCAGCCGGCGGTGGTAGGAAACCCTGGGTGCGTTCATATCTCTTGTACCCTTGGGAAGCCGGTGGTCTTAGGATACCCCGTGTACCACTGGTACCCTTGGGCGGCAGGCGGTTGTAAGAAACCCTCGGCACGTTAATACTTGGACACCCGGCGGTGGTAGGAAATCCTGAAACCTTCGGTGAGGAAGGGAGAGATTGCTCACCGTTGCTCTCGGTGCCTGGCACGTCGGGACATGCCATGTACCGCAACAGCAGCCTGGAGTCGTCGGTGCACGACTCGGCCCGGGAGGGCGGGTTGTTGCAGTCGCCCGTACCCCTGGAATTGGATGAAGCTTTATTAGATCAGGTACATTGGAGGTTAGGCTAAATGCTATCTATGGTCGGCACCGAGCATAAAACCGGAATAGAGTGGTAATGTTATGTGTTTTGTATGGAAACAAATTCCGACAAATTTGCTGCGCTCTGATTGGCCGACTGATGGCCATTGATGGATGTTAACCCGATGGGACGTACATACAGATCACTGGTTGGTTAAATTTCTATTACGTGAGTGACAAATCACTGACCAGTTTCGGAATTTTATGGCTCACACTATTACTCTACTATCCGGTTATATGTTCGATGATAGTCATGTACATAGAAATTTAGAAAATAGGACAGGCCTGGCACAAACACCAGCTCTGGTGAAACATATTCGCAGAGGTCAGTAAAGCAGACCACGATAGACTGTGTAATTACTGACATCAAGTCTGAACTGACTCTCCCAATAGACGGTTGAACATCATTATTTACAATATTGGCAACCTCTATAGGAACTTTCAGATCGTGGAGTTAATCAAATAAACCCTGGACTTCTAGGTCTACAGTATCGCTGATGGATATCCCGTTACAAGATCTGTCACTGTTACCACTTCCAGTCAGTTCATCCGGTGGTAAGTGATTACTGACATCCTACATCCGGAAAGTTTGCAGGCGCACGCTGTCCTTTCAATATAAGTATTTTCTTTTTATAAGGTCATTGTGGTATGCGGTCACAACCTTCGTATCGGTTCGGAAGTACCGCAGATAGCAGTTGATTCCACATAGTGGTCGTGCGTGTTTAGTTACAGCGTACCTGCTGTACGTGAAGGTGAAGGGCGCCGGGTGGAAGGGGCAGGGCTCGGGCTCCGGCCGCGGCTCCTTCCTGAACATGGAGTACAGGGGCGCGTCCCCGCTGATCTGGTCGCATATCGACGACAACGAGTCCTTCTGGCTGCAGTAAGCTGGAAATGATTGAAACATGAGACAATGGTTTACTAGATATAGGATCAGTCTCGATATGTGATATCTGGCTTCGAGTCAAGGTCCTTTAAAAAAACAATTACCTGATATTGACTCAATGAAAACATAGTGAAAAAGTAGCCAATATACCTTATTATACCAAAGCCAAGGGTTACTGATAGACTTCCTAACACCATCACCAGCCTACATTTCTGTAATACCATAACCAACATCGATTCAATCCATTCGATATTTTCATAGATTATAATAGTTGTTGGATACAGTTTTTTCCTCTTGTTGATTTTTTTAAGAAGCCTTTACATGGTGTTATGACTCATCACTATTGGTACGAATTTTTTTGTTGAGAGAGAGACGTGCATCTGTCCAAGGGAGATGACCCCAGCAGCTACATCCCGGAGTACCCAATAACAGGCGGGGCGGTCACCGAGGTATTTTAGTGTAACAAAAGACACTTGCAAACATCGTAAAAATTTGTGATTGGGACATAAATCTTAGGGCGTAAGTTATAAAGAAAAAGACTCACTTTCTTTATATTGCAGCACATATTTATGCTTCTCATGTATAACCATACATCTGTAGCAGTCGTAGAACCTGAAACAAATTAATTGATTACTACCTAATCGAGACGAATAGGCTGACGAGCCATAAATAACGCAGATGATGTTGACAATTTACTATCAGGTACGTCGCCGGAGAATATTTTGACCGAAGCTGGCCTGTTTTACAGAGCGCAGCAAGTTTGTCGCTGCTTTTTTTGAAAGTCGAATACATAAAAATATTTTTATCATCAAAAAGGCATATCGTATCGATGACAACTGTATGTCCTGTCCAATAAAAATGGATACATGTGTGCATTGCTCTTCGGCCTATCCTTTGAAGATATAGGCTACTGGTAACCCTATTAAAAGTTACAAATTGTGTTGTTTTGAAAACGTAAATGCTGTTAAGGTCGGCACTGACAACTGCTTTATTAACCCGAAATGACTTTTAATTTTTTTTATTATTAAAGGTGGTAAGTTGTATCGACTGGCGACAGTGCTATCCAGTGAGGGAACGAAGGTACCAGACGGTGAAGGAACTCCCATAAGACAAAGGGGTGGGCACTGATGCGATTCAGGATGTAAGACCAAGATTGGAACCAAGATTGGCGAGGCTATTGCGCGACTTAACCATCTAGTAAGATTTCGATTGTACTTTAAAACCATATGTTATGGACTGGGCCCACTACCGCTTCTCTTCCGTCTGCTTGGGTAGGGACCACCATCTTGCTTGTTTCATAGGCTTTGCTGTGTTTCGGAGAGAAGGGCAAGACAGACAGTGTAATTACTGGCACCGAGACTTAACATCTTATGTCTCAGGATAGGCAACACAGATGAGTTGCCTGGGATAGTTCCAGAAAAACGTGTTTATGTTCAAGGACGACGCTAAGCACTTACCATCAGATGGTTCGTCTGCCCGTTTGCCTATCAACTATTATAAAAAACTAATATAACGTTTTCGTAGAGTAATCGTGAACAAATGGCCATTTACTAAAAGATTAACCCAAGGATAAAATGAAAATCTGTGATAACTAATAAAATATTTTTCAAAGCTTCCCTAAGAGAGTAAATAAAGGGTAAGTTTATATATGTTTTAGAACATTTGGGCGGTTTCCTTGTAAGTGGACAATAATTGCTTTACTTACAAGTCAGTCCATCTCACCTGTCGTATAGGAGGAACTTGTCGTGCAACTCCGTCTCCGAGCACTCTCCCTTCTGCTGGATGTGTGTCGAGTTGATCGATATTAGGCCCTCGATGCCCAACTGGAACCACCTGCCGGTCCATTCGGAGGGGAATGTGCAACCTCCACCTGCAACAAAGACCAACAAAAAGCTTTATAAACTGTTGAGGAGTGATTCATGTTACTAGACTATACTCATCGAGTATATAACCGGATAGAGTACCTAGTAATATGAGCCATACAATTCAGAAACTGGTCAGTGATTTGTCACTGACGTAATAACAATTCAACCAACCAGTGATCGGACATGAACCATACAAAACACGTAACATTACCGCTCTATTCCGATCATATGCTCGATCACTGTACTATATGATAAATCTAATTATTATTGTCATTGTTATCTTCTCGTATCTACAAAGGGTACAGGCTAGTTACATATATGACTGATAGTCTCTTGATTTGTAGTAGACCCACCAGAGTACACGTACAGTGCAACTAGTACAACTCCCGTGACCCTGGTTGCTGTAAAGTGTCAGAAACCCCGGGAACGGAATGTTAATAAACCGCGATAAAATCCGTAAAAAGTTGTTTGATCATGAACACATACGAAAACACGTCGACATAATGTTGGGAGCCATGGGAGGTTTTAAAATCATCTTGGTTTTGACTGGTCTCCTAAATATACAAGGTCGGTGATAAAATAAATCATTCAAATCATGTATTCATACGGTGGTTTTTAATATGCTCTTATTGACTTAAACGAATCTTTGGACGTAATTTTCACCTACATCAAAATAACAGACTAAATTGAGACCTAAGCAAATATAGTCCACAAATTAGTTTTTTTTTTACCTTTATCTATTGCTAAAAAGTTTTGTTATTTTTTACTGTACTAAAATATTTAGTATAGATACCGCGAGTTACGTTCCTTAAAAATGACAAAACAGACTCTTATATGATTACTCCGCTGTCCGATTTTCTATCAAACCAATACCTTGTGTACCTACTTTCAAGTAACATAGAAACTTAACGTTAACTTATATAAATTAAAAAACATACTTTTAAACGAAGCGCTTGGCGCGAGTCATACTTGCACCTCTGATTTTTTCCTTACAAAGCGTCTTATTCCACGGTATAACATGCATGCAGGTGCACGCCGGGAGGGGAGTGGGCACAAAGCTAGGGCTACCGCTATTCATACAGCCTAGCTCATAAACCTACATAATTGTGGGTCTTTTATAGGCGCGAACCGCAACCGAAGTATTAAGTATTAACAGTCAGCACATGAAACAGAATGTAGCGTTTCTGATTGATCTTACGCAATTCTTATTATTTAATAGGCTAAAATAAAAATCTCCACAATGTTTCAAGCCTTGTCGTGAGGTCAAAGGTGAACTCAGCATCTTGGGCGAAGCCAATTGAACCGAGAAAGCTGCTCTTTGTACCCCTCTTATAAGAAGAGGGAATAAAAGAGGGCAAGGACAAGGGGCGAGGATGGGAACCTCAAGCCCTGCTGCTCAACAGATCCGGAGAACCTCTGCAAAGGCGGCATTGGTGGCACTCGCCGGGTTTTAGCATTTAGTGGGTACAGCTGCGTCTACCTTACCATCTTTCGGGCGCAGCGAGTCCCCCCTTCCCCGCGGGATGCCTAAGAGCATGTCCCGACGCAATAACAGTATTTTGGCACATTGTTAATAATATGTGCATCTATACTAACACAATACATATAGTGAGGTATTGAGGAATGTTTTTTGTTTGTATGTTGTATGTTGATTTGAACACACGAACGACATAATGTTGCCTTTATAGTACGAGTAAGTGATAGCATTATTGATATTTCTATATTTTTGGAAATACAGAAAAGCCGCTAGAGAATAGGCGATATGGTGGGTAGCGGGTACCTATGCAGACGAACCTCTCCCTCCCACATGGAGACATGCTTGATGCACGTTTTTGATCTCATCTCAATCTCATTTCAAAGATCCACTCATAAGACTTTATGTAGTTAGACTTTCAACCGTTTTGGCGTTTATTGAAGTATGTAATAAATTATGATATTATGCCAATACCGTGAAGCTATGCCAAAAAGCTATGTAGGCTTTAATGACAAAAGGACATTTTGTGTATTATCATCATCAGCTCCCCGACCGCCCGGCACATACAAGCTCGCCGCCGGTCGTCGCTCGCGGCACACACGGCGCATCTATTAGGTCCCATTGTCCCGAGCGCCATTGTTCCGCCGCCAGGTGTTCACCGAGCGCCAGCCCCATACAGGCCATCCAGTTAGAAACCTAGCTTTTGTCTAACACTAATCAAAAACCTAAGCATTCATTTGTCAATACATTTTTAATTATTCATTATTATTAAATGCTTTTATTTTCGCTTACCAATAACGACCACCTGGTGCAGTAACCGGTATGCCACTTCACTCGGGGTCACAGGTTCAAATCATTAAACAACCAAACAAATGTACGATAAATACGACCCTGTTCGGTCATATTAATTTGTGTGTTATAAAAATATAGTTCGCATTAAAAATACTATTAATATCTATTTTATTTCGGCTTTTACGTAGGTACCTCCTAATAGAGATAAAAGCCATGTAATGATGTACGTGGGTATAATTGAATACATCCGAGGCTAGGCTGTGCCAGACTCTAGAAAAAGTCCTGCACATCCCCTCCTCTCTGCCAAAGCGGAGCGATAGTCAATATGGATTTTTTACTCCGAAAAAAAGGTCCTGATAACTAGTCCACCCCCGGACCAGCTTGAGAACGGTAGGCTCTCAGACCTACCGTTCTAAGCTGGTCCGGATCACAATGGTTGTCTTGAATAAGAGAAAAAAGGAAACGAATAGGGTAAAGTTATCTCAGCTCTTCTTAACTTTGACATGTCTGACTTTATCTCTGGCTAGGAGCACAACAGTGTTTCCACCAAAATCTTGGCCAGATTATGGTGGCTGGGACGTGGTGAATTGAACCTTCACTAGGGACAAAGTGGTACCGCCGAGTCACGGCTGGCTGGTAATCTACCTACCCTACTTCTACCACAGCAGTGGTACGAGAGCCAGCTGGTGGCAGGCCGCCCAACTCCACTTCTAACGTGTGTGCAGAACAAATAACATTTCCATACTTCAAAGCTGTTCCTAATCGTATTGCCCGTGACAGGACGGTGGTGTGTGAGAGGGTGGCAGTAACACTGAGGCGCACCGCGTATGGTTCTGAATCAGAATATGTTTTCTTTTAATATTTTACGATCCTGCGTTTTGTATTACTATATTACTCATATAATACCATCTAGTACAATAAAATTATTACTGAGGATTGAAATTAATCTAACACCGGACCGGCTTAGATTAATTAGATGAACTCCTAAACTACAGAATCGATTTTTTTTTTTATAGAAGAGGGGCCAAACGGATAGCTGATTCACCTGGTAGTAAGTGATAAGCGACAACCATAGACACCACAGTTCGTATTGGTTCGGAAATACTATAGATGACAGCTGATTCCAAATAGTGGTGGTTGTGGATTTCCTGACATCGAGGTGGTGTGGGTGAAATTTGGAATTTTGACGTTATGTGATCCGAGTCCGAAGAATACTTCAGTGGTAGATGCGGTACAAGATGCGGAGTGATCCAACATCTCTACGCAGCGCCAAAAATTTTAATGATATTTTGCAGTCTGTGTACAGTTCGGTCCAACTTGAGCGACAGGATAGTTTTGGACACTGGCGCTGTTCCGTGGCACGGCTGTTACTAATTCACTAGTAACTTTATAATTAAATATTTACAAACTATATTTCCAACAAAAAAAACTAAAATCATATCGCATACAGTGGTCCGCCCAAAACACGTCGAGAAATAATATGATTGAGTTTCATTTACTGAATGCTTAATGAACTCGGCTCGTTCTCCCGCTGTCTCCCTCTCACCTAGCGCCATACGCCGTACGTGGGTTAGAGAGGGACGGGTGCGTGGGGTAGTTCCTGGGGGAAGCACACCCTTATTATCACGGTTATAGGGTACACATTCACACTACACAAGGGCTGTAATAAAAACGACTTTATATAAAGGGCATACGATTTTTAATGGAGCGCACTTTGACTTGTTTTCGAAAATCAATGGACACGATTTTGATGAGGTGTAATTATTTTGAACTCGATTTCGAAATGATAAAAAACGTGTTCTTTGTTCGTGTTATCGTCGCATAGACAAAAGTGGCCATGATGGTAGCTGATAAGTGATAACTAAATAATTATCTGGCCATAATACTACTGCTACATGTGTCTATCACGTGATATAGTCGAACACACCAGCCGCTGACATACACTGTCTCCTAAGGGAATGGAAGAGTATTTTATTAGATCCCCTAACCCCACCACGGTCGCCAACAACCGTCTCCCACTTACATGCTACCTTGTAACAAATTCAGACTACAGTTAACAGCGCACTTTCTCAGGAGGAGCAACGACCTTGTTTTGGACCAACAGTCACGTGACGGCACGGCGGTAAAATTTAATCACTGCTCAGCTAAGGTATGGTCCAATCTCCAATCCCCTAGTAAACTGAGCAAGTGTCCCCTACATACTCTCAAACACACAACACATAACAGGTTAAATCACTTTTTAGGTTCGCCAACACATCCTAGTAACAGGTGGTGTCATGCTGCATTGCAGCCGAATTGGGCCGGCACGACTGGGGCAGTTTGTGAGTTTGCGCTGGCCCATTGGAGGGATAGGGGAAAAGGAGGGCAACGCATCTGCATAACCTCTGGTTGTGCGGATGTTTACGGCGTCAGTAGTCACCATAAGGCTCCAACTGCTCGTTTGCCCCCTTGTGACATAAAATATCCTATGCTGCGGTTTTTTTTCAATAATAATTTCTGATGGAAAAGCTATTTAGCCAACAGCTGGGATTCAAACGAGTTGAAGAGTGCCGGTGGTTCAGCCACGAGGGGCCGGTGAGAGGAACCCCTTATAAGGTTTTAGAGCGGTGACCACGTTTAGGACGACGGAAAGTCATAGGTAATCTAGTAGACCAAGTCGCATGTGAGCAGTGTGGTATGACCGTCTTGGCGTTCATTGAGAGAGACCTATATCCGTCAGTGACCATAATGACGGTTAGCAGTTAATTCGGCCAACCAGACCACTTTGGGACTACAATTTGTTCCCCATAAAACAACAAACGCAATTTCATTGTGAAAGTAATTTGACAATTAAGTTACACGCGGTCCCGTGGGGGTCGAAAATCGGCCGTAATTTACTAAAGTTTGATTGCAACTAATGTGTTTGACATTCTGTTTGTCATACGAACGTAAACAATTAATGCTTTGATGTGGAATATTTCTTGTATGCAAGGTAACGTATTTGTGTCACGTGCCTATACAAAATTGGTTGCGAGTGGTCGTCTTGAAAGAGACGAAAATAGAGAGAGGTGATACGGATGATGGATTACAAAATTAACTTGTGTTGTGCGACGTTTGCCACTTACCATAATCTCAACTGCTAGATAGCCTATTAAAACAGAAATAAATTTGCTTATTGCTTCATCCATTCTGAGAGGTAAGTCTCCAAGCCAGTATTTACCCTTTTCTTTCATTATCGTCATCAGCCCCTATCCGTCCACTGCTGAACATATGCCTCCCTCAATAAACTTCAAGAAGACCGATCCCTTGCCACTCTCAACCAACACGTTTTCTTTACGAATATAAAAAAGCTGCTTCGCGGAAGCTGAGGTGTTACCCATAGAGTACATCCATACATGTATGCATTACAAATAACATCCCCTATCGGTATCATTAATTTCACCACCAAGTATGTCACAGTCATCACTCTAGTGATTAGTGAAAAAAAATCCGCAAAAAGTACACGGGGTAAAACGAGATTAACAAAAACAACTAATTAATATCGGATAATGGCCCGCAACTACCCCCCCCCCGCACGGGGTTCCCCCCACCGCCACCCCCTCGCGCCCCCATCACACTATAGTGGCCATAAGTTATGTCTATTTTAGGAAAAGTTCTGTCAGAGAGTATCATGATTTATTCCCGTATTAGCGGGTAGGTATGAATGTATTTTGGTTATAATTCTTAATAATGGTTACTCTATGTGGAAAAAAATGTATTTTTACATTGCGAGTGGCACTTATTCATGGTTTCGCTCGCTATGTGTATATTTATCATTCATCATCATCAGCCTCCATCCGTCCACTGCTGAACGCATTGGTCGAAGACTTTCGTCTTCAAACTCTGCGGTATAGACGATTTTAGAATATAGCCAAGCTTCCTGAATGCTGCCCATCCCAATTGAATTCTCCTATCGGCTTCCCTCTCAAAGTTATATCGACCTAGCTGCAAAATATGCCCAAGACATACTCTTGCACGACTTCGAGAGTTATGCCATCGACGTTAACCGACCTTGGGAGAACGTGTTCATTAAACATGACTTTCGTCTTGTCCAAGTTCATCCTAAGGCCCACACGTCGGGAAGATTCATTTAGACTGTGCAGCATCTCCTGCAAGCCCTCCATTTATCACTGGTAAAATATAAATACAAGAATCATAATCAACATAATAATGGCGTTACCTCATAGTTCTTACTTAGTCAAATATGTGTGCTGAGTGCTTCATTTATTTCGGGATTTTACCATTTTTATTGTTTTCTTTATGACAGTTTGTACTATAATCGCACCAAGTTTTACAGTTATATACGCGGTATGACGGTATTTTGGTAATTACCGTTTTTACGATGGAGCGTAAACAAATTAAAAAGCAGCATTAAACATGTTTTAGCAAACCGAGGATTTTACTTTTTCCATACAATAAAGAGGTACCTAATGTCCGTATGTTTGTATGTAGGAGGTAATCCTTGAAACTACTGATCCGATTTCAAATCTCACCATTATGATACGTCATCACTTCATCTCATCATCATCAGCCTTTATCCGTTATCATTTAGTGATACAAAATAATCATAAATCTAGATACAGCTGTAACGCGGGCAACAATTATTAATTGTTTAAAAATAAAAAAGATTCGGACGAATTAAAAACCTCCTCCTTTTTGAAGTCGGTTGATAAAATAAAAAATACATTAAATGTTAGACTAATTAAAGGAAAGAAAAAAACTTGGCGCGGTTGTCCAGTTTTTGAGACCATTTCTCTAAAACACGATGTAAGTCCAAACTGATGGGTACCGTAGCTAAGCTGCCAACATGGCGGGTTGTTTGCTTCACTTTTAAACGGCGGTTTTGCGGGAAACCCGCTCGCCGCTCACCTGATCGCTGCACCACTTCACATCACGTAAACAACTCGTTCAAATCATTTTTTTAACTAGTATATATATAACACTTTTATGTGTTGCCTATCTTGAGACGTAAGTCTCTGTGCCAGTAATTACACTGCCTCTCCTTTTATTCCTTTTTTTTCTTTAACGCCGGGAAATGCTCTGAGGCATCCCGCGGGGGAGTTGGTCTTCCCACGCGGGTATGTGGGACTCGCTGCGCCCGAAAACTGGTAAGTGGACGCAGCTCTACCCACTAAAACCCGGCGACCCGGTGACCCACTCCTCAGGCGGGATGCTTCAGAGCATTTCCCGGAGTAAAAGAAGAAAAAAATATTAAACGACTTCAAAAAGTAAAAAATGAACTAAAAAGTAATAAAATAATTGCGTTTCCTTAATTTTTGAGCCTACAACTTATAATCAACTTGTTCTTTTACTAATGAACAATCTTTGCGTTTACCATGTCATTGTTGTTACTATAGGAGTCGGTATCACTAGTTACTCCTACGATTTTCGAAAGTTCCCCTCGATTTCTCTGGGATGCCATCATCAGATCCTGGTTTCCTTATCATTGGACCACCTCGGAAGTGCACTCTTTTGAATAAAAAAATAATTTTGAAAATCGGTCCACAATTGACGGAGAAATCGGTGAACATACATTAAAAAAAAAAAAAAACACACGAACCTCACCTCGTTTTCCTCACCTCACCTCACCTCCTCCTTTTCGAAGTCGTTTAAAAAAATGGAACTACCTCTTACTAAACTTTTTACTGTGGTTTTTCCTTTTATCAATATCTATAAATAATATCAATTGAAACATCAAAAAGAAACACTATAGAAACGGTCTTTACCGCCGGCTATCTGATGACGATGACCCTCGACCCAAACATACCGCCCCCATCGGACGGTCGTTACCGTCCGTTGACCGTCGACGCCGGTGACCAGCTACCACCACAACGGCGATGGTAATCTAAATGCGCGCCGGTCATTATACGTGGTGTAATTATTTCCGCGTTTCCCGGTTTACCCATACTGAGCAGGGTTGTCACCTCATTGATGTTATTTCGTGAAATGTTATTTGAAGACGTATAAAAAAAAGAATGATACCTACAGAAATTGCCGACACGACCGGGGTGGTACTCATATAAATGAGCGAGAGGCGTCCGGCGTCAAGTGACTGCTCTGCTGTCGCGTTTCGTGCGGTTTGTGAGTTTCTGGTGGCACTTTGGGTGATAGGGAAAAGGAGAGCAACACATCTGCATAATCTCTGGTTCACATTAGAAAAACGATAGAGAAAGAGTTTTGAAAACCATTTTCTTAACATGGAAAGACTAGACCTTTCAAAGCAATATTATTTAAAATTGCTGTGTTTCGTGGTTCTATTTCTAAAGTGTCATTGATAACGACTAAGATTTATGTGTGGAAAATTAGAGAAAACCACACCTTACTCAATACTTATAGAAAGAAAGAAAGAAAGAAAGAATTAGATTTATTAGACACAAAAAACATACACGTACTTAAATACTTACAAAATATTTCTTACTAGCTGGTGCCCGCGACTTCGTCTGCGCAGGATAAGATTTTAGTTTTTTTTATAAAAAGTATCCTATGTTACTTCCGATACCTCCAAGAATATGGGTACAAAGTTACATGATGATCGGTTAAGTAGTTTTCGCGTGAAAGCGTAACAAACATCCACGCTTTCTTATCTGTCATGTCATAGATCATACGTTTTACGACGATATTTAGCTACAATAACCACTACATTTTAGAGAAGCATTAAACAAAAAGAAAGCAGAGATAGATTAAGTGTCGAGTCTAGGTTATATAGTAGAAGTCCTAAACTACTCTCCACTATTATAAAAGTCGGTGCGGTGTGAGCCCTAGTGGTGTGCGCACACAATTATCGATGTCGGTGCGATAAGGGTCCGACAGACAATCGCCGTAATAGTCGCCGGTGTACCGACATTATATTTACTTTGGCCACCGCCTGTTGTACGCAGGTTCCGGAGGTTAATTCAATAAATATTAACTAAAAATTACAACTTGTTAACCCAGTCTTATGACTTTACTCGTAAGAGATTGTATAAGGTGTAATACGGACAGAAATCATTTTTTGAAATTCATAAACAAATACGGGGATCGGCCGTCTTGACGTTCATATCCAGCAGTGGACAGAAAAAGGTTTATTTTGATAATGATGATACATTTGTTGAAGAGTTAATATTTTCGACGTAAACATACGAAGTACTTTTTCTTCTTTTTCTTTCGTCTTTAAGTCCTTTAAGTTCCAATGTAGAGAACATTGGAACTTAAAGGACTTAAAGACTTACCTGGTGTATGTTGTTCAACCGATAAACTGTAGTTGTTGATGATAGCATTAAAGAAATCCTTAAGCCTTAATTTCCCCCTATATAATGAAAATTTATACATTTTTTATTTTATACAAAAAACCTTTATTTACCTGTACACACTCAACTTATTTTATTCTGTATACTATATAGAATTCGACGTTACCCACGTTTTCTCCCACATTAAAATAAAAATAAAAAACTATTCTCCAAAATAAGGAAATAAATAGCCTATACAAACCTTTCTGGAAAATTGGACTATCAAATCCAAAAATATTTTATTTATTCCGGAGATTACTGCTTTCAAATAAACAAGCTCTTCAGTTTTATTACATTAGTTTAGACAAGCTATCCCACCAGATTTCCCACGAATCTCAACCGTAACAGTATAATAGTGGAGCCAAGTCGCTACAATTGTATTTGACAGAGTCAAGTGCGTAATGACCGCGTCAGGGGGCGTCTTGGGCCCGTGGACCCACACCAGTCATACGCAATTCTTTACGACACACAATTGTTGGCATCCCGAGAAATGGACCTATTTTATATATTATTTTATATTCGTAATTCCCTTTTTTACAGGCTAGGCTCGTTCCCTTTTTTTTTTCTTTAACGCCGGGAAATGCTCTGAGGCATCCCGCGGGGGAGTGGGTCTCCTCGCGCGGGTATGTGGAACTCGCTGCGCCCGACAGCTGGTAAATGGACACAGCTCTACCCACTAAAACCCGGCGAGTGCCACCAATGCCGCCTTTGGTGAGGTGCCCCGGATCTAGAAAACAAACAGGGCACCTCGACGGCTAGTCAGTCCCGCAAGGGACCGACACCACCTCCACAGAGGGGTTGTCCCGCACCACAGAACAACCCCTCCCAACGTCGGGACAGTACAATGGGGTGAGGTTCCCATCCTCTACCCTTGCCCCGTGCTCTTCTGTCCCCTCTTCTTATTAGAGGGGTACAAAGAGCCCCCTCGGCCCAATTAGCTTCGCCCAAGGTGCACCGCTCACCCTAGGTTACTGAGCCCCACCGCTACGACAAGGCCTGAACCATGGTGGGGTAGGCTCGTTCCCACCGCACTCCTGTGCAGCCAGGATCTACAGCGGTAACCACTAAATGACTTTGATACGATCTCAGGGAGCCAGAGGGATACGTTACATCTACCTTGGGACCCCCAACGAATTTAATCAGAAGAATCCAGGAGGAGCGGCAAATATTTTGAGTTTCCATCCCCAATTAACGCGGTAGACAACACAAGATTGTAATCTTTACAGGTATTATCACAGTTCAATAACTTTTTTTTCATTCCCCACGTTTCGGATACTTAGAGCAACCAGTCCTCCCGTGGTCGTGGTTGTTGTTGGTAAAAGTTGTTTTCATTTAACATTTAATTACAAAATTTTAAATCCGCCCGCCCAACACTGTCACATAATTATCATCACAGAATGCTCTAAAACGGTAATAAATAGCGGGCGCGCTGTATATAAATAAATTGGCATTAATACCGCGGTAATTGTTTTTGTGGCCGGGGTTTGGAGACACCTGCCCGCAGCCCCCGTACAGACGGACACATCTTGATACTTGGTTTTCTTTTTATGTTAGATTTTACTTACTAATTAACTTGTACGATATATATGAGTCCACTCTGTACTAAACCAGGCAACTGATTTAAACACACACACACAACTACATATTTAAAACGGAATATATTTTATTCATTTTTAATTCGCGAAAAATGAATTTTCCGCATTACCAACGATTTTTTATAATAGTATGGCATCCCATGAAATGATACCGACAAAGTTGCATCTTAAAATCTATTAAATATACGCAATTTTAATGTTTGTATCAAATACAAGGAAAATCATATTTTTACGTTTCTTTTTACTCGTTTCACCTACATAATATCATTTCAAGCATTATAAATTTTCTAAAACGACACCTGACAAAAATATCAGTGCTTGTAAACCTATAGAGACTGTAGTGCATTAAGTATGCATGTAACGGGACGGTGCAAGTACGAAGACCGCTCGGCGCGCTACACTGCGCCCAGGTGGCTCTAGAAGACGTTTTTCTTGCCTCGCGTCCTCTACAGCCATTGTCTTATAGTGATGTTCTTTAAGTATCGATAAAACTCAATACATTTCACATTTAAATTGTATTTCTATTAAAATGTTGTCTGTACGGTTAGGGTAATTTCAAAATGTTATTAACCTCAGGTGAATCTAAATTGAAAATTTCTGTGAAAATTTTGTTAGCCACTAACTTTATTCCATTGAAATCGTCTGATCTAAAATTTGATTAAGAAATATGGTATGCTTAATTTATGTAAAGTTAATCAATGATCAGCATGCAGTCTGTGTGGGCGAAAACGCAGGCTACAGCTACTCATATTTTTTATTAAACTTGTTTTTGTAAGTTTTGCTGTTTTCCAACATTTCCAACTCAAATCAAATTAAATACTTAATCCTTTATATCATAGCTATTAGTTTTAATAACCATATCTTATTATAAAAAACAGATAGATATTAAAGTTAGAAGATAAGATATTAATCGAGTAACAGAACTTGTTTGAGTTCGTGTCAGTGATAAGTTCGGGAAACTCAAAAGTATTACAAAATGTTTATCGTTAATTGTGCCTGTACAATTATAAAATTAACTGCTTTAATGTAATCATATTTACATAAGTACTTTGTAAAATGATATTAAACTAGCCGTGTAACGGATAAATTTTGTACTATACACATTATGGGATGTTGTCACGAATTCTTTGACTTTAAATAATGCATGACAGACACTGTAAGCATTTTGTTTTAATTTTGTGTTATATTTACGTATTTTTTTTGTATGAAAGTACAAAATAAAAAACACATTTATTCATATTACAATTTTATGACCTGCTACGCTTCTCAAGAAGCTTACACTATTCATAGTTTTTGGCAGATTCACGTCTACATCTTTGTTTATACACCCTTACCTCCATATAAAATTATCATCCTTCGACACACGTCGTGGCGCATCCCTAAAAGTGTAGCATCTATCAAACTATGACATATTGTTTTTGCTGCACCGGAGCGCGACTATCCGCTCGCCCCGGTCCCGCAGGCTAATTACGTATCTTGAAATTACAAGCAACAGGCAAAAATTGCACAATATCTGCTGTCAAAATCATATTTTGTATTACCTATTAGCAACGCGACAGCAACAAGCTCAAATAATCGACCGCAACGCCATCTGCAAAGCGACAGCGACCGAGGAACTAAAAATGCATTTTTTGGTATGTTTGGCTGACGGTTTGGTATTACGTAAACTATTTAGCAGCCCGCGACAGCAGATTGAAATGTCAAACAGCGATTTTTTAACAACAACTAAAGTAGTGTCTGCAAGCCTGTTGCTATTCGTCTGCTTACTATATAAACTGTTTAAAATACTTGGTTAGTGATCGAAAAAGACTGTTAGAGACATTTTAGGCGTAATATTATCTTGTGTGACTATTATTGAACTTACCCTATTCGATTTTAAGTGGCAGTGTTATTGAAAAAGAAACTATAATAAAGAAACTATAATTTTAAAACAATGGCTCGTGCACTTCTTTTGATGGTTGCATTAGAGGCTGAGGAGATAAGACAGGAGACCAGGAGCACAGCCTCACTGAGACGTCGACTACGTGAGGAAGCCAAAGCATTCAACTTGTCCGACTGGGAATTTCAATCTCTTAACAGACATTCAAAGGATTTTAACTTATGAAATTAAATTGATCTAAGTACTATATAAAAGTCAAGAGTTTTGCGACTTAACAGTAGGATTCCTGCCGGCCTACTCTTGACTGCAATTCCAATCTCACAACAATATGAATTCAATCCGAATATATTGGTACTCTTGAACAAATCGAGTTTACGATTGATTTTGAAATTGGAAGCGATGACCGATGTGATGTGTATAATAAAATATAATACCAAAATAAAATTCAACACAATATGATGTTCTATGTTTTTTTTTAATTAAAATATGTCTCCAATAATGAATTATTATCTTTTATAATGTACCTAGTTCCTTAAATTAAACCTAAACTTATTTTGTAAAGCATTAAACGGCAAATAAATTATACATTCTGGCATAATGTGTATTGCTGTTATAAAAAAATCTTACGTGCAATTTTGAATAGACATCAAATTTCAAAATAGCTCAAAACAAAGTAAACAAAAAAATTAGAAATCATCTTCTTTCTTAATTTACCAGTAATGTTGGTGCCAAGGCTTTCCAAAATAACACCTCAAGTTCTGACAGACCACATACAAATTATTATTGTTATGTATTTTAGTGATTGGTCTTATTGAAAATGAGGTATTTTACTCATAAACAGAGGCTTAATTTGTTTACAGAATACTGTGATTTATTTAAATATTGCTACCTTGGGTTAAAAGATAATAAAAGACTGATTATTTTAGTACCTATTTTTATAATACCGTGATTGTAGGTAAGATTACCATATCAATCAATGACCAAAAATTGAATATACACATGGAAATAAAAACTGTGTTACATTTAAATATTAGAAGCTAAATATTGTGATTTATTTAAATATTGCTACCATAGGTTAAAAGAGAATAAAAGGGTTATTGTTAAGTATTTTAGTTACTTACTTATTTTTATAAATACTGTGATTGTAATATTGATTATATCAATCAATGACCAAAAATATAGAATATAGTTAAAAAAAACAAATAATAGTTTAACAAGAGTTTAATGAAAACATTAAAAACACTTATAGCTATTATAGCAGCCTATTATAGCTCACGCACACTAACTCTGGAAGTTCCTGCCTACTTGTTTCCTGGGTGCTGTCTGTGCTACTAAGTAGGTGGTATGGTATCCTCACTGTCTTTTTGACTCAAGCTTGCTTCATTACAAATGTTGTGTAAAACACAACAAGCATTTATAATTCTAATAACTGTGTCCAGATGATAGAGAAGGACCCTGTGGCCTAGGAGACATTGCCACCTATACTTCAGAACACCCATAGTATGCTTTACTGTATAGTGTCCCACACAATTAAATTTGGTGTAGTGTTCTTCAGGTGAGCCAGCCGGAGCATCCAAATATGTTTCATCACAATAGTTCTTTGGGCATAGCCCGAGTCTCCTAAAACATAATAAATAATTATTGCATTATAATATTCATGTATGAAACAAATGCTCACTTTATTATGATTTTAACTTAGACTTAACAAGTGAATAAACAACTTCCCCAAAATTTAAAAAGGAAAGAACACATTCTAAGATTCCTTTATAATTTTTATGTTATTTGCCAATTTAAAGGTATTATGACTTCTTATACTGTGGTATTACTAAAAGAATATTATATCTATTAACATATATAATTAATTTGTTTAAATTGTAAAATATATTATATCAATATAATACCTATATACAATTTAAAGGTATTTATAAAACAAAAGGCATTATTAAAACTAACTAATACAATTACAGAATCCAAGAGTCAACTTACATTTAAAACATTTCTTAAGTGAAATCCTTTTCTATTACAAAACCTCTCATTTTGGGCTGGACATATGAGAGCCATATGAGTACCAACAATAGCACTTACTATGTCATATGGAAGTTTTCATAAAATCTGAAATTAATGCAAATATTATTATGTAGCTCAATAAGTCAAATAGATTATTATAATTAGCACTTATTTTATTTATATTAATAGATAGGTATCACATAATATGAAGAACAATGTAGAACCAATCAATAATAAAATAATTTGAGATATATTTTTCAAGTATCCTACATATGCATTGAACTATTATTACTGTAGTAATTACAACTCACTGTACATAGGCCGTAAATAAAGAGAAAAGATGAACTATAGAAGAGGTTAGATTAATTATAGATATTTCTATTGACATACCTTATAACCCGCAGATACTAGATAGTAGATACAAATCCAAATCGCTATGAATAACTTCAAAGCTCCTTGCTGAGGCGATAATATCTCTTAAACTCCTCATCACATTAAATTTCACTGTAATTGTGCGCTATTGTAGCATATTTTCGATCCCAATCCTAAATTTCGATAGGATCGAGTGTCAAGAGTAGGCCGGCAGATCACAGAATAATATTAGCATAGTGTTTATATACTCTTTGAATATTAGTTATTACTTATTAGTTATTACATATGTATGTACCCCATATTTAGTATTTACATTAAAATTGATTAAAATTTAAAAGTATTTGAAGTGTGTTAAGTGTTTGACGTTTTGTAGTTCCAACTTCCATCCATTGCTACCTGGCTGCTGGTGGCGCTAGTAAAAGTGCATTAGCGGCTAGTGAGCAGATAGCAGACGATAAACTTAGATAATACGTTTCTTTTTGCAACCTCTCGACCGGTCGCTGTCGCTCTGCTGTTGCGTTGCTATCGCGTGGCTGTCGCGCTGCGGTTGCTTTGAAATACGTAATTAGGGTGCCGGGTGGGTCCTGTCCCCCCACACGTACGGGGAGGGGAATCTTTAAATTAATAGTCGCTGGGATTTCATCCGGGTAATGCCGAGCAAGATCCCGCAGGAACAATATTAGACTAATGAGGCTGGAGTGTGCTGATCGTATATTGTACTTACTGGTGTCAGGGTAAAGTGAAATCTGAGTTTTAAATCATTAACCATGGATGGATTCGAAATACGAACCGCGAGGACTGAGTTCGTTGCTTACCACCAAAAAACCTTCCATCGCGATAAAGGAACCCATAGCGAACTAATTTTGTACCATATCATAAATTAGTAAATTAGGTAAAGTCCACAATGGGTTTGGGTACCTATAAAAGTGCCTAGTATTTTCTTCGCTTAGTTTTGAGGAAGTGACTTTAAATAAAGTAAACGTATAAATGTCAAGGCCGGTAATCAGACCGATTCTCTTCTACACCACATTTAATCTTCAGGGTGTACTTCGACCGACCTGCGGCCTATGAACAGTGAACGCCGGGTGATGTTAATGCACTCTTTATGATGTCGTTATAATTTTCAGTTACCAGGAGGTCTACTGTCCAGTGACCAGTAGTACGTACCTGAAACCAACAGAGAAATATCGAGTCAATTACAAGTTTACAAGAAATTATTACGGAGAGTCATAAATTTACACCTATATTTAAATTAAGGAAACATCGTGTGGAAACCTGAATGCCTGATGAGATTAAAACATCTTTGAAGATGGATGAAGTTCACCAACCCGCATTGGGCCAGCGCATCGGTAAACTATGGCCTAACGGCTAACACCCTGCTCGTCTGATTGCGAGGAGACCCATGCCCAGAAGCAGGAAATAATATAAGGGTTGATAATAATAATAATATCTATGAACGCTTTTTACACCACGTATATCTGGTCCCGTGGTAAGTTCTCGAAGAACTTGTGTTACGGGTACCAGACAACGGAAATATATTTAATACTTTTTATACTATACATATATTTAAGATTTTTTTTATATAATTACACATATTTAATACACATCCATGACCCAGGAACATAGAAAATATTTTTGTCCCCTGGCGGGATTCGAACCCGCAACCTCCGGCTTGAGCACCATCGCGCTTACCATTGAGCCACAGAGGTCGTCAAATGATATTATCTTATATATAAAATTTCCACGTCACAATGTTAGTTACCGTACTCCCCCGAAACGGCTTTACCGATTTTTACCAAATTTTATATGCGTATTCAGTAGGTCTGAGAATCGGCTACTATCTATTTTTCATACCCCTAAGTGATAAGGATGGTCAACCCCTCAAATTTTAAAAGTTAACGCGGGCGAAGCTGCGGGCAACAGCTAGTTATATTATATATTTAAATACCTACGGTATATCCGAACCGAATTCCTTCAAGAAAAGAGCATACTCATATTTGAAAAGCCGGCAAGGGCCTACTAATCATCTGGTGTAGCGGGTGTCTGTGTCGTACTTACCACCAACTGAAACGACTGCCCGTTGGCCCCTTCTTCTATAAAAAATGATTTGGTCCAACCTGACATACACTTGGCATCAGTTTGTTGTACTTTTGTTGACTTATGACGGATAAAGAAAAAAAATTGCATTATTTCCGTGAAGTTAGGAAATAAGAGATGCCCCTTTCTTTAAACTTACAGCTGTAAATGAGTGCCTGATCCGCCATCTTGAGTGCCCTTTTCACAGTAGTATTCTCTATATAGTTTGTGGTTTTGCTGTCAAAACCCTAATAATGGTAGCCATGTTAAGTGCCGATTTGAGTTGTAGGTTACACCTTTTTTTCGTAGGTATGCCCAGTCCTTCTATATTATGTCTATGATTATTTCTTATACCCGACTTTGATCATTCATTACTTAGTTTATTTGACTGGATCCTTTATCTACAGAATCCTAATATAATAAATTATAGTTTAACAAACAATTGACTTGTTTCACGAAAGTTTTAAATTTTAAAACTGTTTGCGAGCGACACGCAAAACCTAATCTTGATAATACAGTTAACAGTTTCATCGACCACAATCACAATTTACGACGACATAAAACAACACAGCAAACATGTTCTTTTCGAGAATGCTGGTCATAGATACAATGGGGTCAGCTGAAACTAATAGCATGATCATTATCAAGGACCGCTGCAGGACATAAGATCATTATAAATATGATACAGTATGGAAACTACCAACAAACGCTCGAAACGGCACACTCACACAAACATGCGAGATACCACTAGGCCCTAGACCCTGAGCGTCAGACAACCCCCCGCCATGGCAAGGTCTGAACCAACTATTCAATAAATTACTACATCAATATTAATTAGTAAAATCATAAACCCTATGTCTTGTGAAAATGAATACATTGTCATTAATTATACGATGACTTGTCATAGAATTACTGTCTATCCGTATGACTATGATATGTATATTGGAAAGACTCCGAAAGGGATTTCAATGAAAATTGAAATGAAAAACAGACGCAAAGCTTTATTCTCCATTTTGGCCTTGTAGACAGAAGCGAGCAAAGTCGCGGATTATTAAGCTTATCATAAATAAAAATATTATATTTAATAGAATAACTTGGACGTTTTTTAATTTTCATTGCCGTAGGTAGCGGTGTTGCCCCCCGGGATGCCGGCGTCTCCGACGGTACCACCTACCACCAGGTGGGCCGGCTCATGCTGTTTCTAATGTTAAACGACATTTGTTTCATATCTAATGACATTACAATCACAATATATTCCCAAATGTCTCAACTTGAATTATTGGAACACGATTTTTAAGAGTCCATAAAATGCCCAGTGGTGTACCTACGTCCCCACCAAGGTTCAAGCCTTGTCGTGGCGTAGCCTGCTCTTTTGTACCCTGTACTGTAAGAAGAGGGGGGACATGAGCAGGGGGGACAAGGGGCGAGGATGGAAACCTCACCCCATTGCACGGTCCTTGGGAGGGGTTGTTCTGTGGTACGGGACGACCCCTCTGTGGAGGTGGTGCCAGTCCCTTGAAGGACTGACTAGCCGTCGAGGTGCCCTGTTTTCTCAATTGATCTGGGGGACTTCACCAAAGACGTCATTGGTGCCACTCGCCGGATTTTAGTGGGTAGAGCTGCGTCCACTTTCAGGCGCAGCAAGTCCCATATACCCGCCTGGGCAGTCCCCCCCCTCCCCAGCGGGATGCCTCAGAGCATTTCCCGGCGTAAAAGAAAAAAAAGCGCATCGGTAAACTATGGCCTAACGGATAAGACCCTCCTCGCCTGATTTCGAGGAGGAGACCCTCCTCGAAATCAGGCGTGGTGTACCTTACCTACTAGTTATCGGACTTGGATGAATGGATTGTGGTCATCAAGTTCATGGTAGACCAACCTGGACGACGTCCAAAGACTTTCCTATGTAGCTTCTACAACTTGAGCTATCACCGTAAACACCCTCACTCTTCCATCGCCATTATCGCCGTAATCGAGGTAAACAAGAAAAACTAGACTTCAAAAACACTTAACTCATAAAAACCTCATCATTAAAACAACTAAAAACCTGATCAAAAATAATCTATCAACTCTTTTATAACTCTGTTAAAAAGGAGACAGTTGACGATGTCACAAGATAATTTAATTCGAAGTCTGTGGTCCACTTTCAAAATTATTCACTGACCGAAAACGACAAAGACCTGGCTCAGTAAACGGGTACGAAATCCACCATTTTTCGCGCGAAAATCCTCTCTGTTAAAAACACTTAAATGTAACATATTTGACAGATATTTTCGAACGTTTCCCGCCACTTTCTTATCTGTGGCAATAAAATTTTGTGAAATACAAGATGGCGCCCGCCCGGGATTCTATTATCTTTGCAAGTTTGTGGTCAGATTTCCTGTTTTCGTCTGCTATTTTCCACGTCGCCGCCGTATAAATGTTCTGATAAAACGTAGTCCGAATTTTAAAAAGGCGATTTAAAAGTTACGCCTACAACCTTTATATACAAAGTCGATGACGTTCGTCCGTATGTCTATACTAATTTGAAGAGTTCGTCCAACTGTTTATTTGTTTTAAATCGCAAATCTTTGGAACTACTAGGTCAATTAAAAAAAAAAAACTTTTCTAGGTTCTAGGCTAGACATTTTTTAAGAAAGTTCGTTAAAGATATAACAAAAGGGATTAAAAACAGGTCGTACAAACACGATATAATCATAAAATAGGTATTTTTGGTTCACACGTCGCGCATTTAACATTTAACATCCACGAGCTATATAATTGGAAGCGCCGCGGGTAACAGTTAGTTACTACTAGTACATGTGACTAGAAACGATGTCACGGGACTAACTAAACTGGTATACATCATTGTAGGCGACGCCACCGGTACCACCTCTACTGGTACATATTTTGCAGACAATGTCACGGGCACCAGCCAGTCAAACTGATATGATTGCAAACAGTAAATTGCTTATAACGCGCCCGACCCAATGGGGTTGGCACGTAAACACATTTTATCTGGGTCCGGCTAACATGACATTTTGAATACAAACATTTCCTGAACGTCGATACGGGTTTAATGTTGGTGTCACACGACCCTGCTGAGGCCCTTATGGGTTTAGTAATGGACATTGTCCACCTACCTATAATGTGATCAATAAGATTACTTATCGAGTACGAATCGCTTAGGTTATACGTAGAAGTAGGGATATAATCTGCTCATTGGCAGATTTCTAAGTCACGAACGAACGAGTCAGTAAAATTTTTCCTGGTTCTGGATATAGGAGCTCAAATGCCTCATTCATATAAAAATTAGTATATTTGAGGGATTGAAAATATTTATTACAAGGTATAAATGTTAGGAATTCCTCATAAGTTATAACTGATAATAATATCAGTAATATAATATAATTTAAGTTCCTCCTTTTGTGGGAAAAACTATTATTAGGATCCCTTTATCACCACATGTAATTCGTATATCTAAATATATATATATTAAGATAAAAGTCAAATCAATAACTCTTCATCGATAATCAACAAAAACATGACTCCTTCCTGCCATCTATTGGCGAGTAGTACCTAATTATACCTATATTTTTTTAATTGGAAGCAACTAACTGCTTTACCGATACAGCAACACTAAATCTACTTCAGGAGATGTCGTTGTTAAGCAACAGCTCGGTCCTTATAAGAGGAGTACAAAGATCAGCTCCCTCGGCTCAATTTGTTTCGCCAAAGGTGCCGGGTTCACCTTAGGCTACTAAGCCCCACCGCCACGATAAGGCTTGAACCATGGTGGGGATGATTAAGTAGACTTGAAAATGAGGAAAATTCTTTAATTTGATACGTTTTCGATTCATTTGTCGATCATGAATCATAAAAGTCTTTTATTAAACAGATCTTAACAAAAGAGGACTTACACTGACGACCTCTGTCGCTCATTGGTAAGCGCGTTGGCGCTCCAGCCGGAGGTTGCGGGTTCGAATCCCGCCAACGAACAAATATGATTTCTTTGTTCCTGGGTCATGGAAGTGTATTAAATATGTGTATTATATAATAAAAATCTTAAATATATGTATAGTATAAAATATTAAATATATTTCCGTTGTCTGGTACCCGTAACACAAGTTCTTCGAGAACTTACCACGGGACCAGATTGACGTGGTGTGAAAGTGTCCGTAGATATTATTATTGTTTCTCTCCTTTCTCTATAAAATCCCACCCAAACCCATCGATATCGATGAACACAAATGACAGTATCGAGTGGAGTCGTCCCGTTGTCGTCTCGTATGACACAAATTAACGAGCCCCTCGCGCGAGTCCACCGTGTGTCAAGTGAAGAGACCCGCGTCACTCCAGCCGTGACGCAGATTGCTGGATCACTGTTTGTGTCAAATATCGCTCACAGTGCCGAATATTGTTTATTGTTGAGTGAAAGTGGCAAATTGATGGTAACACGTCAAAGGTGTATGAGAACATGAAAAGTATCCCTTTATCTGAGAGGAGATGAGTTATGAGGAGCACCTGTACCTACAGGCTGGCTAAAGATGATTATTGTTATTATTGGAAAAAAAAATTTATAATAAATTCTAGGCTGTATGCTACTTGTTGTTTGCCTGTTTATTTTTTTATTGTAACACCAGATGGCGCCACTTTGTATGTGGTTTTCACTGTCATGTAGTAAAACTTTTGGTGTTGCACTGTGTAAACTAGCTAATAAAAACTCTAATTATGTCCAAACTCAAAGAATTTCTTTATTAACCTTATCTCAATAGTCATCACAACGTAGAAAGATGTTATGATCGATACATTTTTTTTTTCATTGCAGATGATAGGGCAAACGTTATCATCAAGCAATAGCGTTTCATCGGGTGGTAAGTGGTCCATCCATAGACACCAGAGTATGTATGATAGTGTCAGGTTGTATGGTAGTCATAAAAAACACGTAAATATCCTGAATATTCTGAATTATTTATACATATATATATATTTGTTTTACAGAAGAGGGGGCAACCGGATAGTCTGTTCCCCTGGTGGTAAGTGAAAAGCGATATCCAGAGACACCTGCTACACCAGAGGATTAACAGGTGCGTTGCCGGCCTTTAAATTGAAGCGAAGCCGCGGCCGTCAACTAGTATAGGTATACTAACATTGGCGAAATACAAAACTTACATGAGAAGTTTTTGCGTTCGTCCGATTATCGTTAGGGAAAAACGATTAATACCGTATCGACTATCGACTATCGACTATCGAGGGAATAGTTTTTATTCGTCGGCTGTTTGCGTCAGGAAGCGGATGCGAGCTGGATCGCGGAAAGTGCTCTCCACGCGTCGGCGGGAAACCCATTTGTCAATACGACGCGCTACAACTAACGTCGATACACTGATATTGAGGTTATATTTTTATGTTACTTGGATCGAAATACTAGCAGACATGATGGTAAGTGGTCAGCATCCATGGACTTAAACGAGTAACAGGTACTGTCTCAGGCAACTCTTTCGTTGCCAAGGTGCTGGGTTTACCTTAGGGTCATACATCGTAACCTAGAAATAAATAAATTATACAAATCATATCATTCCTCTATAGGTTACATACATGTAAGACTTAATGTTAATTAAATGAGTCAATGTGAACTTTCGTACGCAGACATCTCGATACAGATATTCCGAAAATGTAATTCTTAATATGATAAGCCGAGTTGTGTAGTGGGTTTCGAGTTTCGACTATATCCGATTCGAGGCCATGAAAATACGTTCCTAAGCAGTCGTAGAACTATTTGTAGTATGAGGGCGGCGCACATCTGATTTTCCTTGTCGGAATTTTATTTGTATTAGCCGAGTACCAACGGGGCAGGAGGAATGTCCATATTTTCCATACATTCCTATTTTGACGGATTTTGATAAGATTTGAGTCTTCTTATAAGCGCCCTTACAGTTCAAACAATTAAGTATTAAAGCGACGCATTAGCAAAAAATTATTCTAACCAGACACGCGCCAGAGGGGACTGAGCGTCCTGAGCGGCGCGAGGCTCTCCATACGCGCGCGAGCTTGTAATTAAAGCACGTAAAAGACAAAATGTTTTTGTTATTTTATTGCGTTAAAAACGATAATTGGAAAAATTCTTCCTATAACTTTAAACAAGATGTAAATACTCATCTAAAAAGAAAGTTAAGAGGCTTAAACCGGTACCGTTTGCCCATAAGATTTTTTTTATGTCATTAGGGGGCAAACGAGCAGTCGGAGCCTTACGGCGCCGACGCCCATACACATCCACACAACCAAGGCCACGCAGATGCGCCGTCCTCCTTTTCCCTATCTGCCCAATAGGCCACCCGAAACTCACAAACCGCACGAAACGCGACAGAATAGCTGTCACTTGACGCCGGTGTTATGTGAATCACTTTTTAAAAATAGGTATGTTTGATATTTTTTTTCTCTGTTACAAAAGTTACCTAGTCATATATTGAAAACTAATAAAATAAGGTTTTTATCATGAACTATTAAGTGACCAACCTATACTTTCATTCGTTTTAGAATTTCTGAAATAAATTTAAATTATTGACGCCAAAATTTTCAAGTGAGATTCTATATCGACTCATGCTAAAAATAAATTATAGGCGAGTAAAGTAAAAGATATAATTCTATGTTATTAAAATCCCTTTTTTAAGCTCTATGTTTAAAAGTATTTTTTTTCTCTAAAAAATTAAGAATACAAGAAATTTATTTTATCCCTTTAAGGGATGAAAACGGGTAAGCATTTGCGGCGCTGGCTAAACGTGGCGCAGCTGTGCTAGAGCTCTATTAAATGTCTAGGTTTTTACAGACCTCAGGGATTGTATTTCTTTTGATAATACTACAGTACACATCTAATGGTAAGACCACACTGGTATGATAGTGGTCATGTAGCAATTCAACAAATGCGGTAACGGGTTCGAATATCATAAAAATTAAGTACTTTTATAATATGTTGTACACAATATCATTTCACCAGCAGATTGAGCTAAAACATGAAATCATTTGATGCCGTTCTATTTATTCTCTTTAGGAATTCAAAATAGAGAGCGCAAGCATTATTTACTGAAGCTACGAAGCTTAAAGCAGTTACTTACACATCAAAGCGTAGGTAAACAGGTTCATTCCCGCGGGAGCACATTTCATACCCATCTAAATGGAAGGCCCATGTATGAAGTCGCAGGGGACGGGAGCGCGGAAAAATGGACTTCGCACTGCTGGAATATTCCCATTTTATACTTGTATTACGTAGCGTTACGGAGACCGGCCCGTCTCATGGTCGCGATGAGACGGGATATCATACATCCCGATTAATACCGGGATATCTATTTAATGGTATGAGATCTTGAACGGTTAATAGGTTTGTATAAATGTGCATTTATTAAATTTATGTCCGTTCTTAGTATTCGTACTACAAGTTCTCACAAGCTTGTCGAAGGATAGAATCCTTGCATGTATATTGTGAATAGGTACTATAGCAAACAGGTAAATACTATAGTAAGAGGTATGCCATGCTACTATGCAGCCGACTTGGGCCGGCACGATCGGGGTGGTACCTCTCGCTCACATAACACCGGCGTCAAGTGACAGCTATGTTGCGTTTCGTGCGGTTTGTGAGTTTCCGGTGGCCCATTGGGGGATAGGGAAAAGGAAGGCAACACGTCTGCATAATCTCTGGTTGTGCAGATGTGTATGGGCGTCGGTAGTCTAAAGCTTCGACAGCTCGTTTGCCCTCCTATGGTATAAAAAAACATCGATAGCACCAGCAAGCCTACTCCACCACGTACAAACAAGACCTTGTCCAGTGGAGGCAAGGCTGATGGTGAAAACCCGTAGACGTATCGTTTATTCAGCGAGCGCGGTCCCCGTACAAAAGAAACACTAATTAAGTAATCAAACTAAATATAGTCCGGTGTGACGTTAACGAGCCCATCGCCGAAATAGACCGATCGATGACCCACCGGTAACTGATCATTATGTACCCCCTTCCCCCCTTTACAGTCATTATCAGCGTGTATATTCACTGCTGGACAAAGGCATCGAGCATATAACCGTATAGATAATGTGAGCCATAAAATTCCGAAACTGGTTAGTGATTTCTCACTGACGTTATAGCAATTCAACCAACCACTGCTCTGTATGTACGTCCCATCGGCCAAACATTCATCAATGGCCATCAGTCGGCCAATCAAAGCGCAGAACCTGTGCAGCGTCGCAGCACAAATTAGGCGCAATTTGTTTTCATACAAAAGCACATAACATTACCGCTCTATTTCGGTTATATGTTCGATGGACATGTTTCTTTCAATGAATACCGAGATGAACGACTCATCTCGCATCACACCTTGGAGTTACCTACCACTGCGCATGACCGTCATCACATCTAATACGTAATAGTCTATAATAACATCATCACAAGGTGGCTTCTATTCTTTAACGACGGTGTGGGGACTGTTTAGTAGCGGCCGGGCAGTCCACCCTTACGAGGAGTAGTCTGGCCTTCGCCGAGGCCAGTATATCGCCTGAGGTAATCCTGTTACCTGCATAACCGAGACACTCAAAAAGCGGCTGAAGGCGCTCGCTGTGTTTTTAGTTAGGGTGAAAACTCTCAGGTGCGAGTCCCACATTAGGTCAGGCTCTACCCGAAGATCCTGGCTGCATCCATAAGGATTTCCCTGCGATATAAAAAAAAGGCTTTCATTCTTCCAGATATCCAAAAATGTGTGCTGTAATATTTACTACGTACTCAAACAGGTAGGAGTAGAAAATTTGTTTATTTTTAGACTTATTATAATAACACTACATTATACGGATTTATTTAGGGAGGTCTATGTTCAACAGTGGACGGTGATGATGATGATGATGATGATGATGATGATGATGATGATACGGATTTTCCTGTGGTCGTAGGAGGACTTTTACACTGTTTACTATTTTTAATGCAATTACAATACATCTTACATTACACAATCATATTTAGCCAGCTCACGTGTAAGCTACGGGTACAGGGAAAAGCTCTATGTGGCTCGAGCTGTGAGCCTCGTGTTAATATATTTTATACACCAGGTATCTCGCTATGGCTATTTATTACTTCAAATTACCGTACTTTTAACTTAAAACATAACTAACATGTTCTTAGATTATCTAGAAGACCTCAACATTGGAACATACAAGGGCATTTTAGTTGAATGAAATAAAACGGCCGACGAACTAGCCTATAGACAATCCGCAGTGATTTAAGGAAAGATGGTAAGGTCGCGATGTTAGAATATAACCTTTAGAGGGCAATATACCTATTTATAAAATAGGAGGGCAAACGTGTAGTGGAAGCCTTTTGGCGCGCCCATACACATCCTCACAAACAGAGATCCGCCTAATGGGCCGCCGGGAACTCACAAAACACGACAGCATAGCCGTCACTTTACGTCGGTGTTATGTGAGCGAGAGGTACCACCGGTCGTGCCGGCCCAAGTCGGCTGCAGCATGGCACTACCTCTTACATTATAAAGTGATTGGGCTGATGAAAGCATCAGCCCAATCACTTTATATTGAGGGAAATAAAACAACTTTGCGAAATAAGTAACAGGGCAGAAAATATGTTTCTTAATATGCATATTTTTTATATAAAATTAAAGTACATTTTAGGCTATAGTGGTTTATATATAATAGCTTCACATCCGCAACGTTTCGGATACTTTACTTTAATCAAGAACCATGGTTTCGAGAAAACTTTGAGCTGTTAAAGTTACGTTGGGCTTATTACTTCAAAATACTCATTCGAATCTAGAGTCAAAGTCACTATTATCGAAACACAAACAAGCTTCGGAGAAATTAATCGCACGCCCACGCCCACGCCTGGCCATCATAAAGTCACCCTAAAAGGATTCTCGTGTCACGTTCCATATTATTTTTAACTCGGCCATTGTTTAGCCACCTCGCCGAGTCGCCGCAACTTCTTCTCAGCGCGAACTTATTGCTTCGCTTTAATGTTTTATTTCAATACACACCCTGATACCCTGGGGTGGGGAGTGCGGAGGGGGTGGGAGGTGTTTCCAGTCGGAATCCTCCGGGGTTCCCAAGTTGAAGTGTGAGCGTATAAATATTTGAAAGTGGCTCCGGCTCGCGATTCCGCGCTGTCCACACGGCGGAGACGGCGAGTACAAGTGAAAAATATTTTTAGAGTTCTGCGGGACTTAGGACTTATTTCACTAGCATTCATGTCAGAAGATTTAGAGGCAAGTGGCCTATGAAGCCAATAGCTATGAAAACTTTACCTAGCTTTGTTTACGATTAGACTTTTTAAGTAAACCGGTTGACGAATTACTTGATGATTTTATCGTCAATCAAGAATGTAAACGGCGGTCCACCAACTTCGAGGTATGTCGTGCCATACCATTTTTCAGTCCTTCTTTGTATTTCATATTATTTTTATTTCATATTTGAAAGGCCAGCACCGCACCACTCTTTGCCGCACCAGCTAATGATATAACGGGTGTCTAGTGTCTACCTATGGATGTCGCATAACCCTTACCTCCTGAAACGATTGTCCGTTTGCCCCCTCTTCTATAAAAAAAATCAGAAATGACATTACCTTTATTATTTTAAACAGTAACAGAAGCAAAAATCTAAAAACATTGTTGTTCACCTTTAACAAATGTAGAATGGTTTTAGCAATTATATTGGAAGTGGCGATTCAACGCGGTACCAACGAAGTAGCTCATTGAACGCCTATACATTTGCCGCCGGTTCTAGGTTCTCACCCACTGAAAAGAACCGGGAAAACCAACTCAGGCGCGCTACTGATGATGAACTTCTGTAACCCTACAAGTTCACAGTTTCTACATAACTCCCGAGGTCCTCATTAGAAGTACACGGGCAGCCGACCCGCCCCTCAGGCCTATACCTTCGGATCCTACAATACCTCTAATATCGACAATAATTGGATGATGTACACTCGCGTGCAAATAAATTTAGTCGACGTAAAAATGTTATATTTCGTCTAGTTTTCCTACCGAAGTTAGACTACTAGATATACGCTGTATTTTTAAGTTAGATTGGTAGCCGTGTCAATCTCTACACGATCTATTTCATCAACATTTTCAGTACTATCAATTTTCACTTCATTTCAAAATTTCACTTCATTAGAACTTTCTAACATAATTATACATACTTATTCATTTTACATTCTTCCTGACACAAAGTAAATTTTTCTAACGTTGTAAAAGTTTCTTTATGCTTTCCAATAGCTGTGGCCGCCAATTTCCGCTTTGAATATGAATTATTTTCTTCCATAAATGGGCCATTTCACACAGAAACGTATTTCGAACCGGTACATACACTACCTTATTATTAATAGCTACTAACTAGCTCTAGTATAGAAGACAAATTCTATCATCATAAATCAGTATCTATTATATAAAAGTACACCGACACGTTTTCTCTGCTCGCGGGTGTACAACCGAAATAGTAACAAGCGTGACGTCGTACACTGAGGTAGCTAGTTCAATAATTACTATATCATGTTCATATTACTATTACGGCATACCTACTACAAATTTGGATTAGGAATTCTAAATTCAAACATAGGCTTTTTATTTTTACTAGACAACCATAATAGACAATGGTCTAGTGGGTCAGCTCTGAGTGAGAGGTCTGGGTTCGATCCTGACCCCTGTGGTGCCTTGACGGGTTTCTTTTTTAATTTCTCCGTGCACCTAAACAATTGCTTGACCATTGTTTGCACACCGGTGAAGGAAAACATTGTGAAAAAACCTGCATACCTGATGAGATTAAAAGTCATTGAAGTCTAAGTTTGTCCCAGCAGTGGGACACATAGGGGTTGATATTATATATTTACAGCCATAATGGGGCTTTATATTGAGACTAAAAACGCGTTAGATCAAGTAAATGTGTTGTCCGTTTTGAAATGGTAGATCAAAATGGTAGATCTCGGTTACATCGCCTGTCTTGATCTGCGAGGAAAATGCTTTCTACGCATACATCCCGAGTGGAAACTGGTGTTTATGAGGGACTTGGCTTCTACTCTGTTGTTTCTGATTACGTTATCATATTAACAAACCCTAGCCCTAGCGCCCTAACGACCCGCGAATCCCTTCGACCGTCACTGTTTAAGTAATAAGCTCAAACCCAACGCCCAAACTAAACAAAGCCTGCATTACATTCTGGCAATGTAAAAGAATGATAGGTAGGTCATGGGGCCTAACTCCGAGAATAGTGCTATGGCTCTACAGTACAATCATCAGACCAATAGTCAGCTATGGAGCACTAGTCTGGTGGCCACGAACACGCCTAACAACGGTAAGTGACAAACTACAACGCTTACAAAGGTTGGCATGTCTTGCCATCACAGGAAGCATGAAAACAACACCGACCGCAGCCATAGAAACTATGCTATCCCTGCTTCCACTACATCTCTTCATACAACAGGAAGCAGCGTCTGCAGCGGTAAGGTTACGAACACTTAAACTATGGAAAGACATCAGGATACCTCACACAAAAATCTTAGACGAGTATCTAGATGAATTTCCATTGCTGCAGGCCCCTAGCGATGTCATACCCAAAACGTATGTATTCAACAAACAATACAAAATCCAACTTTTCGAGTCCCCATCAACGAATGCATCCTCTAAGGAGCTGAGTATTTACACCGATGGGTCGAAAACACAACAAGGAACAGGTGCAGGGGTCTTCTCAGAAGAACTAAACCTCCACCTGGCTGTACATTTGGGCAAACACAACTCCGTCTTCCAGGCGGAATGTGTTGGTATAGCCCAAGCAGCGAGAGCCATAATAGAGCGGAAAGTAACAGGGTATCCCATAAGGATCTTATCCGACAGTAAGGCGGTACTCCAAGCACTAAACTCATACACAACAAACTCGGGCCTAATTCACGAATGCCACTGTTACCTCGAAAGAGCATGTCAACTTAACACAGTGACCCTTCAATGGATAAAAGGGCACAGTGGCTCAAGAGATAATGATGCAGCAGACGAGCTGGCCAAACGTGGAGCAAATATGGAGGTCAAAGGTAATGAACCAATGACCCCGCTACCATATAGCCAGTTAAGGGCATGGGTGAGAACGCACGCAAACACACAACACAGAGAGCTCTGGACGAGCAGAGACGATTGCAGACAAGCAAGGGAAGCGATGCCAATAGGCAACCCACGCGTCTCTCGTCAACTAATGCTCTTAAAACGATCAGAACTGCGCCTGATAACAGGCACCATAACAGGACATGGTCACTATAACAAGCATCTTTTCACTATAGGTGTTACCGACAGTCCGCTATGCAGAGCCTGCGTAGCGGAGGAAGAAACAGCAGCCCATGTACTACTAGAGTGCACAGGAGTAGCACCGCTACGGGCTGCCCATCTCGGATGCCCGAGAACGCTCCCGGAGATTTGCGCCGATGTCAAGAGACTGCTAGCATTCTTGCGGGAGCTTAGCTGGCAGTAGGGAGTGCTTCAGGCTCACAGCACGCAAAATAGGCGTAAAAGCGTCGAGTTGCGGAAACCAGCCTGACCTCAAGTAACAAGTAAGTAATAAGCTCATTTCCGTCTCAAATCAAATCAATTTTTCTTATTCAAAGTTACCAACAAAGAATCTACCACCGGTTCAAAGGAAAGCCAGTGGGCTTTCCTTTGGCTTCTCAGTGAGAAGAACCTGCGAAACAAACTCAGTGGAACTAATCGCTCCAAATTTGTTAAGTTATCCTGAAATGGCTGGGAGGAGCGCCCTATTCCCAAGGTGTGGTATCTTTCATAAAATATTTTACTTTATAATATCCTTTACCACACAACGCCCTTTAATAACTTTTTTGAATTTTTTACGTTGGGAGGTTTCGAACATTTTCTGGGATCCTATTGTAAAAACGTGTACTTACAGTTGCCTTTAAGAGAATGTATTATTAACCGACTTCAAAAAAAGGAGGTTCTCAATTCGTCTGTATGTTTTTTTTTTTTTTTTTTGTATGTATGTGACACGATATCTCCGCCGTTTGTGAATGGATTTCGATGGTTATTTTTTTGTTTGAAAGCTGTAGTTTCCAATTTGGTTCCATATTAATTTTATTAAGATCTGACAAGCCGTTTTTTAGTTATTCCCAATAATGTCTATTTGGTTGGTTTTGTTTATCTTGATGATATGATCATTTTATTACGTGTCGATGTAATAATTGTATAGGATGCTTTGGTAGCACACCATAGTATGTCGCGGTCATCGTAATCATCATCATCATCACCATCATCATCATCATCATCATCCTTTATCCATACACTGCTGAACATGCCTCCTTCAATGAACACCAAGACGACGAATTTCGGAATCACTAAAAATTAAGAAATAAAAGCATTTTACAAAAAATTAAAACCGACTTCAAAAATACTAAACTAAAAAGTAATAAAATAACAGTTTCTTTAATGTTTGTGCTTACAACATATAATCAACTTAATCTTCTACTAATGTACAAACTTTGCGTCTACCACGTCATTATAGTTACTTTTGGAGTCGGTGTCGTATTTGTTGCTGTACATTACCTACCTACCTACCTTGGCTGACACCGACTCCAAAAGTAACTATAATGACGTGGTAAACGCAAAGTTTGTACATTAGTAGAAGATTAAGTTGATTATATGTTGTAAGCACAAACATTAAAGAAACTGTTATTTTATTACTTTTTAGTTTAGTATTTTTGAAGTCGGTTTTAATTTTTTGTAAAATGCTTTTATTTTAGTGAGTCTAATCACTGGTACATGTAGCCTGTGTCTATTCCGTATATCCCTACTGTGAATGTCACTTTTCCTATATTCTGTCTTGCCTTTCAACGTAAGCACTTAGCTTAGTTACTAGAAGAGATGCGCCTCCAGAAATCCATTATAAAACGTATTAAAACATGATTTGTAATTAGTAAACTGGACCACCGCAGCGGAAACGCTAATTCAACGTCAGCACTGAACGCTTCGGGCGAAGTACGTCTTACGTTTCTTTACAACGCTAATTGTCCTCCGTCCATCTGTGTTACTTTGGGATTTAATATAAACTGGAGTCTGGAGACGCGGTAATTGTGCAAGACCATCAGGGCGCAGTGGTGTAGACAGCTTTGAATCTTGCAAGAAACTACTTTCTTCCACTCAGACTCTTATTACCTTGTAATTAACTTTATAGGTTTAAACATCGCGAGGAAGCGCATTTGCGTGATAAGATTGTCTTTGAGTGTGTTAAGTTATATTAGATCAGCAAAATGGGCAACTATAGCCTTATACCTGATATAATCAGTTCGAGGGACCGTGGTGAGCAGTGGGACTTATAAGTTTTTTTTTAAAGGACTTTAGTGCTTCACCTCCAACAAGACGAGACTACGACATTCTTTGCCGACTTCATTGAAAGAGAAGAGTACCCTAAATTGCTAAACTAGTATGAGAGTTATCTTCCCGGGAATGACTTCACACATACGAAAGTATAATAGGTTAAAACCATCTAACCGGTTACCCAATGGAGGACGATCAGTTAGTCAAAAGGTACTAAGCACTAGATGGTAACAATAATGTAAGTCACTAAATTATGGGCCTCAAAGCGCAGGCGGCTTCATTATTTACAGGAGTACTAAGTGCATCTAGCGCCTATTACTGGTGATGGGCTCACGAGACGGTAGTCGACTAGTTGATTAGCTCTGACGGACGGACAAATACTGGGTTGACATATCATAAGGCTTACGAGAATTTAGATAGAGAAAAATTGGAAGCATTCGAAATGTGGTGCTGGAGGAGGATGGAGGGGATAAGTTAGACGGAAATGGTGTCAAATGAAAAGGTTTTGGAAGAGGTAAAAGAGAAAAGAAACATAATAAAATAGAGAACCGAACAGGAAATATGATTGGTCACCTGATACGACAGGACCAGTTTTCTTCAAAAATATTAATAGAACGAAGGATTGAGGGTAAGAGAGGAAGAGGTAGACCGTGGAGAACTTATATGGAACAGACAAAGGATAATATACAGGTCGTATCGTATCAGGAGGTGAAGAGAAGGATGGATTGGCGACTGCTCCACCGATAAGAGCAAGGCTCGTAAATAGAGAGACAGGCGAGAATTTCCGTAATAATGAAACAACTTTTAACGGATCTTATTTGTACACTCCTCACGTTTCAGTTACTTTGCGGCACAATATGATAACATAATGGCTATGGTCACGGTGAACATAAAAGTCTGTTAAACAAGATTTGGATTTTTTTAAATATCTAGAGTTTCCCTAATGTTTAATGTAGACAATCTTCTTAGTATTTATATGTCATCAAATTCAATACTCAAATTATTATTAACCATCTCTTTTAAAAGTTTTAAATATTTTTTTACAGTTTTATAGGCGCTGGTTAAGGTTAAGGCGGTAATTTTTATGAGGATAGAGCAGTAATAAAATTACTTTAATCATTTTATACATTTACGTTTTATCGAGGTGTTTTAAGTTTTCTAGTTTCTGCGAAACTGTGAAGTACAAACAGCTTCAAGATACTGTAAGCGCTTTCTGCGTGTATCGGACTAATTATTGAATAATCTTGGAGAAGTAGGAATAAATCTGTAAAATGTACCCATACAAAATATATTAACCGACGATCACACCACACACGGAACCGCATGCCATAAGAAAACTTTGATGCCATATAAATTGAACATATTCTGAGACTATTTGACAAAAAGTCTCAATAATACCTGCACTTACTGTCACAATAATAACTGTCAAAGACAAACATTTTATTGAGATAGCCAGTTTATACATGGACAATTGCACCTACATTGCAGTTAGTAGAGTTCGGTCAGTCAATGTTATGAGATTTTACATTTGCAAACGTAAAGGTGTAATAAAAATATTAAGAATATAGATGATAAAAGAAAAAATATTTTCTACAAAGAAGATTTGAATCGCAAAAAATTGACAATGCTTTTAGTGATTCAAGTCTATCCGCATATATATCTGACGCATCTGCATAAAAAGTTATGCAGATGTCTACGGGCGTCGGTAGTCACCATAAGGCTCCGACTGCTCGGTTGACTCCTTATGACATAAAAAAACACGCAAGATCAACAACAGTACACAAAGATCAACAGTACAGAAAAAAAGATTATCTGAACGATGGAAACCATTATCTAGCAAATAGTTTGGTCACCTGTCATCAAAGCCAGCTCATTTGAAAGGCCAGCAATATCCTGCAAAGCCTATGTATTGGATGTCTATTAATGTTATCACACATGTGAACCGTTTGCACGTTTACCCTTTTTTATAAATAAAGAAAACCTTTTACATTGAAACAGACCTTTACATGACATTATGTCTGGTCTCTATGTCTATAGAGAGCATGTGTGGTTGGAATAGATGCCAAAGTGAATTAGCTACAGCGCCGTGCAAATGCGATATTACACATATACTAATATTATATTAACCTTGCGTTTGTGTTTGGGACATATGCAGGAATATTCATTTGATTATTCAACAGAGATATGTAACATATAACATAAAGTAAAAAAATTAGTGAACTTGCAGCGTCATCATCATCATCATTCGTCTCCAGATCAACATAATCGAAATAACAATGTGCAATAAATATAATTGACATTTCTTCTACAGCGAGTTTAAAAAAATCTCTCATTGTGTTATGATGATATTACAATATAACCTAACTCTGCCTACATCGTTTAGGTTTGAAGAAAAGCTCTTTTAAATATTATGATTTAAGGAATGCTCTTTTCAAGCTTTGACATGCCTCGGATATCATTGGATCAATCGTCAATCGCAAGAATTAGGATGTTGACAATTTTTTTTAATTTATTTTATTTGATAGATATACCCTATATAGACACGAAAAGAAATACTTTTATGAGGAAATATGTCCAATTTTAATAAAAAAGACGTACATAAAAAGTTTTTAAAATTCCCTCTAAAACACCGCAAGCTGTCATGTGACAATGATTACGTCACAGACCGATAAACACTCGCGCTTTGTCAAAGCACAGAGCAAATAGCTCCTTGCAGTTCGCCGGTGACACTTAGAACTTGTTTATGACAGTTATGACAGTTTGGTTACCGGTCAGTGACGTCATCGCGCTATAATAGGTGTTCGCAGTCATGTGATAATGGGTGATAAATAACGCATTTCAAATTAATTTTCTTTAATTTAAGACAAATGCATTAACTTTTAAAATTATATTTTAGGTTTTCAAATACTGTGTTTAATGTGTAATTTGGAACATGTGTCCTGTTAGCTCCGACACTAAAATCATAATCTTATATCTTTAAATGAGCAATTCTTGTATATATATATATATATATATATATATATATAATTGGAATCTCGGAATCGGCTCCAACGATTTTCATGAAATTTACTACATGGGGGGTTTCGGGGGCGATAAATCGATCTAGCTAGGAATCATTTTTAGAAACTGTCATTTTATTTAAAAAAAAAAAAAAAAAAAACCGAGCTTTAGCTCGGTCATCCGGGTACTATTAATAAATAAACAATGACTTATTTTAAATATTGTCATTCACTACTGACAATTAGAGGTTAATAAACCCACATCTACACTGCAACAAAACCAGCAAGGATTTTTTTTATGTCATACGGAGGCAACCGAGCAGTCGGAGCCTTATGGTGACTACCGACGCCCATAGACATCCGCACAACCAAAAATTACGCAGATGCGTTGCCCTCCTTATCCCATTCCAGCCCAATGGGCCACCGGAAACTCACAAACCGCACGAAACGCGACAGCATAGCTAGTCATTGGACGCCAAAACATTTTCATCACATTTTCAAGTAACAATCGTTTCGGGATTCAAACCTGCATCCTTTACAGCTCTATACAAGTTGAAACTAAAACATTATTTGTATGTATACTCAGTGTAATCAAATAACGATGAAAGGCTGGCCGTATGAAAGGATCCTCAAAAGACGGTCAGCGGCTGAATGGATGTTAACTAAATTTGTGGCCAGGCGGAGGACCGCTCCTTAATACTATGCCCAAGACGTACGTCTTATTGATTTTACCATTCCACTACGTATATTGAATGGTTTGTGTTTTATATGAAGAAGGGAATGTTGGATGACATAAGCGTTGGAAGTGTTTCTTGCTTGTTTCTTCCACGGAGCAGTTTTGCTGTCTTTCCGAATGACACGCATCACGCATTGGTAGGACATGTCTTTTTGACCCCCTAGCTCTTTTGTTCCCGCTTCTTATAACAGGTGTACAAAGAGCAGCTCACTCAGTTCAATTGGCTTCGCCCAAGGTGTTGGGTTCCCTTAGGCTCCCGAACCCCACCGCCACAACAGTGCTTGAACCATGGTGGGGACATAATCATTCCTACTTTAGAAGTCAATTACACACAATACCAACCAACAAATACAATCACCCAAATATACACATAAACGTTTCTTTACTGCTAAAATCACTGCCCAAATGCCCTTTCTGGCATTGTTACAGTCGGTTAAAAAGTTAACAATGACATCTTACTATTCCCCAGCCGTGTCTGACATCCGAGCTGCGTCACCTCCTCCAATACAAATGTCTAAACGGGACAAGCCAATTAAGTCTACCGGTGGGCAAACTCGCCGACTCGCCGACAACTCGCAAGCATATAGATCATCTCGCCGGAAGTTTCCATCGAGCTGTGGACATTAGCAATGCGCTTAATTAGCAGGTACACCGCCGTGCACATAAACTGAACACGGTATATTTTGTTGATATAGCACTGCAAACGTTGCAAAGTGTACCTATGTTGAGAGGATATTATAGGCGAAATAATTATGACTATGATTCTGATGATAAATTTACTGATATTAACTGATTCGCTTGTTTCAACAATTATTGTTCGGTCCGATACAACCACCCTCCCTCTTTAATCTGTCATCTAAAGTACAGGCTATTCTCATCGAAAAGCAGTTAATCACACCAACAAGTCGACGATCTATTAAAATCGTCGTGTACAAGACGAATTATCTGCGATAACCTCATCGGTTACAAACAATATCAAACAGAACTCTATCAATACTTAAAGCATATTATGTTTAAATCATATCATATTTTTAATAACCTCTCGAACGAACACACTTTAGAATATTACCCTAAATAGAAACAACTGGAGTCAATAGCAATACGCTGTTGTATTAATTCCGCGTTTGTTTAGTATTACACTCGGACGGTACCCCGGGACTGGCCCAGGGCCCGCACAGGCGTCGGTACCTCCATGTTGTGGACTTTGGGTGTGCGTTTAATTACCCGCTACACCGCCCGACAGAAGAATTGAACACCTCGAATAACTATATACTTGTGTACTAATATAAATTAAAAAGTGAGTTTATTTGTATGTTACGCTTTCACGCATGGTAATATTATCAACGAAGTCCAAATGACAAGATTTTTAGGAATAAAAATTGATAGTAAATTAAACTGGAAGAGGCATATTGAAAGTTTTAATAAAAAATTATGCCAGTCAGCGTTTGCTTAGAGCAAACGCTGACTGGCATAATTTTAAAACTTAACCCATCGTTAATATAGATTCTCTGCTCATGGCATATCATGGACTAGTTGACTGTCATTTAAGATATGGCATCATATTTTGGGGTAATTCAACACATAAAGAATTGGCATTTAAAGCGCAAAAGAGGTGTATGATCAATGTTTAAACTACATAATACTGATAGTTGCAAGCCATTTTTTAAGAAATATAGAATTCTAACACTTCCGTCTCTATACACTTTAGAAAGCACCATGTTTGTTAAAAATAATAGTAACTTATTTAGTCGTATATCTGATAAAGTAACTCGAAATAGAAGAGATAACACTAGAATATGTTTACAAAAATGTAAAACAACATTAGTGAATAAAAGTATATATTGTATGGCTCCGAAAATATTTAATAAATTACCAATGACTTGGAGAAACTAAAATTCTGACAAATTTAAGAAAAATATAATTAATATCCTATTGGACCGGGTTTATTATAATGTTACTGACTTTTTAAATGATAAAATTCCATAATTTGACATTGTTCTATATTTTGTCTTTAAATTGTGATATGTATTCTATAATTTGACTGTATATAATTGAGTTTCCAACATTTGTAAGCCTAACAGGCAGACCATAGAGAAACATGTAAGATAACTGTACCATCACTTTACCTATGTGTCACAAATAAATATCTATTATTATTATTATTATTATTACGCCTAAATCACTAAACAGAATTCAATATATTTTTAAGGTTGAACTAGTCGACGCCGCGAACTCTAACAAAATGATTGCTATCTCACCTGACATAGTGCGCGAACATGTGTGCTAGAATGAAATGCACAATGATTCATTCCGAAAATGTCCTTTTGGCAAAACTAATTATAGAAAACATATTAAGTGTATCTTTTTAAAATAAATTTATTTCAACTTTTGATTAACTAAATTATGTTTGTACGAGCTTTATTTTTGAGATTTCGTGCTCTGTATACTTTTATTTTCGCCCAAATTTGGGCTCACATCGGTGTTGAAATACGAAAGTTTAGAAGCTTGTATTTTTAAAATGTATTTTTTTTACGATTTCGGATACATACAGACATAGATAACGACTAGATCAATTTATATTATTCTTAGTTTTTCATGGTCAACGTCAAACATTATATTAAGTACTGTTCTGCGTTTGTATGGAAAGATGAGCGACTTGTGTAACCTTAAAGGGAATAGATAACCTTTATGACAAGAAAGGATGACGGCTATGAAAATAAGTACTGCAAAAATACGAAAACACGAACGAGGCTACGGGAAAAGCTAGTTATTTAATATTTTTTAAGCCATAATATTTTTATGGTTTTCGATTATTAGAATTTAATAAAGTGTTGGGACAGATGTCGCAAGCTCGATCGTTGGATATAATGTGTTTATTATTTTTTAGTAATAAAGACGTCTGGAAATTAAAATAGCTGTTATACAATTCTAAACATTGGACGATTCTGTTTTACAGTCTCGAAGCGTGTCGTGTCGGCGACAAATCGTAAAAACACCTATTTCACATTTTATATTTGTACTATAAAATGCTATTGCTTCGCTTCTGTTCCTAATAACAAAATACTTATAATGTATATTCCATATTTATTAAATTACTTCAATTTAAAAATATATTAGCAGACATGTAAAAAAGAATAAGTGCCATGTGAAATAAATTACGTATTAAAAATAAGCACACGATTTCATACGCACTCAGATATAATACATATTACTCATTGTCTTCGACGGCGAGTAAGCAATTAAGCAACAATATACATAAGTAATTAAGGTACCTAAATTCTTAAAAAAATAGGTCAGATTATATCCATCCCATTCTTACTAATTATAACGGATGTGACGTCGGCCAACACTTCCTGCCGCCATAGCCAAGCCATCCGCCAAAATCAAGCCACCCGCCAAAGCCAATCCATCCCCACCAACACTTCGCAACCCCCAAACCAAGCCAACAATCAACCTGCCGGTGGGGAGGTGCCTATATAAACGCCAGCCACGCCACAACTGGGTTTTTATGTTAAAATAATAAATACCTTGTGAAAACTCTGCCCAATCATTATTTTAACCATTTTATCATACAAACGCCTATATCAAAATAAGCCCACCGGAACGACACGATAAAGTTCAGGTAGTAATGTAAATAAGGTTCGAGCATCGTTTTCACGGCGGTGTATCTGCTGCGAGCATTGAGTACACACGCCAGACCTTATGGTGTATAAATGTTGGTCTGACTTTTACTAGCGGTTCCTCGTATATATTAGAGTAAACATATTCCCTGTCGAACCACTACATGATCGCCAGGTATGATCATGAGACTCTATCGGTTATAGATACAATATTTTTTCAGAAATCTGTACTTATATTAATATTATAAAGCCAAAGAGTTTGTATGTTTGAACGCGCTAATCTCGGGAACTACTGGTCCGATCTATCCGATTTATATTAGATAGCCCATTTATCGAGGAAGGCTATAGTCTATATAACATTACGCTGTGACTTATAGGAGTTGAGTAACGCGGGCGAAGCTGCAGGCAACAGCTAGTAATAATATTCAGAAAGAGATAGATGGCACTATCTGCTTTGCAGCCGAATTGTGCCGGCAAGACCGGGGTGGTACCTCTCGGTCACATAACACCGGCGTCAAGTGGCAGTTATGCTGTCGCGTTTCGTGCGGAGGGCAACTCATCTGCATAACTTTTGGCTGTACGGATATCTGTGGGCGTCGGTTGTCACCATAAGGCTCCGATTGCTCGGTTGCCTCCTTGTGACATAAAAAAACTAAGTTTATCGTAGAACATCTATTTTCAGATTTGTCATGTTTAATAATAAAAGCGAACTTTTCAATAAGCCCACTAGTTTTGTAATGATACACCAGTGAAGCTGGCGACGCTTCAGCCATACCCATCCCACCGTAGGGGTCCGCATTATACAAACGCTCCTAATTAGCTGGTCCCCAATAGTCCAGTTACACAATTGTGCCGCCGCCGGCCGCCCGGACCCAAATCCTATCGTTGGTATTATTTCCGACTACCTTTTGCATATTAACGAATGACAACGTCAACTGTGAACTTGCGAATATTTTACTATCATCATCATCATCAGTTTTTTTCCGTCCAATACTAGAATTAGGTCTTTTCAATAAACGCCAAGACGGCCGATGTCAACCAACCAGGACCGGCCGTTGCACGGAGATCGTCGTCCCATCTACTTAGAGGTCAATCGTCCTATATAATTACAATATCTCTATATTGACATGTCACGTGGTTTGTCCGACGGATCCCAGCGGTTTTACCCTCCTAAAAAAAGAACAACGTACTCTAAAAGAGTCTGTAAGTTATAACCATGATCGTTAATAATTAGGGTATATTATATAATTGACATTCTTGAGATTCTCTATTATATAGCGCGTTCAAACAAGAAAAACTTAAAGGTACACACAGATTTATATTTTAATGTAGATTGTTTAATTAAACTCGAAATCCCATTGACAATTACTCACTTTCTTTAATAGGTCTATATGAAACAACCTGCAACAGCAATGTCCGATTAACACAATTGAATCTTCTTGATCACAATATAATTCGGCAGGGTAATGCCCTTCTCCACCAAAGTACAAGCCTTGTCGTGGCGGTAGCGCTCAGTAGCTTAAGGTGAGCCAAACACCTTGGTCAAAACAAATTGAACCGAGGAAGCCGCTCTTTGTACCCCTGGGCGAGGATGGGAACCATACCCCATTGCACTGTCCCGAAGTTGGAAGGGGTTGTTCTGTGGTGCGGGATGACCCTTCTGTGGAGGTGGTGTTGGTCCCTTAAGGGACTGACTTGCCGTAGAAGTGCCCTGTTTGCTCAATAGATCCGGGCACCTCACCAAAGGCGGCATTGGTGGCACTCGTCGGGTTTTAGTGGGTAGAGATGCGTCCACCTTACCATTTTTCGGGTGCAGCGTGTCCAACATACCCGCCTGGGGAGCCCCCTTTTCTCCAGCGGGATGCCTCAGAGCATTTCCCGGCGTAAAAGAAAAAAAAAAGGGTAACGACCTTCACAAAGTTTAACGTAAGACCGCCATTGGCAGTATTATGTATGTATTTTATTATCTTTCGCAACCCAAATCCTACAAATGTAATTTTTGTCTAATTTTAGTGTCGTTTTTTCATTTCAACGAATCATATAACATTCATTACTTCAAAAATCACACAGTAAAATATGTAATATATATTAACGACTGAGAAAAGATGTTCATCATATTGTTTGGAAGGCCGATAGCCCACATGCAAATCTACCGTTGTAGCTAGCGGGTTTACACCAGCTAACTACAGCGGTGGTCAGCTATCACTCACCAGCTGGCCTAGCATGCGTACAACGAGATATCTCTTGCCTAGAGATATATATATATATATATATATATATATATAATGTCTACATCGAGTATTTTCTCGATTTTACGTAATACGAATAGTGCTACTACGAGAACACGTTTTACATATCGTATATCGAAATTATATAATTATAGTAGTGAAACGCCACGGTATGCAAAAAATAGGCACCCGGTTTTATTTAATTAAGTTTAAATTACTTCATCTTGTCGTTATTATTGAAAACGCACGTTAGCTACTGTAGACAAAGATATAATACGAGAAAAGGGGTCGCAAAATTTTGTCGTGCGCGCATGCTAGGCCAGCAGGTGAACCATCATATGCCCAAATCTATAAAAACCGCACATACCATTATGATAACAAATAATGAACTCCAGCCCCACTAATATAATAACTACACAATGTTACTCAAGTTCGTAGTTATGGCGGCGGCCGGCGAGACTAACCCGCGTATCGGAAGGTGGCTGGTGTCCGATACGTATTAATCATTGTTCGCATTAACTACACGCGCGGATGACCGAGTGGGGACCAACTTTAACACGGACAAACGATTAACATGGCAAAATCTCTTGTTACTCAACTCTATGAACTGGTGCCTATATAATATATCCTTGCATATTTATGCAAGGTGTATGCAAGGATATTGTTTTCCTCCTAAGTTTTATTGGATCCGAATATTAGGAGATAGTGATAGTCACAGAACTTGTTAGTAAGTATTTAAATTTTGATCGAATTAAGAAATCTATAAGACTAGAAATCTAACTTCCCCAAAAATAAATATTCTTTAACTTTTCATGAAAACTATCGGACTCCTAATGAACGTTTTAAATCTAACTGAGCATCATCATCATCGTCCCTTATGTCCCACTGCTGGACACGGTTCTGAAAATCAGGCGAGGGGCTGTGGAGGCGTCACCTACGTCTTACGTACATACTTGTCCCAATTCGGAGTGGTGAACTTTAAACATCTTCAAAGACTTTATGAATAAGCATGTAGAGTTCCTCACGATGTTTTCCTTCTCCAGTGGACAAGCGACGCTCTCAAGTTCAGGTGCACTACACCATCGTCACTCTAACTAGTTTTAGAAATTACCACATCCAACATATAACCTCATTTATCATGTTAATGTTTATGAGTATTACCAGTCATTATTTGTCACACATAAGTCTAGACTAGACATAGGGCGTAGGACGTGTCGCGCCGCAAGACAGATGGTACATTCCCGCGACAGCCATCACCGTCGCACCAATATTAATAAACACTCACTTACGATCCCACATTGTGTCACGTCAACATCAACATCACAGCTATTGATGACGATGGGCCAGTTGATAATGAGGATGAAGATCAATAAGCAAATCATCCACACTCCCAACCACTGCTCCACTTCCTCGTCGTACAAGTTAAGTCGTCGCCTCAAGCGTTATGAGGTAGTGCCATGCTGCTTTGCAGCCGAATTGGGCTGGCACGACCGGGGTGGTACCTCTCGGTCACTAACACCGGCGTCAAGTGACAGCTATGCGGTCGCGTTTCTTTCGGCTTGTGAGGTTCAGGTGGCCCATTGGGGGGATAGGGAAAAGTATCGCTACGCATCTGCATAATCTCTGGTTGTGAGGATGTGTATGGGCTTCGATAGTCGCCAAAAGGCTTCGACTGCTCATTTGCCCTTCTATGTTATAAAAAAATCATTTTAGTTAGGCAAAGGACACTGGAATCGATGTATATATAAATTTTATCATAAACGACGCAGCTGATGGCCGGCCGCCGCCGCGCCGAAATGATGAGGGGTAGCTGTAGTAGCTGATGATTGTTGAGATACGACTAGATGTTACGGCCTCTGCAGTGCTGCATTAGCGTATATCATCCTTGGAGAATCATTGAGGATCATTGGTGGTTCCATTCAAGAAGAATAAAAGGCAGAATGAACTGAGATAATGAAAGAGGTATAAATGTGGAACCAGTGGATAACCACGATGATGATTAATATATTCCTCCCCCTTTTTCCAGTCACTGATGACCTATAGTAATTTTTCCCTGATGCTCCATAGAGACCGCTTTACCGTCGCTATGGGACCCATAGACTCGCCCTTGTTCAACCTGTGACGTCACAGGCGTGTTGTACACAACTGATCGTAAAATAGAAATTTGTTTGATGGACGCAGAACATGCGAACTTGGAAGTCAGCAAGAATCTTTAGTTTCTTTGTAACTTTAGTTTAGTATTTTTTATGAATTTAAGAAAAGGGTTTCCTCGGTTTCACAAACAAGCCTCCAAATGACAAGGTTAGTTAGGTTAATGTGCTTTTTGTTACACCCACAATAGTATGCTATTGTGGGCTATCCACGATCATCACCCAAGCTTACCACTTACCTACGAAATTCTAGCCCATGTTCGTGTAAAGAAAATTAACCAGGAAAAGTATTAGACAATGTACTTCTCTTTTAAGTTGATATTTTATGGGCGATCAAGAAGTTTTATAACACCACTAGCTGTTGCCCGCAGCTTCGCCCGCGTTTACTTAGATTTACAGCCGTTCGGATTGATGATGATTATTTTTTTGTCCAAAGTTACGCCTTATAACGTCAGCTATCTGCCAGTAAAAGCCTCGTCAAAATCGGCTTAGCCGTTTCAGAGATTAACCGGAACAAACAGACGGACAAAAATGGTTTTTCTTAATGTAAGTGCAGTATATTATTTCATAGATTTTAACCGCAACTTCGTCCGCGTATAAGAAGTATTGTTTTAAATCTTATTTTTCAAATAAAGTAGTAGTAGCCATGCTGCTTTGCAACCGAATTGGCCCGACACAACCGGGGTGGTACCTCTCGCTCACATAACACCGGCGTCAAGTGACAGCTATGCTGTCGGGTTTCGTGCGGTTTGTGAGTTTCTGGTGGCCCATTGGGAGGTATAGGGAAAAGGAGGGCAACGTATCTGCATAACTTTTGGCTGTGCCGATGTCTATGGGCGTCGGTAGTCACCTCCGGCTCCGACTGCTCGGTTGCCTCCATGTGACATAAAAAAAATGGTTCCAATTTACAAACTATAATAATTTAAAGAATACTATTTACTTCCACTGTAAGGCACGTTTTTATAAAATATATTTATTTAATTTAGTAGTACATTTTTATTATATTTAAATAGATTTTACGGATTTTATCGCGGTTTATTAAGATTTTTAAATGCCCGACGTTTCGGATACTTTCCAGCAACCATGTTATTGGGAGGATTGAGGTGTCAGACGTCCTATAGTATTTATTTTGTGTCCTAACGATAAAAAAAATATTCGTAAGTACCCTATGATACATCAATATTTTAATTCAAATAAGTACCTACTACCAGCAAAAAAACTACGAAAAAGTTATATTTTTTATTCATATATTTTATTATTGTTCCTAGCATTGTTTATAAATAGTACTTTGTCATTTATTGCAATTTTAAATTATTAAATAATTAAATAAAACATATTGGATATAAATTACAAAGAAACTAAAACTAAAAACCTTAAAAAATATAATATAATAACTTAAGTATATTAATAAAAAGGAGTCCCTTTAGGCAAGGTTCCGAAGGTTTTCACAGCGTTCCCCCTTTGAATTGCTAGACTAATTCTTTGTCCGAGGTAGCTGCCAGATCTTCGGTCTCCTGTGATGTCGACTAACCTTTTTGTTATTTCCTTAAAGAGCCTTAAAGCGCTAGGACCCCACGGACCAAGGGTATCGACACCGAATAGGACAAAATCATATTCGGAGCCTAGACCCCTGTATTTGCATATTTTAGCTTTTTCAGCCGCTTCATTATTATATATAAGTATTCCTTTTTATAATATAACGAATTCTATTAATAAATCATTTTTGGGTAAATTACTAATATATGAATACTTCATTAAAAACGCGTGCAACACAAAAGTGCGATCCTCATAAGGATTCGCATCTTGTAAGGGATAGCGTGATCTACATTTTGTGTTAACGCCATCTATTGACACATCTAAAAAACTTCTTGTTACACTAATTATACATCTTATATCTTCCCTAGGGCCTCAAACTATCTACATATCAAATTTCACTCAAATCGGTTTAGTGGTTTAAAAAATACACAGTCCCGGCGTTTTAGCTGCACAACTCCCGTTCCGGTGGTATTTTCAGGATAGCAACTATTTTAAGTCCTACGTTAAGTTCCAAAGTATCTTCATACCAAATCCCACCCAAATATGTTCCGTGGTTTAGAAGATAGACAGTCCCGGGTTTTACCCACATAGGTCCCGTTCCCATGGGATTTTTAGGATAAAAACTATTTTAAATCCTACGTTAAGTTCCAAAGTATCTTCATATCAAATTTCACACAAATCTGTGCCGTGGTTTAGAAGATAGACAGTCCCGGGGTCTTACGCGCATAGTTCCCATTCCCGTGGGATTTTCAGGATAAAAACTATTTAATGTCCTATGTTAATTTTCAAAGTATCTTCATATCAAATTTCACCCAAATCTGTTCCGTGGTTCAGAAGATAGAGTCGGGGTTTTACCCTTATAAATCCCGTTCCCGTAGGATTTCCGGGATAAAAACTATCCTATGTCCTTTCTCGGGTTTCAAACTATCTTTGTGCCAAATTTCATCCAAATCTGTTCAGCGGTTTAGGCGTGAAGAAGAGACAGACAGACAGACAGAGTTACTTTCGCATTTATAATATTAGTAAGGATTTCTTTAGTCTTTAAGGAGACATAACATATAAAGTGAGTTTCAGTCAGTGGGATACAAAATAATAGTGTCCCTATAAACGTTTTAGCATTTCCCTTATTGTAGGCGACCACACGAACGTAACTGTATATTATGATTTATATTTTATTAGGACCACCGAATACTATGTCTCGATCATAAACCTCACGACCATTTTCATACAGAACATAAACATTTTAAGGCTTATAAAGCCATCGTAAAACCAGACAAAGCCGGGCAGAAAGATAGTGTCATATAATTCAATGGGGATGTACGGTGGATTCTCTTTATATCGATATAAAATTTTGTTTGAACAATATTCGTAAAAATTGGTTTGTTAAAGTGTTCATAAAAACCCTATTTAAGCCTGGCCACGCTTAGCCGGGAAACCTGTGATTCTTCTAATAAATGAATATTTATAGCCTTTGCTTAAATGTTTTCCAATTTTGTTTTTTTTTTCTTTCAAATTTAATCAAAAATCATAGATAACCGATATCATAGAAGGAAGGATTGAGGGAAGGAGAGGAAGTGGTAGACCGAGGAGAACTTTTATGGAACATAAAGGAGAAGGTACTGATCGTATAGAGGAAGAGGTAGACCGAGGAGAACTTATATGGAAAAACAAAGGAGAAGATACAGGTCGTATCGTATTAGGAGATGAAGGTTTTAGCGGAGAGCGGAAGGATTGGTGACTGCTCCACCGACAAGATCAAGGCTCTTAAATAGAGAAAGAGAATCAAAAATCAATTTTCAGAAGAAAACAGAGAAAAATGAAAAATATAACACTTGTCCACCTGCAATTGAGTTATATGGGCCCAAACATACACAAACCAATTCCTTATATTTAAAGGCTTACAATTCACAAAATAATTTTAAAATGTATTATTCATGACTGAACTGTTGAACTATTGACCGTTGTACTTCTTTTCACCTACTTTTCTTGTTGATAACCATTTTTTTTTCTTTATAACAATTACAATAAAAATATCGACAGCAAATATCGACATTTTAGAATCTTAACACCACTAAGTCGTTAAATCATTTTTACTGGGGTTCTTCACAGATCTTATTAATATTTTTAAGATTCCTTTACGGGGAATATGTTTTGAGAATAATTGTTGTAGGTATATAGGTCTATATTTTAAATACTGGATAGTAATTTAGCAAAAAATATGTGTGGTATAAAAATATTTTCGTTTTCATGACCCAGTTTCATGATGTTTACGCGAATTTCACTCATTATAATGAAACCAACTTTCTACGGATTTTATGTCGGTTTAATATGATTGTTATATTAGCAGCGTTCCGATATTTTACAGCAACCATCGTGTACATGTGATCTTAATGAACCGCGTAAAATCTGTACAATGTTTTAATTTAATAACAGTTCACAGTTTAGATTTTCGACTGGTACATATGCATTCATGACAAGTACTGGGTTCGAATATCAATAGTAGATATTAATTAGTTAAATATAATACTGCTAAAACACCTTTCACAGCCATGCATTGGTCAGGACTCAGGTCACAGTAGTATATAAGTCAAATTCGTCTACCAGATAACTCGTATAACCAATATAGTACACATTTGGTGATTGTATGTTTTTATTTCCATTGACCCGGTGACACCAGTTCTAACGACAAAACCGCCAGTAACTGATCATAAACATTCCCAAATACTCTCGGTGATATACCGCTTAGCAGGTAAATATCGCGCCTGGCAGAGCGCCAGGGTCTGAAATAAACCCTGGATACCTGGGGCTGGGGCCTGGGGAGGAATGCCGCGACCGTCAAGACACAAACGGTTGCGGTCGGGCCTTACGTAACTGAAGCGATTCCCGCCGCGTCAGTTTAAACGCGCAGAGGTGGGGTTCGAATCCCGACAATTTTAATACTTCTTTCTTGCAATTTGCCAACGGTATGTATTTTTGCATCAAGATAAGTGCTCTAGTAACATAGCGATTTTTGTATTGAGAATTTTCCCATAATGTTTAGACAAAAAAAATTATTAAACAAAAATTAAAACCGACTTCATAAAACTAAAAAGTAATAAAATAATCACGTATCTTTAATTTTTGTGCCTACAACTTATAATCAACTTGTTCTTCTACTAATGAACAATCTTTACCACGTCATTATTGTACCTACAGCAAGAAATACGACACGACTTTTACGAAGTCGGTTAAAAGTGAAGATCAAAAATCGATTCTGTATAGTACATAATATGTAACATATTATGTACTATACAGGATCGATTTTTGAGACGGGTCAGTAAGTCTTTTTGATCCTCTTAAGAAGTAGGATCGATAGGCATAAAAAAGTTTATTTTGTATTTTAGCACTTTTTTCACTGACCGTAAACTTTCTCAAAAATCTGTGAATGCAGTTCAGAATATCCTAAAAAGATATGGATGGTCTCCTAGGAACGTTTTCCTGTAACTATATTGGTTAAGGTACCTGCCTTACTGACCCGTCTCAAGAATCCATCCTGTATAAATTGATATGTGGCGTATTACCACTGCATACGAACAAGCTTTAATTAAATAATGGTTAATATGGTTTCTATCAAATTTCTATTTCTATCGACGTATCCACAGTCCGCACGAAGTCACGGGCACCAGCTAGTTTGTTTGGCAAGGTTTAATTAAAGCACACATTATATATCCCGAGTTAGGTAATAACTTGTTTACAAACAAGTACAACATACTACATAGGGCGAAGCTTGTCGTTTTTACGACGAATTAAACTTTGACTGTCGCCGCTGGATAAACAAATTTGAGCTTTTATATTTCGACTTGTAACTTTTATTGCCAGTACACAAAATAAGACGTTTTGTAAGTGGGCGTTGCCATAATCAAGATCGAGTAAAAAAGTTACGATAAACAAAAAAAAAAATGACTTTAAACATAGCGTTTTCAAAAAGGTACCTTACAAAATATTGGTCTTGACTTTAGTGGAAGCCCTTATTTTTATGGCATTAAAAACGAGCAGTCGGAGCCTTATGGTGACTACCGACACCCATTATAGACATCCGCACAATCAGAGGTTATGCAGATGCGTTGCCATCCTTTTGCCTATTCCAAATGGGCTATCGGAATCTAACAAACTGCACGAAACGCGACAGCGTACTTTACGCCGGTATTATGTAAGCGATAAGCCGGCACGACCAGGTTTCTTTTTCACTTTTCGCAACGCGACAAGGGAAAAAAACCCAACCAGTCACATCACAGGGACTGTCGATAGAAGTGAAAATAAAACAATTATATAATATAAAAACTATAATACAGGCTGTAATAGATTATGACAACCTATACAATTTAAACGGCGCACAAAATGGCCGCATGACATAATTTAGAAGCAATACAATTTGCAAAACAGATTTGGGTAATCTTATATAAATAAATCAAACGTCAAACTGCGTCTCCAGCGTTTCGTGTGCGGTGTCGCGAGTTCAGAGATTTTATCTCATCTAAAAATATACGCACCGGGCTAAAAGAAGTTTACACTTCAAAAAACATAAAATTACAATCGAATTATAAAAACCAACAAAGGGTATAATTAATTACAAACGTGATTAATTAGTTTCGGCGGGAAAAAAGTTAAAACCGTAGACACAAACACCGCCATTACGCATCGAGTGTTGCCAACGTAATAAAATTTACACTGTTTAAAGGATGAATCAGCGCTGCCAACATACGCGGAATATTAATAAGTACCCGCTAATCAGTCGCCGCGTGTTACCGCCATTGTCTGCTGGTGCTGCTTCAGTTACAGATCAGAATCACATCTGGTGTCTAATTATATTTTACACGAGTCTGCTTGAGATGAATATGTTAGTAGTCAGATTAGGTGTCGAATTAAATAAGAATACCGTTGGTAGGTTGCCGTTAGCTACTCTGCATGGGTATCACGCTACGAATAAATAATAAGTCATATGTGTGTTAAAAAAATGTGTTATAAAAATGACCCAACAAAAGTCGTGTCCAAGTAGGCGGGGCTTAAAAGTCGTGTCCAGCGCGTCATCAGTCGGACATTTTTCTTGCAAGCGAACAGACGTCAAACTTACACATACGTTTTCGTTTTTCATTATCAATTGCAGCTGCTAATCATCATGCCATCCTTTGTAGTGAAGTGGTGCAGGAGCCATACAAAATTAAAACCTCCAGGGATCACTTCTCACTAGTAAATAGTAGTAAAATTATATTATATTCAAATACGTTAATGTAATAAGCAAACCGAGATGGTCAATACTATGCAAAATGAAGTCAGTCAATTTTTGAACCAATGTAGAAGGTATTTTATTTATTCTTCATGAAATGTATAATATACCTAGGCTAATATGTTTATATTTTTATCATTATTTAAATGTATATCGATATAATTGAGGTATTTTAAAAATTATTGTGCATTTTGCTTGCTTTGTTTTCTTTTGGTATCCCAGCCGATCCAATACGGCAAAATAGGTAGTTAGCTGCAGTTAAGCTTGAAAGACAAGAGTATCCCGGGGAAGAGCCTATAAGGAGGCGGTGCGGCTGGCCAAAGTCGGGCTCGACCACGTGATCAGCCGCAAAGAGAGGTTAGGGCTTCGGGTCAGAATTCAGAAAACCAAAGTCCTTCTCTTCCGCGGGACCGGCCGTAAAGGACACCCTCCGGTAGCTACCCTCCAGATCCGAGGGGGGGAGGGTGAGATCAAGTATCTGTGGCCCATCCAGACGGAGGGTGGACCTTCGACCCACATTTGTCAATATTGGGTTCGAAAGTCGTGAAGGCAGCAAGTGCGCTGGGCAGACTTCTCCCGAACCTCGAAGGAACCAGCGCCGCCTACAGGCAGCTATACTCCGGAGTATGGCGATGTATGGTGCATCCATTTGGGCGGGTCACCTTACCGCGAGGAATAAGGCCTAGCTGGTACCGTACAGTATCGTGGGTGTCAGACTGACCTAGCCGGTGACCCCCCGTGAGAATTTGTGGCGGAGGTTCTTGCCGAGACGCATTCATATGTCTCCGTTAGGAGGGCTCTCGGTGAGAACCTTACGTTGTACGAGATCCTACGGGTTCGCCGACTATATATATATATATATATATATATATATATATATATATATATATATATATATATATATATATATATATATATATATATATATATATATATGTGAATATTGTTATATAAAATAATGTTGACTATAGCTAACTTCAGGGTGTCGGTTTTTCGTGACTCATCATTTTTCCCTAACGCGCTAAAAGAAGTATAACTCCTAAAATATTTTGGATTGTGTTTTTAATAAACAAGTTAATTTTTCTACAATCCACCAGTGATTATTTTTAGGCCTATTCATTATATTCTCCAATTATTATTGATTTATGTGATATAATTTTAGATTCCGTATTTTTGGATTCATTACTTAAATTAAAAAAATGGCCACCGTTTGCCGTTTAGATGATTAAGCTAAAAATAAGCAAAATTTGAATCAGAAGAACTACAACTATTATCACTGATGACTTTAAAGAAATTGATTGGTTTATTAGAAATTACAATCCCTATAATAAGGGCGCCAGTGGACGGTCGGCGCCCTATCTATATTATCTGATCAAATCAACATTTTAATTATCAACATTTTAATTATAAATAAAAAAACAAGCTATTAATTGATAACACGTTATAATATAGTCTATAATATAGCTACTCAATGTATAAAAATATAGTTTATCGTCCATAGCAAGCTATCATAAAATAGTTTATTTGAACAATACTACTGATAAAATCGGTGCCATGTTATAGGTAAAACACGTCAAGACGATCTATTGGCAAAAGTCAGAGTCAATTCCATTAAAAAGCTCTGCAAGAGCGAGGCTATACTCGTACTCATTGTCATATCTTAATAATTCCCAGTATACATTTTTCTCTCAGCTGTAAGTAAGAAACATCGGAAATATCTTTATGAAAATGCAAAAAATAAAATTCGAATCACTGAGAATTTATTATAAGTTATTTTCTATTTTTGAACATTTCAGAGTGTCCTGTAAATTCTTTGCTTCTAACTTTTCTTTGAATATTCTTAGCGTCGTTAATAGAGTAATTTAAATATACTACTAATGTTAATATCACAAAGATGAATTGTTTGTTGAAATTCCGCCAATCTCTGGAACTAACATCAGTTAGGTTGAAAAAATATTTTAAGCATTTGCGAGCCCAGTCACTGGTAAAGGTTACAGACATTTATTTTGGAATGGTTTACAATTGAATCGAATGAAATCGCGGGTATATTTGTGCCCTAAATCAAGCCCTTGTACGTCTCGATTTGTTTACGGACGTAAACCGCGCAACCTCGGCGTTACAGGGCTTAATTCAGAACAGAATATGAATGTATTATGTATGGCGGCCGCGGAATTAGGGCGCTTCTCTGTTCCCGGAGCCAATAAGGGCTGCAACTACCGCAGACGACATTGTGTGCGCCGCGCTGAATCGCAAGTGAAGGGGCTAAGGGCTAAATAACCGACATCCACACATCGATAATCTTGCTGTCACTAAGCACAACTCCTTTCAAAAGTACCTATTTCCCGTATATTTACCGGTGGGAGGGAAGTGCTGTGCCGGGCTCCCGTGAAACAGCTTTGCTGTGTTTCGGAGAGAAGGGCAAGACAGGCAGTGTAATTACTGGCACCGAGACTTAACATCTAATGTCTCAGGATAGGAAATACATAAATGAGTTGCCTGGGTTCCAGGTAAACTAGTTTATGTTCATGGGCGACGTCGACCACTTACCATCAGGTACGTTTGCCAGATTGCCTATCCAACTAACATAAAGAAAAAAAAAGACAAAGAAAAACCTATTTTTTTCGGTTTTGAGCGTTCGAAAACAGCTACGCAGAAGAATTAGCAGACCGGTGGTATTTATGCCTGTACATCACACGAAGCGTATCTTCCCCCTGGCTCGTTCACGTCACGTCATCGCCGTACCGTGTCGGACGACCACGTCAACTCGGCGAACGTGTTGCCTATCGATCGTCCACAGAAAACAAATTAAGGAGCACTCGGGTGACGCGTGCCGGGCCGCCGGCTCGCGCTTGGTCCTAACAGCAAATAGACCCACTTCAAATGGACACACAACTAATGTCTTGGAGACCAATTGTCCTTAAACTAGCCGTTACTTGCGGATTCCCGCGTCGCGGTTATAGTAAATGAAGCGTTTGGTAAACGCGAAAATTATCTCGCCGGTTGGTTCGTTCATCAAAAAACATAAGCCTTTTTATAAGAACTTAGACTTCAGGAGAGACTTTTCTAGATGAACCTGATATTGGATTTATATTCATATAATATAATTAGGCTTGGTTTTCACGTATTCCATATTATGTAATCAGCATCAATAATAAAATCGACATTGTTTTTGGCGTCTGTCTCACCATAGGTGATGCATGAATGCATTATGCATGTTCAAAAAAATCTTACCACACTTTTCACCCACTATCTTCATTTATAATTCGTGACTTACCTGTAACAATATTTAATGTAATTAAGTACACATCAATAAAACAATTTATCTATTGTTGACTATTTGTAATGAAGATTGTAAGATAAATAGCAAAACAAAAAAGGAGAATATAATAACATAAATATATTTTTTTACCTTTACATTATATTAAGCTTTCTCTATTTAATCTAGTTTATATAACGAAGTAAACATTTGCACAGAGAAAAAATATTTTCTGTTATGAATTTTATTGTATGTTAGTAGAGAATAATAGGCAAATACCTATATACATAATTCAGGCGATACCGAAACCACAGCACGCTGCACACCGTTTAGCTCGCTCAACAATAACTCACCAAAACACAACAACAACAACATCAACATTTGAATAAACTAACATCAAAAAAGCAACAACAGACGGACAGACGCCCGGCATGAACAAACATCAGTATGGACAAATAATAAATATCGCAATATGAATATTTATAAGAGTACAACGGCGACTGATATATTTATAAATAACTGTCATGAGTTACTACTGTTGGTTTAATACCGATAGGTCTTCAGTAATTTCAGGAGTTTGGTACCTAGTCGCTGTGGTGATCCTGTTGCCTGCAGATCTGGCACCTTCAAAAAGCGTAAGTAAGGTAGTGCCATGCTGCTTAGCAGCTAAATTGGGCCGGCACGACCGGGGTGGTACCTGTCGTTCACATAATACCGGCTTAAAGTGAAAGCTATGCTATCGCGTTTCGTGCGGTTTGCGAATTGCGAGTTTCCGGCCCATTAGGGGGGTGGGGGGAGGGCAACGCAGAGTCAGGTGTACCCGGGGTAACCTGGCTGCGTGATCAAAAAAATATGGAGTTTGGTACCTGAAGAACCCTAAAACTTCTGCGCCTTCCCAAAATTTCCTTTTTAAGATATGAATTTTGATTACAGTAAGTTCAGAAAGACGGAGATTAGGACGGAACTAAATATGACGAAGATCTCCGCGCGGTAGCAGATGCGTCATGCGAGTGGTCGTCCAAAATATTGAAATGTTGTACATCACCAATTCACCAGCTATTCAATCTATTCAAGTTGTCAAATATCTCTAAATATAATTTGTCCCCATGTCAAATTTTAAGAAAATACAATCACCAGTTTAGACGTAAAAGATTAACAGACAAACAAATCTACATTCACAGTTATGGTTTAGACTGCTCACCCCCTTACCCGTTGACTGTATCTTTTAATATTATAATAATAGTTTCTACCCATTAGTGAGGAATATTGTCACGCTATAGACATTAAAAGCTATTTAAAAACACATTGCTATCCATCGAAACGATTATCCAACTACGGTAACGCTGAAAGGAAGGGTTATGATTTAAAACGTATGTTCCACCATAGCACTTAAAGTGCTTGTCCGATTTTGATGAGGTGTCGAACGATTAATGATTATAAAACCGCTAAGTGCGAGTAGAGCTGGTACAAATCTTGAACTTGAGAAATTCGTTTTCTTTTCATAAATACAACCAAACAGACATATATTAAAGTTATTATCGGACAATGCCTGATGTCAGCTCGACGGGGCGTATATGAGACACTATCCGCCTTATTACAAAAAACTTATCTAGTACCAGGATTAAACCAAGACTGAAAAGTCCAGGTTTGTTACGGTATTAACGTTAGTCCATGGACTAAAATTCATTCTTATTACAAATCGAGGACCAACCGAGGTCTAGGTAGTACCAAAGATCGTCCCTGGTTTAATTGTATCCACAGATTATTGAGCAACATATCATTCATTTTGTTCGTTCAATATTTGATTAGTTCGGTACACCGTTCCTTTTTATGCAAAGCTCGCTAATTTATAATTAAATATAATGTGGAAAATACATCAATATTTTGATAATAAAATTTATTGTGTTATATAAAATATCTGAAATCTTTACTACTTTGTACTTTGAGGTAGTGTGATTTAAATTCTTGTTTATTACACACAAATATTGTAATATTTCGCTGTTAAGTTGTTTATATAGCTAGCGTATAAGGGAATGAAATACAAAGCGCGCGTAGTTCTAATGTCATCGAAATGTTTATTGTTTAATGTTTAGTTATTGCAATGTAAGTCGAGTTACCACTTACCAATAGTTACAATACAGCCATTATTGTTCTTTGATTCTAAATAGACGGTATGTTGTTCATAAGAATAGTATAATATTTTTTGTTGTGAATTTGTGTGCCACGAACATTACTTATGTTGTAAAATGTATCAACAAAAGAAAAAAGGGATGATAATTGGACTTCTCAAGAAAAGGTTAGTGTTTATTTAATCCAAACATACATGAAAAATATCAGAGTTAATTAGAATTATTACATATGATATAAAATAGGTATGTATATCAATGACAAAATACAATACAACAAAATTACAGAAATAGAATGTTAAATTATATAAGGATGTCAGAATAATTATTTTAAATGTTAGTCCAATTCCATAATTTTGTCTACATCGAGTTCATTTAATTACCTTTCAATACAATTAATACGAAAAAACGCAAATTCAACGCATAAGACATCTGATAATTTAAAGTTTTGAGGTTAGTACCGAAGTTAAACTATGGGGTCACGGTGGTCTAACTTTAGTACCATAGATAGTCCTGGTACTAGCGTTAAACTAGTTTTTGTAATAACATTTATATTAGACCATGGTTTAAAGCTGGTATTAAACTCGGTACTATATTTAGTCTTCGTTTTGGAATAAGGCGGTTAGTCTTCAGATCTAAGCCACTAGCCGCCGCAGCTCGCGTTAACTTAGATTTACAGCCGCATTCCGACTGTCGATGATTATTTTAATAGCTCTCAGTGATAACGTAACATTACCTGTGAAAGAATTCTTTACTTTAAATCCTGTGATTGATTCCAAAAGTTACCGTATCCGAACTGACAAGCTTACCTCTTTATCGTATTAGACGAGACAGCCCTAAGTCCTAACCGTATCATTATATACATTTCATGCTGTTTCATCCACTTATCCCATTACCGAGCCCGTGTACCTAATGGCAACACCTGAACATAGCTAAGTCCTAATCCGATGCAGAGCCTTTCAGTTATTCTGACAACACAATAGCAAAAACAAAAACAGGAACCCCACGACGGGTCCAAACACGCGCACTACGACCGGAACTGGAACCTCCAGCACTCGGGGCCCAAACAAAAAAGGTACGTCGCTGACACGAGAGTAACTCTACATTGTACAATTTCCCGCCAACGATTGGATAATGGCGACCGGAAATGGCTTCGGCGATGACGTCACATCACTTCCGGCGCTCAATAAAGCCTATTTGGCGTTCCGTGAGCGCCTCCCCGTATTAATAATTTCCGTGGGACTCGGCGGCGCGCGGCGGGATAATCGTTTTAATGGTGGTTAATACGGGCGAGTGGTTGAGGACTTCTGTCGGACCGAGTGGTGCTGGTTCGATCCTGACAAGTGCAATCAATAACTTGCCGGAGAAACCTGAATGCCTGAATCGTCGCTTGTTTTAGGGGAACAAGCTTAAATAATGGTATAACAGAATCTAGGCATCTACAAAAAATAAAAATAAAAACACACTTCTCCAAACATAGTAGCCACAACAAACTATTATAATAATTATAGTTTTATATACACACTAGCTGGTGCTTACAGCTTCGCCTGCGTTAACTTAGATTTACAACAGTAAAACTGAAATGAAACCGTACCGGAATATTGGTACTAAATTAAAAATGTATGGCTATGAAGCTATTCATTCTTAATACAATAAGCTTTTTTTAATTTTAATATATCATATTACGGAACCCAACGTTACGTGTATGTAAACGCACTTGGTCGTTTTATCTCACCAAGCGAGAAGAAAACGCATCATGATGTCACTTCCGTTTCATCGTTTCGTTTTTGTTTCTATATTCCACCCCACCTTACGCATCTCGAGCATCAAAACTATCATTAAAATGTATACTACTGCTAGCTAGTGTTTACACGCTGCGGGCTTTTGTATCACTCTAATTCTAGACTACTTCAACCAAAAAGGGGGACTCGATACTCCCGTCCTACTTGTAACTGCCCTGAAATAGTGTAAGCTATATTTCATATCCTAGTAATATAAAACGCGATAGTTTGTACGTATCGATGTTTTTTACTCTTTCACACAAAACTCAGATATTGTAATGTTATGTTTCAATCAGACCTGATAATGTATGAACTTGAAGTACTTTGCTCAGCCACGAACTTATCTTCTGCCTTGACTCACCCTCCCCAATCAAAAAGGTTAGTAAACGCGTTCTCAACATTTCAACTAGCAACAGTGGTAATCGCATACCATTTCATGAGCTCCTTGCTCGTCCACCTATGGTATCGTCATAATCATTATCAACATGAGAAACCGGTGGGAGGAATGCGCTGTGCCGCGCCCCCGACTGCTTGGGTACCACCATCTTGTTTGTTTCTCCCGTGAAACAGCTTTGCTGTGTTTCGTAGAGAAGGACAAGGCAGGCAGTGTAATTACTGGCACCGAGACTTAACATCTTATGTCTCAGGATAGGCAACACATAGATGAGTTGCTTGGGCTAGTCTCAGGTTAACTTGGCTATGTTGATGGGCGACGTCGACCACTTACCATCAGGTGGCACGTCTGCCAGTTTATCTACCCAACTAGGTAACATAAAAAAGCATCATCGACCTTTTCGCCAACTGCCCTTCAGCACAATATACAGGCCTATCTTCACAGGGCTCTTTCAATGATTGCCAAGACGGCGTTCACCTACGCTATACAAAACTCAATCATCTCGGGCCCCTACGTGATACAATATTGACTGTGGCGCCAGGGTCTCGTCTCCCGGCACCCCGTGGACCCCCTGCAGACGGCGATTGGCGCTAAATTAAAATATCGCACCCCAGCGGCCGAGATGTTTCAAGGGCCCGCACCCGTTAACGCCGTGTACTTTGACACTTGGAAAGTTAAAAGTATGATATAAATGTTTCGTAAATATAAACCTATTGAGCCTAATATTACAGTTTACCTACCTAATATTTACAGCTTTTTACAAGTACCTGGGATGGTATCGGTGGGAGGATGCGCTGTGCCTCGCCACTATATTAATGAATACCACCATCCTGCTTGTTTCTTTCGTGAAACGTGAAGCTTTGTTGAGTCTCGGAAAGAAGAAGGTCTGAACGGGCTGTGTACCTTACCTTACCAGGTAATACCTTAGCTAGACTATCTTACGTCTGGCGTGATCACTCGATCAGCAGGTCAGAACTCTTCTCCTAACTCTTAATTAAAATTGCAATTTCTTCAAACTTGGCTAAAGGAAGAAATTAAATAGCCGGGTGAGGATATGTTTGAAATTGGTCAAGTTACCTGAACCCGTCCCGCATATGCAGGCAACAGACAGGATCACCTCAGCGACGGGCTCACCCCGGCGAAGGCCAGACTACTCCTCGTCCCCGCGCTAATCAGTCGGCCGATACTAATCAGTCCCCACGACGTCGACGTGCCATACAGACCCATGTTACCATCCTGAACACGAACACATTACCGCATTAAGTAGCGCCTCCTACGCACCCCCGTTCGTCGCCCGCGAGGGAAGGCCTCGTCGTCGGCTTCCTCTCTCACCCGCTCGTCGGCCTCCTTCTGGGACATTACTGCCTCGCAGAAGGAGACCATCGCCGTCCAGGAGTCGTCGTCACCGAGCACCGCGGTGAAGACGCTCGGCAGAGACAAGTACCCTCCTATGACTGATGTCAGACTGTGACGCAGCTCCACCCATCTCGGACACACCTCGAGGGTGTGCTGGGCCGAGTCCACCCTCGCGAATGCAATTCTCTGTCGTATCGTAACATAACGGACAAAGACAATCTTGTGATCAAGACACTCGTATACAATGTCGAAATATCGAGCTCCGCGAAATAAAAGTGAAAAAAACATAGTAAAATGAAACAATTTTTACGGATTTTATCGCGGTTTATTAAGATTTTTACAAGCCTGACGTTTCGGATACTTTACAGCAACCATGGTCACAGGAGGACTGAGGTGACAGATGTCCTAACGTTACAAAGTTATTCGAACTACCCTATGATACATCATTATTTTGATAAGTCCTCTCTACGCAGAAAGTGCTAACTGTATCTTTAATCTGTGGCATATTATGCTTGGTTTTTGATTTAATTATTTTAATAATGGGATCCCAAGCAGGTGGTAAGAGCCAGCCATCTTCTCTATTGAAATTTGGATGTTTTTTAATTTCAATAGCCTCGCGGATCATCCTTGGTTGGAATCTGTGTTCTTTTGCGAGTATCTGTGGTTTATCAAATCTGATATAATGGCGAGCTTTGTCTAGACTATGTTCACAGATTGCAGACTTAGATAAAATCCGTAAAAATTGTTTCATTATAATGAGTGAAATTCGCGCAAACATTAGAAAACAATAAACATAGTAAAAAATCCGTTTTAAATAATCTCATACATCAATGTGATCGGCGTCGAATGCGGCGCCACCGTCTAGAGCACCCCACGGTGTAGTGTTTTTCAGTTGAGCGCTCACTGGCCGGTGATCGAGTCCCGGGCTCCGGCCAATCGGCTAATACGGTATAATTCAATCGGCAAATCAAATACTATATTATTGACATTCTTGGGGACGCATGCGATATGCAATTTTGAGAATTGAATACAAATTAGCAATTTATCGAACCAATTAGATCGAAATTGATTGATGAGTTTTACCCGACTGCTTTGGAGGGAAGAGTGTTTTTGTATGTATGTCTATTTCTTTGGCAGGCTCTCATTCTTTTTATGTCATGAGGAGGCAAACAAGCAGTCGGAGCATTATGATGACCGAGTACCGACGCCCACCAGATGCACAATCAAAGGTTATGCAGATGTATTGCACATCTTTTTCCTATCCCTCCAGTGGGCCATCGAAACTCACATACCACACGACATGCGACAGTATAGCTGTCACAAACGCCGGTATCATGTGAGCGAGAGGTACCACTCCGGTCGTGCCGGCCCAATTAGACTGCAATGCAGCATGGCACTAATTCTTACAAAACCTGAACGGTTTCATGGAATAAAACTTTTTTTATTTTACTTATTTATAACTACAATAAGATTCTACATATAAGTAGCGAAGACTCGGCGTTTGCCACAGCTCAACCAGTCGTTACGGGCCGATGATGACGTAGTGTGTGTATGTGTATATAGGTCACAGTAACGCAGTTATCGACGGGATCGGTTCATTAGCAGGACGGCACTCTATTAGCGCCAGAACTCGCGCGCCATCTGATGTCATAACCCAATTCCTATACACCCGGCGGAAGACATCATCACGATGTAGACGGTTTTAGAAAAAATTGATTGATTCGACGGCAGCTTGATTTAGTTATGTAGTTTTTTTTTTATCGCAAGGAAATCCTTATGGATGCAGCCAGGATCTTCGGGTAGATCCTGACCCAGTGTGGGACTCGCACCTGGGAGTGCCCACCCTAAATAAAACCACTGCGAGCATCTTCAGCCGCTTTTTGAGGGTCCCGGATATGCGACGTCGCGGGGACCGCTACTAAGTAGTCCCCGCGACGTCATGCCATCTGACTGGGCTAAGGTTCCCATCCTGAAGCTTGACACGAGCACAAGGGGATTTAGTTAGTTTTGTGCCAATGCATACCAGTGTCACAGATTCGAATTCTCTTAATTTCGTACTATGAGATGAAATACATAAATTGCAATGCACTGGATTGGATCCAAGGACCTCTGAGGTCTGACTATACAACCTAGAAGCGACTAAACATTCGCCTGACCACCTCATCAGCAACTCTGTCAAAACCGAGCACCCGCAAATCCATATCCAGTACTAACACCAATCTCTAAGTCCCATACTCCGCCTGGACATCTCAGGTCCCGAGTGGTTTACTTCCTCTAGGCTGAACACAAAATATGGTGTTTGTATTTCATCACGTTCATAATTGGATGTTGTGTTCATCGCCGCGACAGATTATTTACTTTTCATTACACGTTTAATTATTGAATAAACATATATATTACAATCGTACGTATTTACCGGTGGGAGGGAGGCTGCCACGCGTCCGTCTTCATGGGTAGCGCCATTCTGTTTATTTCTTCCGTAAAACAGCTTTGGTGTGTTTCGTAAACCAGGGACAGATATGCACTATAATCACTGACACCAAAATTCACTGTGTTAGGTCTCGGATTATTAATATCGGATCAATAGTTTACTAGTTCGTCGCAGACAAACGACGTGATATTTTCGAAATAAGATTTCATAAAATTAAATTATAAACAACGTCTATGGTTAATCTGTTAATCCTGCTAATGATGTAGCGGGTGTCTATGTATCACTTGCCACCTGGTGAAACGACTGAACGTTTGCCCCCTCTTCTATATTAAAAAAAATCTGCACTCGTAGAGGAAAACACAAGGATTATCGTCATGATCAGCGCTAATCCGTCCATCGCTAGGTCCCCTAACCATCGAGTACCTACATTAATTTTGCAATAACAGCCAGTTTAAGGGCCCCTTCTCCCAAAACTATAGGTATTTAACGCACCGAATCGGTTTGCACTTGCGTTACGCGGGAGATGTCTTTATATGAACTCCGGTGACCTACCACGGCCGGCAAGCACGCCACAGTATACGAATAAGCAGTAGATTGACTATGCTCGAATTATTCTTAGATATGATAATTAATAATTATGCATAACAAAATCTTGTTATTGTTATAGTTATCTAGTTTTGGATTTATGGAAATACTAGCTGGTGCCAGCGACTTCGTCTGCGCAGGATAAGATAGTTTTATTTCTTCACTAATTAATCGAAAGGAACTTCGATCCATCCGGGTGTCCCTTGACACCTCTCTTTAGTTTTTTTTAATAAAAAGTATCCTATGTTACTTCTAATACCTCCAAGAATATGTGTACAAAGTTTCATGATGATCGGTTAAGTAGTTTTCGTGTGAAAGCGTAACAAACATCCATGTTTTCACATTTATAATATTAGTAAGGATTAGGAAGGATGAATTAGCTACATAGGTCTAAAAGGTAGTGCCATGCTGCTTGCAGCCGAATTGGGCCGGCACGACCGTAGGGGTACCTCTCGTTCACATGATAATGGCGTCAAGTGACACTTATGCTGTCGCGTTTCTTGCGGTGTATGAGTTTCCGGTGTCTATCACAAGCATATTCTTTTATACTATATTAATTGTTTTAAAATTCAACAAACTTAAGTTGTCGTATGTCCAGGTTCATTTTCATCGACCCATACATCATTGATTAATGTTAGACACGGGTCTCCTCTGAGAAGAGGGTCAATGCCATAGTCCTTACGACACTGCCCTGTGGGTAGGGGGCTAGGAAATGATTGCAAATCAGAAATATTTTGTGATGAAGGTTCCTCATTTTCTTTACTTTTTTACTATTTTTCTTCAAGTGTTAACAATTTCTGGCAGAAGACATCACTACATAGTATAAACTATAAAGCAAAGTCCCTTCCCGCGTCTGACTGTATGTATGCTTACATCTTTAAAACTACACAACGGATTTTGATGCGGTTTCTTTAATAGATAGAATTATTCAAGAGGAAGGTAATAGGTACATGCATAATATAGTAGATAAACACTGATAATTTTAGAAGTTTCTGATGTGATGTCATAAATAAACACATTTTTTGCACTTACATTGCAAACGCTGGATGAACCCTAACAGATAGATCAAAATAATGTACTACATTATTGTACACCTTAGCCGGGCCCGGTTCCGAATTAATTATTATTGTATCAATGTATGGTAGAATTGTGTATCCTAAATATGCATACTGAAAAGTCCACGATGGCATAATATGTCTACATTAGTTAAATATAACATACTACCTATATCCATTTTAATACTTTAAAAAATTGCCAATTATAAAGCGGTAATGTAAAAGCTATTCACAAAAATACGGTATTAATCACTACATATTATAAAATAAAGTCCTACGCCCGTCCATAGATAAATAATTATTATCAATCCGTATATGGCTGTATATCTAAGTTAACGCGGGCGAAGCTGCGGGCAACAACTAGTTTGTGATAAAACTGTATTAAGATTCTTTTTCCTTATTTTACTTTTTTTATTCGCCATTTCAATTAAGTAACTAGGTACTACACAAACTCAAGTATCTAATCACTAATTAAAGGTTTTGTATTCAAACTAATTACAACTAAGAAGTAAGAACAACAATTGGTAGTAAGTATTAAGTAGCTATATTATTTACACTGTGTCGTCTTATTTATTTAGAGGTAATAATATGAAATGCGCGGTAAAAACGTTGTCACGAGCAAAAGCGGCACAGGTCCTACTTCGATGACGCCCGACTGGGTACTGGCGCGACGTGGTGCGATGCGCGAGAGCCATTTTTATAGTTTTTTATTTTTCAAAAATTTTTGAAGAGACAATAAAAATCTATCCAATCATTTCCACGTCATCTCCGTTTAGCAATTTAAACGTAAAAGTTTCATTAAAATTGAGTTGTCCCGATGTCTCATACTAAAATGCTTTTAAAATCGACGTTACTTTAGAATTTTTTTTGATCATGTAAAATGTCAAATATTTTATTTTTATCCAAAAAAATCCCTAGATCAAAGATGTATCTATACCCTATTTTTTATTATTATTTTAAAATGACGACTTCTATGAAAACACCTCGATCTAGAAATAACAATTTGGGAAAAGGGGCCCTTAAGCAATTGAGCAGTTTCGTTCTGACAATGACTTTGAGGAGGAGGCAAATTAAATTATATTAATGATCATCTCGATCGCTAGTGACGAGTATAGAGCGCAGCCATTACGTCTGCTCGCGTGACTGAGGACCATCAGCGGGCCCCGGGGCTTTGGGAGACGCATCTCGGGATATACTAGGACGGGGGCAACCCCACCGACACGACAGTTATATAATGATAGTTGGATAGGCAAAGACGTGCCACCTGCTGGTGAGCAGTTGGCACGTTCAGTGACAATGAACATAAACGCTCACCTAGGACCAGCCCAGACCACTCACGTGTAACCTATTTCGAGACGACTGTCCTGCCTTAGTAATAAGCTAGATAGACCTGACAGGCGCGTGGTACAGCGCATTTCTCTCACTGAGGGTCATACATTAAAACAACAAGTCCTTACGAGCTTACCACGTGACAGGTTACCTAGCTCATATTTCATATATCCCTGTGTACCGGGACACGTGTCGTGCACGCACGCATGCCCCCCCCCCCCCCTGCACGCACGCAAGTGACACTAGCCGGGTAAATTGAGATAAACGCGCCGCGCCTGCCCGCAATATATCCCGGGCGGCCCAAATTAAAGGACCCGTCGTCATCGTCACCCTGCTCACGTTCACTGATTTAACCGCCGAGTCAATGATCAGATCACGATCATCAACATCTATAAAATGAGAGGCATGTTCACCTTGTGAAAAGTGATCACCGGCATCCATTAAAATTAAAATCTAGTACACCGAAGGTTTTGCAGGTGCGTTGCGGCCTTTCTATTAAGAGTACATTATTTTCTTCAAGGTCCCGAAGTTGGAAATATCGTGGGCTGCAGCTGGTACCACATAGTGGCAATGGTAGGTATGTGCAAGTGTAGTAACAAAGCCGCATATTACAGTATAATTAAATATCGTGGGCTGCAGCTGGTACCACATAGTGGCAATGGTAGGTATGTGCAAGTGTAGTAACAAAGCCGCATATTACAGTATAATTAAATATAACCATGGTTGTTTTATTTACGTACTTACTACAGATATTTAAAAATTATATCGCTTGTATGAATACTGAAATAAAAAAAAAAACGAAAAGGAAAATAATGATTTGAAAATAACGTTATAGGCTTGTCCTGAATAAATACAAATATTTTATATAAAGTCTGGCCTCATTAGATATACATAGAATTATTGTAGGGCTAAAGGAATTCGGGGAAACGCTGGAGCGAGCTGGCATCTACTTACTGGTCTGTGTATCGGAATTTTTAAAATAAAGGGTTTTAAGGATATGATGTATCTCTGTTAGAGCAAGGATGGGTTTCATTAAATGCGACATAACTTAAAAAGAACGACGGCAGGATTGTGAGTGATGTTATGCAAATTATAAATAAATATCCACCAAAAATAAGGTCAATTCAGTCATCCATACATGGAGCCACGCGCCCATCTGTATCATCCTAATGATCATCCAGATATGTCTTCAGAGAAACAGCTTTGTTTCGGAGAGAAGGGCCAAGACAGGCAGTGTAATTACTGGCACCGAGACTTAACATCTTATGTCTCAGGATAGGCAACACATAAATGAGTTGGCTGGGCTCGTTCCAGGTATACTAGTTTATGTTCATGGGCGACGTCGACCACTTACCATCAGGTGGTACGTTTGCCAGTTTGCCTATCCAACTAACATAAAAAAGTATACATTGTCCCATAAAAGAATTACTAACTTAAAAAACAATTGAACTCATAATATCATATTTAGATAAACCTACTCTAGCGCCTCACTCTATTAGTGCACTCAGTTTCGACTTCGTAATCCAATTTAAATTCCTATTAAGGTAATAAAATTACTTGAGCATTTTATTCAGAATGTCACTGGAGTAGTCATAAAAATATATTCGGCGTGAACATGGGGTAGGTAGTAGGTATCCTCGGCTCGGCGGGCCACCAATAGCTGCGAGTCTAGACGAGAGACGACTTAAACATTCATGAGCCGCTCGCACTTGGCCGATGCCAGGGGCGACATCTTAAAATGTATATCATCTATTCCGATAAGTTAAAATTGATCTGTGAAATATCAAATTGTAACTGTAATTTTTTAGGTAATTATAGATATATTTGATACTTCGTTTGGGCTCTGAAACGGCTCAATGGGATTCAATTAAATAGTAAATAACTTAATTACTTTAATTTGAAACTCAGTAAATTTATTATTTATATCTTGCAGGGTTCAGAAGATTTGAATAAAACGCACATGGGCAAAGAGCAAACTACAGCTAATACCTAAGAAATTAAATGCAAAGACCGGTGTGAAGGCAGAACCAATCAGGTAGAGTTGGAATCGTGGGGACTAGACTGAAGCTAGATGCGAGTAGTCCAATTGAGAGTTTGTGATTAAAATATCAATAAGAAGTATCATAATATCCAACAGATATAAAAGTTTATTAAATCTTCTTTGGATGCGAGTGGCAATGGATCGGCCGTCTTGGCGCTCATTGTTTAAGGCTTATGTTCAGCAGTGGACGGATAGTGGCTGATGATGATGATGATGAAATCTTCTGGTGTACCGTGTAGCGGGTGTCTATGGAAGTCGCGAACCGGCTGTCCGTATGCCAAATAATATTCTATATTAAAACCATGTTGCATCATCATCAGCCTTCGATCCACTGCTGAACATGGGACTATATCGATGATCGCCAAGACCGCACACTAGAATTGGTCACCTAAATGTACCATAACAATGAATGTGAAAATAAATGTACCGTAAGAATCCAAACTTTCAGTCTCAAATAAACAAAATGCAGTACCAATTTAGTTATGACAAAGAGAGTAAAAACATAAAAAATCTGTCCGTCTATTTAAGAGTATTGCTAAGAAAATGTTCTATAAAATTATGAACGAGAGAACAGAACGAGCAGGTTTTCTTTTATGTTACATTCAAAGTAAAAATTACGTCCAAGTAGTGTATTACTGGCCGAGGCACGCAATTACACGGACGTCAATCTAACGAATAGAACATTGTTTTATTTACCACGTTTTACCACATATTTATTAAGTTTAGGAGCCGTAGAGAGAAAAAAACTAGCCGCTTTTAGCGATTTCGCCGGACGTGCCTTCCTCCTATAAATGGGCTGTCAAATACGAAAATATTATTTCAATACAACTGTTCCAGAGATTAGCGTTCAAAGACCGTGTACACACGACTAGATATTAGAACAATCACATCGGTCATCGAAGCCGTGTGCACACGACTAGGTTTTAAAAAAATCACATCGAAGCAGTTATAACTCATTAGCCTCCCCCTACTTGATCACCTTACAATGAACCCCCCGGTATAGATGCAGTTCCATCCCCCCAGCTGCACGTCCGCTGATCCGGGGCTCAACCTCTCCGCAGTAATACGTACACAATATATCACGGCCGGCGGACTCTTCTAATCCCCGCTAAGCCTTCATTTCCGACTGATCAACTTGATCACGTGAGATGTCAATGATAATGAGAGGTAATGGGAGGTGATGGGACGCCAAAAACATAATCCCTATCCTATAATACCTACTAGCTGTTGCTTGTAGCTTCGCCCACTGTAACTTAGGTTTACAGCCGTATTCGAAGTGATGATGACTATTTTGTTAGCCCATATCCTTGCTTACGATAATAACCTATGCCCTTGCCGATTAAAATCCGATTCGCAGTCTAGTCTTCGTTTATATAAACTGGCGACGTTTATCGAAATATGATTTCACTGGTTTGTCTTTAATATCTCAAATAGTACATATTCTAGGAATAGCAGAAAACTAGTTGACACCTGCGCGCCCCCGGGGTCACAGGTTCAATACGTCGCGTGCTCACGCCACATAACGTGCATAATTTACGAATGTCGGGCATTGCAACTGTATGTGTATATGGCGCGCTGTATCCCCGAAATTGTGGTTATAATGGAGGGTGAGTGGCGGTGCTCAATGTTATCGGTTTCAATGTGCATTTATATAAAAATGTTCAAATGTCCTAAAAGACTTTGAACCTCTTTATGCTCTAACTAGGTTTACTTCCTACTAGAATAATTTGAAACTCCATAACGAAATACCATAATAGGTTGTAAGACTGTCTGACAGTTATTTTTAACGTCTGAAGGAAGTACATGTAACATGGTTCCCCAAATATAAAAACAGACCGTTGGTCCCGACTCTACACAGTTGTTCAGATATCTTAGATTAAATGTCTTTTTCAACAATAACTTAATGCCAAACGTTATATTTTATGATATCCCGGAAAAATACAAAACGGATTTATGTATGTACACTGAACAATTAAATTACTGCAAAATATTTCGCAAAACGTAATGAAAAAAATATTTACACATTATGAAAGTCATTTATTTTCGCTGGCGTTCATTGTCTCGTTGATTAGACTATTGTATAATACTCCAAAATATATGACATATGAAAATTAATTAAATAAATTAGAAAACATATCAAACGCCGTAATGCACCAGCTTGTTATTACGCTTCTCCCGTAATAAAATAACAAAAAAATAAAATTCCGGAGCGCTAATAAACATCAAAAGTGTCACTGGCCATGTCTCAATGAACCCCGCGGACAATTAAAACAATAATTACAAACATAAAAGTTACGGACCGTACTCAAAAACATCTGTCGCGTAAAACAAAAAACAATATTAACAAAAGTATCTTTGATACGGCAATAAGCGCTAGCATTAGTGCAAGTGTGAAAGCCGACAAACACCGAGTGTCCCGGCACCCTCGTTAGCGGCCCATAGCGGCCCGGTACCCGGCCCCGTCCCGCTCTTTCGATTCCGTAATGGCTGTTCAACGTCACTTTGATGTGTGACACGCCGGAGTTCGCAAGTGCACTTTGTATTACTCGTCATAAGCGATACATATTACCGCTATTCGTACTGTTCTCATTTTTAAAGAGCTCTTTTGCTGTAATGATTTTACAGGTGGCGAAATAAACATCTCTATGTAAATTCGACTGATGGTTACTAAATCTGAATAGATTTTTTTTTCATGAAGAAGAATTTGATGAGTTCAATACATTCTACGGAATGCATATATGTATAAACACAACAGTTAAGGAAGGGGAGTACCTAGCTAATTACTTTGTACTGTTACTAATTATAAATAGATCGATGTGTTGTGTGGCCCCATCTCTGAATATATTATAACTTTAATATATTCAAATTGTGTTGAAACTAGTGTTTAGTCGGCTTACCGGCTACTTATAGGTATATGTATAGACAGTGTCTATACATATAATTTTTTATCTATATGTATCCTTGACACTTTAAAGACTAATGTTTACGCGAATTTCACTCATTATAATAAAACAATTTTTTACGGATTTTATCGCCGTTTATTAAGATTTTTACAAGCCCGACGTTTCGGATACTTTACAGCAACCATGGTCACGGGAGGACTCGTCGTCCTCCCGTGACCATGGTTACTGTAAAAATCTTAATAAACCGCGATAAAATCCGTAAAAATTGTTTTATTATAACTTTAAAGACTGTTTATTTTACACTGTTTATTTCACACTGTTTATTAATTAGTTAAGAATCTTCTTAGTAAAATATTTCATTTACATTACACATACTTAAAGTTTTCAAATGCGGATAGACTACGAGTCGATTTTAATAAAATTCGATACACATGGATAAATTATGATCATTGGTGTAAAGTATAGGACTGTAATACATAAGAATTTAGCAATGCTTATTAATGTGTGGGTATGTGTAATACGTAACCGAATTACATACAGCTCAATAGTAAAAACCACAGACAACATTAATACTTACGTATTCGTAAACACCATTACATCGCATTAACAGACATCGCGATATTAAAAATACAAAATATCCCATTCACGTCCCAGGCGCGTTACTGTGCGGCGTCATAAAATATGTATTTATTTATTAAACCGGCCGTTCGGCGGTATGACCGTTTTACGACTTGCACCGCGACGTGACTTCCAACACATTTCATGTCTTATATTCGAAGATGTTGGGCTCAAATTGAGTAAGTGTATAAGTTCTATTTTTTTATATCATCAGAGAGCAAACGAGCAGTCGGAGCCTCACGGCGCCGACGTCCATACACATCCGCACAGCCAAGGCCACGCAGATGTGCCGCCCTCCTTTTCCCTACCCCCCAATGGGCTACCGGAAACTCATAAACCGCACGAAACGCGACAGCATAGCCGTCACTTGACGTCGGTGTTACGTGAGCCCGGTCGTGCCGGCCCAGTCCGGCTGCAATGCAGCATGGCACTACCTCTAAAACCATAGATACCCGATAGGTACGTCGTAGTAGGACGCAAGTCTTCTCGAAATAAGGCGAGGAGGGTGTTAGGCTATAGTTCACCTATGTGCTGGCCTAATGCGTGTTGGGAACTATACACACTCGGAAAGATAACAAATCAACAAACATAGCTCTTATGACATTCTCATTTACTGAGGAGCAAACGAACAAGAACTTTTAAAAAAATATTTTTTTCAGAGCACTATCAGATTCGAATCCGGATCTCTCAGATCAAGCTTTACTAACTAGACCATCGTATCTTACAGTAATTATACACTAAATTAGTTTGGTTATTACTTGGAGTTAATTGTTAATTAATTCACAGTATTTATTCATAACGATAACCGCCCCAGGGATGCAAAACTATCTCCGTCCCACGCCTCGTTCGTCAGATGTAATCTTACTCCTTATCAATTATATAGATGCGAATAATCTTGTTTCGTTATAATATTCAATAAATATAATAAAACAACTTTTAATGAACCTTATCGCGGTCTATGAAGATTTTTACAAGCCTGACGTTTCGGTTACTTTACACGAACCATGGTCACGGAAGGACGAAGGACGCTCGGTGCTGTCCTATATATAATAATAATAATATCAACCCTTATATGTCCCACAGCTGGGCACGGGTCTCCTCCTCGAAATCAGACGAGGAGGGTTTTTTGGCCATAGTTCACCGATGCGCGGGCCCAATGCGGGTTGGTGAACTTCACACACCTTAAAATACTTTTAATCTCATCACGTATGCAGGTTTCCTCACGATGTTTCCTTCAGCGATGAGCAAGCGATGATCAGGTGCAGGTAGAAATTAAGAAAAACCCATTTCTAGGCATCACAGGGGGGGGGGGGTGTCAGGTGTCACTAAAACAGCTTTTTTAATGTTCTAAGCTAGTAGACTGAGATGTGCTCTAACTTTACTTATCTATAGGGGCGGCCATGGGGCTCAAACCTTTCTAAGTTTTAGTGTGTTTCGAGGCCCTTATGGGGCCCCCGTCCCGTCATCTAAGAGACGGGGCATCGATGTGAACGCGGGGCTTCTAATTTACAATAATAAATAAAAGGTCTTCGGCACCTACAGCGGAGGCGGTGTTGAGTGCGTGTAATGTGTGTACTGTGTATTAATGCGGAATACCCTAGGTGGGAGAGGGAAACAAATATTTGGCAATGATGAAATATTGGATCTGGAGGATCTAGGAGGACGTTTCTCGGTCTCCTACGCAGACGATGGTCTAGTGGGTATGGGCTCGGCCTCTTGAGTGAGAGGTCCGGGTTCGATCTTGACCGGCGCCAAGAAATGGGGTTTGCTAAAATTCCCGTGTACTTGAACATGATATCGGTGAACCTCCCAAACACCCTCCTCGCTCGATTTCGAGGAGGCCATACGTGACCAACAGTGGGACATATAAGGGTTGATATTGTTATTCTTTCTTTTATTATTTTTATTATTTCTAGGAACACTCGATAATTTAGAGCGACGACGTTTTTTTATCGCACATCAGGATTTAACGCAGCAGTAAACATCGAGACGATTATTTGGTGGACGGTAAAAACCTCTCCTCTCAATGAGGACTCCCGAATATTTTATGACGTATAAATAAAGGATACGTCGTCCAGATGACGACGTAGTCATACAACGGTCGTTCAGGTTATCTGTGGGTATGTGAGTGTTGATCATCAAGAAACCGGCGTCTAATATATTTTAATTATTAAGTTGTACCAAAAAAAATATGTAATTTTAAGATTGTTAATAAAGGCTATCTTTATCTTTATCTTTATCTTTGAGTGTTGATCATCAAGATGACGGTAAATAAAAAAGTCTGCTGTCGATCCTGGGTATACAGGAGTAGCAGCCACCATGGTTCAGGCCTTGTCGTGGCGGTGGGGCTCAGTAGCCTAAGGTGTGCCCAGCACCTTGGGAAAAACTAATTGAGCCGAGAGGGCTCTTTGTACCGGGACAAAAGAGCAGGGGGCAAGGGGCGACGACGGAAACCTCACCCCACTGCACTGCCCCGACTTTGGGAAGGGTTGTTATGTGGTGCGGGACAACCCCTGTGTGGAGGTGGCGTCGGTCCCCTCCACACGGGGGGAGGTGCCCTGATAGTTTATCAGATCCGGGGCACCTCACACAAGGCCGCATTGGTGGCACTCGCCGGGTTTTAGCGGGTAGAGCTGCGTCCACTTACCAGCTTTCGGGCGCAGGAAGTCCCACGAGCCTGGGGAGACCCAGCGTGATGCCTCAGAGCATTTCCCGGCGTTAAAAAAAAAAGTGACAAATCACTGACCAGTTTCGGAATTTTATCGCTCACACTTCCTCTTATCCGGTTCTATGCTCGATGTTGTAACTTCACTATAGGCCCAACTGTTGTGATACACAGACACATGCTGTATGTGTGGTCACACGGTTCATTGGTAATTGGTAAAATAGAACACGCGAGTTTTTTTTTTTTTTTTATGTTAGTTGGATAGGCAAACTGGCAAACGTACCACCTGATGTATAGTGGTCGACGTCGCCCATGAACATAAACTACCTGGAACGAGCCCAGGCAACTCATCTATGTGTTGCCTATCCTGAGACATAAGATGTTAAGTCTCGGTGCCAGTAATTACACTGACCTGCCCTTCTCTCCGAAACACAGCAAGGCTGTTTCACGGGAGAAACAAGCAAGATGGTGGTACCCATGCCGCCGGGAGCGCGGCACAGCGCTTCCCTCCCACCGGGAATTCGAATTCCACCAAGAGCGCTGAAATTCTTACTTTACAGTAAGTACACCGTAACATATGAGATAACATCAATAAGACTACTTCATCAAGGTGTGATTGGCAGTAGCTTCAGACTTACAGAGCAATAGAAACATACACTTAACAACCCAATCCTCCGACGCATTTAGTAAAAAAAAAATAACAGTAGCGCACGTCAAAAATCTAATCCCTTGTACACTGCTAACCCGGAAAATAATACGCACACGGACTGGCCGATATTGGTTTTAGCATCTGTCACAAAAGTCCAATTTATGGCGCGGGGAAAAACCGCACGCGTTACCTGCATACATTTTTTTTGTAGATATCCAATAGTTCATGCGTCGAGATTTTTTAATGAATTTCAAACAAATTGAACGCAACCGAAACTGATGAAAAAAGGTTTTTTTTACGAAGAGACGCTGGAAAAATGTGGATTTTTCTATGATGGAATGTTTGGATTAAATTATACAATCATAACGTTATTCTTTCTACTTTTACACATATTGTAACTTATACACGACGTACAGAAAAACATGTATATTTTACTTTCTTCTTATGTTTTTAACCAGAACCAACTTCTTTTTTTATGTTAGTTGGATAGGCAAACTGGCAAACGTGCCACCTGATGATAAGTGGTCGACGTCGCCCATGAACATAAACCAGTTTACCTGGAACGAGCCCCGGCAACTCATTTATGTGTTGCCTATCCTGAGACAAGATGTTGAGTCTCGGTGCCAGTAATTACACTGCCTGTCTTGCCCTCTCCGAAACACAGCAAAGCTGTTTCACGGGAGAAATAAGCAAGATGGTGGTACCCATGCAGCCGGGAGCGCGGCACAGCTTATGTTTATTTCCAAAGTTTTTATACCATATATTATAGATAAACAATACTTTAACGTATTATCGAGTTGAATTCGCCGTGAATACAGGAAAAATATATAAAAAGTAAAAAAAAAAAAAAACAATTAATCGTCATGTAAAACGTTTGCTTAGTAAAAAGAAAAAAAAAACTTCCTTTTGTAGGGACATCTCGATTGGCTCTACATAAACAGTTTCCATCGCAGTGCCGCATCAAAGCCGCCGTGCAACTCGTAAATCCGCGTTTCCGTGGAACGTCCTTCTAATAACTGTGCGTCCGTCCGTCACAGTCCAGCCAGGGGCAAAACAACGAGATCTTTATTCATACGAGCAAACTTTACAGGATGGAAGTGAAACACAACGTCATAGAGGCTGAATACAATTTAATAGCTCTTTTATATTAAACTAGCATAAAAGAACTATCAAAAATAAAAATTACAACCTTATCCGGATTGATGATCATTATTTTTATAGCCTATATCCTAATCCAAGGTATAAACCATCATCATTTCAACTATCAGCCAAATCAGTTCAGCCGTTTTGTCGTGAACAACAAACATCCAAACTTACAAACTTTCGCCTTTATAATTTATTATAATACTTTTCCATCTTAGGTATAAGCCTAATCTATAATCTATACAGATAAATAAATTTGGAGTGTCTGTTTGTAATATTAAAATAACCGCTTTTTATTAAATGCATATGGATGTATACACTGTACATATACCATTATAGTCCTTTTTACAATTTTTGTCTGTCTCTCTGTTTGTTCCGGCTATTCTCTGAAACTGCTGGGCCATTTTGATGGGACTTTCACTGGCAGATATAAGGAGTAACTAAGGCTATAAAAATAATCATCATCAATCCGCGTACGGTTGTAAATCTAAGTTAACGCGGGCGAAGCTGCGGGCAACAGCTAGTCACCTATGTATAAAAATCTACAAGTCTGACTGGTGCTTGTCCTGTCTGAATGTTAAGATGTTTTGTCAGTGCGATAGCATTGATACATGATGTCGAAGTATTATACTGTACAGCATTACAGCTATTATACATCGAATCCGGAAAAACTGTTCAGCAGAAGGAAAATGTAAGATACTGGTAACCAAAATAATAATAATAATATGTTGGGACAACCCGGATAACTCACACACGGCCATCCGATCCCAAACCAGGCAGAGTCTGTTCTTATGGTAACCAGACAACTGATACATACTTATATATTTCTAAATACATACATATAATAGATAAATTACACCCAGACACAGAACAAATGATCATGCTCATCACACAAACATTTGTCTTGAGTGGGGATCGAACCCACGACCTTCTGGTTTAGCAGTCAGGGTCACTAACCACTAGACCAGCAGGCCAGTCAAAAAATAAAGCTAGAATGAAAATCTATAACAATTATGCATTCCTAGGGTCTCCAAAAGACCCAGTTACACCATGTGCTAGCTTACTGCCAACAAAATGAATATCATCATCATCAATCGCCAATGACGATGAAAGCGGCAATTACTATGATAATTCTCAAAAGCCATACCCCAATACTCAATACCCCAGTCATATTGGAACCGAAATCACAATTTATCATAGGACAAACATACGGCATGCGTTATCTCAATCAATTGGGTGACTGGCATAACGGACCGTGTGAGGGGGTCAGCGCCATCCCCTTACCCCCTGCCCCCTCCATCCCCCGTGAATAGACACAATATGCCTATTCATCGCGCTGATGATTAGCAATTACTTCGGCGGTGGAGCCCGCCGCGCCGGCGACGCATATGTTCGACGCGACACGCTCGCGTCTATAACCAATTCAATTGGAATAAAAATCTGGCCCCGATTCCCCCTTCATCGCGAAGTAGACCTTTTAGATTAGATTTACCGATGGGAGGGATGTGCTGTGCCGCGCTCCCGGCTGCATGGGTACCACCATCTTGCTTGTTTCTCCCGTGAAACAGCTTTGCTGTGTTTCGGAGAGAAGGGCAAGACAGGCAGTGTAATTACTGGCACCGAGACTTAACATCTTATGTCTCAGGATAGGCAACACATAAACGAGTTGCCTGGGCTCGTTCCAGGTATACTAAGTTATGTTTATGGCCCACTTACGATCAGATGCCACGTCTACCAGTTTGCTTATCCAACTAACATAAAAAAGAAGAAAATGGTGTCACAAAGTATTAGATTGATGTCTACATTAGACTCAGCGAAAACCCCAGCTTAGTTTAATTACAAATTTTTATTCATTATTATTTCTGGAAAGCCTTGTTCTTTATGTGGACTAGGTACATACTTAAAATCATTTCTTCATCATCATCAGCCCGCTTCCGTCCACTACTGGACATAGGCCACGTTCAATGAACGCCAAGACGGGCAAATATTGTCATCCAAAGATACCCAATGTCACATCAAGTTGGGGGTCCACTGATATTCCTGAACGAGGCCTCCAGTTAAGAACAATCGTTAACAAGTACAATATGAAGACTTATATTTATAAACGACCGCTTATTAAAAATCAATTGCTTATCTATCATATCTGATATCACCATGACTCCGTCTACAGTAAAATGAAGTCCTCATTCCGATTAGCCTTTAGAATTCAATCCTCTTCTGCTAGTAAAAACATACATTTCCACAAAAGCTTATCACGTAAGAGAATAAAAAAAATCTAACCCAACCAGTCACAGGGACTGCCGATAGAAGTAAAAACAAAACAATTAAATTCAAATACCTATAATACAGGCTGTAAAAGATTATGACATTGACATTTCAGTGTGTTTGACGATTGGTTATGTAAACAAATATTGCATAATCTTATATAAATAAATCAAACGTCTTATAAACGTCAAATAGCGTCTCATATCGGTGGTAACGGTGTCGCGAATCCAGAGATTTTATCTCATCCAAAAATATGCGTACCGCGCCTAAAGAAGTTTTCACTTCAAAAAAACCTCGTCGTGTCGTATCCGTATCGTGAACCGCACGTGGTTGTAAAGTTCCCAGTCACGGCCGTTGCTCGCCTCAATTGAGGTAAGCCATTGTTATTGTTACGAGCGCGGGGTAGGGGATTCGATGCCCGACAATACTTATTATTCGCATACAAAACCACTGCATTCTCGATACAAACTGGGGTTGCGTTCTGTGAATTAAAAACTACACTACAATTAGGTACTTGAGATAAATTATAAAATAATATTCAATAATTTATTTCATTCATATGTTCACATTCGAGTGAGAGGGTTAGGAATTTATTGATAGTTACACGAGAATAAAACTTCAACTAATAAGCTGGGTGCTTGAGGGTTTATTGCGGAAGGTCAGCGGTTCTAATCCAGTTAAAACCAATTTTATGGGGAATTTTGTTTATGCATTTTGGTTATACACATTGTAGTCATATATTTTTTAATTTGATTTTAATTAAGTATCTATTTACTAAAACTAAAGTTGTTTTCTAATGTTCACGCGAATCTCACCGGTTTATTAACATTTTTACAAGCCCGGCGTTTCGTATACTTTACAACAACCATGGTGGGGAGGACATAATCCACCTTGGTTTTGGTCGGTAAGACAAACTAGCTGGATGATCCTCATATAGATCACCATCGTGAAGATTATTGTGACAAGTCACGACCACCATAATGATCTAAGATCGAAGGTTCTGGGTTGGTGTCATTCATTCATGATGATGACGTAACGCGAGATGACAGAAACCACTATCGTAATCACCCGGTGGACCCCAGCCCGGCGACCCTACTACAGCAATGATTAATGATTCTCGATCATGTGTCCAATAATTTTCCCTCCAATCGAATGATGCAGGCGCGTGCGTCACTAAACGAGTGATTGCGCTGAAAAGTGTGTGTAAGTAATCTTTACGTGCGATTGAAGTAAAACATCCTGATATTTTCTTTTATTTTAAAACTTTTGAATTTTTATTTACTTTGCTATCTGTTCACAATTCATCCGTATTGTAGTGCCCTTATATGTATTTAGTGTATAAGTTAATGTATAAGTCAAGAAGCGTGGAGTATAATTACTTATGACATAATATACTCACGACCTATATATAGATAAATCTAGATAATAAGGTAATAGATTTCTATGCTCACGACCAATGAAAGTTACTATTTTTGAATACAGAATACTGAGCGTTACTTCCGTCAGAAAAAAAACTAAATTACCCTCCCTACTCTAGTCGCGCCTAAAGAAGTTTTACTTTAAAAGCTTCTGAGTTCTGTCTAACTCGTTTACAAGTAGTGTTCCGTTGGTGCATCTAGTTAGGGTTTTGTACGCACTTTTTGTAATTAGATGCTCCCATAAATTTATCCTGTCCTTCCATAACTCTGAGAATGTTTTCGTATAAACAGCCTATAATCTTATTCAGTTATTGTACTATGAAATGTAAAAAAAAAAAATCCGACCAGTAGTTACAAAGATTAGCACGTCCAAACAAACAAACATACTATAGTTTTATTGCTATGCTAGGTTCGTGTCATCCATCTAAATTCTAAACCGTATTATCTGTTTAGTTTGTTGACTTTTCCTTAAATCTGTCTGCTGTACTAACAGATAACGGGCTACGTTGTCAAAGAAATCCAAGCGTGAACCGAATAAGGGACACTATTTCGTAAAATTCGAAACAAACGTATGTGGTTGCAGCCGTTTTATTCCATTGAACAACAACATGTAAATCTGAAACCTATTATATATACTATGGCAAGTTCGTAAGATACAGGAGGTACCTACTGGGAATAAAAAAAACAACTTTTACAGATTTTATTGAGGTTTATCAAGATTTATAAGTCCGACGTTTCGGATACTTTACAACAATTACCGTGGTCACGTGATCGTGTTGGCTGCATATTCGAGACCCTCAAAAAACGGCTGAAGGCATTCGCAGTGGTTTTTGTTTCTGAGGAAGATCCTGGCTGCATCCATAAGGATTTCCCTGCGATATCAAAAAAAGAACTGATTGACTGAGTCTGTAATTATAATCTTATAATTTATTTAATATTAATTATTCAGATAACCAAGATCCATAAATTATTAGTGAACAGCGATAAAATCCGTAAAAATTGGTTTATTATTATGAGTGAAATTCGCGTAAACATTAGAAAACAATACTGGGAATAAATTTGAGTCGTTTATATAAAACACAAGTGAGTGAGTGCGAGTGGCAAGGGATCGGTTCTTGGCGTTCGTTGAAGGAGGCCTATGTTGTATTTAACTTTGGCCGAAACCGAACCTGCCACCGCTCGGTGTAGTCCTCCCATACCAGAGGGGCCGTTTAAAAACCCGTTACAGAACAAGATATTTTCTAGTACCGAATAATCACAGTAAAAGGTAGTCTTGATAATGATCTCGCGCCGCCGCACCACCGGCCGCTGCCCACACGACCAGTTACCAACTTTCTACCATCATTATCAACCCGCCGACGTCTATCGCGGGTACCCGATAGGGAAATAAATGTATAAATAACATTTGCAGTTTCGTTTCGAATGTGAAAAGGAGAGCTTTTTAATTTATGCATGAAAATTTAATATTTTTTTAATTAAATATTTTAAATATTTATCTGTCTGTTTACTGCGGATAATGTATATGTACTAGATACGTACTAAGGAAACGCTTGAAGCGACTTTGACGGAATTTTCATATGTACATAATATCTAATGTTATAAGAAGTAATTTTAGACTACTTGAAAAAAAGTTTGATAAAATTAAATGTTTGGAAGTGTGACGGTTACCGATCGGCCTCTGTCAATAGTAAAGGCCACCAATCATAGGCCATAGTTTGCTTTCTCAGCTGATTTCGAGGAAAAAATTCGTAGTCAGTGCAACATAGATATACCTACCTATGCATGGCCGCGGTACAAACAACATACCAAACAATATAACAAAGTTACCTAAGGGCCTCGGGGTCGTAAGCGATGTCGACCCCTACACATGGAAACCACATCGATCCGGATCGATCGCGGAAGCTTAGGTTCGAATCCGATACGAGTAGACACAAACCCAGACCGTGCAAACAGCGCTAGCACTACGCTACCGCTAGATTGCTTGGGCAACGCGCATGTCCCGCCCCCCTCTCCAGAGGGAGGGATGAAGGCCGGTCCTCATGATGATAGGTTAAATTCAACCGTAAAAGATTTGTCGACCGTATCGGATTTGACTAGTCCAAATCCTGTTCTCCCTAGCAGCGCGCGCGATGAACCGCGCCCCTGTAGCGCCTGCGTAGGGGGCGTCCTCCTTTCGAATATTTCTTTAGTGAGCCATCTGCTCAATTACTGTACCGATTGAGCTTAAAGGCCATCAGGCCGAAAAGTCTTCCGAAAAAAAAAAGAAACATCTATAACATCAAATATCTTCCATCGAGAACTAAGCCCGCAATTCTGACGACGATCTGTAACAGCATCTCTACACGGCAACAATGGGCGCTGAATCTTTGATTTTATATGATTTTATCACGCGGCTCCACCCGAGTGAGCACCTCCGGGCTTTTAGCAGCCACAATGGCGGAGTGGAAACGTGTGTATCGCTGTGAAAGGAGGCAGGGGGGTGTCCTGGGGGTGGTATTATTTCGTGTCATATTTCATTCGCGTGACGGCTGCTTGGACCCGGGCACGAGGTGTTTTAATGTACCTGAGCTTCATCATCAGCAGGTGGCCGTCCCCTGGTGGGTAAACTTCTTAATTGATGATTTGGTCAGTAAAGTAAGTACTTTTAATCCCCTGAGCATAGTCTGAAGAATCTTCTATACAATTATGAAATAACTCGGACTCTATTGCCGGAATGTACCTACCTATATAAAATCCAAGCACTTCTTAACTTTATAATATTACATAATATTATTATAAACTTGGGGCTAACGCCTCATTCCCACACGAGAAAGAAGAATATTTAAGAAGTATTGAGTGTCCCCGTCCATTTCTTGTGCAGTGGCTGGTCCAAGTTGGATCGGCAGTCTTAGCGTTCATTAAATATAATCTTTAACAGACGAGTGTTGTAGATGATAATGCATCCTTGTAGGTCTACTATTACCACGCTCATGAACCGCACCACGGCCTCGGTGTGAGCGCGCATTAATACTGCACTTACTATGCATGGAAAAACTGTTGGCTTCACGATAAACCGCTAATAGGATACACTTGGTAAACGGTAATAATAGGAAAATGGGTGTTACCAAACTATTATTTATTTATATTATATAGAGGGGTTGTCCCGCACCACAGAACAACCCCTCCTAACGTCGGGACAGTACAATGGGGTGAGGTTGCCCCTCACCCCTTGTCCCCTGCTCTTTTGTCCCCTCTTCTTATAAGAGGAGTACAAAGAGCCCCCTCGGCTCAATTCGCTCCGCCCAAGGTGCTGGGCTTACCCTAGGCTACTGAGCCCCACCGCCACGTCAAGGCCTGAACCATGGTGGGGAAATAATGTTCAGCCTATCGCACGGGTTTATAGTAATTTAGTTTTCAAGTGCATTTAATCAGCTAAACACTAAGGACAGTTAATGTGCGATACATATAATTTCTGATCTCTAAAGGATTCGAACCCAACATCTCTGAGTACATCTATCACCCCACAACATCTAGCCAAGGCCTCCGTCGCCTCCGTCCCATTATCTTGGCGATGATCATGAAATATTAATAAAGTATTCACGACATTAGCGGCGACACTCCGACAACTTAGTGGCTATTATGTACCCCGAGTCGTTTTTTATATTTATTAAGAGCTGGATACAAGTCCTTTGCCCCCGAGTCGTTTATGAGCTCTCGGGGTTGCCAGTACTGTCAGTTTATAATTTATATCTATCATACAATATATTTGTTTAAAGGAATTTAAGGAGTTCCGGCAACCCAGTGATTTATATTATATAATTTTAAAAGTCAGGAGTCGAAGAAAAGGGCTGATGATAATAATGATGATCGTGATATCACGTCAATTATTGTAGCAAACATTCACCTTATAAAATTATATTACCCTCCGCGAATTTAGTAAAACAGATGCGTCAAGAATAACGTAACAATTATCAGCATCATCTGCTAAAAGAATATTGTCATCATTATATTTGGGAGGCAATTTTCCTTGATCGCAAATCAACGACGTTGATAAATAGCGTGTATATAAGTATAACCCACTATCCTTCCCATGAATCCGATGAAGCTGCTAAGGCCTAATGGCAACCAGATTAAGCCAATTTGAGAAACAAAAAATCCATTTCTTTATCAATATAATATCTCGGCTTGAGCCGAAACAATAGAAATGCATACCACTGTCTTTAAATATTTCTAGAAAACTAGCTGTTGTCCGCAGTTTTAATCGCGTTAACTTAGATTTACAGCCGTAACCGAATTGATGATGATTATTTTCATAGCCTAAGTTGCTCTTTATAACATCAGCTATCTATCTGCCAGTGAAAGCCGGAACAAACGGACAGACAGACAAACAAAAATGTTAAAAAATGCTGTTTTGGTACCGTGTATACATCCATATGAATTTAACAAAAAGCGGTTATTTCAATATGTATTATAGACAGACACTCTAATTTTATTAATCTGTGTATGTGTACAGGAGAATATCTAAAAATCATTAACAATATTAATCACGGCACTTGCACTTCGAAAATCTAACCCGCCTATTCCTAGCATGTCAGCGATATAAAAGTTGTAATATATCGCGATAAGCTAACCGGCCCTAAACCGCTTACTGCCATAGCCCATAGGTAGGTATTACTTATCGCCGAATGTCTACCGTATAATATAGGTACCATCTAAGTGATCATTGTTTGTGGGCTAACAGTTCAATGTGGTTACGGCTTAGCTGTTACACGCGGTTTCACTCATATCCACTGGGGTATTTTGAGGTTAATTGAAATTACAATAACGGTAAAGGCTAGAGTTCGCCATCTTTAAATGTAGACACTGACATATGATATTGTTGAGTTTATATTTTAAAAGTCAGTTAAGTAATGGTTAAGTAGCTTCTGTTATTTCAAAGCGATCAGTTACGTCATTTAAGCGATTTCAAAAAAAGGGCGTTTATAACATTAGGCTAGTTATTTTTAATATTAGTTAGTTTTGGCGTAATTAATTAACTTAGTACTAAATACTACCGAAGTTACTTAACACCTTAAGACTCTATACATGTAACTGTACTATGAGGTGGTCCGGCGCCGCTTGTCTTCATGACTGACGCATCTAAAGCCTTGTGATCACACCCTTACCTGAAACAAGAGAATAACAATTATTATTAACTAGCTGTTGCCCGCAGCTTCGCCCGCGTTAACTTACTCAACTTAATTACTGTTAGTCACAGCGTGATGTTCTATAGCCTATAGCCTTCCTCGATAAATGGGCTATCTAACACTGAAAGAATTTTTCAAATCGGACCAGTAGTTCCTGAGATTAACGCGTTCAAACAATCAAACAAACTCTTCAGCTTTATAATATTAGTATAGATTAGTCCTTAATATCGATGTATACATGGTGCAAAAAGCGTCCATAGATATATTATACTATTATACATTTTATATTTAGTGGCCACATGTTTTTTTTCTACTGTTGAAAAGTCCGAACTTATGATTATAATGCTAATTACATATATATACCTGAAGTTTCTTTGTTTTTATGGTTCCGTACCCAAAGGGTGCCAAACGGTACTCTATTACTGAGCCTCCGCTGTCCGTCCGTCTCTAACCAGGCTTCTCATGAACTGCGATAACTAGACAGTTGTCACAGATGGAGTTCTGTAGCCGCAACATATAAGTACTAAAAATAGAATAAAATAAATATTTAGGGGATATTGGAGATCCCGTAAAATATTTACTTAATTCGGTGATTGTGATTTTTTTGTAGTTATAGTGTCTAATGTTGTTTTCCATTATACAAATGGCACAGAACCCTTCGTGCGTGAGTCCGACTTCCTCACGCTTATCTCTGGAAATATAAGTCAGAGTTGAAAAAAAAATTGCATTTGAGAGCCTAATGATTGAATAGGGTTTTTATTAGGGCGGGTGAGTCCGCGCGAAACGGCTAGTACAATATACATTGCCAATATTTTTTTTCCAAAATTAACAAGATTGTGTTAAGTTTCAGCAATAATAATGATCATCATCGTCACGATGCTACAAGTACAATTGTCATAATATATTGTCTCTCAAATTCCCCGCGGGTGACCGCCGACCGGCTCAGATTTAATGAGTAAACTTCACCGTGACGCACCTACGCCGTGAATTCGCCAACTCGCCATAGTATGTTAGATTGTTTGTCCGTCTGTTCTATCGCCGCTTTTATTGAGTTTTATAACATACGACCAAACAGATGACAAAATACATAAACTCTCCAGGGATGGGGCTACATTTTCAATAAACTAGAAGGGCATACGGAGAAGTTGTGCTTTATGGTGGGTGGTCAACGTCGCTTATAAGTGTAGGTACTCGAGCTGCTTCTCCACAGAAACAAAATTGTCATTCTAGGTGTCAGTTAGAACTGCCAGTCTTGTCCGGAATCCAACAAAGCTTGTCGTTACAAATGCGGATTCAACTATACAAAGACTATATTTAAAAGAGTTAATGATAACAAAACTTTGTCCCTTTGTTACCATAAAAAACAAAGAATTCGTAAAAGATTCTCGTTGGAAGGTTTTCCCGTCCCTTTAATATGCGAACCGCGTGTAGACAGAAGTTACGAAAAACATTATTGAAAATTTTTAAAATTATACCGTCAACGGAGATCTTTTTAAAAACTTTGTTAATTACCACCAAATTATTAATAAGGAGAGGGTCTTGTAAAAGAAACTTTCGATGCCAATTTGTAAAAAACACCTCAAACATGATTACGCCGAAAAAAGCACCCCAAAGGGTTTTTAACAAGACCAATAAGGATAATTTTATCACTTTCAGTTTGGTGAAGTTCCAACATGGTGCCGGCCTTGGAAGTTGAGGGGGCATTCTGAATGGCCTGCGAATTAACGAGCTTATAGGTCATTAGGTAGACTAATATAATACCTAAAATATCTTAACTTTTAAATTAGGAAAAACGACGAACGCTTACCTAACCTTGTGGATCCTCATAGCACAGAATGTCTGTACTGGACGACATTCCAACTGCGAGCAGTTTTTTTTTTGACGTGACAACGTCTTATAATTCGATGGAGCCGGCTGCACGGACGAAAAAACATGACGCATGCGGCGTTACCTCGCTCTGAGGCGTTCCATTTTCTTATGACGTTGTCACGTTAAACTATCGTCGGTAAACCTACTTTACAGACAACCGATTTTATTTTTACTTTATTCAACGAACGTACCTATACGATGTCTTTATGTTTTAATACAGCGCCACGTATATGAGTATGGTATCTAAGTATATGTGACGGTCATCACTTACCATTAGAATTTTTCCTTGACTTAAGCTGTGAGAAGCTACTTCTCACAGCTTCTTGCTTAATTTTATGATTCTATGTCAGTATGAAGTACCCTAGTTTAGGTTTTAGAGTTACCTCATACGGGTTCTTTATTGTCATTTTGAGGAAAGGAAACATAAGAAAACTAAAATGTCTTTCCTCAACGTGCACTCATGTTACATTTTCACAGTAGTGTTGTAACATAATGACGTACAGACGGATAATGCGCCCGTGTAGCGGCCTCGGGGTTAAATCAAAAAGTGCGGTTTCAATTCAAAGTTCACGGGCCCGGCCGGCCCACACCGCGCCAATTTTCAACTCGATTTAACTACGCGCAGAGCACTGCCCGACAGAGACATGTATATTAATGACGGTGAATTTAATCTTTACTAATACTATAAATGCGAAAGTTTGGATGTATGGATATTTGTAATTTAATCGTGTCAAAACAGCAACGCAACCAAATGAAATTTCACAAATAAATATATTCTCACAACCAGGAATGACAGACTACTGCTTTATATCCCGGTAGCGTGTGTGGTTCCCGCGGACTATTTACGCGCGGATGAGGCGAAACATTAATGTATGTGTAAAAATTATTATTATTATTATTGGCGTGCTTATCTCTAAAACATAGTTTAAGAAAAATATTTTGGACTGATCTGAGACATCTCTGTCATCCAACCAAGGGTTTTTGGAGATGATGATGATGATAAGCACGACATTCCTCCACTCCAATTGTCTAATAAAATCTATTAATTATTCCTTCGTCTCTGCTGACAGGTGCTCTGTAATCGTAGTATGAGACTGTATGACTTTAAACAAAAAAACGCCGATGCGGTTAATAAGTAATAACTCTTTGACGCGGCAGACGGCCGGCAGACCGGCAGCGAGACGGACCACAGACAGACAAACTGTTATGTACACAATCACTAGCGCTTTGATGTGAACTGTAGAGTGTACTCCGGTTTCGGTGTTGATAATATACGCAGCTATTATATCTATAAGTGAAAGTCCCATTGCACACGGAGCAGCTTATAATAGCAATAACTAATATTTATGAACATACCGCGTCAACTTAGTATACACATTGGGTATAGCGGGCAGCCACTGCCCTCGAGGGTCACCTTGAGAAAACTCGTGACGGAAGTTCTTGCTGTGACGCACTCCTATATCTGGGACAGGAGGTCTCTCAGCGAGAGACTGTGTCACTGTGTGTGTGGCTGTGTCAAACGGAAGGACTCTGAAGGCTCTGCGTCCAGTCCTTCCGTATGACACAGGTGCTCACCGGCATGGTTGCTTTGATAAGTACCTGTGCCGGACGGCCCACAGTGAGCCGGTTTCAGTATGTCACGATTGGGGCGCGGCGGTGGACTCGGCCCAGCAGAGCTTTGAGATGTGCCGGCGGCATTGCGGCACGATCTGCAAGCATGCTCTTGACACTCGATGCTATTGAAATTTAGGATTGGGATCGAGAACTTGTCAATCGGTACTTGGCTCGGATTTGGCTCGATTACAGTGGAATTTTATGAAACTAATTGAAATTGGTTCTCTCAATCTCGTACATTTTTCGCACTCTTGACCATATTTTGGTCTGAACAAACTTGTGTCTGAAATCGTGTCTCTATTTACCAAAATCTCGGAACGGGGACGACCTAACCTGGTCTAATTTAACCCCAACAAGACACAAGTTTGCGCGTTTACCGCAAAAAAATCACCCTTCGTCGTTCCTCTACGATTTGAAGGCACTTCCATAACCGCCTCAGCCAGCATTGGGATACTTGGCGTCGACATATCGAGAGATGTGCAGTTCCGTCATTTGGAAGGAAAGGCTAAACTAGCATCTAAGAAGCTTGGCGTGCTCAGTAGGGCGAAGCAGTATTTCATGCCTTCACACCGCCTTCAATTATACAAGGCGCAGATCCGGTCTCACATAGAATACTGCTCTCACCTCTGGGCTAGAGCGCCACAATATCAGCTCCTTCCATTTGACCGCGTCCAACGCCGGGCGGCTCGAATCGTCGATTAAAATGTTATCTCCAATCGGTTTGATTCTTTGGCGCTGCGTAGAGATGTCGGATCGCTCTGCATCTTTTACCGCATCTACCACGGGGAGTGTTCTGAGGAATTGAGGAATGTTCGGGTTAATACCTGCGGCACACCATCCACCACATTGATGTCCGGAAATCCACAACATCTCGATTTTTACGGCATTTCCTGCCTCGCACCACAAATATATGGAATCAGCTGACGCCTATGGTGTTTCCGAACCGATACGACTTAGGGACCTTCAAGAAAAGAGCATACTCATATCTAAAAGGCCGGCAACGCACCTGCTGATCCTCTGGTATAGCGGGTGTCTATGGATGTCGCTATTCACTTACCATCAGGTGAACCGACTGTCCGTTTGCCCCCTCTTCTATAAAAAAAAATTGGCGTTGAACTGTGTAAATTCGTCATTCGATCCCAAACTCAATTTCGAAGTAGATTCGTCAACGTCAAAATATTGCCCAATTTCAATTACAATTACATAAAATTCCAGCTTATGACAGCGATTTGAGTTAGAAGAGTACCAATTGACAGATCCTCGATCCCAATCCTAAATTTGATCGAGTCTCAAGAGTAAGCCCGCTGACCGAGCCGAGCATCATCACCGCGATGCTCGGCGACGACGAGTCCTGGACGGCGATGGTCTCCTGCGAGACAGTAATGTCTCAGGAGCCCAACGAGCGGGTGAGAGAGGAGGCCGCCGACGAGGTCTCCCTCCGCGGCGACGAACAGGTGTGTGTTTAGTCTGGGTAGGTATAGGTACACAACCCAAGTGTGAGTCCCACCTAGGGTCAGGAAGCACTCAGGTACCTGGCTACATGCATAAAGCATTTCCCTGCGTCAAAAAAAAGTAAGCTCATGTGTATAAAAACTTCAGTTAAATATATTACCAGAAAATCTATTATTTTTAGCATTAACCGGATTTAGCTTTTAGTAAATAAATCACGCGACGTTAACTTAGCCAGTAGGAACGTTCGTTAAAAGATAACTGTGATAATGAAAAATATATATAAATACAAATCGTGAATACGTATTTAAAAAGAGCAAATACCTATATTCCATAAGACAAATTGTCCGCTTTTGGCAGGATTCGAACCTTTTTTTTTTTCTTTTATCGCAGGGAAATCCTTATGGATGCAGGGCGTTACTGGAGACGCATTAAGTAGCGCCTCCTACGCACCCCCGTTCGTCACCCGCGGGGAGAGGCCTCGTCGGCGGCCTCCTCTCTCGCCCGCTCGTCGGCCTCCTTCTGGGACATTACTGCCTCGCAGAAGGAGACCATCGCCGTCCAGGACTCGTCGTCACCGAGCATCGCGGTGATGACGCTCGGCAGAGACAAGTCCCCTCCGATGACTGATGTCAGATCATGACGCAGCGCCGCCCATCTCGGGCACACCTCGAGGGTGTGCTGGGCCGAGTCCACCGCCGCGCCAAAATCGTGACAGACTGTCAACGGCTACCTGTGGGCCGTCCGGCACAGGTACTCACCAAAGCAACCGTGCCCGGTGAGCATCTGTGTCAGACGGAAGGTGAGCGGTTTGCGCTTACGAAGCATCCACCGCTCGAGGACCGAACGCAGAGCAACCGTTAGGCTTTTTCCATACGGCTGCCGCGCCAGGTCCTCCCCCCACCTCCGCATTAATGCCTCTTGCCCTAGTCGGCGAACCCGCAAGATCCCATCCAGCGTAAGGCTCTCACCGAGAGACCTCCTATCCGAGACATAGGAGTGCGTCTCGGCCAGAACCTCCGCCACGAGCTCCCACGGGGGATCGCCGGCCAGGGCAGTGGCTGCCGCCCACGATACCTTACGGTACCCCCAAATCACCCTTACCGCGATGACCCGCTGCGCCGCGCGCAACTGGGCCTTATTCCTCGCGGTAAGGTGACCCGCCCCAATGGGTGCACCGTACATCGCCATACTCCGGCAGACTCCAGAGTATAGCTGCCTGCAGGCGGCGCTGGGTCATCCGAGGTTCGGGAGGAGTCTGCCCAGCGCACTTGCCGCCTTCACGACCTTCGGTCCCAACATGGAGAAATGTGGGCCGAAGGTCCACCCTCCGTCAAGGATGAGCCCCAAATATTTGATATGGGGGCTCATCCTGACCCTCACCCCTCCGAACTGGAGGGCACGGCAGGATTCGAACCTGCTGCATCTGTTTGGTATTTACTTAACTCGACCACTGCACCATCAGAGACTGTCAATAAAATTCCAAACGTTTACTACGTAATTCAATAACTCTTGTTAAATTTATAATGTAACTAGCGCCAAATATTCACAAACGATGCGTCCTAGTTTCTAATAACGATCAATTTGACGGAATGCAATCATGCGAATTCGTTACTTGATCACACATAACCTGCTTGCTAAACCAACTCGTCTATTAATATGGTTTCCGAAAATTCATAATAAAAAATCGACTTCATTGTCATCGACCGCATTCTATCCATTCAAACCATCATTAATTTCAACGTAGGCAAAGCCACAGTTGACGGCCAGTACTAAATACTTCCACATACTCGTATCATCACCTCATTTATTAGTATCATCGGAATCCATAACAACTTATTATCAACTTCAACGCAGAGAAAGCCACAGTCAACAGCCAGTGATCAAAACTCCCAAATCCACCTTTAGGCACTGCAAAAATATGGCAACAAAAAAAACTGCCGGAGACACTCTCTGAGCTATCGATCTCTGCTACCCACCGGTACCTAGTAGTATAGTGGTACCCGCGAATGTGGACCTTACGGGTACCAAATACAAACTGGGGCACGCTGCACTTGCGACCTTCCTCGAGCATCGTGGCGCAGGGGATAGTGAGCTGTATACAGGAGGGTGCAGGGTCGGGGTTCGAATCCGACACAGAATTCCCCTTCAGTTGGCATTGTAAACAAAACGCCTATTATAATGAGAGGTTACTCTAGTGTTGTTCCCGAGTGTATCGACGTTTTTATCAAGAATTAATATTATGATTAGTCACAAAAATAAAATGAGGAATTATAATAAAACAATTTTTTACGGATTTTATCGCGGTTTATTAAGATTTTTACAAGCCCGACGTTTCGGATACTTTACAGCAACCATGGTCACGGGAGGACTGAGGTGTCATACGTCCTATCATTACAAAGTTATTCGAAACTACCCTATGATACATCAATATTTTGGTCAGTCCTATCTACGCAGAAAGTGCTAACTGTATCTATTCTGTATTCTGTATCTATATGTATTCTGCGTAGATAGGACTGACCAAAATATTGATGTATCATAGGGTAGTTTCGAATAACTTGTAATAATAGGACGTATGACACCTCAGTCCTCCCGTGACCATTTTTGCTGTAAAGTATCCGAAACGTCGGGCTTGTAAAAATCTTAATAAACCGCGATAAAATCCGTAAAAAATTGTTTTATTATAATGAGTGAAATTCGCGTAAACACTAGAAAACAATAAAATGAGGGATGTGTGTATATATTATATTCATAATTTTGTTTCTTATTACTTTATACTTGGGCTTTTTGAAAGGCTACGACAATTCCACAACCAATGCGGGCTCTTTACAATGAGGGACAATATATCGAATACACATTTGTAATCATAAGGGCAGCATGGTCGAGCGGTCAGGCTACTGGACACCACAGGCAGCAATCGCGGGTTCGAATCCCGCTAAGTTCAGATAATGTATGTGCTAAATACAGATATGCAAATCTCTTAAATTTATTTCCAATCCTAGGTCTCGTAATAAGTTCACACAAACATACTACGGCGCTTCGTCGATGTGTGATTGTTAAAACAATACGATATTTAAAAATACAATAAAAAAGCGTGCGAGAAACCATTTTTCCACCTGTAAACGGCTTCTGAGTAGTGTTGCACTACACCATATCAGAACGATGGAATGACAGACAAAAAAGATCATCATCATATAGATTCACATATATTAATTAACATAGGTCATTGGTGGTTCACTGGTATTTATCTATTCCCTTTAATTTATTTACATCGCATATTATTACCATAATAAATGAAAAATAGACAAGCGCGAGTCGGATCTACTCGACGACGGTTCTAAAAAAGGTGTTTTGTAATATAACAACAAATTAACGGTTTTAAAATTTCATGGTTCTATGTCAAGGCGAAGTGCCCTATAAGATTAAAACCCGGCGAGTGCCACCAATGACGCCTTTGGTGAGGTATCCCGCATCTATTGACCAAACAGGGCACCTCGACGGCTAGTCAGTCTCTCAAGGGACCGACATCAACTCCACAGAGGGGTGAGGTTCCCATCCTCGCCCCTTGTCCCCCTGCTCTTTTGTCCCCTTTTCTTATAAGAGGGTTACAAAAAGCACTCCCTCGTTTCAATTTGCTTCGCCCAAGGTGCTGGGTTCACCTTAAGCTACAGAGCCCCACCGCCACGACAAGGCTTGAACCTTGGTGGGGCAAGATAGTACCGCATAGTAACAGATATACAGGCAGACGATGAACAAAGTGATCCTATAATGGTACCGTTGTTATTTGAGGAACGGAACCCTGAAGCGTAAAAAATAAATATTCAAAGTATTCAATTTACGTTTCACATAATTTACAATTTCAATTAAGTCTCAAAGACTACACATACAAAGTAATTTTTCTACAAATGAATAAGCAAGCTTTTTACAAATATAATTTATAATTACAGCATGTCATGTTCAGCTAATACAAACTTTCTTTGATATTTTTTTTTTAATATATTTTTTAAGCAAAATATAATTTAATTTTAAACGTGTCTAGTGAAATCAAACGCAATTTCTATGTCAAAGTTGTTGTACATTTGTGGGTTCTTTTTGTTCGTTCAACTATATTTATTTCTCTAGTGTAGATTACTACGTGTAATGGGGTATTATAAACGTGTAATGGCGGACAAGTACCAACGGAACGCACTAAGACTTAAGTGCAAGTGAAAAGAGCAAACGGACAGTCGGTTCATTATGTTCATGTTCTATTCATATTTAAACAGTTATTTAAAAGGCGAAATCTACGTCCCAATAACGTGATTTATCGATATATAATAATCGCCATCGGCGCGTCACCAGCGCCGGATCGCTAGTAATCCGACCCGCCAGCGATGATATATGAATGTATTATTTGATTGCGCTCCCGTACTAGCCATCACTTCGGGAGCCGCGCGACGGAACCACACACTAATACATATTTATGTTTCAATCATCATCATCATCACAATTCAGTTATCAAAAACCTTTTCCCGCTCACCGCTGGACATAGGTTTGTTCCAATGAACGCCAAGACTGCCGATTCAGTATTCCATTTATCCAAAACGATATTCAGATACCCAGCTATTTTTATCGTGAACTAGCTTTGCAAGTTTCAGAAAGAGGTTCAGTAGTTACTGGTATCAAGACTTACCATCTCACGTCTCAGGGTGATGGACCACGCGTATACCTGCCTCAGCCTGGTGGTGAGCTAGTCCCGGGTGTATCATGCCAACTGGCACGTCTTCTAGTTTGCCTATCCATCTAACACAAAAACAAACCCAACCAGTCACAGGGACTGCCGATAGAAGTGAAAACAAAACAATTAAATTCAAGTACCTGTAATACAGGCTATAAAGATTATGACAACTTATACAATTTAAACGGCGCACAAAAATGGCCGCATGACATTGACATTTAAGCGTGTTTGACGATTGGTTATGTAAACAAATATTGCATAAATAAATCAAACGTCATATAAACGTCAAATAGCGTCTCATAACGGTGGTAACGGTGTCGCGAGTCCAGAGATTTTATCTCATATAATAATATGCGTACCGCACCTAAAGAAGTTTTCACTTCAAAAATAAAATGTCGAATCAAGTTACTTATCAACAAAACGTAAGTTATTATGAAACAAGATCTTCATAATTCTTAAGTGCGCGATTCGTAGGGGCAGGCTAAGCCGCGGAAGGTGCTAGTATGTAACTCGATCCAGAGGCAAGGCACCATTAGCCGCTATGCATTGTGTATTAGTTGAGCCGATTGGAGCCGTGTCCGTTCTTGTTCATAAACGTTTGCAAACGGATTAGCCGACATACGTACCTACACATATAACCATTTATAATGTAAGACTTTTACGGTTTTTATAGCCGTTTGTAAATTATATTCTCGACGTTTCGGATATTTTATAGCAACCATGGTCACAGGAGAACTCCCGAAACGTTGGGTATGTAGTTCGTTAAAAGTTGTTTCATTATAATGAGTGATATTTGCGTAATCATTAAAATTGTGTGTGTGTATCCCTTTCATGATCAGCAAAAATTCAATTATCACAGATCGCAAAATTTTCTTTTGGGTAATGAGTCAAGAACGTAACTCTAGACTTACTGGCGACTCTTAAAATATCTTTAAAACGAGAAAAAAAACGTAAATTTTAAAACACTACACGACCACCGTTATAGCTCATAGCAGCTGTTTTCCATCCACAGCTGGACGCAGGTCCCAAAATTAGTGTTGATTTTTCATTAAAATAGTCAGAAAATTGTTTTTTTTTATTCCGGATAAAAAAAATATGCTTTATAAAAGTACGCCAAAATTGTGACTTAATAATTTCATGCACCAACCAAATTTGAACACAAGACCCAAAAATTAATGATGATGAACTGAATCAAATATAACCGTATTAATACTGGATCGAACCCGCACCTTCAACCATTGAACCGCGCAACAATTACCGTAATTGTAAAACATTACTTGTAACACAATACTCCGAGGGGCCCGACGCCATATTTCATCTATAATCATATTTACTATAAATATTATAATACATTATTGGATTCTGGCGGGTTTTTATAATGTCGGGGGTCCATTCAACCCCTTGTGCAAGTTGGGAGCGTGTAAAATTCATAATATGTCATAGATGATGCCCTTGAGTTCGGGGTTTGGTGATGTCTGTGTCGATGTTAAATGGATTAATGAGGTGTCTAGTATTTCATAAGAGTGAGCTAGCTGATACGGTACACTGGCATCTGCTCGCTAATTTTGGCCAATTATGATGATCATATAAAAACACACGCCAAATACCACTGATGAAACTAACAGCAGAAAGCACATGACAGGGGCGGTGGCGGCATCTCGTATCGGAGGACAAGATCTACTTCAGGGGGCCTACCACAATCTTTAACAAAGTAATCTTATTACAGTTGCGTTTTGATTCCGGCGTAATACATTAATACCCAAATTCGTACCACGATCTTAACCGAGCATGATTGTTTTATGATCGCTGAGTGATGTGAAAGAACGAACTATTTGTCTATTCCTTACTTAGAGGGACGGAGATAGCGCTATTTATTGTATAGCGTTGTCCCTTTTCGTTTCGGAATACTTGCACCACTTAGCGCATATCAACATAACCTTTAAAAGATTTTATTTACAATAAACCTAAGTGCCTTGGTATTTATAGTTTCAAGTGCACAAAAACGAAAGTTACAGCAAAAATGAACAATAATTTTGTAAGTTACGTGTTAAACATGCTCATTCAGTCGAGAAACGTTATTCGGGAACCATGGAACCAAGGTAAGATAAAGTTTATAAATCACTTGCAGTCCAGAGTCCTCTGCTTGACTAGAGTTAACCTATTACTTATTCTGATATATAAGCAGTATAGGTATATGTAGTTTCATGCATATAAAATATTCCTAAATGTATTTGTACTATGTCTTTACACTTTCATATTTTGAAACTATAGGTTGTAATGTTTTGTTATTCACTTTACAGGTGTAGAAGTAACCGAGTTAATTACCAACAATTAGAACTGCATTGGGAATTCTTAAACGGTAACAGAGATATAGTTACCTGCTACAATCGCTCTTTACAAGATAAAGAATATTCTAAGAGGAAATGGAGAGAAATGGCAGAAGCTCTCAACTCGCAAGGGAGTGGTGCACATAAAGATTGGAAAGGCTGGTCAAAAGTAAGTGTGTACCTATTTGTTAAAACTTTATTATCCTTTTTTGTATTGTGTAATATATTATCAACATGATTAACTACAATAATTGCGCTAGTGCTATTTTCAAGTTTTATTATCTATTTAGTTAAGTTCATTGCTTACAAATTTGATTTGAAACTACTTAAAGGAAAAATTGTATTCCTTTATATATTAAACTTATTATAAATATTTAATTTAAAACTATCTTAAATTTTGTAGTAATATTATACCTAAGTGATATTTAGTAATGCTATAAATTATATTGACACTATTAAATAATATTGTCTAGAAGTTTAATAATTAATCTCCAACAGTTGATCTTTTAAGAACATTGAACATTATAAAAAAAATATTTTTTATTAAATTTAAGGTAAAATAAAAAAGTAGATAAAACAATATAGGTACATATGAATAATATATTTTTTTCTTTTTCAGGATCCCAGGATGCGCTTTTCCCAGAGTTTCCCAAAATTCCGTGTAGTTATGCCCTGATGGCTGCTGCAGTGCCATATTCTTGTGTGAGGCTGCTCACTCAAATGCATTATTTACATGTAACTGGGATTCTTTGATACATCTTCGTCACTCAGTTGTTGCACAGGAGTTTTTGTTAGACTTAAAATGAAATAAATAATATTGTTAGAATTATTGATTTTTCACATACATTATTTATATGTATTATTTTATCTTAATTATATTGTATAAAATTGTAAATATCATATAATAATATACTGCATTTGGAAGTTAAACATTTTAATAAAGGACCCCGATTCAACCAACTAATTTGTTGAGTCCTAAATTCATATATCTAATTATGGTTGATAAAGTATAATAAAAATATAGACAATACATATGCACAATGAAAAGTATTTTTATTTCATAAATATGATTCCCCCATCTTTGCAGAGGTTTTGCTGAGGTGTGTTTATTACATTGTATCTTGATTGATACAACTTTTTCTAAAGTTATAAAAGGTAATTAGGAAGGTAATTAGGGATGTCTCCCTAATTACCTTTATAGCATAACCTTCGTAGCATAACAGCAAAGTTTCATTATAACTATCAATACTTATTAAAATAAATACTTACCTACTCAGCTTTAACTCTGTTTCGCTCTTTACCAGTCATGGGAAATTTTATATATTTTTGGCGCATTTGCTGGGTATTAAGGCACTCTGTAACCTGCGCAATTACAGAGGACAGTATGTTGAGCCACATAACCCTCATTATTACCTAATTAATAGGGCGTTTGTATGATCCATTTGCATAGAATAGAAGGATAATGCAATTAATATCTAAACAAATATTTTGTAGTCGTTCATCTAAAATAACATCGAAAATTAATTATTCTGTCACTAAATCACCAGAAATATTTTTTTTTCTACATTACACTTACTATTATATGGTAAAAATTAGTATTTTATGAAACATTGCACAAAACAATCATAAATCCGTCGCACGATAGTAACTTTTTCAAGAATGCTAAATTTGACATAAAAGTATTAATGCTCGCTGTCAAAAAAGGCGTTGTGGTACCAAATAAGCGTGGATTGAACCACAATTGAACGAACAATACGAGATGACGTCACCAAAATCGCTAGGAAAGTATGATTGTTTTCAATGTTATAATAAGATTGTTTTAAGTATGTTGTGGTATATAAATTCAATGTATGATTATATTAATAATGCTTTAAGAGATTGTGGTAGGCCCCCAGGTCGCTGAGCCAGCGGAGTAGGTAAGTATAATATAATTAAAAAGAATTTCTCGTCCCTATACACTACCTGACACAATGTGTCGACGATACTCTCATGTCATGAGTCCGGAGTATCGTGTTTTTGGGAGAGGCTAATTTCCTGGATGGTTATAAGACATATTTAACAATCTCTGCAACAACCTATAAATTTATTTTACTTTTACTTCATTTAATAGTTAGAAGGGATTCCATAAATTCCACTACTGCCCCACCAAAATCCCATTATTGGTACCGTAAGACTATCTCAGTGTAGACTCGTTCGGATAATGCTTACTGCCTCCGTGAAACAGCTTGGCTGTGTTTCAGATGAGGCAAGACAGGCGATGTAATTACTGGCACCGATACTTACCTCCTTACGTCGGCAACCATAAAAAACGTACCTCGTTTGTTGCCTACCTCAACTAATATAAATACTATATTCAGGTCCAAGGAAGGTGTCCAAAGGGTTCCTTGGTAGTAAATACCATGTTTAGGTCTCCCCCTCCTTCCTTAGTCAAAATACTATGGTCAGGTTCAGCACCTCCTTGGAAGTCAAAATACTGTATTCAGGTCCCCGCCCTCTGCTCGGGAGTCATGACCTGTACAATTCCAATTCGGCAATATAAGTTGAGGCGGCACCGGCACAGGCGCGCACCGCACCGCATTTACATATCGGATCGCACGCTCGCCAGCGCCAGCCCGCTGCGCTACCACCGCCTGAAGCTATAGCTTTGCGATATTAAGGATCTTCCCGTGACTATGATTGCTGCAGCGTATCCGAAACGTCGAAACCCATCACCGCCTGTGAGCTACGGCTGAGCGATAGAGTCCTCAGACTGTAGAATATACGTCAGCAAAATCACAATATCATCATCATCATTATAATCTATCCGTCCACTGCTGAACATAGGCCTTCCTCAAAATCACAATAAATCGCCATAAAATTAAAACCCGACGTTTCGGATACAGGAGCCCTAATGTGTCAGACACATGCTCTTAAGCTGCTGTATTGATTTTAATGAAATTTGTGCACTCTGTGTGCAGTTTGATTCAACTTGAGGGATTAGTTTTGTACACGCCGTGTGGTGCTGTTGACACGTCTTCCGTCCACCCGGGCCACTACTACTGCTACTAATTAAAGACTTTATAAAAAGGTATACCCCGATGATAAAATGATATAGGTAAGGAAAGCTAAGTAAACTTCTATAAATATAGGAGTGTAGTTAGCTTTCTATAAAACTTATATGTATAATAATAGACTTGGGAAGTTTGAAATAAGTTTGGTGGTTCTACTATTTTTTATATGAGATATGTTGTATCTCCAAAACCCAGCTTGGGGTACACTAACTTATCACAATGTTTAGGTTCCAACGAAAAGTATTACATTGACTTAAGAATTTCATTAAAAACATGATAATATTTAGAACTTGAATAAAAGAGTTATTGTTATCAACACACGAGGGCAGCTGCTAACCGAGCTAGCATCTATGAAGGTATTATTTCAAGTACCTACATACAAGAATGTTATAATAACTTAGCATATTGTGTCAACAAGTCTGCCGTAAGTATAAACAAACGCTAAGCGTAGGTGAGGCGTCGACACTCTCGTGTTCACTGGAGTGCACTGACATATAAGTGGAATTGCTTTTAGTAAAACTATTTATCAGTACATCGTAACTAGTGAATTAAAAGATAATATACGAGTATATAATATCGGCCATCTTGGCGTTAATACAGAGAGGTGTAAGTCCAGAAGTAGACGGGAAAACGCTAATACTGATGACGACAATATCGTACTAAATCCCGAAAGTCTAAACCAACATATTAATGATACACTGGCTATTTCCTCGCGAATGCACTCTGATCAAAATAAAATAGAAAATAGGCCGGGCCACCTGGATGTGAATCATCTACCTTTATGTTAGAATTATTAATTAATGAGATTCTATATGGAAAAATAAAACGAAGGAATGGCGTCATGCGTTTGCCGTCAAGTCAAAACAGTACTTTCACTAGACATCATAAACACTTCTTCGGAAAACAATATCTTCGCTGATGCTACGACAAGCACCTGCCCCGATCGTGAGGTGTATTAGAGACCCGCCGGTGGCGCGGTGTACCTGCGCGGCCACGACGCTCCACTAGATCATAGGTTGTTTGTTCTGGCCTATAAGGAGATGGGAGCCTAACTATTGTTTGCTTAACCGTAAACCGATGCGTGGGCTTCACTTCCTTCCTTGAGAAAAGTACTACTGCGTATTATCATACAAATCACTCGTGTTGACTATTATTATAGTAACAATGTGCAGACAAATAGGTACAAAAAAGGTTTAAATTTTACTTAATGTATTGAATCTTCAAGCACCCATTAAAGAGAAGCTCCTTTCGCCAATTTCACCAAAACTCTAGGAGTTTCCATTGACGTCCTTCATAAAATATACCTTGACAACCTTTGTGGCTCAATGGTTAGAGCGTAGCGCTGAAGCCGGAGGTAGCGGGTTCGAATTCGAAAAAAAGTTTTCTGTATTCCTGGGTCATGGATGTGCATTAAATATATGTATTATATAATAAAAATCTTAAATATATGTATAGTATAAAAGTACATATTAAATATATTTCCGTTGTCTGGTACCCGTAACACAAGTTCTTCAGGAACTTAACACGGGACCAGATTTAACGCAGGGAAATGCTTTTTACGCATATAGCCAGGAGCTCGGGTAGATCCTGACCCTATGTGTGACTCGCACCTGAGAGTGCGTAACCTGTAATCTAAAACCACTGCGAGCGCCTTTAGCCGCTTTGTGAGGGACTTGGATCTACATTCAACGGAGGTAATCCCGTTAAACAGCGACAGGCTGGCCTCGGCGACCCCATCATGGTTCAGGCCTTGTCGTGGCGGTGGGGCTCAGTAACCTAGGGTGAGCGGTGCACCTTGGGCAAAGCTAATTGGGCCGAGGGGGCTCTTTGTACCCCTCTTATAAGAAGAGTGGACAGAAGAGCAGGGGGCAAGGGGTGCGGATGGGAACCTCACCCCATTGTACTGTCCCGACGTTTGTTGTCTAGATCCGGGGCACCTCCAAAGGCGGCATTGGTGGCACTCGCCGGGTTTTAGTGCGTCTTAGTTGCGTCCATTTACCAGCTGTCGGGCGCAGCGAGTCCCACATACCCGCGTGGGGAGACCCACTCCCCCGTGGGATGTCTCAGAGCATTTCCTGGCGTAAAAGAAAGAAAGAAGAAAAAAAAAGGCTGGCCTCGGCAAAGGCCAGACAATTCCTCGTAAGGGGGGACTGCCCGGCCGCTACTAAGCAGTCCCCGCCACGTCGTGTCATACAGGGCCCGGGCTCGTCATCACGGAGCAATGTTGACCAGCAATAACTAATACGAACACTGATGTCAAGTGGCCAGCGTCACCCATGAACATAGAAGTACATCGGGAACTCTTTCTGTTGTCAGAGTAAGACGGTAAGTCCCGTTGACCAAGACTAGCTATTCCCAAGACTATTCCATCAGAAATTTCCAAAGCTTCGTTTTTACGAACATAGATAGATACCGTTTGGCACACTGGCCGTTAGATCTTCGTCCACTTGAGAGTAAATAATATATCAGTAATATATTATTTAGTGAAGTTGTAAGGGTAACACAGCCATCGGTTGTCCGCCGCTTTGACCAAAATTCGCCGGGTTAACTTAATTTTTGTTAGTTAAACTAGTACCTCAACTTACTTAACCCTTTCTCTAACTTGGATACCTGCGCTCGGAGGTAGCTTGGGAGTTAAGACTTTCTAAGTATGAAAACATACGGGTGAAATGTCCGCGCTAGAGAAATCTGCTCTTGTCAAATAAAAACATTCTTCTCTTCTTGACTGTAGACATCTTTCTTGTCTCAGCTATACTGTTGGGTTTTAATAGCAATATATTCTAAATTTTATATTGTAACTAGCTGGTGCCCGCGACTTCGTCTGTGCAGGATAAGATTTTTGTTTTTTTTATAAAAAGTATCCTATGTTACTTCTAATACCTCCAAGAATATGTGTACAAAGTTTCATGATGATCGGTTAAGTAGATAGTTTTTGCGTGAAAGCGTAACAAACATCCACGCTTTCACATTTATAATATTAAGTAAGGATGGTCACACTCATACTGCGCGCCATACAAAACCTCAGATAACATGTTTAATCCTTTAGTAAACAATTATAAAATTACAGTTTCCAGAGTTGTGTGTGTCAAGATGATCTTGAAGATATGCTATGGGATTAAGGCATTTCGGAGCTATGTATTCAATTACTACGTTGAAAAACTACAGCTACAGCGTGTGGATTAGTGTACCTAGGAACGTAGGAAGTGTACAAAATATTATGATAAATAAAATTTACAGAAGACAATATTAAAACAGAAGTCAACATATAAACTATTTAAGAATAAATGGCGCTACCTGTCTCTTGTTTAGTACAGAAGTTGAACACCAAGCCACCGCGCACAATTCTCTCCCGTGAGTTTCCATCGTACTAAAACTCGTCAAGACGGTATATTGGTTATCAAATTATTAATGCAAACAACGTTTTGATGGACACTGAGTGACATGCTCGGGGCTCAGCTTTAATTGTGCGGCTCGTGGGATTTGGGGATGGGTTACGGGGATGGGTTACCGGGCTGGGCACCCACTGACATCGCGGGACTGGCGCGAACGTTTGACGGGCCAAATACCTTCATATCGTTTTACTTCACGAATAGACTCGTGGAGTGAAAATTATAAAAAAAATCGGCCAAGTGCTAGTCGGAGTGGTGCACGAAGGGTTTATTTTATTTAAAAGGTACATAAAATAATATTAAACAAAAAACAGTAAACAAAATCTGACGCCCAATTACATCTATACACAACATTTACAAATTATAAGGCCAATGCGCGCAAGTAACAAAAATACAAAAAAAATATATATATATACAGAGAAAGAATCAGCAAAGTTATTAGTGTACAGTTCCGTACCATTACAACATTAGACACATTAACGATAAATATGGTTGATGTATTGGTTTATGTTTATGAAATTAAATGTATTTCTTATATTTGAGTTGATTGAATGGAAGGTAAATGACGTATTTAAAAAAAACTACTTACTAGATCTCGTTCAAACTAATTTTGGTGGGAGTTTGAACCTTTTTCTTTTCTTTAACGCTGCGAAATGCTCTGAGGCATCCCTCGGGGGAGTGCGAGTATGAGGGACTCGCTGCGCCCGAAAGCTGGTAAGTGGACGCAGCTCTACCCACTAAAACCCGGCGGGTGCCACCAATGCTGCCTGTGGTGAGGTGCCCTGAATCTAATAAACAAACAGGGCACCTCGACGGCTTGTAAGTCCCCCAAGGACCGACGCCACCTCCACTGAGGGGTCGTCCCGCAACATAGAACCCCTCCCAACGACAGTACAATGGGGTGAGGTTCCCGTCCTCGAACCTTGCTCTTTTGTCCACTCTTCTTATAAAAAGCCCCCCCCCCCCAAAGTCCCCGCAGCTCATTTGCTTCGCCCAAGGTGCTAGGCGCCCTAGGCTACCGAGCCCCACCGCCACGACAAGGCCTGAACCATGGTGGGGATCTCTGAATGAAACCTGCTCTGTAAAATCTTTTGACATACTTAGTGTCACTTGCATAATGCATATTTAATTTATTAACACTTGCACAAAACATTAATTATTAGTTTCACTATAATTACGGGTAATACAACAAAACACAAAAGTTTCTTCATCAAAGTCGGACTATGAAGAATGTACATCACGCGAAGGATAAGCCCGCGAAATTGGCTGCGGGTCGCCGGCTGGTGGGCCGACAGGGTTCCAAGGTCACGTTCGGGAATTCGAAGGGTTACTGTAAATGAGTCAGCATAGCTATAGGGTTTTATCTATATAAATATTTTCTCGAAATCTAACTGGCTAAACTGTTTGTTCCCTACGATTTCACATGCCCTTTAATTAATATCCATTATATGAAACCAGCTACCACCCACGGTTTTTCCGAACTGATACGACGAAGGGGCCTTCAAAAAAAGAGCATACTCATAGAAAGGGCGCCAACAGGCCTTCAAATCCTCTGTACCAGGTATCTATGAGTGTCGGTAATCACTTACCACCAGGTGATCCGACGGTCCATTTGCCCCCTCTTCTATAAAAAATTGCCTTACCTTTCTCATTAATTAGGCTGTTCTGGAGATTAGCGCGTTTGAGCAAACTCAAAGCTTCACTACATTATTATATAGAGAAAATATCGATGTTGGAGAATGTTATTCCAGCGAAAAATTAATCTTTCCCCGATAGCTTTTCTTAATTCCGACGTAAGACTGCACTCGGAATGGCGGTCAACAACTTAATTGATTTGAAAGCGAGCTTTTTGGCGCAGTAGGCTGCTCTGAGAGGCCCACGACCGGGTCATATGCTAATGCCCCGGGAACATAAACTATTTATACTTGGCATTTACAACGGACCAGCGTGGGTATTACATCGAACTGGAGAGGGACAGGTGAAGTGGTATTTGGTTAAAGGTTGTTGTTGCAGGTCTTTTTATAGAATGGGGTAAACGGACATTCGGATCACCTGGTGGTAAGTGGCCAGCGACGTGCGTAGACAGTAGACACCCACTAAAGGGGATTAGCACTTGATTGCCGCCCAGCGCTGTCTTTGCAGTAGTAGACAAACGAGGGTGACAATGAAAGTTCTTAGAAAATAAAAAAAACTGAACAAATTAGTAAGTTATTAGTTTTATTACACCTTTTCAAAATAGTGCCCATTCATATCAATACATCGCTGTATCCGATGGAAAAAAAAACACTTTGCCCACTCGTCTTTAGGGGTCTTCAGTGGCCTTTTGAAACGCAGCCACTGCCTCGGACCTTGGCGTCCATAAAACGTTTTCCTAGAAGTTTTTCTTTTATATGCAAGAATAAATAAAAATCGCAAGGTGCTAAGCAAAGGTCAGGGCTATTCGGAGTACGGCAGGTGACCCAGTAATTCCACGGCTGACGTCGCCAAATTTGTTGTGATGGTGGGCCAAAAACTCCGTCGAATTATGAGGTATGCATCGGGAACAAAGGCTTCCTGACCGCTTAATGTTTATGTAGAAGTTGTGCACTTGACTCATACCGATGCCTAAGTTAGTCCGAATCTGCTTTTTTTAATGTTACTTGGATAGGCATACGTGCCACCTGATGGTAAGTGGTCGACGTCGCCCATGAACATAAACTAGTTTACCTGGAATGAGCCCAGGCAACTCATTTACATGAGTAATATTGTTCTATGCTCATTTATGTGTTGCCTATCCTGAGACATAAGATGTTAAGTCACGGTGCCAGTAATTACACTGCCTAACTTGCCCTTCTCTCCGAAACACAAAAAATCTGTTTCACGACAGAAACAAGCAAGATGGTGGTACCCATGCAGCCGGGAGCGCGGCACAGCGATTCCTTCCACCGGTGATAGGTTATTTTGTCAGACTGTATCATACGCCGCACATCGGTGAGATTGTTGCGACCACGACCACTCACTAAACCGTGGCACAAGACGGGGCTTCATCGCGGAAGGCCAATTAAAATCTATCATCACTTTCTCGTTGACTTAAATGACATCGAAAGTAAAAAAAAATCATTGCACGAAAATCTTCTCGTTTCATTCATGCTGACGTGCCACAAACAATTTCCAATTTGCCGCCAAATCGTAAAACAAATGACAAATGAATTTAATATTAGAGACACAATAAATATTGGCTGAGTTCCATTTTCAAACTTAAACTTATTTTTTATTATATCGTTTACAAGTGGCCAGTTCTAAGAATATTCAGTTTCGCCCTCGTAAGTTATAAACGATGTCGGACCACCATGACAATTGACATGTACATACTTTATGGAGAAGATTTATGTTGCTAGGCAGAGCCCCGCGTCGTTCCCGTGGTAATATGGGGATAAAAAGCCTATAATCATTGCTAAAAATGTAGCTTTCCATTCGTGAAAGGTATTTTTAATCGGCGTAGCGGTTTGTATTTATAATATTAATTAGGTAGGATTCTCTTATCATTTCTTGCATAGCACATGACGAAGATTTGATTCCCGCCTGACACCTGTATCGTGAATCGGAATTAGTTGAATATAACAAATCTTGGTCTCGTCCCCATTGTTTCTTAAGTCGTCCTGGAATGGCAAGTACCATCATTTTCGTTTCATCATCATCTGTTAGACATTTACTCGTCTCACCCATACACTACATTCTTAACGTCTTCGGGTAGACCAAATCTCATAAGCCCTAAGCGACACATATTGTCATTAAACGTCAGCCTAATGATATAATAATAATGATGTGCCAATATAAAACCAGTGACGTGCTGGTACATCTTTTTTTATCAATATTTAACATCACTAGCCTAGTCACGTGTCGCGGTATATTAAATATCGATACTTGACATCACTAGCATAACGTAACCCTGTATGCGTGTATGTGTGTGTACCTTACCTTATAACTTTGCATGTTAACATTTCTTTGTGCTCTGTATATCTGATTTCAAACTTTTCATGAGTTTTTTTCTTGCTTTCAAACTCGTTTTACTTTAATGATATTGTACGGGTAAGGCGCGTCTCTAACGACATTATATTATGTTTTTAGGGTCCCGTAGTCAAATGGCAAAAAACGGAACCCTTATAGATTCGTCATGTCTGTCTGTCTGTCCGTCTGTATGTCACAGCCAATTTTTTCCGAAACTATAAGATCTATACTGTTGAAACTTGATGAGTAGATGTATTCTGTGAACCGCATTAAGATTTTTACACAAAAGTAGAAAAAAAAAAAATTTTGGGGGTCCCCATTCTTAGAACTAAAACTCAAAATTTTTATTTTCATCAAACCCATAAGTCTTATCTATGGATAGGTCTTCAAAAATATTATTGAGGTTTCTAATACCATTTTTTTCTAAACTGAATAGTTTGCGCGAGAGACACTTCCAAAGTGGTGAAATGTGTGCCCCCCCCCCCTCCCTGTAAGTTCTAAAATAAGAGAATGATAAAACAAAAAAATATATATAATATGATGAACATTACCATGTAAACTTCCACCGAAAATTGATTTGAACGAGATCTAGCAAGGAGTTTTTTTTATATTTTTTAATAGGTACGTTATAAATCGTATACCGCAATTTACCTTTCATTCAATCAACTCAAATATTTAAAAAAACATTTAAGTTAAAAATAAACCATATTTGTGGTGTAAATTATGTAACGGACCCTTCGTGCGCAAGTCCGACTAGCACTTGACCGGTTTTTTTCAAGACCATGTACTGTTCAGCAAGTATTTTTACACATATCTACTTTGTCAATAAACGTTAAATAAAAACGCTTAAATGCAAATATTTAGTCTATTATTATTTTGAATGCTAAAATCTACATAAAACTATTACACGACACCAATTTAACTGTAGTTCTTTGAATCTACATAACCTACTTCGAAAGCTATTTTCGCCATGTTGTTGGAGGCCGGAACCTTCATCTATCCACAGCTAGAGCCTTTCCAATTTATGTGACGGATGTAGGTAGAGCGCACTTGCGCCTCTTCCCGCAAGAGAGCATGGCGGCGACAGGCGGTTGCACCGCCTGTGCGTGGCCTATCGTGGGATCCGCCGGGTCCAGGCTATAAGGCACCCTTATGTGGTCAGGGTGCCTTAAGCGGAGTAGGAGGAGGGGATGTCACCCCCCTGCCTCCAGAGGAGAGTGCCAGATTGCACACCGTTGTGGCCCGGTGCGGACGTCCACAGCTCTCGCGCCGGATCACCCACACGACGAGGAGAACACCGCTGGTGTTTAGTGGGTAGAGTCTGCGGCCACCTTACCACCTTCTCTGGCGCAGAGAGTCCCACATAACCCCGGGACCCCCCGAACCCGGTGGTATGCATAGACGCACTCACCAGCGAAAAAAAAAAGATAGGATAAAAATTTAGTTAATTATTAATATAATATAATTCAATAAAGGTAATAGGTAAAGTGGTTTGTTATTAATTTTCAGTCTCTAGATTAGGCGCTAGGTGATTCTTTTTCTATAAGGGTAGTTTTAAAGATTTCTATGATTTTAATACGGTTATAACACGATGCCTTCCAGAAAGAAAACTTCTCTTTCTGCTACATCGAAATACGCTAAGCGAATGAGATTAGTTAGATCACAAGAATCTGCTGAGGAGCGAGAGACCGCATGCGAGAGAGCATTACTGACACAAGATCACGCGAAAGCAGCGCCGATCGAGAATATAAAACAAAACATAAATAATATAAAAACAAAAAAAATATAATATGAAACAAAGTCCTTCCTCGCATCTGTCTATCTGTACAACTAAACTAGGTACAAACTAACTAAATGGAGTTTCATGCTGTTGTCGACATAAGATAGAGCAATTCCTGAGGCAGGTTACAGTATATAATTAGTATATAATTTACCAAGACTGTATAAATAGATAAATAGTTGGATAATTATTGTGAGAGTCGGAAAAGTTTAAGCCGCTTGGAAGCTTACATTAAAAATTTTAAGTAAAAATTATAACCGACTTCAAAATAAAGAACTATAGAGTAATAAAATAATCGCGTTTCTTTAATTTTTGTGTCTACAAGTAATAATCATCTTATACTTCTACTAATGTACAATCTTTGCGTTTACCACGTCATTATTGTTACTTTTGGAGTCGGTGTCAGCTAAGTTAAATAGGTACAGTAACAAATACGTCACCGTCGTCCGTCACCGTTGTCGTATTTATTGTTGTAGGTACCTACCTACCTACCTATCTATTGTCTATTTCTAACACCGCTAACAAATTAGCTGACACCGACTCCAAAAGTAACAATAATGACGTGGTAAACACAAAAATTGTACATTAGTAGAAGTATAAGATGATTATTACTTGTAGACACAAAAATTAAAGAAACGCGATTATTTTATTACTTTTTAGTTCTTTATTTTGAAGTCGGTTATAATTTTTACTTAAAATTTTTATTTCTTCATTTTTAGTAATTCATTAAAGAAAGACATACAGAGATAGACATTTTGGCATATTGAAGCGTATGAAGTAAGTTCAACAAAAGCTTTAATCGTCGAGGAGTTCCGTCGACTGTCTATGATTTCATCATCATATGAAATCATCACCCATATGGGTGCAAAGTTCTCATCAGTATAAATTAATTAAGTCCAAACACAACGTAACTACTGTAAACTATTTAAGAGTTCCGTTAACTGTCCTTCGTCTTCATCATCAGACCCCCAACCACAGTTATAACCTATCTAGTTGTAAAGTTCTCATCAATACAAATTAATCAAGCCCAAACACAAGGTTACTGAAGTAAATAATCGAGGAGTTCCCTCGACTGTCTTTCAGCTCCAGCATCAGATCAACTCTAGACCTTCATTAAATTGTAGTGCTTTAAAATGCTTAATTAAAAAAGTACTAAACGCGCCAGTTGCTCCTACGATTTTCGAAAGTTCTCCTCGATTTCTCTGGGATACCATCATCAGACCCTGGTTTCCTTATCATGGGACCATTTGGCAAGTATACCCTTTCAAACAAAAAAATAATTTTGAAAATCGGTCCACAATTGACGGAGAAATCGGTGTACATACATTAAAAAAAAATACCGGCCGAGTTGAGAACCTCCTCCTTTTTGTTGAAGTCGGTTAAAAACACAGCCATATTCCCTTTAGAGATATAGCAAAAAGGTAGAAAAATGATCATCATCGGTCCGGATACGTCCGTATATAAAAGTTAACGCGGGCGAAGCTGCGGGCAACAGCTAGTACATAATATATCCAACTATTATGTATTTCATAAAATATTTTCACATGACATAAGACCTACAAGACAATATAAAACAAGTGATCCTAAAGTTAGCCTGTACCCTTCACGTATTGTGGACAATATTTCTTATAACTTGTAATCATCGATTCTTCGTTAAATATAAAAATTATTTCTAAAGCATATATAAACATTCCGTTATATCAGGAAAAGATTTTCAAAATCGTATAGTTTCGAAGATCACACACACCCCCCCCCTCTCTGCCCCTGAGAGGGGTCTCAAACAGTACCTCTTTAGTATATAATGGAGTCCACCAGTATAATCCAATGATGCTCAACTCGATAAACATCGTTTGTGCGTACTTTTACGATTTTGCCGCTGGTGGTGGTACCCCCTCCACATCGGTGGGGGTGGAGGCGGTATTCATATCGGTTCGTCACTCGGGGGATAAGAAGTATCAGACGTCACGTAAATAACATATGTTACAAGTTTTTCTTGTACACGCACCCAGGGTTGGCGCTGATGCATGTTTTAATTTTATTTTGCCATAAATATATTAGGTTATATGCTAGATAATATGGTGTTGAGATCAGGGTTACATCACTATTAACTACTATAAACTAGACAGTATTAACATTAAGAGTTTATTTCTAAATAAGCATATAAGTGTAATTGACTGAGTTGTAAGTGGGCGTCAACAAACAGTTCTCTAGGTGTCAAGTTAGGCGATTATCAGAATTATAAAATAAATCACAGTCGTTTTATACTAACCTTATCTTGTGGTAAATAATTATTTATTACATTACAGATAACATAACAAATTCGTGCACCGGTAACAATATATATTATGTTAATCGTAAAAATTGTCTGCCCTAGCATACAAATTGGCGAAAAGATTTATACCTCTTTACCTTCTTGTTTAGACGCTTGTTAGTCAGAACTAGCTGTATAAAAAAAACTGACCTAAATCCTTTTTAAATAATTTCGGCAACCCTATCGCAAAACTGTAGTGTTGTACTCAGGCAGTTATTTCATTATGGCCGCGCTATCGAAGATCGACGTTACATCACTAGCCGTTTAAACACCGACAAACAATTGAATGTTGATGTTTTATTGATGGAGGATGCGATGTTTATCTTATTTGTGATGTTTTATCCCAATTGTAAACTATGTCAAGCTCGTGACTTCACCCGCGTACTATTTTGAGAATCGCTAAAAATCTATCGCTGCTTAAGTCAACATAAGTCCGTAGTCAGTATTTAATTAAATAATATAAGTATAGATAACTAGAACATGCTTAGTAAAGACCATGTATCAAGGACCACCTCAAATATGTTCTTAGTCTTGAAAGTTGCCTCAAGGTCACGACTCACGACTAACAAGGTCCAACGGCTATCGATTCTTAGTCGTAGTCTAGACTCCAGAAAGTTGTGAGTGCGTCCCCAAAATTTTTAACTTTCGGAATAAAGAAATAAAAGATGGGGCAAGAGTTATGGTAAAGAATAGTGTAATCGGCTATGGCGTTACTTTACCGCGCTGAAACACAGAGTACACATTTTGCGGTACTCTCAAATAGCGGTAGTCGAACACGCGCAGATCCAGTTGGGGTTCGTAGCAATGACTGAAATGAATGCTTCGAGGAGTAGCACAAATTCCTATATTTGACTATTAGTTGTTCCCCTCGGTTTCATAAGCCCCAAAAGGAAAATAAAGTTTTCTCTAAAATAACTATAACGATTTATCTTCCTCAATAACCAAGTTTGGTTATCAAAGGCAAGAGTCGTAGTTCCGAAGCGCTTTTATACAAACCAACTAACAAAAAAATCTGTAACTTCATAATAACTGCTCGTTTCTCCCGTTAAACAATTTTGCTGTGTTTCAGAGATAAAAGCAGGACAGGCAGTGTATTTACTGGCACAGACACTTAACATCTTATGTCTCAGGATAGGCAACGGTCAGGCCGAAGGCCACTCGCTATCAATTCAGCTGTTGTATGTATAGCGACGAGCTGTGGAACTTCGATAGCGCGATTCAGTATTGCGCTGATTGGTCCGCCACATGTTCATGGGCGACGCTGACCACTTACCATCATGTGGCTCGGACCGATTGCCTATCCCACTAACATAAAAAAATAGATTAAAAAAAGCCCGTCTATCTTATGCTCTACACTGTACACAAGACAGGCGTATGAACTAGACCCAAGACAATGCGGTAGGAGAACTATAATTAGCACTTACCGTTTATTTAGCCGCGACCAAGTTGTGCACTTCCGTTGGGAGCGCCGCATCGGTGTCGGTGTACGGTTATATTGTACCACTGTGCAGGTCAATTCATACTTATGAATACCTCTTTGACAAATAACTTTTATAAACTAGCGAATAATATAAAAAAAGTTTGCCGCCACTGGCCCGGCTGACGTGAGACATATATATCAATATAAGAATTAATAATCATCGATGTCAATATAATATTTACTAAGAATCTATGACAAAAGATGAAATAAAATAAAGAAGTATTATAATATCACGGAACGATAGACATTATACATCTACTATCACTACTACCATCAATAGAAAATCATCACATAAAATCATTTTCTGTGAATAAATTTGACGATATTGGGATTAATTGGAAAAACTTTGGATTACTACAAATTGACAATTCAAGCAGACGGTTATAAGACGTAGTTTTGGCGTTCGTTGATAACGGCTGAATCAGCCTGAGCACATCACACCACATCCATAACTCAAAAATTGCCGCGGACGAAACCACGGGGCACGAGTAGCACAATGTAAATATGTTACAGGAGTCAGGAGCTCAGGGTCTCGGGACCGCGCGCCTTTTGACGGAGGATCAATATAAAAAAATCAACATTGTAATACATGGCGTTGCCTGTACAAATAGTTACTTTGGGGAAAATGGTATTTTTTCGTATAATTTACGTTTAGAATAAATATCAAATGGAAAATGAATTGGAGTACCGCTTGAGGCGTTCGTAAGGGCGCGTCCACACCCACTCGGAATATCTCAATTTAAATGTATGCGGACTTCGTAGGCAAGAAATATAAACATTTACATATTAATGAACGTCTTCCACATCCCGTGGACAGGTTCAAGTTAATTATACATTTTTCCTTGACCCAGAAATTTCGCCCATCCCGCGCGTTTCCTAGAAATCGGGCAAATATTCGGTCATGCTACACCTGCGGGTTAGTAAACTTTGAATCTCATCAGAGTATGAAGGTTTCCCAGAAGTAACAAACAAAAAGAAAAAGTTTTTATATTTCAATACGAGAGAAAACATGTTCATCGTTCATCCTAATAAGTAACTTCGATGTATTAAAGAAAACAACTTATACTTCGATTAACAACGTTTTTCTTTTATGAAAGCTTTTCTTTCAAAAATTATCATATTAAAAAACTAACACATCTAACCAGATTCACATTATTCTCATACACTCAAACACCTAATCGACAAATTCCACCTCCGCCTAAAATCGAGGCCAACATAATAAATGTGAAAGAAAGAAATATTTTCGTACTACCCCCAAGTGTCGAAATAACGTTTCTCGGATAGCTAACGGCCGATAACTCCTGATTGAAACCTCGATATAAGCGTCTTGTTAAAACTCAATCTCACTTCACCATCCGTATTGCGTTCATATATTTCATTAGGGAGAGAAAATTGGGCCGATTCACACTTGGAGTTCCGAAGGACCAGAGACATACGGTTTTTCTTAAGTACACCGGACGAGAGGGCTTCACTAAAGTGTCCTATTCATAAATGCTTACACAATTGTTAAAGAGTTTCGTTGATAACAGGTGACCTAATTATCTTGAACATACTTATGATTGCGAAGCCACAATAGGGATTTTTATTTGAAGCATTTTGGAGTTCATTAATATAATGAACGTACTTCAAGAACAACACTTAGGGCTTGTAAGCTAAGCTAAGCTAAGCCTAGGTGCGCCCATCAAGCACGTAAGGGGCCATCGGATGGTAATGTTAAAATATCCTACACATACAAAAGCTCTTTACACATACAAATACTCTTTGTGGAGAGAATCTTGGCAAAGATTAAACAAAAATTAAAATCGACGCCAAAAAAAACTGTAAAGTAATAAAATAATCGCGTTTCCTTAATTTTTGTGCCTACAACTTATAATCAACTTGTTCTTGTATAGTGTCTGGAAGAAACTATAAATACTTTTTTTCAATCCTGCACCCTCTACCCGGTTAGATGGTAGAGGGTTTATTGTTATTTACAACAAAAGTGTTTTACTCGGTCTAATGACCATCACTTATGAATTATAATAGGTACACACAGAACTAGTTCGTATAACTAATGGAAGCGCATTTGTGAGGGATGTAATTACTGAACTGTGAATAAGGCGGTTTACGCACCCCGATGCGGCCAACCGTCAAACGGTCAAGCGCATAGCCAGTAAAATGACTACCGGACAGTCAAGCGCATAGTCTATAAAATGCAGATAAAGTGGATTGAGGATGGCCAAGCGCAAAGCCAGTAAAATGCAGGTAAAGTGACTTTACGACCACATCGTTCCATTAAAAGCAGGCCCATGTGTCACGATTTAATTGCTGGGATTGACGAACCGGCGGAGGAGCTACCTGATATAATTTAACAACCGAAAAAATAATAAAACGTTTAAAAACTTTGACCGACTACTAAAAAACGACTACTAAGGGGTTGGACATGACCCCTTCTTTTTGAAGACGGAGAAAATTTTGAATATGTCATCTAGCCTAATATGACTTGATTAACACTTCATCCATTAAAATCAAAGAAAGGAGAAAGACGCTACGATCAAATATAAGAAAACAAAAACATACATACATAGACTGCAAAAATCATTTTAAAAAAATGCGGATTAAAAAAGCATTAATTCATAAAGAAACCACCGCAATGTGTACACGCCCTATGATTTCAGTCTTAATTTCAACATTTGTGAGTCAAACTCAATTTTATCCACTTTTAATTAAAACATAAGTAAGGGTTTCTGTTTTTACACTTTTTTCGCGGAGGCGCCCTCGCAGCTCGCGCCCAACAACCATCCATATTATATTTATTGCCCACAAAAAATGTTGTTTTAGGCACTATGAAATAAGAATTATTTCATCATAATCATCATTCGCTTTATCCGTCCACTGCTGAACATAGACCTCCTTCAATGAACGCCAAGACGACCGATCCCACTCGCATCCAACACGGACCGGCTACTGCACGTCTTCCCACCTGGTTAATTATAGCCGACCAACACTTTGTCTACCTAAACGCGGCCTCCACTCTTGAACCTTATTCGCCCATCGGCCATCCGTTATCCTGGGTGTGTGACCAGCCCACTGCCACTTCAACGAGCTTATTCTTCGCGTGATATCGGTGGCTTTAGTTCTGTGGCGGATGTCTTCGTTTCGAATCCTATCTGTATATCCTATATACCTCCGGCTTGAGTGCGAACGCGCTAACCATTGAGCCACGGAGGTCGTCGTACAATTGTAGTGCCCGTGTATGTATTTAGTATAATATAGTCTAGACAGTCACCGATAGCCGAGAGGTCGAACTTGAGAACAATATTATAGAAACCCATATCTCTAAACTCTCAAGACATTCTGATTTCTGACACTTAAAGAGTTCACTGAATGACCAAAGCGTCACACGAACGAGTCTTGCCGAATCTTTTTATAAATCGATATAAGACCCTCAAAGCCATTATAAAAAATATAATCCGAATAAATTGAAACATGACCTTACAATTTCGTGAACAAATTACGAAATTTCCTACGACTTCGTATCCAATATTAATATTTTTATTAATTATGTGCACGGAATGAATGAACATTTTTATGATGAATATTTTTATGGAGTAGAGTCACATCAATAAATATCCTATTAATATCGCCAATGCGAATGTTTTTGTAAAATATTCATGAGAAAACATTGATGAGTTACTTTTACTATGATCATATAAAACAACTTCTATTTGAACTTTTCAGAGTTACCGTTTCTATTAATAATGTATATATATTTAGCGTATTCTTTAACCTACACTTCCTTCCCACTTATCGCTGGGAGAGATGAGTTTGTGCCGAGGGTTCGCTTCCTTGGGTGTCACCATCGTCATCAATTTTTTTCGTCAAACAGCCTTGCTGTTGGAAAGCACTGTCGGGTTGGACAACAAAAGAATGAAGTACGTGAGCTACTCCCAGTCGAACTCGCTTATATTCATGGGCATAAAGACACAGGGAAGAAAACCTGTGTCCCTCAGCTAAACTCCTCACACCAACCTCGATGTAACTTGAAGCTGTACCACCTAGACCTTAGAAACATACAACAAACAGACCAACAATTAGCCGGGCCAAAAACTATAAATTTGAAACGGTATTTCGCCGCGAAGGGCCACCTACGTACATAACTAATAGAATACACCGAGATTACCATTTCAAAGATATCCCGCAAATCCCGGTCAGCCCGGGGGACCGTCCCTTTGAATTGTTTAATAGTTTACATAATCTTACTTGTGGCGAGTTTCACGCACGCACTTGCACCGAACGCGAACGATAAACAGCCTTATTAAAGAGGAGATGGCAAACGGGCAGTGGGTTCACCTAGTGGAAAGTGAGCATTGATATCCAAAGACAGTGCACCAAAGTTTGCAGGTCGCTCCCGGCCTTCCAAATATGAGTAGGTGTGCTCTTTTCTTGGAGGCCCCTGTGTCATATCGATTCGAAAAAACCGGCTGGGTCGGTGGCAGGTTCCCTTGATTTCACTCATAATGAAATAACTTTTTTACGGATTCTCAGTCAGGATTGCCAGTTAGTCCACCCGAGATCATTGTTGCTGTAATGTATCAGGAAAGCCGGGAATGTAAAAATTTTCATAAGCGCCGATAAAATCCGTAAAATATTTGTATTATAAGCTATGAAATACGTGTAAATGATTTCATTTGATTATAAGGATAAACTGTCATTTGACCATTTGCAGAGATTCGAGATCGACCGATGTGCGGCATTCGTCCAATTTTTTCAGATTAAAGCGATTGTCGTTTGAGCTTTCATCTTCTTGTTCTTTATTTAAAATCTTTCAAACTTGAGTAAAAATGGATTGAATTATATTGGTATTTAGCGTACAAAATAAACTTAACAATATTATAGTACTAATACAGCAAGAACCAATTTTATCACATCCAGTATCAGACAAAATCCAAGTTTGTTTCAAGTTACGGTGCGGTGTAACGACGGGTGCCGAAGCATATGTAAGCTGGACTTAAACCCGTAATACCGATCAAAAGTGCACCGCGTATACTTATGAACATTTGAACTACCCCCTCTGACCACCGCCCGGTCCACTTACTTATAACTACCTAATTTGCTTCGGATTGTATTTGAAGCGAAATATTAACAATCCAAGAGTTCTACTTATAGATAAATATAAACATACAATACCCATTTTAGCCTAGTCTTTGGTAATGGTACTGAAGATTATATTTACCTGAAACAAAATAGATTTTACATTAAAAAAGGAGCACGCTTTTTTCAATCAAAGTCGAAGCAAAAAATCAGAGTAAAGTGGCAATCAATAAAATCAAATCGCAGATTCGAAATAAAATTTAATGTGGATAATTACAAAATCACTATAATGAATTTGCTTTTACGCATTTTATCGCGGTTTGGTGGTCACACGGGTGGATATCATGGTTGCTTTAATTACAAAATTAGATAAAAATACATCCATTAATAAATTAAATTATCAGACAGTACAACATAATAAAACAAAGCGCTGGTCATTCTTCAAAACGTAAAAATTTGATAAATTAGTGAAATTGACAGCACTATCATAAACCGACTCGAAGGACCAAATCCAACGGCCAGTCTCGCAATAATCAAGTATTAAACTAGATTTAGTGAATTGGTCTCTTTATGACATAGACGAGCCAACAGTTTACTTGCATGCAAGCTTTTAGCCGTGTTTATGGTGTTTTTATGGCAGACTGTGTCGAATTAAGTTCAGGATTGAGTGGTATAATTATGTTAACATGTACGAAGAACTACCCAACTATTTTAAAGTATCCAGACCACCCAAGGAACATTTGATTGCTTATGTTTAAGGACCCAAAAGTAAGTAAGGTAAGTAAGGTTCACTTAAAAAACATTTAGGATATCGAATCAATATAAGTATGTAAAAAATCTATTTGATCAAAAAATATTTTCATTTTCAATAAAACCGAATCAACCACCGCTTACATATTTTCAAAAATAACACTCGACCATGCGTGCTCGCTTAAAAAAATAATTCCAGAAAACACAATACCCATCGATACGTACAAAAATCAAAGACAACCAGATATTCCACAGGGAAATGGAACAATAAAAATATCAGGAAGAGATCTATTAATGAAAACGAACCAGCGCGAGCGGAAGCTATAAAAATACCAGCTAATTATTGTTACCATTGGAATTTCCGAACGCAACACCCAAATCGATAACCACGTTTGGCCTCTGACACCAGTTCGAATCCAGGCTATTCATAAATAAATATTTATAAACAATCACGTTAACCTTGTCTCGTGGTAATTTCGTGTCAACTTGTGTTGTACTATTATAACGGAAATATGATGAACATGAAAGTCTGTACAAATATCATACAAATGTGTCATGTGTTAACTACATACTTACTTTTATTTTTTTATACTATCGCATTACTTGGAAATTCAATCGATTGATGTGTGGCGAGAGCGTTTGTTTCCATTTTTTTATTTCCCCACAACGTCACATCAAAAAAAAATTGACATTAAAAAAAAAGGAAAATATGACACACGCAACCGTCCGGAAACAAGACAATGTCAGATCAAGGGAATATTAAAAGAACAAATTAGCCGCCAAAAAAACTAAATCATCCAAGATGGCGGCGGTGTTAGCGCGTCGTTTCATGTCAAAGCCAACGGTCGCACCTAATGGGCCGTCTGGGATTCCTTTGTGAGTCTAAATTCGTAATGACTCCATATAAATCATCAACGACTCGTTTAATGACCGCACAGAAGAAATATCGGATCCCCATTTGACACTATTTGTTCCACAACCACCAGAAATCCACTGCTCCAAAGACAGGTTATTTCTAAAGAATACATTTTTTAATCCCTGTGGTGATGATTATTCTCATAAATCATGTATGTTGATACAAACATTTAATGTAAGAAACATAATTATAACATATTCATAAGAATTCAGGTAAAAAGTCTTTGTTCCTATATCAAGCTCAGTTTATCCTAGGTTCCTTTTTATAATGAAACAATTTTTACGGATTTTATCGCGGTTTATTAAGATTTTTACATTATAATGAGTGAAATTCGCGCAAACATTAGAAAACAATAGGTTCCTTTTTATGATCCGGTGGTAGAAAAAACTTCATGCGCCGAGTTTTTCTTTAAACAAATCAACGTTGCTTCATGTCGATTTATGGATAAAACAAGCAGACGGCGACACCTGTCATTTTAGTTCCCAAGTTATTGAAACTTAAGCAAATTATATGAAATGTAGACTTTTTATATGATGTTGAAGATTTGATGGTTTATCTGCCATATGTCTCTCTCTTCCAATAAAAAGTAACTCTATATAAAAGAAAAACCCGGAAACAAATTCTAGCGCTGTCTATTACGCTATGGCTTCCAAACTATTTCCTCCGCGGTGTTGCGTTACAATGGTGCTCTAGGAAACCCCGCAAGCCGTGACATATTATGGAAAATGTGCCTCAGATATGAAGAACATTTTACTATTAGGCGGGAAATATGTTATAAAGTAGAAATAAATAGTAAGAGGACATACAAAAACTGCTTTGCAAAAAAACGGGCACCTAAGGTAATATTATAGGATCTAAAGCCGATTACAAGGTTACTTTCTAATTTAATTATTTAAAGTAATCTGAATATATAAAATCTTGTAAATAAATTTGCGTCAAGTGAATTCTGGCAATTTTCTCATAAAATCAATTTATAGTTATAGGGTCAGCAATAAAGACAAAAAGATATTGTATAAATGTAAAAAACTAAAAACGAGTGGTGACCTCTTCTTTCTAAAATCACATACTTGCATCCTTCAGGGCATGCTGTCCACATTTTTTTTAATAACGTTTTGATAAATACGATCCCACTCTTCTGTAATCAATGTTTTTAGCTCCCTTGTGTTTTGTGGAGCAGGTTGCAATGATATCACCCGTCTTTTTAGAACATCCCAGACATGCTCAGATTGGCTAGCTCGAAGTCAAGACTTCGAGCTAGCCGATCTGAGCAGCAGATCCAAAGTTTTTTTGTGTACGCTTCCACGTTGCCAGAGCGGTGAGCACGAGCATTGTCGTCCTTAAAAATAAAATCTTCCCCGAGAGCAATCAATGCGAGTTGTGCATATGGAATTAGGATGTCCGTTATGGGAGGTGCTATTAATTTTCCATTTTCTATGAAAACTAACTCCACAGGCTGCGTCGAACTAATAATGGCTGCCCAAAACATTGTGGAGCCTCCTCCATAAGGGGCCATCCATAAATTACGTCACACGAATATCATGATATTTGGACCCCTCCCCCGTCCTTGTCACGGATGGTCACATTAATAAGACCCCCCCCCCTAGTGTGACGTCACATATTTTGCAATTTTTACATAAATAAATTGATAAATCAAAACAGCTGTTCCGAAATTAGTTTTATTTTTGCTTTAAATTATTTTTTACGTTCGTTTTTTAATTAGTTCACAGTACCTAGTCTTATGTGACGTCACAAAATCTGGGAGCCCTCCCACCCCCTTGTCACATAATGTCACACTTCGTCGGACCCCCCCTCCCCCTTAACCTGTGACGTAATTTATGGACGGCCCCTAAGGAGTGATATCACCGAAACAAACTTCCGCATTGCGTTCCCCTAGTCTTAGTAGCCCTCGCCGGCATCAGTCCTCCCCGCACACAGATATTTTAGCTTCATCAGAAAGCAATATTTTGTTCCAGTCCTGCAGATTCCGTGAAGCACGGTTTAGAGCAAACTGTATTCGAGTTGTTGCTCGACATGGTGCACACAGAATAATTTAGTGCCCCAGGCCAGGCAAAGGCTGTTGATATTGGCAGCCAAAAGCCTCCTCCTAACCGTCCATAAGCTAATTTCTACTCCTATTACTACTTCAAAGCTCTTCTTTAGGTCCAAACCCGGTCTTGTTTTGACCAAACCGCGCTCTTGATACAGTTGCTAAGTCATCATCATGGACAGTTAAACGACTCACATTTAGCCGCTGAGACATCTAAGTTTACGAACAACCTTCTTCGAGTAAGGTTATAATTTTACCAGCTCTTATGGCTTTTTAGTCATATCAGGAAGTGGCAATTAATGTAAAAAAAGATTAAATTTTGAAATAGTCACAAAATATCCCAAAAGTTTCAAAATTTTAGTAATCAGCAAGAAACAGTTTCAACAATTCTTGCCTTTCGTAAGAAAATATTGAAATACTTAATAATTATTTTTCCCTTTTCTCGCTTAAAAGTTAAAATTGAGAACGTGGACAAATTATGCCAAGACAGTTCAAATGATACGCCAATATATCACTATAGTAATAAAACCCATTTCTTATAATATTCTTTAATATAGAGCAAATAATCTAAAGTGCCTGTTTTTTTTTTTTTTGCAAAAGGGTTTATACCTTTTTTGTTATCATATTCTAGAAAATAAAGATTATGATTGAATAAAAATTGAAACATTATGATTATCTGTGGCTTGGTCTGCATTATTATACTATGATTTTAAATTGTCCCAAAATTAAAATGTGGAAACTTGAAAGATGGAATGCCTTTTAAACGGCAAGGACATTATCCCTATCGAGAACAATTCCGACGGTTGAGTTTACCACCACTTCACAATCTGTCCCTAACGATACTTACTTTAGGTATAAAGGATATAATAAATTGATGAGCAATCCTCTTTTATCTAGTCTTAGTAAGATCGTAAGAGCTTGTGTTACGAGTATACTAGTTATTTTACAATATTTGCATGGTAGTTAATACAAATATAGACATATCCATAACCCCGTTACATTTATAATCATTATACGAATTGTGTACACTCGTCTAGTTTGGCACTAAGATGCCCATCTCATTCCTTATAGCTCTCTCAATATTAAAACACCCCCACCACGGTGCCTATAGGTAGGCTTTAGGTTCGTGTCCCCGACAACAAATTAGCCATGCGCCCGTGATGCAGCAACAAAGGGCGTAAGGTAGCGTGCGTGTATTATACAATACCGCCTTAGGCGATGGAGTGGCGTACTACGCGGTGGGACGGTATATCGATATCAATTACAAAGATTAAAGTGTTATTGTTAAGTTTATAATAAAACAGAATAGATGACAAAAACTAGAAGTTGAAGGCTCAGACTACGTAAAGTAAATTTGAAATAGATAATTTTAATGTCTGTCCGAATATCACTTATCCGTTTACTTTTGAAATCGAATAAGAGGACAATAATCAAACGTTCAGACAAACTTTATAAGCCATTGACATTTTAAATTAGTTATGCGACATGCGTACCTGATTTTTTCTACTCATAGTAAGCTAAATACATAAATTGTGTTAAAAAAGTTGAAACTTTCTGAAAGTGACTTTTCCAGTTCAAATGTTGATTCTTAGCAGTTTAACCATTACAAATAATTTATTACATTAAGTATGATAGGTAATGTAAAGGAATCATAAAAGTAATTCTTAAACCTATTAGACTAAACCAACGTGGTGCAGATAAATTATCATTATCGAACCTGTGTTCTTTATTGTTTCCTTCAGAATTTGCATGACTAAGTCCTTCGAGGGTCCAACCATCAATCTCAATCAAATCAAACAAGGAACAGGCAATCAAACTGTCAGTGGAATTAACTAAAAAGTACTTACATCGCAAGTATCGACATTGACACTCGTGAACGTACAGCACTATCTCTTTTCAATCGGTTAACGGACGGACTGGAATAATCCTGGGAAACAAGGGCTGCGGTGTCCCCAGTGGCGCTTCAATGGCAGACTTATTTACTACCACGGGGGCCGCCATCACCAAATAATTATCGGCATTGTTTAAACGTAACTGCGGAGCCCATTACAAATGTATAGTAGTTGGACGTTTTTATATTGTGCTGATAATTGTCGGTACAAAAAAGAATTTTAACGTTTTATCGTCCTTAACATCTCTCTAACGTATAGCGGAGATGTTATTTATGTTTCATTTTAATCTGAATAAAATTAATAACTTATATAGATAAAAACATTTGATATTTCACCTAGTATCTTAAAACAATCCTTAGTCCTTACCACAGTAAGATTCTAGATGAACTTCACTTCATAGCCCGAAAATATTACATTATTCCCCCGAGCGCTGCCAGCAGTCGTTACAAATAATTCTTATTCGTTTATAAAACACCCTATATTATAATAAATATTCTCGAGGCGAAGATTTAGAAAAATCGTCGGAGGTTTATCCGCCGATCGCAAAATCATTCTTATTTGCATTCTACACGAGCGCGCGAGAGAAAAATAGCTTATTACTCGCGACTGCTTTAAAATGTTAATGTCAATCTACCCTCCGATTTGAGAAACTCGTCATTTCCCGCCAAAACATGGCTGCGATGGAGTATATGCAAAATTTCACTCAGACTTTTGTAATTTTAATAGAATAATGCACAATTTGGGAGGCGAGGCAACTGGTATATTAATTGCTAGGTTTCATGTCAGCGGTTTTACAATGCGTGACGTTTCGTGCCTAAAAGATTTTCGAGAAATTCACATATTGTTTTCTAATGTTTACGCGAATTTCGCTCATTATAATGAAACAATTTTTACGGATTTTAGCGCGGTTTATTAAGATTTTTACAAGCCCGAAGTTTCGGATACTTTACAGCAACCTCAGATGAAGTAAATACTGAAGCCACAAAACTCAGCTCCTTCCATGTAAATACACGCGCTCACGCACACACATGCACCAAAACTAAGCTCATTTTTGTATGTGTGGGTAGTAGTATCTTATGAGTCGTCGTGCAGTAAATTTGTCAAAAAAATACAGTTTTGTGTAATTTTATGGTGTAAAAACAATACAAAAGTGACCAGAGTGAAGAAATATCGTTTCACACTTATATAAACACAAGACTATATTCTTATAAGATATTTTAACAACATTTTGAGGTTAATCAACATAAATAATATTATTGTCCCGAAATGACGTATCGGGAGAGTGTTGCCAGAAGTTAGTATTTCTAATAGCCCAATAGTGGGTAAGTCAATTGCAGGCAAAGCCATAGCAAAATAATTAGGTACAGAGGTGACATAATTATAATTTTATTATTTGATCGCTATATGACTAAATCGAAATGACCTCGTATAACCTATGTTGTATTTTTTTGGGACTCACGCACCCACAATGGGACTATATCTATTTAATTGTTTATAAATTTAAAGATTTGCCATTTAATAAATTTAAAAAAATGTAACAGCGTGGCTTACAGAGAAATGTTTTTATAATTTAAATGGTTTTTTTTATGGAAAACGACATTTTATGTATTTAATTTAAATTGTGTATTGATAAAATGTGACTTTCTAATTACCATTATTATAATGGTAATGTGGTAAGTGGTAATAAAAACCTGATCAATTATTTTGAAACTGATATTCTCTGACAATGATTTTAATGATATGTTGTATATTTATCAAGTTTATTTAATTGTAACTATTTTTTCCTGTTAATTTATATTAATTGTTTATTTATGTAAAGTTTTATTTTCACACACCATGAACTTGTTTTTTTTTTTTTAATATCACCTATGTATTACTACATTCATGGGAATAAATAAATAAATAAAACAATTGTGTCAATAAGATATCTATTGAGACAGTAATTTATAAAGTGATCCTACACGCCTCCTACATATTCGTAATATTATTGTATTTTATAAAAATATTCACTGTCGCATTCACTTTTTACCTATTTTTATTAATATGCGATTTTAAGGGATATTAAAAAAAATGGTAACCCTTCATTCACTCACACATACTTAAAAAAGTGGCTTCACTTTCTTGTTCCACGTGCGCTATCTACCTTTTTTACTTGATCTGAGACAGCAACCATGGCCACGGGAGGACTGAGGTGTCATACGTCCTAATGTTACAAAGTTATTCGAAACTACCCTATGATACATCAATATTTTGATTAGTCCTATCTACGCAGAAAGTGCTAACTGTATCTTTAATCTGTGACATATTATGCTTGGATTTTGGTTTGATAATTTTAATAATGGGATAAAAGCAGGTGGTAATCCAGACATCCTCTCTATTGAAATTAGGATGTTTTTTAATTTAAATAACCTCACGGATCATCCTTGGTTGGAATCTGTGTTCTTTTGCGAGGACTTGTGGTTTATCAAATCTGATATAATGGCGAGCTTTGTCGTAGCGACGGTGTTTTTAATCAGCTATATGTTCTTTTACGCGAGTTTTAATGGATCTTTTAGTTTGGCCTAGCTTGTATATTCCTGCATCTTGTAAGGGTCAAGCCAACCTTGTCAGTGACGCCTTTAATAAACGGTAGTACAGCAGGTACTCGCTCGACGGTGGCTGGTTTCACACGTTCACTGTGACGGAGACGCGGTACTGCGTGACGGCAACTACTGCGTGACAACAAGCTTCGGGTAAAATTAAAGATACAGTTAGCACTTTCTGCGTAGATAGGACTAACCAAAATATTGATGTATCATAGGGTAGTTTCGAATAACTTTGTAATGATATGACGTATGCCACCTCAGTCCTCCCGTGATCATGGTTGCTGTAAAGTATCCGAAACGTAAGGCTTGTAAAAATCTTAATAAACCGCGATAAAATCCGTAAAAATTGTTTCATTATAATTTCGAGAAATTCGTTAAAAACCACAGTATTCTAACAACAATGAAAGGCAAATTATGAAGAAGACGTTCTTCTAACTTGAATATTACAAATTAATCAACGGTATCTCGGAGTAAACGCAGTCCGTGTTCCAAACGAACTAATAATTTTTGTGCTCAAAAACATAATTGCAGCTACAGATATCAAGAAACCCTTCTTGGAGCACTCTCTATCAACAGAATCGAGTGTCCAAAATCTTAATTTCCCAATGTCAATACGTCGTCAAGTGAGATTTACATTTAATTAAAAACCCCTCGGCATCTTCAGTTTTTTCCCATTGTTTCCCCTTCCGAGTCAGCGCCTCTGTGGACACTTTTAATGAAATGCTAACTTCACTCCAGTTCACTTATAATTAGCTGGGCAAATATTTTTTGACACATTCTTTTAGACATTTTTTCTTGCACCTTTTACAGATCCAACCTGGGGCGATTCCCACCATGGCTTCAAAACATTTTAAACATTGCACAAAAATTTGCATACTAGCAGTTACCTGGGGCCTGCATACGATTAATATATTATTACATTAATAGTCGCTATGCCCTCCAGGCAACCGTAAAGATTCTTCCGATAGGAATTTCTCCTCAACTAATATAGGTATTACAATTTTTATTTCTTTGTTCTTCCTTCACGTTGTCAAGAAGCAATAAATAAGCGTTATTTTTGCTCTGACTCAACTGGAAAACTTAATATTAACACTGAGTTCGATTAATACTGAGAAACGTCTTATTTCTTTTCGCAGATTAGAACGAGAGACAAATATAAGTTTATTTTATATAAGTTGACGTTTAATGCTTAATAATAATAAACATTATTATGTTAGACTATACTTTTCAAGTCCATTGTACATGTAAGAGTATGAAGGGATCAAAACATATCCAATAAAACTCCACCCATATCCACAGATATTCCATTTTAGATCCTTAGATTGCCCTTAGACTTTTGGAATAGACGTCATGTTTAAGGAATAGTTCAATGTTAGTTGACCTCCAGCTAGACGGAAAGGCGGTCCCCGTGCGGTTAAAGTTTCGGCGGGAGATAGGCAGTCTTTGCATTCATTGAAAGGACCATGGCATGCCCTAGCCCCAGACAAGACATGATGAACCCGGGCAAAAAGGTTGAACTTAACACATTATAGAATAGTCTTACTTAACAATTTCCACGAGACTTGACCCGAGCGCATCGAGTTACCGTGCCTCGCTCCTGCATGAGCTGCTTCGGTCATTTAACTTCACTCGTTAACCGTACGATTTCTATTCTGTGCCTGCGTATCTAATCATTTCAATCGACTTATTCTTGCATCGCTGTAGTTCTTGTACCTTGTAGATGTGCGAGTATTATAATGTTTTAGAGTTTGTTTGTTACCAAACGGATTTAAAAAACCTAAATAGTTTAATTATTAAAGTTAACAAGAATAGCTACTAAGTTTATGCACTTAAAAATATTGATCAAGTGGTGGTTACAAATACTCCAATTGTCTCCCACATTTTCAATCAGTGTCCCACTATTTGGATTTTCGATGTTCTGCTCGCCTTTTGCCTCGTCCGACCATTATGTGGAACCAGTTGCCAGCTAGGTACCTACTGTATTTTCGAACTAATAAATCGAATAAAACCGACAATGCCAAAAGCAAATCCTCCAATTAAGTAGGTGTCTATAGATGTCAATGATCAGTTAACAGATGAACCCATGATGAAACTATCAATTTTCCTTCCATAAAAATATCCCATTAAACGTAATGACATCCGCAATAATTATCCAGACAAATAGGATTCAGGACTGCAGACGGATAAAACGTTTTTATTGGTATAATTTTGATAAACTGCTCGGGCTGGTGAGGGCGCGCCACTACATCCCCTGCACTGACACGTGTCAATATCGGCTGGTATTTCAGATATTGCGATTCGACGCCAAAAATTCACTGGAAATTACCGGACGAATATCAATTAAAAGCTTCCACATATACGTATGGAATGAGCGATGATGTAGTTGTTATATGTCCTGGTATTTGAAGGTGTGCGAACTTCGCCGTCCAGTAGGTGTATTGGATCATTGCATTATAGAACTAAGGAATACTAAGCCTCTATGATGTTAAGGAGACTTGAGTACAACAGTGAGACGCATGGATCAAGAAGGGCTGGACGAGTGTTGTAATTACTCACACCGAGACCCTACTTCAGCGTGTGACCTTGTGGCGTGTTGGTAAGATGACTGTAGGGGACTAAACGCGGACAACGCGCGTTTGAATGCCAATGTATAGCTGGAGCAGGAGGTCTACAAAACTAAACACACTTATAAAAAATATAATTATTTTACAAAACCTGTCCCCAAAACAGATCGGATAATAATGAAGTTTTTACAACAATAGAGAATTTAACTGGCGACGCGTGAGACAACTTTCGCGCACAACTTTATCATTCATATCTCGCTGTCTTTGGAAAACTAGAACCGGCTTGATCCGGTTAAAACTAACCGAAGGCAATTAAAACTGGTAACCAACTCCGGTTCGCTCGTGTTTGTTGCCAGTTTTGAACACCTTTCGTAAATGTGTTACTCTCAAAAGTTATAATGGTTAAAAAGTTTTTTTGGTGTGCGAAATGCGGATGCTCTTTTTTTGTCGCGGTACTTTTGTTCGAATATATATTCTGTGCTCAGCTTTGCGAGAAGGTTGGAGTAGCATTGGCTGAACTTTATCCGAAATCCTCTTGGCCTTAAATTTCTGATAACAATTAATTTATATTTTGATTTTTACATATTATGCTACGTTTATTACATCTGTAACCCACCAAGTATTTCTTTGTGGCACATAATTTTTTTAAATATTTATATCGTGCACACGGGATAGCCTGGGAGCGATAATACTATCCATTCCTAGCCCTATTCGATCTTGTTATTTTTCTTTACTTGAGCCGAATAACAACTTTTTTCAAGATTGCTTCACAAAACTAGTTTCACTTTCAACAATATTTGCGATCTACACAAAAATTAATACCGTATGCCAATGTATATTTTTGCATATGTTAAATTTAAACAAAAATAACGAAACAGACGGAATTGGTGTCGCACCAAATGCTATTACATTTGAATATTTGTACCGTTTGAATTTTTTATTCCATGTTTGTTAAATAATCTCCGTTCACGATCAAACTATAATCGAATGACAAGTTTTTTTTTTATGTTAGTTGGATAGGCAAACTGGCAAACGTACCACCTGATGTTAAGTGGTCGACGTCGCCCATGAACATAAACTAGTATACCTGGAATGAGCCCAGGCAACTCATTTATGTGCTGCCTATCCTGAGACATAAGATGTTAAGTCTCGGTGCCAGTAATTACACTGCCTGTCTTGCCCTTCTCTCCGAAACACAGCAAAGCTGTTTCACGGGAGAAATAAACAAGATGGTGGTACCCATGCAGCCGGGAGCGCGGCACAGCGCTTCCCTCCCACCGGTAAAGAGAGATTTTTGGGATTTTCATTTGTATCTGGAAGGTGAATTGTTTTTTGTAATATTACAATTTTTTTCGGCACGGGCGAAATAAGTGAAACTTACATGATTAATATTTATTTTACCTGAAAAGAGCTCTGTTTTATATGAGCAAAGCTCTATAGCTTTGTTTAACAAATTTAACTGATTTTTATCTTGAATTGATTTTGATCTAAAGTCATAGTAGGTTATAATTTGTATATTGATGTTTTCTTACTAAAAAAAAATAGTACCTACATATGTTGTATAAAGTAGGTTCTGTCTGCAAATACTTAAGCGTTTTCAATAAAATTGTAAGTATAACAAAAACAATAAATGTAGGTTGTATTTGGCTTTATGCGATATTTTTTAAGAGATGGTTTTCTATTAATGAAAATATAAGGATGTAAACCTTTCTATTGTATCAAAGAGGACTGTAGGAGGGATCTCGGGCGTTAGTTTCGATAAACATGTCTTAATACGTGTGTTCTTGCATTGTTAGCCACGAATAGATCTAAAATTCTCTTTAAGTCAGACATAACAGCGAAGTGAGCGTGCTGGTGCCGGGCGGTGTAGGGCGGCTAGGGCGGCGCAGGGCGGCTAGGGCGGTGCCATCGTCCGAGCGGGCGTGGTTCTTTGATTTACCGCTGCCCACGTTTATATCTAACTGACAGAACCCTCGTCGTACAAAAGTTATGTTGCATTTTATTTGAGCTTCTTTAACGATTTAAGTGCAGATATATTATAAGTACTAGTGGCCAAGTCATACGTCATCCTGATTTATTCCTGCCATATAAATTATATCTCTTGTAAGGTGAGGTTTGTCAGTATGGATGTAAAAGGAAACCTTCGAAACACATTACCTAATCAAAAAAAAATCTTTTACCAGTTCATTATTACATTTGTTTTTTTATTTTCAGCAAGGAATTGCGCTAAGGCATCCCGCGGAGGGGGTCTCTACCCACAAAAACTCGGCGAGTGGTACCAATGCCGCCTTTGGTGAGGAGCCCTGGGTCTGTTGAGCAACAGGGCACCTCGACGGCTAGTTATTCCTCCAAGGGACAGACGCCACCTCCACAGAGGGGTTGTCCCGCAGTACAGAAAATTTCGTGCGGTTTGTGAGTTTCCGGTGGCCCATTGGGGGGTATAGGGAAAAGGTGGGCAACGCATCTGCATAAATTTTGGTTGTGCGGATGTGTATGGGCGCCACGTCGGGATGAAGACGGTGTTGAGGTGGTGAAGAGGGACAGGCGCCATCCCAAAATCGTCCAGAATCGCTGTGGCAAAGCCCCACCGGAACCCAACGTGCTAGTGCGGGCCGCCAAGCCGAACACGCCGATGTATATTTCCCGCCTTCATTACACCACAAAGGCGGAGAGCATCGCAGAATACGTGCGCCGGAAGTTGCAGTACTGTCCAAGGGTGCAGGAGCTGGAGTCGCGCCGCAACGTCAATTTCAAGGCGTTTGTGGTGCGAGTACCGAACTGCTACCTGCAGGAAGTTTTACAAGAAGACTTCTGGCCACAGGATGGGGTGTTCCGTCGCTTCCGCGGAACAATTCCACCGGAACGTACGAAAAAGTAACACTAGGAAGTTTACTAAGATAATTTTAAGGTTTTATACTAATACTAATGTAATATTATGTATGTTAGTCTGTAAGGTATATTATATCTATGGGCCATAGTGCCTGAAAATAAACGATTTATTATTATTATTATGTTACGTCACCATAAGGCTCCGACTGCTCGGTTGCCTCCTCATGACGTCAAATAATGTTGATGGACAACGTGGCCCATTCACATCCATACATCTTCAGGTGTACCTTACATAGCTTTACTTGTCTCTACGATCTGTAGATACACTTCATCGTTCCTTATCTCCCTATTTTCATATTGTAATTTTTCAAGCTTATTTTCAAAGACGAATATTTTATCGCGCCTCTATTCCTCCTATGTTTCTATATTATGTGAAGGTTAGACACAAACATCCACAAAACATTCAAAATCAATTCAACCGAGCTTAGTGTTTGTAATTAGTGCATAGCTATTCGCAAACTAAGCTATTAGGTTATCTGGTAATTTCATGTGGCACTTAAAATCTATGCAAGCGCCGCTTCCCAATCTGCAGCGCCCACCCTTGGAACCTTTCCAAGCCACCGGCCTCGGCCTTCCGGGGTACGGGCTACGAGATAGTTGAAATACTCGGGAGTTTTGTGGAGGAGTACAAATGGTAGGGTTTTTAAAAGTACAGGCGCCTCTGACTTCGGAACGTTGGACATCCTGCACAATATTTATTATGTGTTGTACGTTTTTATCGCTCGTATTGTATTGCACGAGTGAAACATTGAAGTATATCATGGGATGCCTTGTTGCCTGTGGTTCAACAAGAACAACTATACTTATATACAAAAAAATCGTATCAATTTCTCCACGACGAATTCTAGTGAACGAAACTAAAAAAACGATTTTAATGAAGTTTTGCTGTGTGGATTTAACAAAATTCAAGCAGATATTATCACAGTTTATTTATATTTTTACAAGCCCGACGTTTGGATAATTCACAACAACCATGGTCACGGGGGAACTATAGTGTCATACGTTCTTATATCACGAGGGTTTTTGAAGCACTCGGAACTAGTAAAATCCGTCAATATATAATTATTTAATTTAATTATTAAGACGGACGTCTACGCAAAAGTGTGAAAAGTATGCAGTAGTGCGTAGTTTTGACTTTTCTTTTAATCTTCGATATAATTTTAGGTATAATTTAATTTTCCCTTGTAACAACATAGCAACTATTAATGTAAAGATTAATTTCTGCACCGTACAGCACAGATAGAATCTGTATTAATGAAATAATTATTCAACAACATTTCAAACATTACAGGGCTAGGTGTAATTCAGCTTAAAACCTACACTTGCAACGGACCATTTCCAGAGTCTCGTCGTTGAAAACTCATCTACACCTAGCATCTAGTCGTTCTAGTCTAGTCTAGCACGAGCAAGCATGTACATGTACCCGGCATAGTCCGAATATACCCGAAATACTAAACCCGAAAAGTATTAGTCGCAAGTTTGGGCCCAGTAAGTAATAGCTTTGGCTATTGGAATTGTGGGATAGCGTGCGTGTCACTAATGAAGACCCCTCTCTCTCTTAGGGGGGATGTAATTCCGTTGATTGTTCCGTTTTTAAATCGAAACGGGGGATGAAATTGAGATCTATTGATCTAGACGGTTGGGAACAAACAAATTGATTAAGGCAAGTAATCATGATACATCTCGACACAGAAACCATCGCATGCACTGTCTCAATGTCATTATGTAACTGATGCTGTAAGATCTTTTTTTAAGGAGCAGGGGAATGCATTTCACATGTTTTAGGTTACCCGGGAAGACTCCTAGATTCTATGTGGTACTCGCACTTGGGAGTGCACTACCTACCCTAACTGAAGCACCTGCGAGGGCCTTCAGCCGCTTTTTGAGAATTCTAGATCTTCAGGCAACAGGAACATTCCCATCTTGACCCGACACGAGCACAGGGGCGTTATTGGAGGCGCATTAAGTAGCGCCTCCTATGAACAACCATACCCGGTGAGCACCTATGTCAGACGAAAAATGAAGCGTTTGCGCATACGTCCATGCTGTAAGATCTACATCCGTATTCAACATAAGTTATTGGTTGATAGCCATAATATTTAAGAACTTAACTTACCATATTATGTGCCTTAATTATTTTACCTCCTTGACCAATTGTTTGAGATCGAGGGACTCGAGAGAAATACCTCTTTTCTCGTTAGTAGTAAATTGTTCTTCGTTTTGTAATCAGCATAGGTTAATACGAAAGAAAAAAAAATCGTTTTGATTTCTCGAGTTTACGCGAATTTCACGTAATATAATAAAATTCTTTTACTGATTTTATCACAGTAGAGCGGGACGTTGTGCAACCATGATTTCCAGGTTCCCGTTACTATCATAGCTGTAGAGTATCAAGAACCTCCCTACAAAATAGATATTAAATAGATAAAATTCACCATTATTCACCATATTACCAGGTGAACCGACTGTCCGTTTGCCCCCTCTTCTATAAAAAAAAAACTCTCTTCGTACTCATATCATCCTTCCCACATTATTCATGTTTTCTTCGGTTTCCTGTCTATCTTGTACCCTTTTACATTATCTAATCATTTTTATTTTCCACTCCGCAAGTCTTATATTTATAGCAAAAAAATGTAAACTACAACATTACATAATTTTATCTTAAGAAGTTATGTAACAATGTTTATAAATGACAAACTCACCAGCGAGAACAGTTGATGCGATTGTTTCTTGATTCTAAAGGCTATTTTCTTGGTTTTATATTATTTGAAATAAGAATAATCTTTGATTTTCTGTATTTCTTTGTAATGAATGAACTCAAAAAAGGAATTAGCTGGTTTAAATGTGAATTATTAATTAAATGTGATTGTTACTAACATAGCTTTTATAATATAAAGTTCCTGTGTACTAACAAAATATGGAAGATTTCTGAAATAAAGATTTATCATTTATTATTATTATAAAACATTATTCCTCCTATAAAATGCTACATTATTAGCAAGTATTATAACTGTATTGTCTTTTCGGATAAAAAAATTGATATCCATAGATATCAATTTTTTTTGCACATTTAAACAAATATTGCACATTTTACATCTTTAGACCACGACTAACAACAGATTTACTGTAAAAGCCAATAATAAATCCATATTAGGATAATTTAATTATCCCACAGGAATAGTAGGTTCCGGCAGGATAAAACAATCTCTAACTATATGGCTTTATCACACTATTACTCTGCAACCACACGGGCATTGTATTCGAGTGTAACTTGTAAACCCACAGCTACAATCGTATGGCAACAGCTGGTTGACAACCTTCAGCTAAAGCAGGACGACGTTCCTTACCGTAACCTGAGATCTAGCGGTGGGCAGGTGGAGCCCTCGCCCGCTTCACCCACAATATGGCCCCGATGGGCAGCCGGTTGAAAAAGCAATCGCCGTACCCCGACGTAAGCGTTAATTGTGGACATATTTCCTTGATTGTGTGGGGAGGCGTTTCATTAGCTTATGCGTGGTCAGCAGCCCAAGGGAGGGGAGGGGATAGCTGGGGGGGAAAGCCACGTGAAAATAATGTCCGGGGAAATTAACGCAAATAGCACCCGGATATCTATTACGGGGTAGAAATAGAGTGCCGAAAGACAGAGCCGCTGATAGTTTTCGCCTAATGAAAATTTAAAGAGAAAACATTGCATTTTCTTTTAATATCATTCTGTTTTAGCCGCTTCGCTTCTTTTTTTACTGTGGGTACTTTTTCTTTAGTGCTGCAGCTATAATCACTTAGCCCACAAGGAAACTAAATCGCATCTCATATAGGTTGTTTTACCTTGATTGATTGATGATTTTACAAAATCTATTTATTTTTCATTATTTTCAATTTCCAAAAGACTACCTTCAATGGTTAAAATCATGATCATCATGTCGTATCATGCTTTAACATTTGGTTATCTAATGTTTGCGAATTAATTATTATAATGAGTGAAGAAGACTGAAATACTTTTCACAGATTCCATCGCGGTTTATTAAGATTATTATAGCAACCATATCCACTTACGACATGGTGTTTTCTCTATGGAAATATGATTGATATATTATACTAGCTGTTGCCTGCAGCTTCGCCCGCGTTACTCAACTCCTATAAGTCACAGCGTGATGTTATATAGCCTATAGCCTTCCTCGATAAATAGGCTATCTAACACTGAAATAATTTTTCAAATCGGACCAGTAGTTTCTGAGATTAGCGCGTTCAAACAAACAAACAAACTCTTCAGCTTTATAATATTAGTATAGATTATGCTAAATGTAACATTATCATTACTTTTTCCCGAATAGCAAAAAACATGATATTAGTGATGATGCTGATGATAACCTATTACCTCCGCGACATCTCCAATATCTCCCCCCCCCCTCCCCCTGTGACAGAACACATCTCCGAGCCGACGACAAGTAATATTGCATCCTTAACCCGTCTTTTACCGATCCCTAAAACTGTCATCGGGAACGAACAGAGTGGGGTGGAGTCGTTGTTGTTTTATTTTTGTACTTCCTACAATATTTAATCACTTCAATTTATGTCTTCGTTACTTTGTAGTTAAATAAGTTGATATTATGTAAGACTATATATATATATATAAAGTTTCTTTACCAGTTACCTATATGGAAGATAAATCTATTAAGTGTAATTTTTGGCACAAATACGTGAAATTAAATAATTCCTATATAACCAAATAAAATTAAGCTTTATATCAAGTTCAATTATCTTACTTATCAAGTAAACTTTCGTTAAATTGAAACAGACAAATGAAAGCTTTACCGACATTATGAAATCATTTACGTTTTGAGTCGAGTACCTAATAAAATTTCATGAAAACTATAGTGTTTCCCTGAAGTATTTTTAAAACGAATAAAACACAAGGAATTTGTAGTAAATTCTGTGGAGAGTGCTGGCAACACTGGCCGCTGTGACGTCACTTGTCGTCTTTCGCCCGCAATGCAAGTACTTACATTAATTTTGATAATAATAAAAAATTCACGATAACGTCGATAACCTAATATACCGCGTTCACCGGGTCCCGTGATAACCTTAGATAAAGTTTCGAGTATGCAAAAATAAAATAAAATGTTTGGATGTATTGAGAAGCAAAATATAAGATTTTTTATACCGTCGATATCATATACCTAGCATATAAATAAAACCGCACGTACTCCATTTTATTGGTTCTTAAGGAATATAATAAAAAGATAAATGCCCTGAAAAGGTTGCACTATGATTTACGTTGCAGAGATCCTATCCGGAGCATATACAAGTTGTTCAGAAATATCATATATAGTAGTTGTTTTAAAATATATTTAATATTCTGTTCTTACAAATATAATTACAAATATTTTATTAATATAGAATATAATATTTTTTATAAGTAATGGGATATTTTGGGGGGACAAACCGGCAACCGAGAAATTCAGTCTTCCAATCAGGCGACCTATTGCCTGATTAATTTAGCTTTTAGCATTTAAGAGAGGAAAAATACATTAAAATATAGTCTGTGGCAGGGATGCGCTTGCCCGCGCTCTCATCAGCATGAGTAGTGAGTACCACCATCTTGCTTATTTCTCCCTCGAAACAGATTTGTTGTCTTTTGGTCTCGGGATTTGGGCTAGTCCAAGGTGATTGTTACATTCACAGGCGACGCTGACCACTTACCATTACGTGGATTGTCTACTCGATTATGCAATTAAATATACATATTTCGGATGGTAAAAAAGTATTTGATGGGACGCTCCACGTCTTTTCCAAACACATGTTTCACACGTGTATGTCTGGGAACGTGTAAATCATAGGAAACAGTGAGGGTATATTAATAGTATTCATTCATGGAAGTATTTTAATGTGTTCAAACAAAACTGTCCGATACAATTATATCAACGTACAATAATGAAGACGGGTAGGTGATGTAGGTATAGTAACGACGCCTTTCAAAATGGCGTATTTAGTTCCTAAACTATGAAAGATGTTTTAATACAGATTTAAATCGTTTGGTTTTAATTACAAAAATAGACATAATCCAACTTCGTAAATTAAATTCTGATTTTGATAAAATTAAAAACCTATTAATTGGTCTGTACCCTGAATCCTAGGACATAGAAATTAGGTCCCATCGGTAGCGGGACCCTGGGAATTAGTCCCAACTCAACGGGAAAGATCGGTTTGATTACAATCAACATTTTGTCAATCAGCCTCCATGACGTCATGGTATCTCACCCATTCCATCTGCCTACATTTTCAGTCTACAAAAATAATACCGAGACAGAACAAAAGTTTTACAAAGTTTTGTGTGTAAATAAATCTGTTAATTATAAGTTTTAATTACTAACTGAAATACATTTCTTGAATACTGAACCGACGGTGGGTTGTCCAGTTTGTTAATGTTGAAGTTCATTCCTCTTGTAAATATTTAAGTCTTCTGGAACATTCCGTATTCTCTCTATAATTACTCTACCTATTGCTTGTACCTACCAATACTGGACTACGTCCTAAATTACTTGTTGGCGCTTGTGGCTTTATTCGCGTTAAATTATAACTATTAGGATCAACACGCTTAATATATTATTGGTTTCCCCACCGTGGTTACAACCTTGTCGTGGCGGTGGGGCTCAGTAGCCTAGGCTGTGCCCAACACCTAGGGCGAAGCTAATTGAGCCGAGGGAGGTGCTCTTTGTACCCCTCTTATAAGAAGAGGGGACAAAAGATCACGGGGACAAGGGGTGAGGATGGGAATCTCACCCCATTACACTGTCCTGACGTTGAGACGATTTGTTCTGTGGTGCACGACAACCCCTCCGTGGAGGTGGTCCGTCGGTCCCCTGAGGGACTGACTATACTATATGGCCTACTTTCCAGCGGGATGCCTCAAAGCATTTCCCGGCGTATCAATCAGCATACTCATCATCATCACCATCGTCATCATCAACCAATTTCATACCGGAGTCAAGACGCACATTCTAGCACAACTCATCGCCCTCATTCCGCCCAGGAGTGATTCATATTAAACACTCAGCAAAACTTATCACAAGGTAAACATTTTATCGTAGATTACTCACACTTCCCAGGAGCCGCGTTATTACGAGTCCTCGCATCTGTTCAAATAACCAAACGCGATTCAAACTCATGCATCGATTCCCGGGGGCCCAGTCATTTTCTTTTAATAATCTTTTAAAAATCTGAAGTCGGTTAAAATGTAGTCAATATCACCTCAGTAGTCGGGTAAAAATATAAAATATTTTTCTTCGTAAATAAATCGGTGTCGTATTTGTTGCTGTACCCTACCTACCTACCTTGGCTGACACCAAAAGTAACTATAATGACGTGGTAAACCCAAAGTTTGTACATTAGTAGAATATTAAGTTGATTATAAGTTGTAAGCACAAAAATTAAAGAAACACAGTTATTTTATTACTTTTTAGTTTAGTATTTTTGAAGTCGGTTTTAATTTTTTGTAAAATGATTTTATTTTCTTTTACGCCGGGAAATGCTCTGAGGCATTCCGCGTAGGAGTGGGTCTCCCCAGGCGGGTATCTCTTTCGCTGCGCCCGAATGGTGGCAAGATGGACGCAGCTCTATGTACCCACTAAAACCCGGCGAGTGCCACCAATGCCGCCTTTGGTGAGTTGCCTCGGATCTAATGAGCATACTGGGCACCTCGACGGGTAGTCATTCCATCAAGGTACCGACGCCACCTACACAGAGAGGTTGTCCCGCACGACAGAACAACTGCTCCCAACGTCGGGACAGTAGGTACAATGGGGTGAGGTTTCCATCTTCGCTCCTTGTCGCTCTACTCCTTTGACCCCTCTTCTTATAAGAGGGGTACAAAGAGCAGCTCCCTCGGCTCAATTCTTTTCGCCCAAGGTGCTGAGCACGCCTTAGGCTACTGAATCCCACCGCCACGACAAAGTTTGAACCATGGTGGGGAAAGTGTTACACTGACACATTAAACGTAACCCACATTAAAGCCCCAAAAACGAACGAACAGAGCATTCCAGAGGCAAAAGGTATAGCCACACTATAGACCTGCGCTTCGTTTGTTATCGGTACAATCTCAGATACACAGTTCGGGCATTAGCGCCGATAGTGAAGCGTGTAGTTAATTTAAAATCAAACATTTGTATGCTAAACAGTGTTATCCGTTCAAATCTCTTATCGCTAATTATCCCCAAAGAATCTCCTTGCGAACGATGTTAAAGATAAATGCTAAACGATAGCTTAGTGGTTATGGACACGATTTTTGTTACGACCAGTGCAGGTTTGAACTTGGATTTTTCAAAAACGAGAATTTCATCATCACCTATTTTTTTATCTTATCGAATTTTGGTCTCGCGTAAGTAAGGATCAACCATATCTGCCACATTTGTGTCTTATATGACAAGAAAGAATTATGGAATTATATAAATAAAGTATTAGAACAGCTAACCTCTCTCATACCAAAATAAAAACGTCATGTTTTATATTATATCGTTTGTCTACTAGTTACGTCGTCTTGGTATTGTACTGTAAGGATGTTATTATTGTGTCTAAATAAATAAACAAATAAAATTTTCTATTCGATATGGCACAAACAAATAGCTCGACGTCAATTTGTAGTGGTATATTCCAACTACAAATAAACAAACCCAGCGGTTCTCATTTTTATTAAGACCAAAGTAATTGATAAGGTCAAGACCGCTGGGAGGGGTGAATTCTTTTTTTTCCAAAACTCATAACACACTCACAACAAAAAGTGGAAATTCACCAGCGTATTACTCCCCCCCGCCGTCATGTTGACACACACACCTTGTGACGTCATACGGGTACACAGTTATCTATCACTGTCCTCGTACGATGTCATCATCAGCCCCCCGCCGTGAGATTTTACCCTAGTTTAGATCCCAATCGCGGGATAAACCGTTTAATGTTTATATGGTGTATAGTAAAAATGATAATACAAATAAGCATGACATTTTGTAGAGTTGAATTTCGAATAATAAAAGTAAAACAATGAAACGGTCAAGGGTGAGTCGGGCTCGTGCCTAGCCATTCGTAATGTATAAAAGAAAACATTCTTGTTATAGAATATACGAATATCACAAAGGTGATATTGTTTGATCACGCTCACATAAGATACAACTAATTAGGTAATCGGTTTTGATTTTGATAACCAATTATTTCACTCAGACTTATATGGGACAGTAGTTTCATTGGTTTAAATTACAAATTCACTAACTATAGACTATAGATTTTCAATGCAAGTGAGAGGAACATAGTATACGGTACGGTACAGCGAGATAGAATAGTTTATATCACGCTATTGGCCCGCGAGCCCATAACGTTAGACGTTAACAAAACAAATGTAGCTTATAATATTATTCTAAAATATTGTTACCTGTGTATTACGGTGTAATTTGTGTCTAATCAAAAAATTATAAGCTACACACGTAAACTATATTATGTCCTCGTTTAACATTTCGCCAATCTATGATTATACCTATACGGTCAGATCTATCGTTCAGATCGACCAAAACCGGATCAGCCCAAACCGTTTACATAACGTCAACTAAAGCAATCGCTCATCACGTCACAGGAGCCATTTATTAAGTCCAAACAGAATGAAAAAATTCCACAAAAGTACATTGAACGACTTAAAACGTCCACGCCGATGAGCGCTGCATAAATAATCAGACGGAGTACGTCTGGGCAAATTACCCGGAACGCGAGCGGGCCAAATTGATGGCAACACAGGAATAAGTGCCGTCGCGTCACCCGCCCGCCGCCTGACAACTAACATTCGGAGTATCCATTTATTGACGGGACATTGAGGGAGTATAATGTTTTGACGAGGTTAGGAAATATCGACATCTTTTAAGACATTTTTATTAATAACAGTTGGGCAAACGGACAGTCGCTTCAAAAGAAAGTTAAGATAATCCGTAAAAAATGTTTTTAATGACACCAACCTCCTTTCTTGTTGTAAGTACTTAAATACGTGTAATTTTTCCTGCTTGTAATTCCTCTATTGAATATGTTTGGCAAGAAGCCGATTGGCCAAAATCTAACTAAGCTTTTTCGAGCAGTTTCATATTTTTATATCCATACTAATATTACAAGTGTGTCTGTTCACTTTACTCATATAAGACATCCATAATAATAACCTATGAAACCTAACCCAAACAATCAACATCTTAAACACCGTTCCACCATGCCGACCAGATCCAAAACTGACCAACCACAATGTGTCACTGCGACAACCCAAAGGGTTATAATATACCCCATATGAGCTCTCGAATGCCAATAATTTATTAATGAAAAAATATTCACGGAGGGTTATCGTAGGGTGGGGTGGAGTAGCGTAGGGTGTATTAGAGTAACGAAATAAATCAGCACACGTAAAAGCTTACTTAGCTACAATTATTTACGTAGAGACTGTCTCGAGCCGCCGGAAGCCCAGGTCTTACCGATCGTCATAAATTCGGAGACCCGCCCTGGCCGTGAATCAATGGAACAAAAAACCGTGGAGTTGTGTACATGATTATATTTTTTTTATATAGAAAAAGGGGAAACAAACATTCGATTCAAATGGTAGTAAGTGGTCAGCGACATACACATACACCCGCTACAGAATAGGATTTGTAGGTGTTGTGCGTCCTCTCAAATTAGTATAGTCTTTTCTTAAACATGCCTAAGTCGTATCAATTCGGAAAGATTGAATAGACAGTTGCTCGAGGTATTTAGATTTTCAATCAAATAAAACATTTGTCGTATAAGTGTGTTAAAAGCAACCTGTGATAAAATGAAATACGTGGAGAAAGAAGTGATAAAATGTTAATCTATTTATGTATGAAAAAAATGCTAATTGGTCACAGGCTCCATACATTTATGCTTGATCGAGTAATAAACAAACAAATTCACAAATAAAAAAAGTGTGTGGGTGTAATTTTTAAGCGCGATTGAAGTAAAACTTCATAACAAAGGAATTCAAAGAAAAATAGTAGTAAGTCTAACACAAGATAACTAGCCAAAGAATAATGTTTCAACGTGTTAGGTTAGGTTAGGTATGTCGCCTAGAACACAGTGTAATGCCTATTCAGGAAGGTCAAGCCGTCACCTGATGATCAGGTGATGTTGTGACGTCACAAGAGTCAAAAGGGCACATCGATCGCTTCATCCCCTTGAACTTGACCATCAAAATTTGACTTATTTTGAACCAAAATCATTTTCTTATATTGTTTCACCAACTATAACATTATAATAAATGAAAACACGATCAACACGACTCCACGCAACCCTGCTCCTTTGAACTGCATTTTAAACTCGGATTTATTTAAAAGTTATTTCCATAAACGAGGCGCAGTCTTGTCCTGATGTATTTACTTGGGATTTTAAGTCTTGAGCGGTGGTAATAGGGCGCATCACAAATGTTATGAATATTATGTATCCAGCTTCGAATGGAATGTTAATTTTTTTTAAGAGTAGTTTAAGGTAAAGAAATCTTAATAGCGAGCATTTAGCATCAGTTAAATCTATACTAATATTATAAAGCTGAAGAGTTTGTTTGTTCGTTTGAACGCGCTAATCTCAGGAACTACTGGTCCGATTTGAAAAATAATTTCAGTGTTAGATAGCCCATTTATCGAGGAAGGCTATAGGCTATATAACATCACGCTGTGACTAACAATAATTAAGTTGAGTAAGTTAACGCGGGCGAAGCTGCGGGCAACAGCTAGTATTTGATACAAGAGACACGAGCGCGCAAGTAGAAGTAGAAAATAAGTACTTAATATGATCGTTAAATGCATGGAACATATAACCGGAATAGAACGGTAATGTTTTGTATATTTAGACAAATTCCGCCAAATTTGTGCTGCGACGCTGCACCGGTTCTGCGCTCTGATTGGCCGACTGATGGCCATTGATGGATGATTAGCCAATGAGGCGTACTTGCAGATAACTGGTTAGTTGAAATGCTATCACGTCAGTGACAAATTATTGACCAGTTTCGGAATTTTTTGGCTCACATTACTACTCTATCCGGTTATATACTCGATGGTTAAGCTACGACCAGTGATAACCGTCTTATACCACGGGCTGTTGATCATAAAATCGGTATGCATATCATATTTACTTATCGACATCTTTATCAACCATATTTATTCACAATAGCTGTGATAATATATTATGTATAGCAAATAGCTCCTTGTATTTTCCAAAATGGATGAATCTGTACTATTGTTTATGGCAGTGTTCTAATATAATTTATATACCAGTATCATTATCAGTACAATTCATCAGGTAAGGCCTCCAACCCATTACTTACGCTTTAGGATAGCAAACTGTAATTATTCATATCACTGCTGGACATAGGCCTCCTGCAAGTCCTCCTCCTGAGTTTGTTTCGCCGGTTCTCTGAGTTTGTTTCGCCGGTTCCCTGAGTTTGTTTCTCCGGATCTTCTCAGTGGGCTTACCTTGGAACCGGTGGTAGATTCAATTGACGTTCAAAAAGATACTGTATTAGTACTATTTTTAATTAAAAAAAAAATGATTTTGATTTTGAATGACCACCATGACAACCAATGTTAAACAAATGACCATCAAAATAATCCAACCAACAATTAAAATATCAATCAACATTTTTTCAGCTGGCAATATTTTTAGACCGGCTTACAGTAACAAAATCCTTTGCCTATTCTCCGCCTGACATTAAAAAAGCAAACGTCAAAAGTGATTCCCGTGCCATATTTAAAATAATTTCTCCGTTTAAATAGCTGGAACGTGCCTTCTGCTTAAACATCAAATATAGAAGTAAGGCACCCTTCATACGGTCGTAAAATTAGGTTAAAATAAATAAAATTACTAACGGATTTTGGTTACTATAGAAAGTGAAAATATTTATGATTTGTCAGAATTACGCGGCAAATAGCACAGACACTAAAATATGACAAGTGACAGAGGCCAACTTACATTATAAGTACTAGGTACCAGCACAAAGAAATAGTCGTCATTATAGGATTGGATTTAGATATCGTATATTGAGCAGATCTTTCCTGTCTAGTCTTCAGTGTATAAGTTCACTAGAGCATACATTACTTATCGTACCGAGGTAAGGGTTTTCACCAAGATACCTTTCAAATATTCGTCTGAATTTTTTTAATAATAAGACATAGAAAGACTTGGAATTTATATTAAGCAACGATGGGTCTAGTTGTTTTAAGGGTTTGATGAGGTATGTTTAAGGTATTAGGTATTCCTATCCTTAAAATGGATTATGAAAAAATCTGGTACCCCTAACTGTATAAAATAGTTTGCTCAATCGTGAGAAAAACAGCGCAAAGAAACCTGCATGGCCAGGATTAAGTCTTTGAGGGTGTGAAGTTTGCCAACCCACTTGATCCAGCCTGAATAAATGATGACCTATACCTGGCCTGATTCCTAGGAAACCCTTGTCCGTCAATAGGACACATAGAAAAAGTATCATAGCGTTCATCTAATCTATTACGATATCGCTTAACAAAGCAGAATAGAACACGAGACCTGTGCGCTACAATCATTAGGCAATAAAAACATCAATATAACAGTTGCCTTTGTAACTTTTTCACAAATCCCCGCCTCAGATTCCCAGTTAGCGCCATCTGTCATCGCCGCTGACAGTTGACAGTAAACGATTTAAAAATAGAACCATTTCAAAGGCGTTCTGTTTCACGAATTAGTAGTTGAAACTTATTTATGGTCGGGCAAGTTAAATACTGGCAGGTTTTAGGCTAATTCGTGCATTTTTCAGATTTCTACTTTTATTATTTGTGGTACTATTTCTTTCGGAAAAATCATATCATCAGCATCTCTGGATGGTTGATAATGAACATGGTTCCAAATACTTGGATGAATCCCCTGGACCTTCTCCAAGGCATGTCACGGGTGAAGTGCTCGCGGTAACTTGACAGGTCTTCCACACGACTTATTTCAACTTGCATAAAACGTAACTAACTAACTAACTAACTAACTAATCTAACACGTAAATAACTACCACAATCGATCAAATTGGTCATCGTTTTCAAGGCAATCAATGACTAACTTTTGGTGTGTCGCAGGGCTCAATCTCGAGCGCTATTTTGTTCACATATGCTATTAATAAAAACAAAATACCAGCGCATACAATCAGATCACACATCTTCGCATCTTCACCCAGCGGCCGCGTCAAAAGCGGCGCGAACGCCATCCATCATCAGGCGAGACAACACCAAAGGGTTTAAAATAGAAACGGTTAACGCCTCCGTGGTTCACACTTAATTTATTGGTACAAGAGCACGCGAAGATTAAGATGATGTACACAAGTACACATTTGTATATAATATTATGTCGAATCCGTTATTAATTAATTCTTATGTTATACCTCTAAATGAAAATGAACAATAATTATTGCACAATATAAATTGCAAACTCTCGTGGTAAGAAAGTACGAAATTGTGCGATCGGTCCAAAAAAGAGTTATTAATTTAAGAAGTTATTTAACACAATGTACAACAAGAAAATATTATGCTACATTTTTTGTCATTAATTGCACCAGCAATACAAATTATTGTCTCCCAGGTTCAAACCCACGACCTTCTCCGAGAGTGTATGTTTTTCACGTGACCACTAAACCAGTCATGAGTATCATTACCATCAAATTCGTTATTGTAATAGCAACATTAATAATATACATTGTGGTGGGGACTGACCGTCTGTACGTCACCAATATTCGCGGCTGGATTAGCCGAATTACTGCGGACTGGACGTCGACGTGTTTACGTACACAACCATACGTATATAACACTTACATTACGGTTAACATTAATTATATCACTTAGAGCACAGATGATAATCCTTAGATTAGCTGCCTTCAAATTAATTCGCAGTTACTATAAGCTATTACTTTCCATAATATCCTTTCATCGTTTTGTCATCTCTCGCTCTTTTCCTCTCGCTCTCTCATAAGGCTCCAACTCCAGTAATTTTCCCGTGTCTAACCTTAACTGTCTGACGCCCCGCCCCAGCTCAGCTCATTGAATCAGCAGTGGACCCTAGGGTAGGTTATGCTGCGCCAAACATGCATTAGAGCATATCTTTGGCTCACATCGGGCCAAGTAAGTCGGATTCTTGCTATAAACCAAGATGCATAAGAAGTATGTACTTTATTAATCCACATATTCTGGCTGCGTAATATCAATAACGGGTTATTTACCATGTTTTACTTTCATTTTGCGGAGCTCGACTTTTCCACATTATGTACGAGTATGAATGACTTGTCCACGAGACTTTTTTTATAAAAAAATATTTTTATTAATAATCTTTTTTTTATTAATAAATATTATTAAAAAAACATTTTAATAGTGTAATGGTACAAAATCTTCAGCACGAGTCTCGCATACTCGACTGTTTGTTTCGTTCAAGTCATGTATAACAGTGCAACATCAAAGAGAAAGTCCGTCCAGTCTGTGTGTGCGTCTGGTACACTGCTGTAATGACCATCGCGAACAAGGGCCAGGCGAGGCAATGGCGAGCAACATGGGTGAGGAGGTAGCTTCGTTATTTTATTATATTTATTTACTAGCCAAAATACTGAAAGGTCTTAATACTAATATAATAAAGCAGAAAAGTTCGAGTAAGACAGAGTTCTTTATAAGGATTTTTATGTAATATTCGTATTTATTCCGACACTTGCTATGAGACTTTGCTTCTTTCCAAATTGTATGATTCCATATCTATAGTAAGTAAGTACCGATATTAGTATTGATTTGACATACAACATATGAGTTCCGTTTGGTCATTTTGATGAGCGAAACTTTCAAAAGAGTGCAAAATATTAGCATTTATAAGTTAGCTACTATAATTTATTCCATAATGTTTTTTTGGTTAAACATTTGATTTGGATACATTTGATTTGTACATTTGTTTCAATCCTTTTTTTTTTCTTTAACGCCGGGAAATGCTCTGAGGCATCCCGTTTCAATCCTAAGTTGACCTAAACTAAGTACTTAACAAAATTTCTTTCAAATTTTAATGGTAGCAAATCTAATTAGAAAAATATTAAAGAGTTAAGTTAAGTTATATTAAATCATTCAGAAAACGGCAACCACCTCTCGCGCCACAAAAGTATCGCAGAGACCGGTACTTACAGGCGGCGAGCGCACATAAACGCGAAATAACATCGGCTACACGGCGATAAGATAATATCAGATGTCGGCGCTGATAGTACACCGCGCCGCGATAACGTATGGGGGGTACTGTTATAGTGGCGCGGGATGGGGATTTGTAGGACATATATGAAGCTGACGATGGCATAAAATACACGCAAGTAGTGATAAGATAATTTGGAGAGAATAGTTCCACTGAGTTAGTTTGGTCAGTTCTTCTCAGTGGGCTTGCCTTGGAACCGGTGGTAGATTCAATTGACATTCAAAAAGCAACTATGTTAGAAGTGTTGTTTTCTAATGTTTACGCGAATTTCACTTATAAGTCTAAACTCTAAGTCCTCGCGACCATGGTTGCTGTAAAGTATCCCAAACGTCGGGTATATAAAACCCCTAACAGTTGTTTTAATTGTTGGTATTATTTGAATTAAAGAGCTTGTTTTTTATCTTTTTATTAATTAATAGATTTGTAGATCATAATGATCATAAATGCCATTTATAAGAATTGATGAACGTGTTGTCAATTTTTTTTTCGGAAGGGCTAGACTTTTCGGCCTGATGGCCTTTATGCTCAATTGGTACAGTAAGTGAGCAGATGGCTCACTTAAGAAATATTCGAAAGGGGGACGCCCCCCTCCGCGCCCCACAGGGGGCGTGGTTCATCGCGCGCGCTGCCTGGGAGAGCAGGATTTGGACTAGTCAAATCCGATACGGTCGACGAATCTTTTACGGTTGATTTTAACCTATCATCATGAGGGTCAGCCCTCATCCCTCCCTCTGGAGGGAGGCGGATCATGCGCGGTGCCCAAGCAATCAAGCGGTAGCGTAGTGCTACCGCTGTTAGCGCGGTCTGGGTTTGTATCTACTCGTATCGGATTCGAACCTAAGCTTTCGCGATCGATCCAGATTGATGTGGTGGTATATGGTAAAACTATTCAATATATAGCAGTGGACGGATAGAGGCTGATGATGATGATGATGATGATGATTCAATATACTCAGGAACTGAAATAGAAAATTTTTCACTATCACACACGTATCAATCCGCTTGACATTGAATAGAAGCTTGAACACCAAGCTGTACACTCGCTGGTGAAATTTGTTTTTATATATACAAGGAGGACAAACGGATTGTCAGTTCACCTGGAGGTGAGTCATCAGCGGCATCCATAGACGGCAACACCAGAGGATTTGCTGGTTGCCTGCCTTTCAAATATGCGCATGCTCTGCTAAAAAGTTGTTCCCTGTCGCTGACAGATCTAGGGCACCTTAATCATAAAAACCAGTAATCACAATACCTGCCTTTCTTTCCAAAAAATAAGAAGCTGTTTCACCTGCAACCAGCTCTACCCATATCTTACCTACTATCCATCCGACTGGTACGTTTAAAACGGATCGTCTTATCATAATTAAAAAAAAATTAAATTAAAATTATAACCGACTTCAAAAAATAAAGTAACTAAAATGTTATAAAATAATCGCGTGTACAATCTTTGCGTTTACCACGTCATTATTGTTACTTTAGGAGTCGGTGTCAGCTAAGTTAAATAGGTACCTACAGCAACAAATACGTCACCATTGTCGTATTTGTTGCTCTAGGTACCTACCTATCTACCTTGGCTGACACCGACTCCAAAAGTAACAATAATGACGTGGTAAACGCAAAGATTGTACACGCGATTATTTTATAACATTTTACTTACTTTATTTTTTGAAGTCGGTTATAATTTTTATTTAAAAAAAATTATTTCTTAATTTTTAGTGATTCATTAAAGAAAGGCATACAGAGATAGACATTTTGGCATATTGAACCGTATGAAGTAAGCCCAAAAACATCTGTAAATCGTCGAGGAGTTCCCTCGACTGTCTATAGTCTCCATCATCATAACGGTAATGGCACGTATCACCCATAAGGGTGCAAAGTTCTCATCAGTATAAATTAATTAAGTCCAATCACAAGGTAGCTACTTTAAACTATTTAGGAGTTCCCTTAACTGAGCTTCGTCTTCATCATCAGACCCTCAATCACAGTCACAACCCATCTAGGTGTAAAGTTCTCATCAATACAAATTAATCAAGCCCAAACACAAGGTTACTGAAGTAAAACGTCGAGGAGTTCCCTCGACTGTCTTCCAGCTCCAGCATCAGATCGACTCTAGACCTTCATTAAATTGTAGTGCTTTAAAATGCTTATTTAAAAAAATATTAAGCACACTAGTCATTCCTACAAATTTCGAAAGTTTCCCTCGATTTCTCTAGGATGCCATCATCAGATCCTGGTTTCCTTATCATGGGACCAAATGGCAAGTATACCCTTTCAAAAAAAAAAAAGAATTTTGAAAATCGGTCCACAATTGACGGAGAAATAGGTGTACATACATTAAAAAAAATACCGGCCGAGTTGAGAACCTCCTCCTTTTTGTTGAAGTCGGTTAAAGAGATATACCCCTCACGCAACAATACAGTTATAAAACAAGTAATATATATCCGTTCCTCACCTCCAAAACATAACCGTGTGTAATATAAAGCTCGTTCTTCACACCGGCTCATCTAAAACGCATTATCTACACGACACACTAGCGACGGACCGACGGACCCTAATGTGATAATAGACCGGACGGGACGAGGTAGTGGGACTCCGATACGTTTGAGACCATAGGATACGTCTTGGAACAATATTATTTATGATTTATGAATATAACTCAAATTAATTATATGTAAATATATATAAAAACAAAAGTGTGAGTAGGTACTTATGTACACGCGTTAGAAGTTAAACTCCTTAAAGATAAATATTTAAAGTACAATTTCATTACACTGTAACCTTTTTGCTTATTGTGTATTTAAAAACTATATCATCTTCTGACGTCTAAACTGTCATTATGTGAACATTGTTCTATAGCTTACTTCAGAGTGTCGGTTTTTACGCGCTTTTTATTAGCTTCACCTGTATGTATGTTTGTATGTTTGTAACCGACTTCTTTGGTTGCGATTTTGACCCACTTTAAACGGCCAGATTTCGTTCAAACTTTGTAGATTTATCGAGGACCGATGACAATACAACAATTTGATAAAATTATTCCAATATCCTGATCAGGATAATCAGGATAGCACATGCTAGGAAGGCATACCGCATAAGGCGCGCAAGTTACCTACATCACTTGTGTTGTTTTTAGTCTCTCACTCATTTCTAAAGTGATTGCCATTAGTTGAGTACTTTAAATTAATTAAATCTTTAATTTAAAAAATCGACACCAAAAGTAAAAAATACATTATAGTTTAAAAAAACTAAAAAACACACTTTAATAGCAAACCGAACTATAAATTTGAAAATAATTTAGTTAACAAAATAAATAAATGATATTACTTATTGTAAAAAAGCGTGGTGCTTGTAACTAAGTTTTTATACTAACTTCACTTTTTAGAAATAGATACCGATGAAATATTTTAACAATGAATATCGAGCACCTCACGCTTCTATTAAAAATTATTTTCAAATTTATAGTTTGGTTTGCTATTAAAGCGTGTTTTTTAGTTTTTTTTAAACTATAATTTTCGTGACGGTGTGCGCGCGCATCGTAAAAATTTACTT